>CM031388.1:15209508-15838742 GCA_018350135.1 Citrus trifoliata | reverse complement strand
AATTAAAAAAGAATGAGATAGGAACAAAATCAAACTCGGCAGACAAGGGTCTATGTGAGTTTAAAGATGCTTGGTGAAAGTCGTATTCAAGAGTTCAGCAGTCAGTTGTATCACCTATGGCAAAGTAACCACAACAACTAAAGCCATTACAAAACATCAAGAAGCTTGGACTTGGCAAGAGGTCTCATTAACAGTGTAGCTCAGGAATTAAGAGAGACTTAAAGTGCAAGCTTTTGGATTTATTTAAACACTGAAACTAATATGGATTAGAAGCTCCTATGGTCACAGCAAACGATTACAAATCACAAATCCCAAAAAAAAGATATGCAAAAGCTGCAAAAGAACAATATCAGCAATTGACGTCTGCTTTTGCTCGGACAAAGGTTCTCATAACAAAGGACTTCATGATTGTCTGTCACATGTTTATCTTAAGGGGAAAAAAGTTTTGTTTTAATCAATCTCATGTCTAATGGCATTCAAAAGGAACCCAAAAATAAAATAAAAAATAAAGAGTTAGAGCGTGTTTCTTGCAGCATAAAGAAAATTTATCATCCATGAAAAACTTAGTATGAAAAAAGCTATCTCATTTATCCGCCAATGGAGAAAAACTTGTCGTCCACCCACTAAGGACCCACCATTGACAGGTCTGATGGATCCCATGGATGAGAACCACAAAATTTTTTATTTTAAAGGACATCGGTATTGTACCCATATCATTTAATGTGTAGATTCCACTGACGGGACTCATCAAACTGCCAAGTGGAAGCTCCTCAGCGGGCAGGCGGATCACTTTAGCAACCTTCTCCGGCGATGACCAAATTTGGACTCATTTAAAAAGAATACAAAGCAAACCAACTGACACAATTGCATAGAGGTCTAGGAGCCAAATCAATGTTGTTAACTCATCCAATTAATACATTCTCTTAGGGGTTATACCATGGTATGACATTTCAAAAGAAATTAAAAGGAAAACAACTGCACAAATTGCACTGAACTCAAAAAGACCTGTTGAAGGTGTTCGCTTGTCCAACTAATAAAGGTCATCAAGGATTGTATCTGGACTTGGAACCAATCCTGCCTTTACTAGAGAAAGGGAATTTAGGATAAAGAAGATAACCTCTTTTCATAGTGCCCTGTTGGACAAAAATGAATTCCTGCTACATTCTGAGAATAAAACCATAGACATCTAACTTCTGATATCTAGTCAATCTGGTAAAATCTTGGCAGTTGCACTTGGGGCAGAAATTAGTTTCCACCTTGGTTTACAAAACAGAAATTCGTCATATGCATGTATTTATTTATGTTTATAGACACACGCACACACAAACACTACCTTCACTTTGAAGGAAAGATTAAAATATCACTGCTCACATACACAATACTTACTATTCTAGTTCGTGTAACTTTTTCCGGAGTCACAAACAGGTCACAGAATTCACGTATTAACTGCATACTTCCAGTCATTTCTATTCCTCCTTCACCATCACCTGTCGCACAATACAAAAAGTGAGGTAATAACCAAGATATTTGGGTTGCTCTTGGGTGGGGATGGGAGGTAAGGGTTACTTGTGGAGGGCACCTGGTACAGAATCAAGGCCAGCTGTTGGGAATTCGATCTCCTGAAACATATACTTGTTCATCATAAACTATATACTTATTCTGCAGTCGATATGTGCATATAGTTCTTCAATTATCCAGTAATAACTCACCATCAACTTCCTGCCGTCCTTCACGGCTAATTCAGCAGCCATTTTTGCCTGTTTAAAGGTCAAAAGCCCAAAATAAGCAGATGCTCCTACTCCGATACTTATTATCTAACTTCTACAGAACAGATGATACACATCAAGTTGTATCAAGAGAGACACCAAGTTGTGTTTTCCAAGAGGTTCCAAGAGGTTCTGTTCCTTTGTCTAATTTTTAGACTGCTTTGACAACTCATCTTAAAGGTGCCACTCATTCAATATGATCTGGTGACAGTGGTTTAGAGTTTTAAACTAAATGCAGAGCTAATAGTATTTTGGAAATATAATCATCCTAAGATACTATAACACAGGGATTCTTACACAAAAACAATAACTTCGATGTAGAGAGTGATGATTTCACAAAAGCAGATGTTTTGATTTAAGTCTCCAAAAGCCCCCACCAAGAAAATTTTCAAAGGACATAGAAACATGATTCATATATCTGTAAATTAAATTGTGAAAGTTGCTGATGCTATTCTAGAATTACCACAATCTATTTACCCCCATGAATGTTTTTGGATAAAACAACAAGTAGGACCCAATGCCTCTTTCTAACAGCTTCACAAAGGCCAAATTGGGTTTAAATGTCTGCAGCTTTTCATTTAACAAGTTTAAGGATCCCTTTGGCATTGCAATTGGGGACCTCAGATATATAAACTGTTTGGTAAACTCTTATAGCCGCAGATTTTAAGCAAAAATAATTTTATCTCATAATTGTTTGATTAAAAACTTTTATTACCTTTACTAGTTTTGTAAAAAAAATTGTTTATAAGTCATATTTACCAAACACAGTAAATCTTTATATCACACTTTTTTTTTCAACACACATATATAGTTAAAAACTACAAGACCTAGATATCAAACAGATCCTAAGCTTAATCTAATAAAAAGGTAAATAAACAAATGACAAAGCCAGCGTACTTGATCAAGAAGCTCTGAATAGTCACTGGGAAAGGGAATATCGACGTTAGTGGAGTTATTGCCATCGCTTGAAACCGAACTGGTGAGACAATTGGGTTTTCTTCTATACGCCGAAAATGTGATGATTCTTGACCGCTGAAAATTCCGATTCTACAATTACCTGCAATTAGTGACAATTAATCGGTTTAGAAATAATTTTAAAAAATTAAAAGTAATGATTACAGACTCTGAGTGTACCTGTCGACGTGGAATTGAAGGAACCAGAATAGGAAGCGTAGTGAAGGCGATGGCTGAATTGGAGGATAACGGCATTTGAACCACAAAGTAAAGAGAGAGAGAAGAAACGCGCCCCTTTCAAATACCGTGCTTTTTTGTACTGGGGGAATTTAACTAGTTGATGCGAATAATAAAATTTATAAATTGGGTAAATTATTTATTAAAGAAATATCGAGAGATTCTGTATTATTTTATTAGTAGCAATACAGTAATTATAAAATTAATTGGATTAAAATAGCTGTTATTCCACCTGCTTTATTTTTATTATGGGTGGGTTACGTGGGTAGGGTTTGTGAAAATCCAATCCAACCTATTATTAAATAGATTGAGATAAAATCAACCCAACCTAATTAAATAAATATGTTCAATCTAATGTAACATAATCCTTAAATCATTGGATTAGGTTGCGTTGGGTTGGGTTGGGTTGGGTTGGGTTAATTGAGTTGAAGATTTGAAGTCAAATTAAAATTAAAAAATTATGAAAATTGAAATAAAACTTATTAAAATTAAATATAAATATATCATATTATGAAAATTCTATTCACCGTCTAGTATTCGATAAAAGAATATAAAATGAATAAATTAGAAAAGTACCTTAGTTAACTGAGAATTGAAACTTAAGAGACTGGTTTTAGTTTTGGAGTTAGATATTAGAGTAAGTAGATATAAGAACAAATAATCTCTTTTATAAAAGAATAAAAAAATGATAAAAATAGATTAATGGTTTCGATTTTTAAGATTTTACAATTAAAAATTATCTTATTATTATTATTATTTAGTTATGTGGGTTGGGACGGTTCATCACAATTAACCCAACCCAACCCAATTGTTGATTGAATTTGAAAAAATTGACCCAATTAACTCATAATAACTCACTCAACCCGTTAAAATTAAATTGAATTGGATTGGGTTGGGACATTGAGTCAGTTGGATTGGATTGGATTTGACACCCCTAATTTTTACTATTTTATATTTTTATTTAATTAATAGATTTATGCTATATTTATTGTATAAAAATTTATAGTTCTACTATCATTTTTATTTTATTTTTATTTATTTTTTATTTATTTTTTTTAAAGTGGTCTGCATTATTAAAGTGAGATCAAGATTCGGTTTATTCGAGTGCTTAAAACCTGACAAATATCAAGTAACTCATTTATAGTTAAAATATTATTATTTTTAATAAAAATTTTTAAAACAAACTAAACAAATTGATTGGATTTAGTTTCTCCAGGTACATCATTAGAACATTACTTTTAATTGAACAAAAGCACACTTGACTAGCACATTCGCCACAAAAGCCTCGGCTTAGTTGTGGGTTTATGAATTATCTCAATAAAATTCAGGTCATAACTTGCGTCCCACTAGGAATTATTAGGCTAGGTAGCTTTTTTAGACAACGCCATAAATACATGTATTTTAGGGCCCGTTCTGTATCATTTTGAAGGGCTTATTTTCGTTTTTGGAGTTTAATGTAATACCTGTTCGGTCTGCTGAATTCAAAAATAAACTGTAAATAAATAATTCAGATTTCCATTTATAGTTATAAAACTGAGAACATGTTTAACACGTTCTCAATGAATGACAAACCAAATTTTAGAATAAATCGCAAAACAAAACCCGATCAAAATACACATCTTTCTCTCATACTTAAATTCGAAATTGATATCAGACGCATACTTAAATTCGAAATATAGCAACTGTAAAACATCATTTTCATTTTCATTTTTATTCTAAAAAAATAAAAATTCAAAAACAATATCAAACGGGTCTTTAATTCTCACAGGTATTGCAATAAATGATTTTTATAAGTCATCATTAAATATAATTTTCCGTTATATACATTCACCTTTCTTAGAGGCTAAGAAGTCTTCGACAGAAATGTAAATTTCTCATTTTGGAGGGAGAAGGTGTTGCAGAAACGTGGGTTGAGCAATTACTAATACTATAACTTCTGGAGAAATAAAAATGTGGTGATAAACAAATACAAAGAAAATAGTACACAATAAATTACGTGGTTCGGCGTAATGCCTACGTCCACGGGCAAAATTTGGAAGATAATTTTACTAACAAATTGGAATTTATAAAAGTGGGAAAAACTCACAAAACCCACAACCCCAATACACCCAAATAGAACCTCACTAGAACACTCAAGTAGAAGCTCTCTCAAATTCTCTCAAAGAACTCACTTGCAATTGCTCTCTACTTCTCTCAAATTGGGATGATTAACAAATGAGGAATTGCCTTCTATTTATAAGGAAAAATGGGGTGCACTATTGCACCAACCCCAACAAAGTTGTCAACATAAATTAGGCACCTACCTTGTGAATTTGTTTTCAAATTTGCTTCTCCAAAGTTGAATGTATGCATGGCCACAACTTGTCAATATTTGTGCCACCAACCTCCAATTTCTCAAGAAAAAACCGTGTGAAAATAAGCTTTGTGGGCTGACTTTTCAACAATTCTCCACCTCGGTGAAAATTTAGTAAATCTGAGCCGACTATCAACAAACTACCTTCCAGTTTCTGCCTTCTCTAGCTGTTTTTAAACTTGTAAGATGTTGATCAAGTTTAGACAATGCTCAAACTTGATTGTCGTCACCACCTTAGTCAACATATCTGCGGGATTCTCTACAGTCTTGATTTTTTGAAGAAGAATCTTCCCCTCATTAATAATTTCCCGCACAAAGTGAAATTGTACATCGATGTGCTTTGTACGCGCATGATAAACTTGGTTCTTCGTTAAGTGAATAGCACTCTGACTATCGCAATACACATTAATGTGCTCCTGTGCCAATCCCAAGTTTTCAAGCAAACCTTGTAACCAAATAGCCTCTTTAACAGCCTCTGTAATTGCCATGTACTCGGCCTCTGTGGTCGACAGTGCAACTGTAGACTGTAGTGTAGACTTCCAACTAATTGGCCCTCCAGCAAAAGTAAATACATATCTGGTGGTTGACCGTCGTTTGTCCAAATCACCAGCATAATCAGAATCAACATACCCGATCACACCTTGACCAAGTGTATCATTTCTTTCAAACAGTAAACCAATATCTACGGTCTTCTGAATGTACCGTAGAATCCATTTTACAGCTTGCCAATGTCCTTTACCAGGATTATGCATATATCTGCTCACTATACCAAGTGCATGTGAAATGTCAGGCCTTGTACATACCATTGCATACATCAAGCTACCCACTGCATTTGAATACGGAACTTGTAACATGTATTCTCGTTCTGCATCTGTTGAAGGAGATAATTGTGCAGAAAGCTTGAAATGAGAAGCCAACGGGGTACTTACAGGTTTTGTCTGCTCAGTCATACCAAACTACTATAGTACCTTCTTTAAATATTGCTTCTGAGACAAGCTTACTTTGCCACGAGCTCTATCTCTGCATATCTCCATGCCAAGAATCTTCTTAGCTTTACCCAGATCTTTCATCTCAAACTCTTGGTTGAGTTGAGTTTTCAACTTCTCTATCTCATCTTTGCTCTTCGATGCTATTAGCATATCATCGACATACAATAGCAAATAAATGAAAGATCTTTCTTGTAGCTTACGAAAATACACACAATGATCAAATTTGTTTCTTGTGTACCTTTGCCCTTTCATAAATTGATCAAATCGCTTGTACCACTGCCTCGGAGATTGTTTCAACCCATAAAGCGACTTTGTCAACTTGCAAACCCAATTTTCTTTTCCAGCAACCTTGTATCTATCTGGCTGAGTAATGTAGATTTCCTCTTCCAAATCACCGTGTAAAAATGCAGTTTTTACATCAAGTTGAACTAGTTCAAGATCAAATTGCGCAACCATGGCTAGCAAAATTCGAATAGACGAATGTTTCACAACTGGAGAAAATACCTCATTGTAGTCTATTCCTTCCTTTTGAGCGTAACCCTTCGCCCCAATCTAGTCTTGTATCGAATTTCATTTTTACGAGGAAATCCTTCCTTTTTTGCATTTACCCATTTGCACCCAATTGCCTTCTTTTCCTTGGGCAGTGTAACTAACTCCCAAGTTTCATTTTTGTGAAGAGACTACATTTCTTTGTTCATTGCTTTCTTCTACTGTATACTTTCTGGATTACTTACTTCTTCTTTGTAAGTGGAAGGAACATCATCATCTACAATTGGAAGGGCATAGGCCATCATATCAACAAAGCAAGCAGGTCTGCGAATCTTTCTGTGTGGCCTTCTATATGCAATTGAATCATGTTGCTGTGAAGGTTCCTGGGTCAGAACCTCTTCATCATTTTCGGTTGATGGAGAATCACTATCCATCTCATCGACACCAGTTGGATCAGTTTTAACTTTTTCAAACTCCACCTGCTGCAAAGTGCTACTGGTCTTGTCATCCTCTTGAGAATCTTTTTGTTTTAACATGGTTGATTCATCAAAAGTTACATCTCTGCTGAAAATAATCTTCTTCGTAACAGGACACTAGAGACGGTATCCTTTTACTCCACCAGTTATACCCATGAACAATGTTTTCTTTGCTCTTGGGTCTAACTTAGATTCTTTTACATGATAATAAGCAGTGGAACCAAAAACATGTAAAGAATTATAATCAGTAGCAGGTTTACTAGTCCACATTTCCATGGGTGTTCTGCCCTCAATTGCAGTTGATGGCAAACGATTGATCAAATGGCACGCATATACAACTGCCTCAGCCCAAAACTCTTTTCCCAATCCAGCATTGGACAACATACACCGAACTTTCTCCAGTATAGTCCGGTTCATGCGTTCTACTACCCCATTCTGTTGTGGTGTATCTCGAACAGTGAAATGTCGCACAATACCGTCATCTTGGCATATTTGAAGAAATTGATCATTCTTATACTCACCATCATTGTCTGAGCGAAGTCTTTTGATCTTTCAACCAGTCTGAGTTTTGACCATTTTCTTCCATTTCAGAAATATGCCCAAAACTTCATTTTTGTTCTTCATCAAATACACCCACACTTTTTTGAATAATCATCAACAAAAGTAACAAAATAGTGCATATCTCCCAAAGAAGCTGTTTTGGTAGGTCCCCACACATCACTATGAACATATTCTAGAATTTCTTTTGTATCGTGAATTGTTGAACCAAACTTTACCCTTGTCTGCTTGCCCAAAACACAATATTCACAAAATTCTAATTTGCAAGAATTTGTACCTTTCAATAAGCCTTGCTTCGCTAAAGTCTGTAAAGTTTTTTTCACCAGCATGTCCCAAACGCATATGCCACAACTTGGTTGCTTCTGAATCTGCATCTTTTCCAGAAACTGTTGATGCTGATCCAATAACTGTACTTCCTTGGAAATAGTACAAGTTATTTCTTCTTGTGCCTTTCATTACCGTCAGCGCCCCAGCTACTACTTTCAACAATCAATCTCTTAGAGTGATTATGAGCCCTTTAGATTATAGGACTCCTAATGAGATGAGATTTTTCTTCAAGCTTGGTACATAGCGAACATCTGTCAAAACTTGGATTGAGCCATCATGATTCTTTAATTGGATTGTACTTATTTCCATGGTTTTACAAGCATTGTCATTGCCCATAAAAACAACTCCACCTTCTAGCTCATTGAAGTTAGAAAACCAGCCATTGTTAGGACACATATGATAAGTACAACCTGAATCCAAAATCCACTCATCTGAGTGACATATCAATGTCATGCCAACCAGACTAAAGTCTGACTCCTCATCATGCTCTGCTACACATGCATCAAAAGTAGCCTTGCCTTTTTGCAACTTAGGACAATTCTTCTTCCAATGCCCTTTCTCGCGACAAAAAGCACATTCATCTTTGGCAGATCTCCCTTTAGACTTGTTCCTTTTTCCAGGTTTGCGGCTTTGTGAACGACCTCTCGCTGTTAGTGCTTCTGCAACTGTATCTCTATGATCCTTTCTATCTTTTTTTCTGGTCTCAGAGTTGTACAATGCACTACATACAGCATCGAATGTGACATTGTCCTTCCCATGAAGCAAAGTAGTGGTGAGATGATCATATTAATCAGGAAGGGAATTCAACAACAATAGTGCCTTATCTTCATCTTCAAATCTCTCATCTAGATTTAGCAAATCCGCCAATATCTTGTTGAATGAGTTCACGTGATCATTCATTGACATGCCATGTGTATATGTAAATCGATAGAGTTTTTTTTCATATAAAGCTTATTTTCAAGACTTTCTTCATATACTTTTCTTCCAGTGTCTCCCACAATTTCTTTGCCGATGTCTCCCTCATGACAGAGTATTTCTGATATTTAGCCAGACATAGGCGAATAGTACCACATGCTTGTCTATTGATTTTTATCTACTCCTTATCATCCATCACGTCAGGCTTTTCTTCAAGAGCAACATCCAACTCTTGTTGACATAAGACATCCAACACCTCACATTGCCATATACCAAAATTATTGGTACCATCAAATTTCTCCACTTCAAACTTTGCATTAGTCACAGTTGCTCTTGCTAATGAAGACGACGACGATGCCTCTGCCATCCTTTTTATCTCAAATGATCAGTTTCTTCAACAACTACTTACATTTAAAAAACAGTCTCTATGATGTTTATTTCGCATGAATAAATGCACCAGGAAAGTTCCCAGGAGACTGGACGGGAAATCAGTCCCAATTAAAAACTAAAATCCTTAGACTCTTATCGCCTTTGTTGACAGAACAACTATTTACACTTAAAAAACAGCCTCTATGATGTTTATTTCGCGTGAATAAATGCACTAGGAAAGTTTCAAGGAGACTGGACGGGAATTCAGTCCCAATTAAAAACCAGAATCCTTAGACTCTTATCGCCTTTGTTGACAGAACTTTCCTAGACATGCAAAAATACACACTACTTACAACAGACTGTCTCCCAAGTATAAATGATTGTCTCCACCGTATTTATGAATAGTACCATATATAGGAATAGTATCGTATACGTGAATCGTACCATATCCCCCCAAGTACGAACCGTCAGCTCTGATACCACTTGTTGCGGAAACGTGGGTTGAGCAATTACTAATACTGTAACTTCTGGAGAAATAAAAATGTGGTGATAAACAAATGCAAAGAAAATAGTACACAATAAATTACGTGGTTCGGCGTAATGCCTACGTCCACGGGCAAAATTTAGAAGATAATTTTACTAACAAATTGGAATTTACAAAAGTGGGAAAAACTCATAAAACCCACAACCCCAATACACCTAAATAAAACCTCACTAGAACACTCAAGTGGAAGCTCTCTCAAATTCTCTCAAAGAACTCACTTGCAATTGCTCTCTACTTCTCTCAAATTGGGATGATTAACAAATGAGGAATTGCCTTCTATTTATAAGGAAAAATGGGGTGCACTATTGCACCAACCCCAACAAAGTTGTCAATATAAATTAGGCACCTACCTTGTGAATTTGTTTTCAAATTTGCTTTGCTAAAGTTGAATGCATGCACGGCCACAACTTGTCAAATATTTGTGCCACCAACCTCCAATTTGTCAAGAAAAAACCGTGTGAAAATAAGCTTTGTGGGCTGACTTTTCAACAGAATGTAGCTTTATTTGAGAGAGGTTTCCGGCGAAGCAACCAGTAAAAAACAGTCAGCAGAAACATAAATGACGGGGAATTGAGCAGCCTTGATTGCCCTTCTCACTTCCATTTTCTCATCCAATCTTAATCTTCTCTCGCAGGTGCATGCGTGTCTCATTCGAGCAGGATTCATACCAAACTCTGAAGAGCCGAGCCGGTGATTATCAAAATTAACGTTCTATGTCCATAATTTTTATTTGCAAAAAAAATAACTTTTTCTTCAGAAAGGATCCTTAATTTGGATCGCTTGATTTCTATCCTTTGCTAACTACTACGCAATTGTCTCATATCATGCATAAAGAAAGAGGACTCGTATCTAAATTAATACCTAATAAAGTACACTCAAAACGAGATCATTTGGATTGAGGTTTTTTTTTTTAAACACACCCACAACAATGTCGCTTTGAGTGTATTTTTGTAAGTTTTTAATTTCTTGATTATTTTTGGAAAGAAATGATATAACCTAAAAGAAAAATGATTATGAGACTAAATTCATTAAGAACAACTTAAAATTGGATTTGTTTTACTGTATCAAAAATAATTAAAACTAATAAATCTTAAATTTATTTTTGTCAATATTTTATCTTTTTGTCACTTTAGCTGTGCTCAACTTTGAAAATACTTTATTAATTATCAGTACTATGAGAAAAATATCATAGATCTGTAGTTTTTTATTTTAAATCAACGAATCCAGTCAAAACCACATAATTGAACAGCGCAGCACCTGAACAAGATTTTCTCTTTGTTTTGTTTAAAAAATCCAAGGGGTCATGACTAAAGGTGGCCAATGGCACGGCACGACACAACAAACTAAGGCTCATTTAGGTCTATAGGCCGGCACGCTATGGCCTACTAAGTAAACGGACTATACTGTATCGTGTTCAAGTTTTTTCTTTTAGGTCTGGCATGACCCACGGCACAAGCGCACGCGTACTGTGTTCGGGCCATGTCTAAAAAAAACTTGCCAACTTTTTTTTTTCTTTTTTTCAAGCCCACATGCCTAGCATACTTTTTCAAGTTCACGTGTCTGACGTGCTTTGTTTGTGCCTGACATACCTTACGTGTTTTTTCGACCTCATCAACTCATGCACTTATAACAACAACAACAATAATAGTAATAGTAGTAATAAAAATAGTAGTAATAATAATAATAATAATAATAATAATAATAATAATAATAAGAAGAAGAAGAATAACAACAACAACAACAAAAATAATTTTTATTAAGGGAACAATTAATATTTCATAATCAATTTATTAGAATTTCACAACTATATGTTTGATTTCACAATAATCAACTATAATACAACAATACGTAAATTTAATTCCATAGATCATAGTAATGATTAATACAAATCTATAAACTCAAGCGGCCAAAATATAAAAATATTCAAAGAAATTATTCAAATTTCATTTATTCATTTAATAAATTATAAATATAAAACAATTAGAATTTTTTTAAACTAAAACTTAAATTAATTTTTAAAAGCCTATGCTAATCAAATGTATTAAAAATTTTAATTTCAAGATATTTTTAAAGTCAAAACATTTTTTGTTTATTTTTCATTAAAAATTTTACTTTGATATATTTTGGCCCATATACTATTGATAACCTACGGGCCGTGTACTAGCCTACTAGTGAAGCGTGCTTGTTATGTGTTTTTTTGCATACTGTGTTTTGACCCATCTCTAATCGTGTCTTACTTTTAAGGCCCACGTGCCTAAGATTTTAAGCCCGACCCAACCAACGTGCGTGTCGTATCGTGCCGTGCTGCGTGTCCTACCGAAATTACTCGTGTCATGCTATGCCCATGCCACCCCACATGCCGCCCAACCCATCTTTAGTCATGAGAATTTACAACTATTATAAATTGCGATCTTTTGACTTGACTAACAAATTGTTATCTCAGCAACACGTGATTAGTTCTGTTTTTGCATAGATTTTTCTTATATTCAAATATTTTTCCATTTCTTCAGTTAGGTCCTTATATGCTTAATTATTGATTCTGAATTGTTGGATGACTTCTTTGTTCATCTCTTCTACATCTATTTTTAAAGCTTTTATCATATTTTATAAAGGTTTAAATGATTATGATATTCATAAAGATCTATAAATTATGAGTATACATTAGCACTTGCATTTTATAACTCCTTCACTTTCTAGTCATTGACCAAATTTTTCTTCTAGCATATTTATATATATTTCTAATCTATTTTCCCATTCAAGATATATACCATCAATGCTTTCACATATATTTTGCAATCTAAATCTAGCGTCCTAAATTGAAAAGTTCATATTATTATTGTTGTTATTATTATTTATTATTCAACCTTTGTTATTGATGTTCTAGAAACCTTTTATTTATCTTGCACTTGCTACCTTGAATTATCTCAAGACTGATTAAGATATTCCATTAATGCTACCCTATTTTTTCTTCAAAAATTTCATTGTTACATTCAATGTTTATGTTTTTCATATTTTCATACAAGCATTTGCTTGCAATTAATCGAGTATTAACAATCCTTATTGTATCAATAACTCGATATTCTTGACAAAAATCTAAATTCTCAACTGCATCTAGAGATCTATTGACTGATCTTTCCATTTTTCTAAAATTGATTTACTATTATCACCTCATATCTTATAAATTCTAGAAAACAATCAAGGCCCAACATGCTTTTATTTGTGAAAAAATATAAGAAGATAATTCATAGTGCTAATTAGTGTATTATTCCATGAAATTTTGGAATAGATTCACTAGTTCTCTCCAATTATAGATTGATCCATAGTTGGCATTGCAATAGCTCTATACATGTCCTGTAGAATTACCTCAAGGACTGTTCCATACAACCCAACATTACGCATTGTAAATTGGCCAAATAGGATTTGTCTGAGTGATTTTCTAGCAATCGTCTTATTAAGATTGCTGGGTAATATGGAGTCTTCTTCTTTTAAATAAGTGCAGACATGTAAGATTCTTGATATATTTCTAAAATTTAAAAACAAGATATATAGAAGATGATAGTTTCACTCCAAAAGAGTTCATCTTTAATTTATCACTGAAATTTTTACAAAGAAAGTTTGAAGATGAGGGTCGTGAGAGATGCAAATGCTTCTCCGCTCTTACATGACTCTATATATAGACTTGAAGAAGTAAGATTATCTCTTCTTACATTACACATGCAACATTCTTGTGGTAGATTTTATGGAGATAAGGTGACTCTTTCTCCTTATTGTCTTTTTTTTTTATATTATTGATGGCAACTGTTATCATCATTTTTTCTTTGGCCAACAAATGTTTATCCTTTCCCTTGGATTCTTTCCTTCTAAATTATAGATTCTTAAAGCAGGCATCTTTTATCTTTCAATGGTCTCCTTCCACATACCTATTATCAGGTCTTTATCTAGAGACATATCTTCTTCGCTTGTTCCAATTTTTAACCTTTCATAGCAAAAGCCATAATCTAATTGATGCCTAGCACTTTACATATCTCGTGGTGCATTGGCTAGCTAGATTCTATAAGATTTTTGTAAATCACCTTTTTTTTTCTTTCAAGATGGCTTGCCTGGTTAAAATGCTTTTTTTTTTAAAGAAAAGATTATATGCTCTATTATGACTTGATGTAGTGACACTTTTTCCTTGCTTATCCTCTAAAATTATTCATAGAAGACTTTCATGCCAATTGCTCTTTTGTTGGAGAGAGCTTTCGACTCAAATAACTTAAGATCATAGTCATTGTAGACTTGATCCAAAATAATGGTTGGATTAATTCTTTTGCTATTAATTCCAACTTATATCATGTGCATTGCTGGATACCATTTATTATTATAGTACACTGGGCAAGTGGTAAGAAATTTGGCATAAATTGACTCTTTTGTCTTAGTTACTTTTTTTAGGCTAATAATAGCTTCTATGATTGTTTTTAGAACTAATTTTAGCTCCCAACAATTTTCACTGACATAAATAAGATTAATAAAACCATATTCAAACATGTTTTTTATTATTTTTGGATTAGTTTCTTGAATGAAGTTAATTTTTAGTATAATCCTTAATGATATAGTAATATAACCTAATTAAGACGAATCTCATAAGCTAATTTACTAATTCTCTTGTATTCATAAGTATAGTCACATTCTAATTAGAATTTGGCCTTTGACTAAACTGTCGGCTTTTTGTATATTGAGACTTTAAGCTCTTTGAATAGGGATGGCACCCAAACCTGGACCCGGATCGGACTCAGACTGAACCCGGAAAATCCGGTCTGGGTTCAACCCGCACCGGAGTAATTTTTATCCAGAATCCGGATAAGTTTTTGACAACCCGTATATTTCCGGGTCCGGATCCGGTTTCAGGTGAACTCGCAAATCCGGAACCCGGACCCGGATATTATTTAGTTTAATATTAATTTTTTATCCACAAATCTATAAATATAAATAAAAAAGAGCAAAAGTGAACCCTAGATCTCTCAATCTCTCTCGTTCCTCTCTCGAAATTTCTCCTTTAACTGAACTCTACTGTGAATTTGTAATTTCTCCTCTCAATCTCTCAAGTCTCATCCGTAATCCGTCCCTCTCTCAATCGCTCTCACCCGTGAACTGTGACTCGTTCCTCAGCACTTAATCTCTCTCACTCTCACTTCAACTCTCCTGTAATCTCACTCTGTCGCGGCCAGCAAAAAGGTTGAAATCCACCTGTCGCGGCTGGGTTCATTTGTGGTTTCTTGGATCCATTTCTTCTAGTAAGCAAAAAGTTGGTTATTTGTTATTTATTTAATTCATCAAAAGTTTGCAACTTTTTTTGTTATTGATGCATTTAGGTACCTTTTTTTACTTGATTTGTATTAATTAATTATGTTTAGTTTGTGGTTGTGGGTTGTGTTAATAAAAAGGGGTTGTGTTAATAGGTTTTTGCATTTTGCCAGATAGCAATATCACCTTTCTCCTTTATTTTTTCCCAGCAAAGGCTCTTAGCTACATTTTCAATAGCAGTTTGTTCTTTATTCAAATCCTCTTTTTTTTTTGCCAGCCTCTTGCATGCTTCTTCCAATTAATCGGAGGGCCAGATAAAATCCAGTACCCTCTAATTCATGATTAATAATGTTCTTGTTAAGAATTCAAAGTTAATGTCCTGTAATTTTCTTGATTAATAATGTCTCTTCAAAATCTTAATCTTATGAATTCTTGATTAATAATGTCATGTAATTTTCTTTCATTTTAAGCATTGTTCTCTTCATATAGATTAATGAAATTCGGTTAGGATGCTGTGACTGTCTTCGCAATTTAATTACACATTTTTTGTAGATGGAATTCCAGAGGAAGCAATACTTTCTGCAGAGCATTTGATTGATGAAAGTTGGATGAGTGAGCAACAGTCAAATGAAGTGGATGATTCAGAGTTTAGTCTTTAGCACTAGTGGCTGGAAATTTGAGCTTTAAATTGCGGAATTATGTTATGGATTTGTATTTGTGGATGTTTATTACTTTAAAACTTTGAATTTTAGATTTTATATTGTGTTGTATTTGTTTTAGAACTTGGATGTGTTATATGTTCTTTTTTTTGCCCTTTGTCCAGCAAATTTTGTTGAACCAAAGTGAAGTAACTTGGTTCTGGTAGTCTGGTTCTGGATGTGTTATATGTTCTTTTTTTTTCCTTTATCCAGTAAATTTGTTGAACCAATTCTAGGAAGAATACTGTAATGTGTTTTACTGTAATGGGTTTTATCGTAATGTGTTTTTTCATGTAATACATTAAAACATTAAAACATCCCCTGTTAAATTAAGCAGTCGGATCTCTTAAAAAAAATAAATAAAGCAATCCAGGTTCAAAACCCAGAATCTGGAAACCCGAATTTTTCCGGGTTGAACCCAGACCGAACCTGGATTAAAAAAAAAACGGGTTCAATGCGGGTCCGGTTATGAATATTTTGTATCCGGGTCCGGATCCGGAACAGCCGGACCCGGACCCGGAAATTGTCATCCCTATCTATGAAGAGTTTTGGTAACTTTCCCCCTTTGTATATTGATAGATCATGAATTGTGAGTAAATGCTTTGGACTTTTGGTCTTTAAATTTTGTGATGAATTATTAGTAATCAACCCCTTATTGTGATTCTTGAAATAGATCTTTTTTAGCATATTGCTAATCTATTGTTCTGATGTTTGAACTTCTAGACAATTTTGTAAACTTTTGTCTTGAAAAAATTTACTAATTCTTCTTGGGCATCATCAATCATAGAAAGCCCATCAGAAGTCATCATATTTCCTTTGTGAAACAATTCTTAATCTTCAGAGCACATCATTATACCTTTTATTATTTTAGAAATATTCTTCTCCATTCTATTCTCATATTAAGAAAATTTTCAGTATAATTGTTAAATCTTTTAATATATTCAATTTCAAAATCATATTCTGTGAAGAATTGTTGCCATCTAATTAATCTCTTATATTGAGGTAAATTAGGTAGTTTGCTTGACTATAAATCTTTTGACCTGAGTATTATAAGATATAACCTTATTTTTTTTAATAAAAGGAAAGTAAATTTAGCTATCCCATTTTTAATAGCTAACACGTTCTTTTCATTACTATGCTAATTCTTTCTTTTTCTTTTTTGCAGGTTTAAATGTTCAGCTTGTATTACAAATCTTTTCTTAATTTGTTTTTAACATTGCTCCTTAGTTATTATCATAAGCATCTGTTTCAAAAATTAAATTACCATTGGTTGTTGGAAATCCTAATCTTAATCGATTTTTACATTTCTTTTTAATCTTCAATGTTTGTATGGAGATCTTCCCATGCTTTTATATTATTCTTTTTTAATTACCCTTCTAGGGGTTGCCTTTCTTTTGCTAAGTTTTCTATGAAACTTTCAGTATAATTAAGAAATCTTAAAAATCTTTAAATCAACTCTTTAGATTCTAACTTATTTAAAAATAAATATATTTTTTTAGAAATATGAGGTTGTATCCCAATTCCAATTTCATCTATTATTAATCTTAGAAACTCTATTCTAAGTTTCATTATCTCACTTTTCCTTTTAAAAAGTAGTATTTTATGTTTCTTGCATTTTTCTGAAAATAATAATAATAATAATAATAATAATAATAATAATAATAATAATAATAAGATGATTAATGTGATCATTTCATTATTAGAAAATATTAATGTATCATCTAAACATACTCACATAATTCATGAAATTGTTTGAAAAATTTATCCAGTTTTCATAAATATATTTGTGGAACATTTTTTAGTTGAAGAGGCATCACAACCAATTCATATTGTCCTTAAGGTGTACCAAATGCAGCAAGTGGTAAGCTTTATTCTTCAAGTTTGATTTGTCAAAAGCCAAATTTGTAATTAAACATGTTGTATATGTTTTTATTAATTGCATAAGTAATTAATGTATTTTAATAGGATAAAACGTATCCATCAAGTTTAGAATACTTATTTAATTCTTTATAATTAATAACCATATCGACTTAATTTTCCTTGTTTAATTTCTGTATGATTCCGAACCATAAATGATGGACTACTTTGTGGACTCTTAGATTCTTGAATTTGTTTATCAAATTCTTTTCTATTTTCTTGCTCATCTCATGGGCTTGACCTTTATGATTAAATTTGGATATTTTAATTTTAATTTTTGAGAAATTATCATTTTACTAGCAAAGTTTTACTGACATATCATGTTAATACCAAGGTTTGCCGAAAAATGCATTTTACTACTAAAGTTTTGTACCGTTATCAATTCACTATCATTCCGTTAAGAAAAAGTTAATGTTTAACGAAAATTGAGTTAAAAGTCGATTTTACCCCCAAGAGTTTGGTAGTAAAATGATAATTCTCCTAAAAATTCGGTAGTAAAATGATAATTCCCCTAAAAACTTGGTAGTAAAATGATAATTTATCTATCAAATTAACAAACAATTTTACTCTTACAGTTGGAAATATCTTTGATGCCCTTATGATATCAGTAAATTTTTAATGTTGTTAATGAAATGTTAGTAAATTGATAACGGCGCAAAACTTTGGTAGTAAAATACACTTTTCGGTAAATTTTGGTACTAACATGATATGTCAGTTAAACTTTGGTAGTAAAATGATAATATCCCTTAATTTTGGCATAAGTTTTATCAACTTCCCATAACTAAATTGGGTTATCTCTAAAATTTTTATTAAGTTTTTCTAAGATTTTTTCATAATCAGGGATGATTTGAATGATTTTTATAAATTGAAATCACCACACTGGCTACTTTCAAAATTTCATTTTCGAATTGTTCGCCTAATAGGATTATAATTGAGTGGATACATGGCATTTTAAGAGTAATCGTTTCATTAGTCATTACATAAATGAACTAATGAAGGAAATTAACTTCTAAAAATATATTTGCACCCATGTGATCGTTAGACCATAATATTGGTATGGTTAAACATAACTCTGAACTTATATTAAGACCATAATATAGTTGTTAAGGATGCCAGGATAAATTGGATAATTGACTTAAATTTTAATAATTAAAACGACAACTATCTGTTAAATTATAATGTCAATTTTTTAATTGGAATGTATTCATGTGATATAGCCACAATTGCTTCAATTTTTTTTTCTTTTTTGATGGAGTCATAAGTTATTTATTTAAGCTTATGTGTAGAAATTGATGTAAAATTAAAGTAATAGCTGAATAGCAATGCAAAAAGGGAGATTGCCAATTTTCCCCCACTAAAATTAATATATACCACTTATCTCCTACAGTTTTCATAATATCCAATAACCCTTTGGCACCAAAAAGTTAAAGGAAAAGAGGGCAAATGGGTCATGTGTTTGATAATTTATCTAGAAAATATAAAAATAGATATTTATTAAAATAAAAACGTTTAAAAACAAAAAAGTATAAGAAAAATATTTCACTCCGAAAAATATATTTTCTTATTTTTAGTACTTAAATGTTTTTTTATTTTTATTAATATGATTAATTAATTTTTAATAAATAAGAATAAAGGTGTATTTAAAAATAAGGGTAATATTATAAAATTATACTGCTAAGGAGATTATTAACTATTATGAAAACTGTATAGGTAAGTGGTATATATTAATTTCAATAGTGGGAAATTGACAACCTCCTGCATAAAAAATATCAATATTAATAAATTTTTTATCCTTTTTTCTAGGATCAACTTTAGAATATTTAGGGCCTTAGATTTTTTTTTTTTAAATGAGAGCTTCTTATATTCAGTAACTTCAACACTCAAATAAACATTAAAAAAATTCAAAATTCATTACATCTTAAAATCTAGTTTTAAATTTTAATATGGAATTGTGGAGAATGAGGTTGAACCCACAAGGATTGCCTATTAGAATGGAAAAATTTATATCAAACCTATATCAATTTAATTCTAACCTCATACCAATATTATTTAAGAATGGAAAATAATATTAAACTTAACAAGAAAGTAAAAAAGAAAGGAGAAAATGCAATAGTGGTAAAATACTAAGGCTTAGGAAACTTCTAATTTCATAAATTTCAAGCATTTATCTATTTAATCCCCTAAATTAGAGTAACACTATAGAAATCAATCTATTGTTTACTCAAGATTTTATAGTTAACGTACATGTGAAACTTTTAAAGTAAAATTTCTTTCGCTTCTAAAGCATTAACACTAGTATTTTATGTATCTATTTTGAAAAACGAAAAATTAAGGAGTTAATAGTTAGGATAAATTTTGAGTTATCCCCCTCATAAAATAAAAATTTACAAAACACCCTCCAAAACTATTATAAACTTTAACTTACCCCAATATTTATTCCAAAGATAAGGAAAAAAATGGGGTATATTGACGAAATCCCTTCCAGAGTGATGGCTCAAGCCCCTCTGGAAGGAGGCCTTCCTTTTTTTTTTAAAAAAAAAAAGAAGGTAATTTGAAACTCATAATAGTTTAGGGAGTGCTTTGAAAATTGTCATTTCACGAGGTGTGTAATCCGAAGTTAAGTCTAATGGTTAAAATTTCATACCCAAACTTAGATTTATTAAAAATTATTCCTAACTACAGGAATACATGATAATAATGGTGAAAAAAATTTCATTTTTATAAATCATGTGAAGTCAGAATTATAAGCAATAAAAGCATAAATGAGGGATTAACAAATAAAAATTGGAATTTATTTTACTAAGAGGACTTCATCCTAACCTAATTAAAAGAAAATTAGTTCATAATGAAATAAATGAAAATTATAATGAACGTACTAAATTTGCGTATTGTTGCAACTTCTCTCTCTAATTTCTAACTCTTAATTCTCTACTCTCTCAATTACACATCTCAAATGAGCAAGCTACCTCTATTTATGGAGGATTATAAAAATTGAATATTTAGATGCCAGCTTGCAACAACTTGATCTTGTTATAAAATAGTTGTCCATCTTGAGTAATTTCTATAAAATTGTGATAAACTTGTCTTTGATTGGACGAAAATGAGATGAAATTAATTAAATCTTATTAAAACTCTGCCGCATGTGAATTGGAAAAGAATTGTGAGTTGGTAAACCGTTTGAATGAATTTGCTTCAAAGAAATGGGCTTGAGCAAGTTGGATCGTCATGGGCCGACTTCTGCTGATGTCATTGATGACATCATGCTGACGTGGTACCCTTCTCGAAAAGTTAAGCTGAAATACCCGCACCGGCACCCGCACCCAAAGCTCTCTTTGATACAAATGGAATAACCTTGCAACTGCACTGCCGCAAGAGTGTGGTAGGATTTAATGCACTATGCCTATGTCTTATTCAATTTATCCTATTTTATATCAAAATATCAACTACAGTTATTTCTTTCCTATTAAATAAAATACGTACTAACTATAAATATTTATTAAATAATATGAACTAGCAAATATAAGTTAAGAGTGATAAATATAATATAAATTATTCTCATCACATCTTTAATTATATCTTAAATTTGGACAATAATCAAGAATCTCTAAAAAAGTTCAAAAATAAATCCTAAAAATAGGTCAAAAAGAAAAAAAAAATTAGTTATTGTTGATTCTATGTCTAGAGATTTTTGAAATTATAAGGTTCTGAATAAAAATTAAAAGAAACTACTAATAGTTAGAGATTCTTACATCGAATAATTAAGTTTTTTTTTAGCTAAAAAGGTAAAAAAATTACTTTTTATCTTTGAAAGACTAATACTAATGTTGCGTTTACATTTTGGATTAGAGTGGGAATCCTGAGGAGTGGGAATTCTGGGATTAGGAGTGTGGAGTGGGAGTGAGAGTAGATTGTTTACTTACACTGGAATGAGAGCGTAGAATTGGGAGTAAATAATTTTAAATTACAGTTTTATCCTTATTTAGAGAATTATAGTTTTTAATTACAAAATTAATAAAAAAATATATTTGAAAAATAAAATATTTATTTTATTATATTTATAAATTAATAATAATTATTAATATTCTTAATTATGTAAATAATTTTTATGAAATTTAATTTTAATTATGTAAATAAAAAATTATTATTAAAAGCAACACAAATGAAACATTATTATTAATAATATAATACAAAAATAATATTTTCTTAGAATAAAATATTGATTATTATTAATTACTAATATTAAATAAATATAATAATATTATATTTTCAAATAAAAAAGTATATCATAATATTATTAATTCTCTATGAGTATAATAATATTATTTTAAAGTAATTTTAACTTAGAATCAATATAAATTATTATTTTTAATAAGTATAATTTATAAAATAATAATATTATTTAAGTAAATATGATATTATTTTATTTAATTAAATATAATGATAAAAATGGAAGAGGGAGGAGTGGATTCTCACTCCCACCTCCTCCATAGGAGTGGGAATCCCACTCTCCACTCCAAAAAAAGGTGAGTCCAACGGAGTAGGATTCCCACTCCCCCCCTTAAAGTTAGTATGTAAACACTGGAGTGGAAGGAATACAGACTCCTCACTCCCACTCCAACAAGTAAACACTACCTAAATAGATCAATAGTTGAACAATGTTATAAATTATACCACTTTAACGTTAGGATTATTAAATATAGAATTTATATAAAGAATGCGTTTTTCCTACAGTGCATAACTCAAAAATTTCTTTATTAATTAGAGTATTGTTAAAAAAATACATAAAAAATGAGCTTTCCTAAAATATGAGACTTTAGGTACCTATGTTCTTCACACATACTTAAAGTTGTCCCTATTTTTACATAATCAGCACTTCATGTGCACATAAAAATTTGTGTCAATGATTTGTGACTTTAATAAAGCCAGGAATTGCCAATTGAAAAATACAATATACACACACAAGCACTCTTAAGTGTGAATTTTTGTATGAAATTTCGTGTGGATGCTTATTTTTATAGTTTAATAAAATGTTTTACAATTAGTAAAAGATTCATCATAAAATTGTTATCCACACTAAAGAAAAAAAAAATATATATATATATATAAACGGCCAAAGCGAAGCAAATATTTTATTACGTAAAGGAAAAAGAAAGAAAATACAAGCCGAAGATAAATGAGCCTTATCCCTTAACAAGGACGTAATTGAATCACTTATACAGAAAAGCAACGACGAAGAGAAATATGTAAGAACAGTCAAAGGACGGCTTATGCAGCAGGCGAAAATATCACCATGTCAACTATCATTACACTGATTTAAAAAATAATATGAACTAACAAATATAAGTTAAGAGTGATAAATATAATATAAATTATTCTCATCACATCTTTAATTATATCTTAAATTTGGACAATAATCAATAAGGTCTAAAAAAGTTCAAAAATAAATCCTAAAAATAGGTCAAAAAGAAAAAAAAATTAGTTATTGTTGATTCTATGTCTAGGGATTTTTGAAATTATAAGGTTCTGAATAAAAATTAAAAGAAACTACTAATAGTCAGAGATTCTTATATCGAATAATTAAGTTTTTTTTTTAGCCAAAAAGGTAAAAATTTTACTTTTTATCTTTGAAAGGCTAATACTAAATGGATCAATTGTTGAACAATGTTATAAATTATACCACTTTAACGTTAGGATTATCAAATATAGAATTTATATAAAGAATGCGCTTTTCCTACAGTGCGTAACTAAAAAATTTCTTTATTAATTAGAGTATTATTAAGAAAATAAATAAAAAAATATGCTTTCCTAAAATATGAGACTTTAGGTACCTGTGTTCTTCACACATACTTAAAGTTGTCCCTACTTTTACCTAATCAGCACTTCATGTGCACATAAAAATTTGTGTCAATGATTTGTGACTTTAATAAAGTCAGGAATTCTCAATTGAAAAAATACTATATATACACGCATAAGCACTCTTAAGTGTGAATTTTTGTATGAAATTTCATGTGGATGCTTATTTTTATAGTTTAATAAAATGTTTTACAGTTAGTAAAAGATTCATC
This sequence comes from Citrus trifoliata, assembly GCA_018350135.1. Lineage (NCBI taxonomy): Eukaryota > Viridiplantae > Streptophyta > Magnoliopsida > Sapindales > Rutaceae > Citrus > Citrus trifoliata. The sequence goes on along the minus strand of CM031388.1, from coordinate 15,814,802 downwards.
ATAAAATGGTTATCGTATATATATAAATATATAAACGGCCAAAGCAAAGCAAAGATTTTATTACGTAAAGGAAAAAGAAAGAAAATACAAGCCGAAGATGAAATGAGCCTTATCCCTTAACAAGGACATAATTGAATCACTTATACAGAAAAGCAACGACGAAGAGAAATATGTAAGAACAGTCAAAGGAGGGCTTATGCAGCAGGCGAAATTATCACCATGTCAACGCTCTAGCCTTCAGGGCTTAAGCAACAGGTGAAGGATGATAAAGAGTAGGAATGATGTACATATCATCTTTTGTTCTGATTCCCACACTGAAGGTTTCGGTCATGTCCAAGTCTTCATGCTTCATTTCATTAGGGAGTGTCCGGTCAAAAAGGTACAATAACACTACCAGTGAGAGCTTCATAATGGCATCAGCGAATGATATTCCAGGGCAAATTCTGCGACCAGCACCAAATGGGATATATTCAAAATTATTCCCTTTATAATCTATTGAACATTCAAGGAATCTATCTGGAATAAACCTCTCAGGCTCCGTCCAATACTTTGAATCTCTTCCCAACGCCCATGCATTAACAATGACTGGGTTTCCTGGGTATGTTGAACCATTAATTTTACATCTCTCTCCACATTCTCTTGGAAATAACAAAGGAGCAAGAGGATGTAATTTCAGGGTCTCTTTCAGTATCAGTTTCAAGTATTGCATTTCATCGACCTTCCCTTTTCTATTAAAGACTTCCCTTCCCTCAGCTTCCGCATTTTTCAGCATTTTCGGATTTTTCATTATTTCGGAAAATGCCCAATCTAAGGTTGTGCCAACTGACTTAATACAACCAATAAACATTTCCTGAAAGTGGAAATTATGCACAAAAGTTACATCATTTAGCAAAGATGAGAATTAATACGAGGTTAATATCTCTTTAGATCATATGGATTGAATCCATCACTTACTCAATCTCTGCTTTATCCAAAACATTGTTTTCCTTTATTTGTCTTCATTAAAAATTTAAAATATAGGTAAGTCCGTATGTGATCGTGTCTGGGGGCGTGTAAAAGTAATTTTAAAAAATTAAAAATTAATTTTGATGTGACAAAAATATTAAATTGTTCTTAAAATTTGTATTCGATAGTCTTCTAATGACAAAGAAATTTGGTAATGGACCCGAATGATACTAGAGGAGAATTTACAATTAATATGGGTTTTGACAAAAACATATATAGCAGAAGAAAAAGTACTTGACCTTAAAATCTGAGTTTGCTTTTATACAGAGTAGCGATCAAAGGCCAACCCAACATTTAAATTTGTATTATTGGGGCAAATGATTTTCAGCAGTATGTCATGGAACGAGAGGTTTCAAGTCCGTGTGGCACTCCCCCATCTCATACTACGAGAGTAAGGCTAGTGGAAGTAGCACAATCTCGACTGGTTTCGCCCTACCTTGGGCTTGTCAGGAGAACGGCTCCAGTTCCCAACCAGTGTGTGTAGGGTTTCGCCTAGACCGTTCTTCAAGGTTAAGTTCTCGACTAGCGACAAGCTCCCCAAACTCAACCGGGTTGACCTGCCTGTGCTCCAAAGAGTCTATGGCTATTGTATTCCCCACACCCACGCCCCTGAAGCACGTCTCCAACAATTAGCACAACTATCATCGACATTAGCATACAAACGCATATCTTGGGTGCCACGATTGCGGTCCATGACAAGTAGCTTCCTTCTCGAGCAGACACAAGAGACCACAAACACTTTTCTAGAAAATACCTACTTTTACAGAGAACAATTAGGGGGACGCCAAAGATTTTTTCATTTTTAACTCTCCAATTCATAAATCAGTTACTGAGGTTTACTACACTAAAAATAAGAACTGGGGTATTGAATTTCAATGAAGAGCAACATTTATCTGAAAAAATCTAAAAAAATCAAAAGAACAAAGAACAAAGAAGAGAGAGAAAAAGTATACTCCCAATGTCATTTTCACAGAGAGAGTTTTAAGGTAGAGAAAGAAGAAATTACTTGGTTCAAATTCTCGGAAGCTTTTATAAAGGTCAGAATCCCACGCCTCTTGGATCGTGGGATGATCGTTTAATGGATCAGTTTTATGCCCCAATTTTTTGAAAGAAATTTTTGGGTTGATTTCTGACCGAGTTCTCGGTTTGACTAGGCTTAAGCCTCCCCTCATGGGATCCTGTAATCCATGCTCTCCCTTTTTATCCACCAAACAAGTTACAAACAGTACCGATTTGATGTTTTCGATAGTTATAGGAGAGTGAGGATACCTTGATCTTGAACTTTCAATAAAACATCAACAAGATCTTCTTCTTCAGATTTAGCAGCTCTGCACTTCCTATGTTCGCCAAAAATGTTCGACATTATTGTGTCAGCTTGTTGATGCATTTTCTGTACCTGAGACTTGAATCCACTTATCCATTGATGAAATTTGGTTGAAGCAAACAGATCAGCAACATTAGCACCTTCAGCTATATTGCTATTTTCAGAAATCGCTGTATAATCGATATCAATACTTCTTGGTCCTTAACACATTTGGCCTACTGCTGATTTTGCAGTTATACCATATTGTAGTCTTTGAACGGTTCTATGAACTTAACAAAACCAAACACTGCCCAAGGTCTTTGACAAGATCAAATCAATTTGCATATATCAAACAATGATTCTAAACGAATCAATGTGTAATCAAGAACAAAAATCAAGATCTTAGTAATAAGAAGTTAAATAAACAACCTAGGAACCAAAGTAATCACAATAAGAAAAGACACTAATTTACGTGGTTCAGCTGCGCAAAATTGCACAACCTACATCCACGGAAGAAGCCATTAGAACAAGCTTTATTGATGAATCAAAGGAAATTTTGCAGAGCTTTACAGAGAACAAGATGAAAAATTTTCTTACTAGTATCCCTCTCTAGAACGCTCTCTGAATCGATACAAACTGACTTTTCCACCAGCTTTTATTACGGCTGTTCTTAACAAACATTGAACGCAGATTTCACCAGATTCCGGCACGTGCATAACGGCTTTTGAGAATATGGGCAGTTTCTGTATGAATGTGACAAATTGAGGGCATTATTGAAACTCAAATTTAGTAGCTCGAGTTTACATGTGAAAAGTAGCATACTGTTACGAAAAAGAATAAAATGTCTTTCTTGGGGCTGGAATGAAGGAACTAATAGAGATTAAGAATTTCCTGAGCAGAGTGAAAGGGCAAGTACCCGTTAGCTACTCTTTATTGCTCCTTGAAAACTAGCAGAGGCAAGGAACGCGCTGAGGGTTTTCTTGCCCTCCAAACTTGCGAACGTCATTATTTTCAAAGGGACCGGGTAAAAGTACTAAGAAAACATCACCTGTGGCTGTGGGAGGCTAATCAATGAATAACCGACTAGTATGTGAATTACAAAAATGACCCTCAACCATGCACGCTCCAATATAACGCTCAAAGGTTTTCCAAAAGGGTAATCTCATCCTCATTCATAAAATGATGTCTTCTGTGGAAGAAAAGATTCTGGACTATGATGTCTTTTGCAGCTGCTTCTGTTGCGCAATTATTGCAAGAATCCGCCACGGAACAGTTTAACTGATTTTTCAGTCGTCTATATAATTGCGTTTTGTTCAAAGAATTAAATAGCATAATCTTTCTGTTTCTAATTCTGCAAAAGTTTTATTTTCTTTGTTGGTAATTATACTGTATCAGAATTGTATCAACTATATGTTTCATTTAACTTATGTTGTGGCAAATACAAGGAAAGATTTTATTGCTGTCCCCTGTGTTTGATGGCTGTTGTGTATTACTCCAATTTTGGAGAATGAAGTTTATTTATTTTGTGTTTGTGCATGGGATGCAAAACAAATTCACCGGGTAACCAAAACAAGTCAATTTTGCAGCTTATGATTAATTCGAACGAGTATTGATATTTAGACATAAAATTTAGAGATAGGCTTAAAAAAAAAATATAGACTATTTTGATTACTTAAATGCGAACAAGAGCCCATTTTAATGTTGATTTTGTCAGCCAGTTGTGTCTTAAGCAATCTTTTGTTCGACTACACAAATTTACTTTGTCATCAAGAAATTAAGCAAATCAATACAGCCTGATGAAAACCAAATAAATCGAATCAATAATTTCAATTAACTAGATCACTTCTTCTCATAAACGTTCAATTTCCGCCGCTTCTCGTCAATCTCCTAAAGTAATCTCCACTGAAGGAAGGAATTTATTTATATATAGGAGAAAAATAATTACACTTAGTCATAGACTCATAGGACATACAAATAAAGCACTGGAAAATCAAAGAAAACTCCATAAAAACTTGAAAGCAACACTCAATCATCGAAATGATTTTTTTTATTTATTTATACCATTTTCTTTATAAATGATACAAAGTAATTAATTTCTTTGACAGATAAAAATTACAAATAGCGTCGCAAATACTCTTCCACCGTAGTGTACTTAATTTCTGGATAAAGTTGAGAAGCTTCGACGCCTTCATTTCCGACTTCGAAATTTGTAAGACATCCCTCGTAGCACACATGATAGTAATGTGTTAATCCAACCTGCCCCGCATAATTTTGTTCTATTTTTAAAGGTTAACAAATAAACTTTATTAGGAATTTTTATATATCAGTTATTATGACATCATTAATTAGCTAATGGTGACACAAAAATGTTAAATTAATTTAACAAGTACATGTTTATAATGCAATTTGTTGGGTACACAATAGTCGATTGCTTTGGAAATCAGTAAGGGCCTCGCGTACCTTTCATTGAAGCTAGAAATTCGTCCTTAGAAATTGAAGATTTTTGCAACTTTTTGCCAATCAATTTCTCCCAAGTTTCAACAACTTCTCTTTGAGATAAGATATTTTTGGGAGGCCTAAGGTACATGGTCTTGTTGAGGGTCCGAGGGTCATCAATAGCTTTCATTGTGTACATGGCTATATCATCTTCATCCACATATATCGCTGTCAAATTAGAAATTAAGAGACAGAGATGAGAGGTTCTCTAAACGTGAAGCAAAGTACATTGTATGTGAATTTTTTTCTTAATTTATAAATGATAGAGGTGGGCAAAATTTAAAATGATTTTTTAGCTCCAATCTCTTCTAGAATTCATACTTAGGTGATTAACAAAAGAAAGCTAATAAAAGAACCACTCGATCAAGCCCTGAGTGTCAAAACGTGAAGTAATTCTATATTGGGTTTTTTGCATGCATGTAGTTGCTAGCGGTTAATTAAGGAAAAAGTAATTAATCATAATTTATCATTATCTTTTTAATTTGGATGAGAATGCTGATTTTTGAAACAAGAAATAAAATGATCTTTTATCGCGTAACAGTACCTTTAGGATTGCCATCTCCCAACAAGACCACGGAATCCTTTGAAGGAAGAATGCTACCAGGTTGGCAGAGACCGCCAAGGAAATAACCAGCAAAGCAATTTGCAGAAACATATGTAAAAGGAATCCCTGCATCTTCAATTGCTTTCCTCACTACCATTTTATCATCAAACGTCACTCTCCCAGGTTCCATTGCATTCGCCATTTTTGCTGGGTCAGTCCCAAATTCTGACGGCAAGAATCTCTGTCTCAATTTTTACACAAATTAGATTCAAACTGAAAAGCTTAAGCTGATAGATAAGAGCTCGGTACAACAATAGTTAAAAATAAGTGAAGACTAAGACTTGAGATAAAAACACGTATCTGACATATCAGAGCCTGAAAGTGAGTCAAGAAATTTAGCAAATATATAATCCAAACAGGGTTTGTACCTTGACATTTCCAGCTTCTTTGATTGCATCAACAAGCTTGAGTTGAAGGAGAATTTGATGGCTTCTGATGTGAACACCTGATATTGCACAAATGACAACATCAACTAACTTCACAGCATTGACAAGGCTCTGATAGTCATTGAAAGAGCCTGAGACGAGCTTAGCTCCTTGCCCTTTGAAGGACAAGAGCATCTGAACTTTCTCGATATCGACGCCAATCTCCGGCCGGTGGAGTACATAAGTTTCATGACCTAGGGCTAAGCTTGCCTTTACCAATCTCTTTCCCAAGTAACCTGTTCCTCCTATTATTAGCACTTTGCTTTTTTCCATTTCTCTCTCTTCTTTCTCCTTTTCTCTCTCAGAATGTAATACAAAGGTAAAGTGCAAGGATCTTTATACATACATAGCTTCTTTCAATATTGCTCCAGCTTCAATAAGTTTGTACGTAGTTTAGCTTTGCAGGTAACCTTGAAACAAATTTCTCAGACGCCTTGAGTTGCTTTTACTTTAAAATTAAGGTATTTTATTTATTTTTTTTTTTTGCCCTGCATCACAGGGGTACGAGAAAATTTTATTAATTAATAAAAACAATATGGTACTTAATCAGGAGTTGTAAAGAGTCTGATCCTCATAAAATTGTGTAGTGGTGCAAAAGTTTAATTTTTGTTCGGGTTATTGCTTGATTTTATTAATAATATTAACCTCTATGAGCTACACTTGGTGCATGCTTTAAAAAGATATAAGAAAAATTAAAAAGAAAGACAATAAGATTCAGGTCTTGTTTGAAATTGAAGTTACAGCTGCTGGGAAAAAAAAATTGTAACTATAAAAAAAATTAATATTATGTAGTAAATACAAATTTTAAATAATAATTTTAACAAAATTATTAAAAATATATAAATTTTTAATCATACAAGTGAAAAATTATATTAATATAGTTTTTAAGGTACAACGATTAATATTTACCAAATACTTTAGTATTATAATTTAAAAATATAGTTGTCCGAACTCAATTACAAACAAGACCTTACTACTTAGAATGAACAATTAAACTTTTTTTTTTAAATATTTGGGGTGCGATAGATACCTCCAAACAATTAATTTTCTAAATATGATAAAGTGTCACCTAGTGGGTTTTGTTAGAAGACGTATTAACTAATTTTAACTTTTTCTAAAGACAACAAAATTTGGATTCAGAACTTTTGCGTATTTTGTATGAAATTATTTGAAAAAAGCTAAATAAAATATCTTATGATTTTGATACGTAGTAGTGACCCTCTAATCCCGTCAATTTCGAAAGGTAATAAGACAGCTGCTGCCAAACTTTGTTTTTGAAAATATAAAAAACACAAAATACAAAAGAGCACAACAATGGACAGAGATCTAACGTGTCGAGAGAAGGAGAGAGAGAAGTTGGAGCAAAGATTTCAGGAGTAAAATTGAAATCCAACCCATCCCTACCCACTGATGAATGGATCAAAATAAGATTAATTCAACCTAATTAAATAAATATATTTAATTTAATCTAACGCAATGTTTAAATTATTAGGTTGGATTGATTGAAGGTAAATCCGAATTAAAATTAAATAAAAAAAAATGAAATTTGGAATAAAAATTATTAAAATCAAATGTAAATCTATAATAGTATGAAAATTTCATTCATATCTACTGTCCAATTAAAAAACAGTTAAAACCCAACTCTCTTAAAATTAAGAAAATTTCGACAATGTATTTATATAAATTATTCGTGGCTACCCACATATCCTTTTTTATTTTCAAATTCTGATATTTTAGATAACTAACTAGCATCATGTCTAGTAACAAAATAAAAATGATATATAATTATGCACTGTTAAGTGTTTACTAAACAATAAAACAATAAAGAGAAATTGAAACCAATTTGCTTTTAAAATTAAACTTATAAGATAATAAATTTATTTATATAAGAGAGTGATTTTAGTTTTAAAATTTAGTCTTTAAGATTTTACAGTTGAGGATAAACTTCTTCTTTTTCTTATTATTACTTACATGGGTTAGGTTTGGGTTTAGACGAGTTCATCACAACTAACCCAACCTAAACCAATTATTAATTGGATCCAAAAAATTGACCCCATTGGGCCACAGTAATTCACTCAGCCCATCAAAATTAGACTGAGTTGGATTGGGTCAGATTAGATTTATTGGGTTGGATTGAATTTGTCCATCCCTAAGTAAAACTAGTTAAAAAAACCAAAAATTAATTAATAAAAAGCTTTTAATGCATTTTATAAAGAGAAAATGAATCATAACCGTTAGACATAATAAAGGCCAGGAGTCGCTAGATCATGAAAACATTAGCAAAATTCAGCATATCATAGTATCCAAATCTTAAAATTTAGAGGGCATTGCACAATAATTGTAATTTAACAGGGGAAAATGAAAGGGTCTAATTTGTTGGGTTAATAGTTCCTATTATCAAAATAATAATATTAGAGATTCCAATATTTACGTCTCAGGTTATGTCACTCATTTATTAAATAATGAATTTTATAGTTTGTAAAATTATCTAACAATCAATAAATGCCACATTGGTTAGAACTCAATTTGGGACTTAGAAATTGGAATACCTAGCATTGTTCCTAACTTATAACTTCATTTTTTGTTGGTAAACATGAAATAATTCATTTCACTGTGATCTTGTATTTTTGTTCCAAAATTAGTATTGTTTATTCATAGTAAACACACTCTAAGCAGTATTTTTTTTAATCTTTTTTTTTAAAACCAAAGATGCGTTTGGCACACTATATTGTGTTATTTGATATAGGGTGTATTGCTTGCATTAGGCTGTATCGTATAAACATTTTATCATATTAATGTTGCACAATGTTTGGTGCTTCATAGTACTATATGGCACACCCCAGTCCTTTTGTCAAATTCAAGGTGAATCGTGCGATAATAATGCGACCCAACTCGACCTTTCTCTCAGATTCAAGGCAAATCATGAGATAGTCATTGTATTACTAGTTTCAATGCTTGTATACAAAGCTCATAACATGACTTAATCAATGAATATATATAAAACTAGTCTGCTCTATATAAACATCTAGAGAGCTCCATCCATTGAAAAACATCTTCAAAATGTGCATGTCTTACATATCACTATACATTCATACATCTCAAATACATACATATGAACATAAATGTGTCCAAAATACAAGTCATGCAACAATAGTCGTGCCCCAATATCAACTAATCAAAAAACTAAGCTACACGAATGTGGATTTCTCAAAAATATAGAGACTAAAAATTAACTGTTAGAACTAGTATAAAGACTTGTACATATCATGAAAATTGAATTGTAACTGCTCAAACTTTATAAATTTATTATTTAAGGAATATAATTCTAACTATCTAACTCCAGTTCTCATAACTTTCTTATTTCTTTTTCTTCTCCCTCGGCATCGGCATCGGCATCAGCTTCTCTTTTCTTTTCTCTTTCAATAGCTCTGTTTTGGTTTTATTAGAGAAAATAATGAGAGCTGCTTCAATTTTTCACTTTATATATGCCCAACGCCTGCAAATATGAATGATAAGCACACTAGTGAGGCATGCATGCGCTCTAAATAAAGCAAACAACTTGTCATGCATATTTGGAGGTAGTGGCATATATAAAATGAAGATTGAAGCAACTCTCCTTATTTTCTCTAATCAAACCGAAACAGAGCTATTGAAATATTGTGATATAGCCATTTAATTTTTCCCTTGTTTGCAAAGGTCCTTATGAAATGTGATATCAGTAATAGTCTAATGTAATATTAGTTGTAACCTGATTGTAATATCAGTTTCGGAAAAAAAAAAAAAAGAAGAGTTTGCTGGTACTTTTGAAAATCAGCCACGTGTGGCCTTATAAGCTTGCATGTGCATTACAACTTATTCTATGTTTAGTGTTGCATTGTAATTCTCTTGGTGATTAATTTAAATTATAAGTTGGGGAAAATATTTATTAATACTTTAGAAAAAATAAAAATACGTCTTAAATTTTTTAATATTTTTGTTAACAACCGATGCCATCACTTTCATTTTAGGTAGATGTATAAGCATGTTGCTTACACAATTAGTGAACCCTAATTGATTGTACAAATAATCAAAGAAATCATGATAGCTAGTAATAACATTTAAGAACAACAACAATATTCGCTGCAAAACAATTAGTGAACCCTAAATCCATAATCACATCATAAAATATGAAGTAAAATCCAATTCAATATAAAAGATTGTACAAATACAAAAGTTTAAGCATAAAAACGTTGATTGCTGTAAATAACGATAAATTCGGATACTCATAGATGCTGATTATAAAAATTATTCATTGAATTTTTTATATTTTATAATTTTGTTTAAGTGGGTAGCCATATATTTTATACATACATACATGTAACCATTCTTAGGTTCAGGCACCTTTTTTTTTTTTTAATATGGGCATACAAGTCGTGTAGTTTAATAGTTTCATAAAAAAAAAATTGATAGCGCCTGCGTTAGAGAAAAGACAATATATTTGTGTGTATAGTCCTTCTCTCTATATATATACCTTAAATGTAATAAAACCAAAAATTAACGGAATAAGGAATATATTTGGGTAATTAATTAAAAAATTATAAAATTAAGAAAAGGTTTTGAAATGATCTTTAGTAGATTAGATATAAGCTTCCATACGCAGGATGACATGAGGAAATACAAACATGAAGTTGTTAATTAATAAAATGCAAATGTGAATCATGCATGTGACTAATAGCGTACTTGTGTCGAAGAAAAATTCTCAAAAGATCCTGTGAGCAAGACCAAGCCTTTAATTCACAGTTACCGTAAGCCTCTTTTTTTTTTTAACCATTTGAATAACAGGGATCAATGAATAGGTATTAAAAATCTATCCGGGACTAAAGTGGCCGACCAAATTCTAAGAGTAGTGATAATTACACAAGAAGACTAGACAAAATCAGATGCCATATACGTCATTCTATATTTATAAATTTATAATTGTCTTTACAATTTTATGCAAAACCTTTTATTTTCTAAAAGAGCACAAAGGTATCTCCTTAAAAAATTATCATGGGCAGAAGGTGATAGCATAGTTAGGCCTACCAGTACAGGTAAATGTACTAGACTTATCATCATAAGCATAACTGTAAGCCTGGGGGCACTGAGTCTTGAAAATCTTAGAGTAATCTGTTGGGGGGCATTTGTCTGGCGTACCAAAATCACCTGTACAGCAATACTGTGGCTGATTAAGTGCCAGGCATGCACTCTTGCATGCAATAACACTGCTACCATCAGACCCCTTCACGGCCAACTCTAGTGGGCACACGGCATTCACATTTTGAGGGCAGCTGGTGGATGAACAGTTTCCTGAGCCACCACCCTGCGGTGCAAGTGAAAGAGGCAAGTTAAAGCCATCAACAAGGCTCACATCATAAAAATCTTGTCCCGCATTCTCTGAAGCTAGGGTTAGTTCGATGAGGGAAGCAGGTGGAGCTGCGCCAGCTCCGTTGCATGACACTTGACCTGAGCCACAATCTGCGGTACCGCAAGTAAACTTTCCGGTTGCATCGGAGGCACAGCCGGTTCGAGCCCATATCCGGCCTGACCACGCGGCCGGGACGTCGAGGGTTGATGATGCTTTGGAAGCTAATTCGAAGCCGGTTGAAGAGAGTTGTGGCTTGCCTGAACCGGTTAGGGTTCCTGGCCAGACTGTGAATGGACAGTTGTTTGTGAATGTGAATGTAACTGATTCAGCTCCTGTGTTAAAAAGGTCTACATTAGCAAGCTTAACTTTTTTTTTTTGCCCCATGAAACAATGCTTTTCCCAAATAAATCCCAGTAACCGAACCAAACAAATAATTGACATATAAATATTAGCGGCTAGTACTTACCGCCCTACCGATTTTACAATACTTTGTTACCATGTAAAGATTTTCACGGAAAAGATTAAGAGTATTATGAAAACCAGAGAACAAAATTTAGATAATAACGTTTTATTATTTTTTTTTTGGAGAGAAAATAAAAAGGCAAGATACTTGAATATAGATTGCAGTAACATTCTCGAGAATTGGATAATTCTGTAACTAATTGAATAGCTTAAATCAATAACAAAGAGACTGAACGCAGGGTGCATGCTAATGGAAGCAATGTGGTAAATAAGATTGAATTTCATCAAATGAGGGCAAACTAGTAAATTTATCAAAGGTCGGTTTAGCCAGCACTATATTCATCCTTTCCTACGAGTGGTGGTGAAGTCAGGGTTTTGATTCGCAGGGATTAGAATGTATAAAGTATAAATTTTTAGTAGACTTTAAGATAGAATCAATAAAATTGAGAAGGCCAAGAAGGAGGACTATAACAGAGAAACTATATGGTTACTAAATTAAAAAAGAGAGAGATGTTTACCGGTGAATAAGAGAACAGATATAGCAAGGCAAAATATAGATTGAATCTCCATTGCCGAAAATCCTCCCTTGATTGTGGCGATTTTGTGCTTTAGAATATTTGAAGGCTAAAGTAAGTAGACGGGTATTTTATACGTGTATATATAGGCCTTAAAATTTATAAAACCAAAAGCTACCGAAATAAGTAAAGGAATATAGTTGGTAATTAATCAAAAAAAATTTATAAAATTAAGAAAAGATCTTGAAACGATCTTTCAATAGATTAAATAAGACGGAGAGAGAAGATCTTCTTTTACCAATATAAACTTCCACGTGCGTGCATGATGGCATGAGTAAATACGAGCGTGCACTTGTTAATTAATAAAATAATAAATGTGGATTATACATGTGACTAATAATGTATTTATGTCAAAGAAAAATCCTTAAAAGATCCTGTAGCCGAGATCGAGCATGCAAATTTTAAAAAATAATGTTAATGGGGAATTAAAAGTTCCAAGTGTTAATTATAAATCTATTTCAGGATTTGAAATCTTAAATATTAATTTAAGATGTGAATAACACAAATCTATTTCAGGATTTGAAATCTTAAATATTAATTTAAGATGTGAATATATGGTAATCGTTTTTAGAACTTACAATTCTTTACAAATTAATTTCTTTTTTCTACAATAACTTGGTCATAAAATCTTGATTAGATAAAATCTTGATTAGATTTCAATGAATATTTTTTCAAATAAATGTTCTTTTCTTTTCGGGATAATATAGTTGTACTTTGGAATATCAATATAAGCCTTTGTTGTAATTACATAAAAGTAATCATTATACATTGTTTCATTGTAAACAATTTCTTCAGTAAATTAATTTCATTTTGAATTTTTTGGATTTTCATCTATAATCCATAATCAAAGATCTTAATACGTGTTTGGTACCCTTCTACGGTTAATATTTTTTGTTTTCCATGTTTTTGTTACGCACAATTTTTACAAAATTCTAAAATTAACTAAAAAGAAACTCACTCACTATGTAGGAAATTTTTTTTAGAATTTTAATTGTTTTATATTTTAAATTTTGATTTAATTAAAGTCAAATTAGATGTGTCATAAATTCTTTATTTCTATTTTAGTAGTGATTTACTTTTCCTTTCTTACTTGAGTTTATTAGGAAAGTAAATTAACCTCCCAGAGCGTTATTTTAAAGTTGACAATGGTATTAAATTTTTAAAATAAAATTTTCCAAAATTTTTACTGTTACTTCACAAGTAATTTTTTCTTAAAAGAGATTATTCCAACTTAAATATATGAGTAATAACAAATTTTAAACATTATAATTGTATACATATAAAATCCACTAAAAGTGGCAAAAAGATAAGTCTTGGGAGTTGGTGCAATTTTTACTGTTATTTCACAGCTAATTATCTCTTGGGAGACGTTATCTTAATTTAAATTTTTTACTAATGACAAATTTCAAATAATTTAATTGAACATAAAACAACTGAAAGGGAGCAAAAAGTGAAGTGTTGGAGTTAGTGGAATTGCTGCTGCCCAATCCCTACAGTGTTTACCAACGTTGATTGATGAGATATGCTCAAAATTGTTCTGCTAACGTTATCATGATTTAGTTCAATTTGATTGCTTTTGGATTAGTTAAATAAATATTTTTTCCATTAACCATATTATATATATAAACCTTTTTTAACACAAAACCAAAACTTCATCAATGTGGCGGCTAATCAAACACATAGGTTTTAAGGACTGTCAAGTGTCAAAACCGCTAATGATTGAAGAAATATTTAAAGAATAATATATGATATTTACTTTTCTACTCTTAACTCTTAATGTGGTCAAATTATTAAAAAAAGGGAATAACATAAAAGGAACATAATCAATCAACATAATTTGGGTACATTTACATTCGATACGGTCAATATACTTGTCTTCTGTGCATTTCGTACCGTCAGTGGTACTTATTAAATATATCCTAATGGCAGTGATTTTGGCTCACAAAGCTCCTTATTAATGCAGAATATATATCTCCAGCAGCAACATCAAGTCATTCTTGAATTTTGTTTTTTTCTTTTAAATCTTCTTATTATTTTCTATTTTTTATTTTTAAATTATTCTAAAATTCTTAATTTGGGTAAATTTTAAAAACTTTCCTATGTTTTGAGACAGTTGCAAGTAGATGGCAAAAATCAGTTTATTTGTTGAAATATAAGTGTGCAACCCAAGAGGGGGGGTGAATTGGAAATTTAAAAATTATCCTAGCAAATCCAAACAACAATTCAATTTAATACCTTAATCAATTTGAAAACAATAAATTCAAATAAACACAATATTAAAAGAGTAAGGGAAGAGAAAACGAACACAAGGATTTTTACGTGGTTCGGCTATCCCCGCCTACATCCACGCCTCCAAGCTCACCCGCTTGAGGATTTCACTATCCAAGCCTTTTCAAGGCTTCAACGATTACAATTGACTTCGAGGTGTCAATAAACATTTACAACAAGAGATTATATCTCCAATCTCTTTACCCCAAGTGTTTCCCACACTTGTACACTCACAATTTGATGAGAAATGATAAATACAACAATAAATCTCTCTTTAAGAGTGGATATACAAATTGAAGAACAAAGATGATTTAAAGAATGATGAATCACGAAGTTGAAGCTCAATATATATTGTGTGCACTTGTTCTTGCTTGCTTCGGTTACCAAAAATGAATTGGCTTTGAGTTTATATAGTTTGAACTCAAAAACTAGCCGTTACTCACATTCTGGGCATATCCGGCTTGCCGTTTAGCTATCCGGCATGCCGTTTATATGTTACCGTTATGGCAAAATTTTGAATTTCAAATTATCCGGCTCGCCGCTTACGAATCCGGTATGCCGTTTATACTCCAGAAGCTCACTGGTCGATAACCGGTCTGCCGTTTAAGCTATCCGGTATGCCGTTTTCGAATGGGTAACATTCTGCCCCGTAACCGGCTTGCCGGTTATCAGTATCCGGTAAGCCGGATGCTACAGTAACCTGCACAGTGCACTATTTTTTGAAATTACAGTTTGACCCCAAAACTTTATAAAACTGTAGTATGGCCCAAATCGTTTTAAAAGTTTGCAGATAGGTCCAATTTCAGAATTTTAGAATAATGCTTTGTCAATCCCACAACTTTCTGAAATTATGATATAGCCAAAAATGCTATGACACTTTTCAAATAAGTCCTTTACCAAAAATTTCAAGCAATACTTGTTTATTTCAAAGTTTTCAAAACTCTTTCAATTAAACCATAAACTTTAAAAAACAACCAATTTCATAAAATCATTTTTCCATTAAACATGAAGCATTTATAATATGAAAATAATGATTTATTCAAAAGGAATAAAAACAATCAATTGCATAAAATCATTTTTCCATTAAATATAAAACATTTATAATATGAAAATAATGATTTATTTAAAATATATTTTTCAATAATTTGAGCTTAAAAGATTAATCATTCTTAATCTTATTTGTTATCATCAAAAATG
The DNA here is from genome assembly GCA_018350135.1 of Citrus trifoliata. Taxonomy (NCBI): domain Eukaryota; kingdom Viridiplantae; phylum Streptophyta; class Magnoliopsida; order Sapindales; family Rutaceae; genus Citrus; species Citrus trifoliata. The sequence goes on along the minus strand of CM031388.1, from coordinate 15,799,084 downwards.
GGGAGATTGTTAACATATATGTTTCCATAATATTGATTTTGATGATAACAAACAAGATTAAGAATGATTAATTTTTTAAGCTCAAATTATTGAAAAATATATTTTAAATAAATCATTATTTTCATATTATAAATGTTTTATATTTAATGGAAAAATGATTTTATGCAATTGATTGTTTTTATTCCTTTTGAATAAATCACTATTTTCATATTATAAATGCTTCATATTTAATGGAAAAATGATTTTACGAAATTGGTTGTTTTTCAAAGTTTATGGTTTAATTGAAAGAATTTTGAAAACTTTGAAATAAACAAGTATTGCTTGAAATTTTTGGTAAAGAACTTATTTGAAAAGTGTCATAGCATTTTTGGCTATATCATAATTTCAGAAAGTTGTGGGATTGACAAAGCATTATTCTAAAATTCTGAAATTGGACCTATCTGCAAACTTTTAAAACGATTTGGGCCATACTACAGTTTTATAAAGTTTTGGGGTCAAACTGTAATTTCAAAAAATAGTGCACTGTGCAGGTTACTGTAGCATCCGGCTTACCGGATACTAATAACCGGCTAGCCGGTTACGGGGCAGAATGTTACCAATTCGAAAACGGCATACCGGATAGCTTAAACGGCAGACCGGTTATCGACCAGTGAGCTTCTGGAGTATAAACGGCATACCGGATTCGTAAGCGGCGAGCCGGATAATTTGAAATTCAAAATTTTGCCATAACGGTAACATATAAACGGCATGCCGGATAGCTAAACGGCAAGCCGGATATGCCCAGAATGTGAGTAACGGCTAGTTTTTGAGTTCAAACTATATAAACTTAAAGCCAATTCATTTTTGGTAACCCAAGCAAGCAAGAACAAGTGCACACAACATATATTGAGCTTCAACTTCGTGATTCATCATTCTTTAAATCATCTTTATTCTTCAATTTGTATATCCACTCTTAAAGAGAGATTTATTGTTGTATTTATCATTTCTCATCAAATTGTGAGTGTACAAGTGTGGGAAACACTTGGGGTAAAGAGATTGGAGATATAATCTCTTGTTGTAAAGGTTTATTGACACCTCGAAGTCAATTGTAATCGTTGAAGCCTTGAAAAGGCTTGGATAGTGAAATCCTCAAGCGGGTGAGCTTGGAGGTGTGGACGTAGGCGGGGATAGCCGAACCACGTAAAAATCCTTGTGTTCGTTTTCTCTTCCCTTACTCTTTTAATATTGTGTTTATTTGAATTTATTGTTTTCAAATTGATTAAGGCATTAGATTGAATTGTTGTTTGGATTTGCTAGGATAATTTTTAAATTTCCAATTCACCCCCCCTCTTGGGTTGCACACTTATATTTCAATTGGTATCAGAGCGAGGTGCTCTTGTGTAGACTTAACTGTCTAGAGTTAAAGATCTATAGCAACCCAAATTAGCTCAACCATCATGGAAGGACAATCTATCACTAGACCTCCATTTTTCGATGGAAACGATTATACTTATTGGAAAACTAGGATGAGAATTTATTTACAGGCTTTAGATTATGAAATTTGGGAAGTTGTTTGTGATGATTTACTCATTCCTAGAAAGAATGATTTAAGTGAGTTAGATAAGAAAAAGATGTCTTTAAATTTCAAGGCTATGAATGCTTTATTTTGTGCCTTAGATAAAAATGAATTTCATAGAGTTTCAAATTGTTCTAATGCTTATGAAATTTGGAGAAAACTCGAAATTGTGTATGAGGAGACCAGAAAGGAGGAGGAATTTCATGAAGTGTCGAATTTGGCACTTATGGCAATTGGAGATGAATCGGATGATAAACTTGATGAGGTAAGTACTCTTCCTACATATGATGAATTACATGATGCGTTTAAAGAATTGTATGATGAGTGGATGAAAATTGGTAAAAAGAATGCATGTTTTAAGAAGAAAATGCTAGAACTTACAAATGAAAAGGATACCATGCAAAAATGCATTGATTCATTTAATGAGAAGATAAAGGAGTTAGAATTAGAAAATAAAACATTGTATGATGAAGTTGCATTATCAAATGAGAAATTTAGCACTTCACATGAGCATCAAGAATCATATGTAGATGACTTGAAAAATGAAAATGATGCTTTACAAAAATGCAATGATTCATTAAATGAAAAGCTTAAAGGACTAGAGATAGATAATAAAATGTTGCATGATAGAATTGCATCATTTAAATGTCAACAAAGTATTTCGTATGAGCATGAAAAATCACATGTTGATAAATTAATGAAAGAAAATGATGTGCTTAAGAAAAAGAGTAATGAGCTCAATGAAATTGTTTTGAAATTCACAAATGGGCAAAAGATGTTGGATAACATGCTTAATTCACAAAAATGTGTGTTTGATAAAGGAGGACTTGGGTATAAGCCTTACTTGAAACAAAAATATTATAAGAATTATTTTGTTAAGGCTACCTCCACATATGATCAAGTTGTATGTCATTATTGCAATCAAAATGGTCATAAGAGTTTTAGATGTCCAGTTAAGAGAAATGCATATTATGGAGCAAAATGTATTTGGGTTCCAAAAGGAACTATTTCTAACACTCAAGGACCCAAGAGCATTTGGGTACCAAAGGGCACAACTTGAATATTTTTTTGTAGGTACCACAAACAAGGAATGGTGGAGAGTTCCTTGATGAAGCTTGTGAGGATGATCATGGTCTAGGCAAAAATAATGAGGCAAGATGGTTTAATTGTTTTGATAACAATTATTGCCTTATTGATTATGAGTGATGGTCTTCTAAGCTTAGCTGTAATGAATTGGTCATAACTTCTTTTAGAGAACTCCAAATCTAGATCTGTAAAATGTATTGGAAAGCTAACTTAATCATCGTTCCAACGGTATATAGCTGGCATGTTAATTCATACTCAATCAATACAGTTTTTATTTTGAAATTTACCTTTCTGCATGTTCTTAAGTTTTGAATATGCTTCATGATTGTATGCTTGTTGGATGCTTATTGTTTCATGACTGTGATGAATGAATTATATGCATGAATTCTTGTGTCGTTAATTGTGTTATATCATTATTCATTTATAAAAATTGACATCATTGTTTAATACGATTTCATATGTTTAGTCTTGTATGTATATATGTTTTATACACTAATTGACTTATTGAAAAGTTAAATGATTTTTAGCATTGATCAATTTCTAAGCCAAAAATAAATTTGTGTTTATAATACAAGTCTAAGAGCTTACAAAATTTCAAAAAAATTTTCCAAAGCTTAACCGGTATATCATTTCTAATCAACCGGAAAGCTGTTTTTCATTTTGGAACTCTTGGGTTGAAATTCGGATAACCGGATCTTCAATCCAGAAAACCGGATTTGCTAAGCTTCTTCTCTGCTTCATAACTGGTCTACTGGTTCTTCAATCCGGCAACCCGAATTTGGAAGGCAACTCACTGCCTCACAACCGGTCTACCGGTTAGCAAAACCGGAAAGCCGAATTTGTAGTGCTTTCCCGAAACCGGCCAGCCGTTTAAGCAAACTGGCAAGCCGAATTCATGCTTCTCACTCTCGGGCCAATATCCGGCCAACCGGATCACAAATCCGGCAAGCCGTTTTCGGCTTTTATGATTCCAGTCACTAACCGGCTAACCGGTTAGGAAATCCGGCAAGCCGGATTCGTGAGTTTTTGTTTTGCTTCTTCTTCCTCTCTCGTGAGTTTTCTGCACTTGTTCTTCCTCTCTCTCTCAAAATCGTGAGCCACCCTCATCCATTTCCAATCAATTCCTCTTCATTTCTCAACCATTTTTATGTCAAGATCAATCTCTTAAACCATTACCCATGCATTTCATCTTCATTACACATTTCTCCATCATGATTTCTTCACTTATTTTTTCATCATTTCATCATTATCTCTCACGAGTGAACAATACCTCACCATTTCTCTCTCTACATTGTCAAGCTTCCTTTAGCCAACTTTTGATCCAATCTACATCATTTATTAGCTTTATTCATCTCTAGGATCGATTTTCTTTGCTCAAACAAATCCATTTCACTCAATTTTTGTAAACCCGAAATTGGATTTTTAAGCTTGTTTTTGTTCCAACAATGGTGGATAGTCATAAATCATTTTAATGATGTAAATTGGGGGAAATAATATGCATTTTGAGCATTCTTTTAATGGTTGATTATGGAATTCTCGGATTTAATTGTTACAAGTATTGCAGGAATTCATATTGATTTTGATGATTAATGATTATATGTGCATTACTTGATGAATTGATGGAGTTGTTGATATTGTTTAAGCTTATATGGAAGTGTTTTTAACTATATTGTGTATTTGAAGATTTGTGCATTTTAAGGGGAGACTATGTCGAAATTTTTGCTCGCACAAAATTGGTAATATTTTTATCGACTTATTTTTTATGCTCTTGTTTCGATTGCATCTATCTATTTTTTATGATAAAGGGGGAGATAAAAATGATATTTTTTTTGGATAATATGCGTTTTGGATAAATTTTTTAATTGGCCATATATTTAGGGGGAGCATGTAATATGATTTTGGAAAATATGTACTTTGAATTTTTTTTTTTATCCTCCAAAGGGGGAGACAAAATAATATATCATTTCAATATTGTCAAAAGGAGGACAATAATATGCACTTTGAATATTCTTTTGATGATTTTGATGATATGTGATTATGGTGAGTACTTGATGACTTTGAGATATGATGATAATTTATGAGTAATATTACTAAATTCGTTTTTGAGGTGATGCTTGTTGTTAGGGGGAGATTTTGTCGAAATTTCTATTCGGACAACATGGGTAACAAATTTCCAACTCTTATTCTTTTCCTTTACGTTTTCTTTTTTTATAATGAAGGGGGAGAAGAATACATGTTTTCAAATTTTTTTAAAAAAAAAAATTTGCTACTTTTATCTTTGCCAATTAAGTTTTTCTTTTTTGATGATGAGGGGGAGAAAAATCCATGTATTTAAATCATTAATTTAGTTAATTGGAAAATTGTAAAAGAAAATTTTATTTAGGGGAAGCAATTTGTGGAATCATTCTTTAAATACATGAAATGTTTGTCATCATCAAAATCAATATTATGGAAACATATATGTTAACATTTGTTAGCACACCCCTATCATTAGTTAAATTTTTCACTGATAATTAATTGACTTTAAAATGATGAAATTACCCCAATAATAGTTTGTAGACCTAACACAGCTAAAAAATCAACAACGAAATTCAAGCTTTAGCACAAATTGGTTGACTGGTTGGTTGGTTGGTTTACGGTGACTTAGTGGTTGGTCGCTGCCTTCATTTCACATAACTATGTGAATAATCAAAACAGCGCAAAATCAAAGGAAAGAAATTGTGCTTTGTTAAGAATACTATTAGTTGATGTTGGCTTATAGTATAGCTTGATTGATGTGTCAAGAGCTAACCTAATGTGTCAAAGCTTCAGTTGATATGTCAAACAAAATATTAGTTTTGTGTATTTGGTATAACTAATTGCCATATGTCACTTTGTAATTGGTTTCTTTAGGTCAATTTAGTTTTAGCTAACAACTTAATGCATATAAATTGAGCTAAGGTCAATATAACAAATTGTATTCAAGATTCTTCTTATTCAATCTAGAAAATTCCATCTCCTTTCTCTATGATTTTCTTGAGTACCAAACAACAATTTTACAATTTCAATATGCTATCAAAGCAAAAAAATATGTCCAATCCAAACAAGTGAGCTTCATCTTCAATCTCCTTCTCCTTTATTCAACCAGTTAAACTTGTGTGGAGAGCTCAAGTTCATGCTTTAATTATTGCTAATGGACTTGAAAGTTTTATCAATGGTGATTTACAGTGTCCAAATCATTTTCTTGCTCAAACAGATGGTGAATCTAGTAGATCAAAAGCTCAAGATTCAAACGGACATGAGAATCCTGATTTTATTAATTGGAAGGAAACAGATAAGCTCATACAGAGCTAGATGTTGTCATTCATGGTGGATAGTGTGCTGATTATGGTGATTGATTCTTATGCTTCACTTGAGTTTCGGGAAAACCTTGCTGAAATGTTTATGTCTCAATCTAAAGCTCGTTACATGCCTCTAAAGATACGAGTTCAAACTACAAAGAAATGAGCTCTCTCTATTGCTAATTATTTCTAGATGATTTCATTATGCATTTGCTTACTAGATTGGATGAAAATTATGAATATTTGGTTACAAACTTACTTGCTAGGTTGGAAAATGATAACATTACTATTGAAGATGTGTATTCATTGATGCTTAGCCATGAAACTAGATTGAAAATGAATAAGGGAAAAGCACTGAGTGAAATGTTACATAACATGTTTGCTAATTTTACTAAAAAAAGACTTAACTATAATAAGTCTTATAGTACTAATAAGAGAAGTTTCGATGGTGGAAATATTGGTGCCTTCGATAATAATAGGAGTAGATTAATCATTGACAAGGAGATTATATGTCAAATTTGTTTCATTCCTAGTCATGGAGTTTACAAGTGCAGGAATATATTTAATCAAAACTTTATTCCTAGGCCATGGAGAAGTGGTTTAAGGCCCAACTTTATTCCTAGGCCATGGAGAAGTGGTTTAAGGCCCAAAGGTGTTATCAACTACAGAGGTTTAGTTATACTTAGAGCAGTTACGGCAAGGGATTTGGTTTTCCTTATGGTACTTGTACTATTTTTCCTAAACAGCCTGGAAATGGACTTTTATTTCAAGGCAATGTTGCCTATCAAAACTCTCATCTCATGCCTCCTCAAGGCTATCCTCACTTTCAAGGATCACCAGGTCATCTTAACGGGGTTCATGGTGCTAGTAAGACCTTCTTAAATATAGTTGGTTCTTCTCTTGGCTTCTATACTTCTTCTACTCACATAACTAATTTTGGAGTTGTTACAGATCTAGTCTGGTACAATGACTCAAGTGTGAGAAACCTTGTTACCAAAGATACAAGTATATTATCTATATATTCAGTTTTTGTTGGGGCAGGTAAGTTGCATATAGGAAATGGAATGGGCTTGAATATATACCATGTTGGTCTTACCTTTGATCAATACTTTATCTACAACTTCTATATACCTTAACAACATTTTACATGTTCCTGCTATCACTAAAAATCTTTTAAATATTTCTAAACTCCTTCATAATAATGCTGTTCTTATTGAATTTCATCCAATTATGTGTTTTGTTAAGGACAAGAACACATGGACCATTCTGCTCAAAGGGATTGTTAGAGGAGGATTGTATCAAGTTGAAGGACTTATTGCAGTGTATAGTGCGATAGTTTCTAGTAATGTCAGACTTAATGTTATGTTTGTCCCCTCAAAGTCTGTAACTAGTCTCGAACATCATCTTGTTTAAATGATTAGTCACTTAGGTGAGTCTGATACTATGCATACTCATAAAAAGTTGTCAAATGTAAACATTATTCCAATCAATAATAAAGCCTCTAAGGCCTTATATGTTTCTTATTTATAGCATGTTGATTGCAATCTTTTACACAAGAGAATGGATCATCCCACAATCCATGCTCTTAAGCATATAATGAAACACCTCAACTCTAACTTTGATGTGAATAAGCACATTAAACCATATTTTTGCAATGCTTGTCAATTTGGTAAATGTCATATTGATACCACCACTACACAACTAATAGAACTTTTATATGTTGATCTCTGGGGCTAACTCCATTACTTTCTTCCTAAGGATATCAATATTATCTTTCTTTCTTAGATGGTTACACAGGTTTACTTGGATATTTCCCTCACAATAAAGAATCAAACATTCCAAACATTTATTGATTTTCAACATATGATTAAAAACAACCTTTTCACTTAAACTAAATGTCTTTAAACAGACTAGGAAGGAGAATTCAAACCTTTTGTTTCCTATCTAGCTGCCCAGATAATACAATTCAGATATCCTTGCCTACATATTCATCATCAAAATGGAAAAATTAAGTGTAAACATAGACATATAGTTGAGACATGACATACTTTTTTAACTTAAGTACACATGCCATTAAAATTTTAATTGAATGCCTTCTATATTGCCACTTATCTTATTAACAGAATACATACTCCCATTTTGAACAATAAATAACTTTTTGAACTTTTATTCAACAAGAAATCAGATTATTCAGTCATGAGCATGTTTGGTTGTGCTTATTTTCCCTTTTTGAGACCATACAATCATTACTATCTTGAGTATAGAATTGGCATATGTATATTTCTTGGCTACAACTCACTCAACAATGGCTATTTGTCTCTCTACCCTTCAAGAAGAGTGCATATTAATAATCATACGATCTTTAATGAGTCATGTTTTCCTTATGAGTCAAGAGTTGATTTTACCTCAATTAATGCCTCATATGCTTCTTCATGTTCACAACGTTTTTCTTCTTTTTCTCCTACTTCGTCTGAATTTTTCTCTTCTCCTATTATTCAACTTGATATATCCTATTCTCAATCTCCAACAACAATAGCAACAACAACAGAGGCTTCCTCTGCATATATTCTTGAATCCAACATCTCTCCTATACATTTTTTTTATTACTTGATACCTCTCCCAACAGCTCTCCTATACATACTTCTTTACCTAATACCTCTCCCCATGCATAGCCAACTTCTTCACTCGTTCATAATATTACCCCTCTAAAAGCCTTTGTTCCTGGTCATAGTAAAATAATTAGATCAAAGGCATGAATATCCAAACCCAAAATCTGTATAGCAAATTGTTTATCTCAACCTACAAAACCTTATACTATCTTAGCAGCCATGTCATATCCAAAATGGCTCCAAACCATTACTGACGAGTATAAGGCATTAATGAATTATCAAACTTGGGTTCTTGTTAAGCCAAGTAAGCCTGTCAAAGTCAATTGGGAACAAATGTGTATTTAGGATTAAATATAATCCATATGGGATTGTACTAAAGTATGAGGCAAGACTTGTAGCTAAGGGATTTCTTCAAACTTAAGAACTGGACTCTAATGAATCGCTTATTCCAGTTGTTAAATCATCCACTATTCAAGTGATTTTAAGTTTGACAGTTATGAATAATTGGGTATTGAGACAAACTGACATTAATAATGTATTTTTAAATAGATATTTAACTAAAGAAGTGTAAATGAAGCAGCCTGAGGGCTTTGTAGATCACTCCAAGCCTCATCATGTGTGAGATTACATAAAGCCTTATATGGCCTCAAATAAGGTCCTAGAGCTTAGTTTGACCGGTTTAGATCAGCACTTACAGCTCAATGGGAACTTACTAATTCCATATCAAATACTTCATTTTTTTAAGAGATCTCAAAGTCATTTTTTATTTGTGCTAGTACATGTAGATGATATCATCATCACAGGCTCAAGTCCTCAAATGATACAGCAAGTCATTTCTAATTTGCAGTCTACTTTTGCTTTAAAAGACTTTGGTGAATTGAATTAATTCATAGACATTCAGGTTATTAAGAATAATTCAGGAATCCACCTTTCTCAATCCAAGTACATAGTTGATTTACTTTATAAGGTTAATATCCAAGATAGTAAACCTTACTCAATACCAATGGCATGTGAAATTCCTCTAACAAAACCTGATGGTGAGCCTTTTATTGATGCCACTTTATATCAAAGCACTGTTAGAGCTCTTCAATATGTTGTCTTAACAAGGCCTGAGATTGTGTTCTCAATAAATAAAATTGGTCAATATTTTGCAATTCCTACAATCAATCATTAGGAAGCTTGCAAGAGGATCCTAAGATATCTAAAAGGCGCCATTCTCTTTGATATTCAATTCTATAATCATGGGATATTATAGGTTGATTGTTTCAGTGATGTAGACTGGGCAAGTGACAGGGATGATAGAAAGTCAGTAGCTGGATATTATGTTTTTATTAGTCCTACTCTGGTTTCATTGTACTCTAAAAAGTAAGTTGTAGTCTCTAAGTCTAGCACTAAATCTGAATACAGAGCTTAGGCCATGGCAGCAACAGAGGTACTATGGATCAAGTCATTACTTCATGAGTTAGCTCTCTCACCCTCTTCTGTTCCAACACTTTAGTGTGACAATCATAGTGCAACAGCTTTGGCTTATAATCCCAAATTTCATTCAAAAACAAAATATATAAAATTGGATGTTCATTTTATTAGAGAAAAATTTGTTGCCAACAATTTTCAAGTTCAATATATTTCAAGCTCGGATCAAACTACAATATTTTCACAAAGGCATTATCTTATCATCCCTTCTATTACTTGTGCAACAAGCTCAACCTTACTTTGCCAAGTTGAGCATGAGGGGGATGTTAAGAATATTGCTAGTTGATGCTAGTTGGTCTATATAGCTTGGTTGATGTGTCAAGAGCTAAGTTAATGTTTCAAAGCTTTAGCTTATGTGTCGAACAAAATATTAGCTTTGTGTGTTTGGTATAACTAATTGCCATATGTCAATTTATAATTGGCTACTTTAGATCAAGTTAGTTATAGCTAAGCAAAACTGTTATAGCAGCTTAATGCATATAAATTGAGCGGAGGTCAATGTAACAAATTGTATTCAAGATTCTTCTGATTCAATCTAGAACATTCTCTCCCATTTCTCTTTGATTTTCTTGAGTACCAAACAACAATTTTATAAATTCAATATGTTTATGGAATACCCATCAGTGCATGTACAACTATCACGAGTGCTCTACGTTCTAGAAGCTCTTAAGCAAGCCTCAGTCAACCTCTAAGTGCACCTTAATTCCAACTTAGTCGAGTTCAACTCATCCGCCATTAAAGATCTGCTCGAGCTCGAGACCGAATCTAATGCCCTCCTCTCCAAAGACCTATATTTCTCCACTCTCTTTCTCAATACCTCACCAACCTCAAAATCCTCGTCCAAACCCTTCTTAGATCCCACAAGCGTAATAGCCTCAAAAGCTTCTTGACATGGCAAGCCTCGACTTACTCCATATTTTTTGAGTCGTCGACTCCATCGAGACTGAAATCCAAGTCTGGATTGACAAAGAACACATTGAAAGGCTCACGAACACTTTGAAGATCTAGATGGAGATGGTGGCAACAAGGACAAGTTGGTGAAGCTACTGACTCAGTTCAAAGACCAAGCCTTCCAAGGGTTCAATCGCAAGTTGCAAGATTTAGTGCTTAAATAAAAGGTTTTTTCATTACTTGAAAAGATTCTCTATAACTCCAATTGTTTAAAGAGTTTAACAGAATAATCTGTGTACTCAATAGCTTCTTTAATTAGATTCAACAAAGATGTCTTTATGGGTCAAGTGTTAATGAGTCTAACAATACCGACTTTGTTAACAATGAGCTTCAACTCATTCAATCCAAGATTTTTGAAAACCTAAGAAGTTTGGATCTCAGAGCAGAGTGACTCAAGAGGCAAGGCCTTGTGCTCGAGGCAACATATGTTGCAAACTTTTGGTTTTCTCACAATATGTCATAAATGGCCCCAGTTATCTAAACAAGGATTAAACGGGATAAAAACGTAATGGGGGTGTTTACAAATAAACCAATTTTCGCTATCTACTTTCAACTACCTCAAACCTTAGGGAAGTTTTTAAAAATTACCCTTATTGATTAACTATACGCCTTTGCTTTTCATAATAGTTAGTAAAATAATGTGAGAACTATTAAAATACTAAAAACCGATCATTTAAGAACATAAATGAAAATACAAAAAACAATAACCACCATTATTTTCTCACATAATTTAGGGTAAAAAAAATCATTTAAAGTAATTATAAATTAATTACTGTGATCCTTTACAAATTTCTAACACTTGGAGTTAATTAATTAACAGGATTCTTTAACAAAGTATTAACACTAACGGCTTTATGTGACTTTTTGAAACCGAAGAGAGAGTTACTAGCTGTCTCAATCAGAAATTACTTGTGGGATTCCTGCAAAGTACATGTATTTAATTTAGTAATCCAATTATATAACGACTGGTTCCACATATATTTTTAATTTAATTACTTAATTATCTGTGACTTTTTGGAAAATACACATCCACCCACCCCAATCTTAAATATTTTATAATGGAATAGTAATTATTGCATTATGAGCACCAACTTGAGATAACTTGCACCGAATGGCTTGCTTGCTTTTTATTTGCAACAACATAAAGGGGCAACTCGTTCACCAACCCATTCTCTTGTAAATAAATACTTGCGGCAACAACTTCAGATCGAGTAACGTACACCGGACGACTCGAGTGTTAACCAACACCAAAACAAAATGACTCTTAGGTCCCAGAACTTTTCATTTTTTTCGATCGCATTCTTTTGTAATTACTTGTCTTATATGTACAATTTTATTACTTTGTTGAAGAATAATTGTGAATTTTTAATAAACAATATTAATTCGGTTGTTATTGCTTGCTTCTAATGTACAATATTAATTTTTAGTCAAACATCTATCTGTTTATCCTTAAAGTTGATGGTTTGAGTCACCGCGTGATATTGAAATTTACATATTTTTTACTTTCTTTGATTTTAAATTTCCATATTAAACTTCAGCTTTGATACGACTAGACTAGTTTGGACTGGCATACTAGACTATACTTATCAATATATGTATTGTACTTTCTAAGATAAAATCCAAGATCCTTTCTAGCTACTTTTTCATAAAGATGTCATCTATATTGGAATGACAGCTAAGTACACGATAGTAAACAAATAATTAAAAAAGAAGGATCTAAATAATAATAATGAAAAACATTAGGGACCTAAATGTCCTTCTCGCTTTTATAAATAAACATGCGTATAGCCTTTTGATTGTGTGAAATACTGAAGCTAATAGGCAAAATTAAAGAAGAAGAAGAGAATGGGAAAGAGCAAGGTGCTCGTAGTGGGAGGGACAGGTTATATTGGAAGGAGGATAGTGAAGGCAAGCTTAGCTCAAGGCCATGAAACTTACGTTCTTCAAAGGCCTGAAATTGGCCTTGATATTGACAAGTTACAAATGCTTTTATCATTTAAGAAGCAAGGAGCTCACTTGATTGAGGCCTCGTTTTCTGATCATCGTAGCCTCGTTGAAGCTGTTAAACGAGTCGATGTTGTAATTTGCACCATGTCTGGGGTTCATTTTAGGAGTCACAACATTTCGATGCAGCTCAAGCTTGTTGATGCCATCAGAGAAGCTGGAAATGTTAAGGTACCGCTTTGTTCTTTTATTTTCTTTCCGTCTATATTTTTGCATTCTTGATTCTTTCATGGTTACAAGAAAAGGAAGTTAAACGAGGGTATGATACTTTTTTCCTGTTTTTATTAATTATTTGTTATTTTATTGTTCTTTTTGGGCTCTCAAAAGGAATATTCATAAATGATCCAATTTATATGTAATTACTTTAAATTTATACTTGTTTTAAATTCTTCATACTCACGAATGGAAACAAATCCTTCTCTCTGACAATGAGAGCCGGAGCCAGATTTTTTGTATTACCCCAAGATACTTTACTAGTGTCATTGACAACCACTTTAAATTTTTGGAGCTATAGTTATTGTCTACTGTATTTACTGTTAAATTTGTTGTACTTTTCTCTCTTAAATGGTAAAATGAAAATTTTAAAAAGATTATTAATGAGGCTTATTTGGTCTGTACTAGGGGATGAGTTAACTTAAATTTGTAAGTTAGTAGAGACTTCAATTTTCATCTATCGATTTATTCAATATAACGGTATAGATTTTAAGTGAAACAATATTATTTAATTTATTATTTATCTATTATTGGATTGAATGGATCCATTAAATAAAAAATCCAAATTGATATAAATGGTAAAGTTACTTTGACTTAAACATTTTACTCAATATTTTGATGATATAAATTCTTATCTATCGTATCATGGAATCTAATAATAAATATTTAAGTCAAAAGTCAGATTTGATGCTGTCATCGCTCCGACAATTAGGTAAATAGATAGAGATAAACAAGTAAGAATTAATTTCTGTCAAAATTTTAATTAAAAAGAGTCCCACCAATTGACTATACATATTTCTGAGAAGAAAATAAGTGTCACTCACAGCTGATCAGGAACGATATCATCTCTTATGTTCTGAATTTCAATCGGTCGGTATAAGATAAAGACGCATATGAGTATTTTTTGGTGACCGGAATTTAATTAAATAAAGTCAAAAAGATTTAAGGATGATGACAACGACAAATCGACAATTTTGGACGAAACAAATAGTAAGTAAGTGGATTTAAAAGTAAATAATTAATTAATGCTTGTAAATTGATACACTACTCATTAAATATCATATAATGCAACTGACAAAATAATTTATGGATATTAATAGTTAAATTTTAACTTAAAGTCTCAGCTACTAGGTGTCATTTATTGTTGGGTGGTGAATTTTATAATTAATAATATATTAATATTAATATTAATATCACCGGACGAAATTGTCCTTTCTCCTTTGGTGTTAGTGTTTTGTAAGACTTTAAGAAAATAAATAAATTATCCAAATAATTTTGATTAGGACTTGTTTTAAAATCAACATATTTATCAATTATTTGGTTTTTATTCCAGTTTCTGGAAGAAAGATATAGGAAATATAATTATATAAAGAAGCATACAAAGAATAAAGTCAAATAAATATACAATCAGCAAAAAAAAAAAAAGGAAAATAAATGGGTCACTCATTCCACATCTTTTGTTAATCTCTAAAAAATTAACATTTCCAAAATTCAGGTCATTATATGTCGCAATCAAACAAAATGAAATCAATCAGTTGGTCCACTTTAAGTAGGTGAAATGTTAATTATCCATCATAAAAGTCTCTCTTCTTAGATTTTTCATTTGTCAAATCTTTAGTCTCACTCAACTGTTTTACGTAGAATACTCATTATTTTCTCATAATTGAAAATTTAAATGTCCAAAATTCATAGAAGTTATAACTGAAAGTGAAATTAAAAAGAAATTTATTAATTAGAGATATGACAACTATAAAAGTGTGTGTGTGTGTGTGTATATATTCGCCCTTTTTGAACAATGATACATGATAAATATATACAAATTTTATTCATCTATATAAATTGATATGACAATTAACATTATATCATCGTCATATGTCATAGAATGACTAATTGAATTATGGTATATGAGTTTGTATAGCGTTTCTTGCCATCAGAGTTTGGTATAGATCCAGCTAGAATGGAAAATGCACTTGAACCAGGAAGAGTAACATTTGATGAGAAAATGGTAGTGAGAAGGGCAATCCAGGAAGCTAAAATCCCCTTCACTTATGTATCCGCCAATTGTTTCGCCGGTTACTTCGCCGGCAACCTTTCTCAGATGGGCACACTCCTCCCTCCTAAAGAAAAAGTGTGCATCTACGGAGACGGTAATGTTAAAGGTAAGTGTTTGGTCCGCGTCACAAGTCTGTTTGATAAATTTTCCATCGATAAACAAGTACCATTAATAGATACACAATTATTCTTTAATTATATTCATGCAGTTGTATTTATGGACGAGGATGACATTGCCACATATACAATTAAGACCATAGACGATCCTCGAACGCTAAACAAAACGGTGTACTTGAGGCCACCGGAAAACATTCTGACTCAGAGACAATTAGTTGAAACTTGGGAGAAGCTCGCGGGGAAGCAGCTAGAAAAGGTTCACATTCCTAATGACCAATTCCTAGCCACCATGAAAGGTATATAAGTATAAAAATGGTGGAATAATTTTTAATACTTCTTTTTTGGATTATATTAACTTCCCAAATTAGCTTATTAACTGCATAATCTGAAAACCTGAGCCCGTGCTTTTGAGTGCGAGGCAATGAGTTGCTCGTTACTCAACCAATGAGTGGTTCGCAACAACGCTCGAGTCATTGAGTGATTTTGTACTTTCATAATATTATTAATTTGATGTATTCGATTGTTGCAGAAATGGACTATGCTGGACAAGTAGGGGTGGGACATTTCCATCACATATTTTATGAAGGTTGTTTAACAAATTTCGAAATAGGGGAAGGACAAGAAGAAGCTTCAAAGCTCTATCCAGAGGTCAAATACACTCGAATGGATGACTATTTAAAGCAATATCTGTGAGCAATATCAATTCAATACGAGTTTAGAACGTTATATGTTTGTATTTCGCTTTTGGATTGTCAAAAAAAATTTCAGCTTCTGTATTTTCCTTAACTGTTATTTTCTGTGTGCCTGCAAATCTTTGCCATGAGTCTTTCATTCCATGAAAGAATCTAAAGCTTCTTATATGTTTGAATTTCTTTTGGGCTGTAAAATAAATTTTCAGCTTCTGTATTCTTGTCATTTCTATGTTCTTTGTGTACGCAGATCTTACCCACGAGTCTTTCATTCCATGAAAGAATCTAAAGCTTTCTTATTGGTTTTTGCTTTTATTTTATTATTATTATTATGATTATTATTTTAACTACATGCCTTGATGCAATCGAAATTTAATATTTTAATATTCTATTAATTTTAAAAAATATCCAAATAAAGGAACAGTCTAAATTCATGTTAATTCAAAAGTATACCGTGAATCTAGAAGGTTAAGACTCACTGATTCGGCATAATATCGAAAAATAACTAAACTCAAAATATTCACACATAGTATTGAAAAAATTGTAACTATTATTGGACTCAAAGTACCTTCAAAGGCTACAAGAGAGTGTTGTTTATACTTAGTAATTATCCTAAACTATAAAGAAAAAAGAAAACAAATTCCTTAACTAGCAAGAAAAGAACAATAAACATTTAGACTATAAGCAAACTAATTTGAATATGATAAGAATTCCCTCATCTGGATCATAACTACTTATGTGAGGGGAGTTTAATTATCCTAGCCCATATTTCAACTCAAAAATTTTTACCAATTGAACTAGTTGGTACCATAATCTAAAGCTTTATTTGGCAGGAAAATGAGGAAGAAAAACAGAGGAAATAAGAAAAGTAAATTTCCATTGACGATTATTCAGTAAAATCTACAATGACTTGGATCCTATAGTTATTATATAGAGCTAATGAACATTTTGTAACAAGAAAACTTAATCTAAAATTATCACAAAACACATGAGCACTCTAACAAACGTTTGTCGCCAAATTAACTCTGCTCATTTTCTATTTCGTTAACTGCCAAGCTGGCAGCCACATCAGCAAAGCATCCACATCAGCCAGATTCTATACTCAATTTTTAAAAAAAAAAAACATATATATGAAGCTATGAAGTTGGCCTATATTTGCAAATTTATCTCTTAATTATACGAAAGCATAGTACTGGGTCCTAATTCAATCCCATTGGCAGCAATACCATTGAAATCATAGCTCCCTTTGGCATTCAAATCAAAATGAATTGACCCTCCATCAAGCTCATGTTTATTATCATCTTCATTACCTTCTCTCTCGCCGCAATCTCCTCGTACTCGAAAACTCGAGCCATTGGCGTTGGCCTTCTTGATCATGTCATTAAACTCTGTCGTGTTCCCTTTCCTGTCTTGCTCGTTCATGCTCTCCATGAGATTTGATATTGCCAAATTGAAGGTTGTTAATTGATCTCTGGCAGCTTCTGCATTAACATTACCAATCACACTGCTATCAACCGAGAGGCTCTTCTGAGCTTTCTGTAATATAGCTTGCAAGTATTTGCCCTGTGCTTCTATTCTCATTTGTAATCTCTTTTGCACCTATTGTGTAACACATATAATTTGACAATGTATCTTAAAGAGTCTAATTATACAAAATAGCAAAATTTGGTATATAATTAACAATAGATATAAATACCTCAAGCTGCTCTTGTAGTCTCTGCTGTACTTCTGCCTGACACTTGAGTGCTTCTGAAATTGGGATTTCTCTGATTTTATTGGATCACATTTATTAATATCACGGTGGATATTATAATTGTAATTATATGGGGGTAAAAAATTAATTTATAAAAACTAGCCGCAGCATTGATGTTGCACATACCCTTGATCCTTATCTCCTCCGGATGATGTCATGCCAGTAGCCAGAGAACCATTACAGAAATTTACAAATGAACTCCCTTGAATTCAAATAAGACTAGGCATTAGCATGAGATTTGGTATATTGATTGGCAGATAAAGATGCTAAACGTTAAAATAAAGATTAAAAAACGATCAACCAAGCAAAAAATTACAACCAATTGGCGTGAATATTATGAATTTGCTTGTCAGAACCTGAATTTTAGTAAAATTTTAACAAGGTCCACATTTTCAAAATTTGTATAAAATAAGTCCTTATTATGGCCCAATAAAACGGACACTCTACACTTTTATTTTTTTTATTATTAATAAATATCCTTTAGTTGTTAAACATAACACATAAGAATAATTTAATCATTTGAAAACCCACCTTTAATCGGGTAATTCTGACATCCGTTTCTTAATTTTGAAGAAAGAGAACTAATTTCTACTCGTAACAAACTTTCATAAGTTTCTCCTTTCTTTTGAGTAATTTTCTTTAATTTTTGAAATTTATTTTCAAGCTGCCCATTGCAATTGTGCTGGTCAAGGATGGTCCCAATAGGCATCTAATCATAACAATAATAGAATTGAAGTGAGATATTAAAAAAAAAATTAGACTAATATAGTATTTCGTTAGGTGACAAATCACTTTGGACCTCATTGAAACTTTGCTAAAACGCAAGTGCACCACCAGCATTCAGGTTGATCATGCATAATCAAGTTCTATGCTTTGACAAATTACTTACCACCATTATTCTCTTTGTGTTGATCCGCACCGTGTTGTCTCCGTGTCTGTTGACCCAGTCTATACTTCTGTCCAGAAATTTTGAACGCTAATTAACTTAACAAACGGACAAAATCAAACCTAATACAACACAAACGGAGATAGGACACTGACATCCTAGCCGTAATTTGAGAAAATAGCCATGCAGATTCCGATATTTTCGTGAATGATCTTAGAAAATTATTGAATATTGACATAATTATCTTAAAAGAAAAAAAAAAAAAAAAAAACTTTGTCATCATATCTAGAAAACAGTGAATCGCCATGACCATTACGCTATATTGATGTAATGGACCAAATTGTACCTGTAGGTGGCTCTTTAAATGGTACAAGGTTAAGCCCTTTAATCCCATCAATCTCAACACCGACTTTGGGGTTGCTTCTATACACATACATACACATAAACTCACTTTCAAATTACACTAATATCGCATGAATATAATAAACCAAAAAGAAAAAAAAAAAGAAGCATAATTAAGCAGATATATGTAGACGAAGGATGAGGAAAGGTTAAGAGTGACTGACTGTCGGGGCCGCCGAGTTTGGTGACGGCATCGACAAAGCGATCATGAAGATCAGCCGTCCATCTGAGCCTTGGCTTCGGGTCCCTTGTCATCACCACTCCGTTCTCGTACGGATAACTCACATAAGCACTTCTTTCCATTTCTTTGTCCTTCGAATGAACAACAACAAACAATAATAAGAACAAAGCTATTTTCAACTGTTTCAAGCTCTATATTAATTGATTGGAAATACTTAAAAAAGTGAGAATTTTTTTTTGAAGATATTTAATTATGATGGAGAACATGTAGAGGGAAGCCCGGCGACGAATCTCAAGCAACATGATTGTGACATTTTTTTTTTTGTTTTATTTTTATTGTATCATACAACAAATTTAAATAAGAATACAATAGAGAACTATAATCCCCGCCTCTTTCATCTACGTTTACTTTTCTTGCTAACCGTCAGATCTTTCCTAAAAGTCAAAAATGTATGACGATCTGACGGTGGGATGGCCGCGTAAGCCAGCGTGGAATATTCTCCGGGAGGCAAAGCTAATACAAAATTTGAGCGGTCACGTGGAGGACCCATAAGAGGGAGGGCAAAAGAGTCATTTGAAGGTCTGGTGGGACCAGTATAGAAGACACGTGTCGATATATGCGGGTAGGACGGTGGGGTCGGAGGTGGCTGAAGAATAATCGATCGTGGGCCAAATTGGAAGGATGTGAAGGCTTGGTCCCGTGAGAGAAAGCAAGAAAGCTTGTCCAATGAATCTGTCCCTTCTTTGCTTGTCTTCATGCTTTTCTTAGATTGCATTAAACTTTAATGACAGTGGATACCGTGGAGGTGTTCTACTGTAAAATATTGATAATAACCGTTAAATTATATTAGTAGTATAGATTTAATATTTATTTTTAAGATCATACGGTTATCATTAGTGTTTTACCATAGAACAATTCAAACACAGCCGAACCCAATCTTAATTTATGTATAATAATAATACTAATCTAAAGTGTGAAAACAATAGAATAATGCTCTGTTTAAGCTTGATTAACACTAGTAATGTTTTGTCTGTATCCTTCTGCTCTTGCATCATGTTCCATGATCCGAAACCTAAAAGCTAACTTGTTGATATACATAAAATGACATGACTATTAAACTGATCGAATATTTACCACATGTTAATTACTTGTGCCAGGTTTAGACTTCAAGGATAAAACATCCGTAGTGGATAACTCCTCACCCCATTTCTAAGATTAAATATTCTTACATTTACCATGGAGATTGATATTCTTCCAAATATTTATAAATAAATTTGATCAGTTCTGAACTAAATATTCAGATTATGCCCATATATTAGTGAAGAGAGAGTGAATGTAAGACAAAACATAGCCAATTGAAGTTTTGAATCAGGATGCAATGTTAGGAGAGTAGTCAATCTAAGATTTTCTCAGCTATTTTTATTAAAAAAAAAAAACATTGAAAGTTCACAAGACTTTCCGGAGAGGCTTGATTGGATGACTGCTATAATATTTAAAGTTCAGATTCCAAATCTAAGTAAGTTACAAATATAATGTATCATGATTTATGTCTAATGCTGTTTCAGATTTTCAAACCTAATAATTGAGGTTCTAAATCTACCACATGCCTATCAACACATCTTGTCACATTCATTTACAGTAGGACATTTGAAATTTACCAGCTCTAGCCTCTTGGATCATGCTAGACAACCTTTGAAACCTTTTCTAAGGGCGGTTTCGTCCAAGTTCCTGCCAATGAATACAAGCTTGTTAATTCTCTTCTCATCGGGTCCCCATGTTTTGCCTGGGCAGCCATCCAAAGTGGAATGAACCCCCTGAAGTCAAAAATAACAAAGGAAAGAAGTAAGAAAAGGATTAGAGGAAATTTGATTTGAAAAGCGCAAAAAAGTTATTAACAGAATGCGCCAACTGTTACAGGAATATTATAAGATTTATGAAAGGACCTGAAAAACGTATTGCTGTTCCGAACCACTCACAGACAAGATACCCTTCATTCTATACAAGTCCTCCCCCTTTTCTTCTATCAGTCTTTCAAGCCAATCATCGACCTGTTCTTTGCAGAACAAGATTTTAGAGGACACAAAACAAACCAAAAGAATTGGGTCAAAAGAAAACAAATAAACTTTCCCGGGAATTACTATTTACCTCATCAAGATCAAGCGTTCCTTCAGAAACAATTGTAACACTTGATACAGCTGAATCGTGCATGTGGTTATGATGATGCCCTTCATGGTGCCCTGTAACATCCAGACAAAATGATGTGATGGACCAAACAAAATACAAGAAAAACTAACTCTAGAAATAATTCAACTGTCAAATGTACTATATATTTGTCAAAAATATAAATGCGAACATTGTATTGCACCTAAATCAGAATTTAAATTCAATGAGGTAGTTAAACATAGAACTTAAAAACAAACAAAAATATAGTTCATGGTTGTAGGCAATTTTCTTGGCAATGGCTACATGCAAATCGTTTCAAGTAAGAATCATTCAAAGTCATAATAATCATCCATATCACTACTCCTTCTCAATTTAAATCATTAACTCCCATGATAAAGATAAAACTGAAGATAGAAGAAGGAAAGAGAGAAAACAACACTACCATGTGCACTTTCATGATGATGGGTTGCACAATGGGAATTATCTACGTGAACTTCAGAATCAATTCTGCAAATTCAGGGAATGTATGTTTTTGCAGGCATTATTTGCAAAATTCAACTTGAAAATGAATGTCTTATAAATTTGATTGTGCTGACTAGAGGAAAAGAAATTGTAAGAGTAAAAAATTGAAAATTAAACAAATAGAAACAATTCAAAACAGTTGCAATATAATAAATGGCTGCAAAAAGGAATAGATAATGACCTCTCGAGATCATAACCTCCTACTCCCAAAACAAAATCCATGTCAACAGATCCATATTTAGCTAGCTTGACCGGTGCCATTGCATTAATATGCTGCAAAAAGTGTACCCAACAGGAAAGCAAACCTTGATGTCAAGAAGCAGAAAAGAAGAAATATAAACTGATCTAAAGGACATCAATCTGATTATGTCTCATAGCTTCATATTGATTCACAAGGAAATCCACTTAAGTCTATCATCTTCAATATTTAGATTATCCTAGCCAAATATAAAAGATGATTTCTGTTCAGGAATGAAAATATTATTTTCACATTTAAGGGGATGGGAGAAATATTGGAATCATCATCCTCCAATGAATTTAAAAGAAGAAAATCAATATAGGCAATTTTCTGTATTATATTTACTCAAAGCACTCACACTGTTGATTTGTTAAGGTTATTTTACAATGACAGTTGGGGTACCAATGCTTGACATTCAACGGAAAATGATCTTGCTAGGATCAATGAGAAAAGAAGATATAAACATTTAAAGGTCACCCAATTTTGTTGTTTTGATTCGTTTTAATTAGTGCAAAGAAGAAAAAGGGCGGAAAGAAGGAAAAGGGAAGATAGTATAAGTGAATCCTATCCAAACCCAAAAATAAACTACACTAGATAGCTAAGAGATCTGAAATCTCATGTTAATTTTTACAAAAAGGTAAAACTAATGAGACAAGGACATGACTGAGCCACATTTGTTTCCTTTAGATTTCTCACATAGTTAAAGGCACAATCAACTTGAAAAAATTTGTGCACCCACAACCAGAATACACAAGCAATTGGGTTGTAGGGGTTCAACTTGAACATGATCATTCGCACATAAAAAACAAGCAAACATTTTAACAGGTATATTGTTTGGATTTGTCAGCTTCCACAAAGAAACTTTGGAAGATTTCAAAAAAGTAATCAGTCTTCACGGCCATCTAGTATTATGTTATTTTTCCCTTCTTTACAAATGTAAGAAAACCGGCAACAAAAAACCCATACCTTAATTCTCTCTGTCAACCTCCCCAATTCAGTCTCGGTCACCAAATCTATCTGCCAGCGCCAACCAGAATATGTCATAAACAGAGTAGAGAATATCTTTATACTTCCACGAGCCACTTATATATAAATGATACCAAACAGGACAGAGACAAAAAGAGAACTACAACTGTAGCACCTTGTTCAAAATAATACGATCAGCATAAGCAACTTGTTCTACAGCCTCATTCACTACAAATCTTGGTTTCACTTCATTTAAATGTTGCATGGCATGCTTGGAATCCACTAAGGTAACAACACCATCCAGCTTAACATACTGTGAAACCAATTCATCAGTACAAAATGTTTCAATAACAGGAGCTGGCTTAGCAAGACCTGCAGAAGGGTTCAGAAAATAAACAGAACAGTCAAGCTTTCACAGTTTCAATAACTCTCTTTTCTTTTCCATATATTGGATAAGAAACAGTGTAAATCATTGTCAAAATTTGCAAGAGGGTAAACAAACTGTCCACTAGAAGAACAGATTTGTGGTGAATGTGGCTGTTATAAATAAATTACTCTAGAACAGCCCAAGAAATTACACACCAGTGGTTTCTATAACAATATGATCGAATTGCCCTTGTTTCTTCTTAGCCAACTGCAGAAGCATTTTAACAAGATCACCACGCACAGTACAGCATAGGCAACCATTATTAACCATGACAATATCTTCTGACACCGAGGAATGACTAGCAACTAATGATCCATCAATATCCACCTCACCAAACTGCAACCATTGTAATCATAAGCAAATCATATCATTGTCCAGTTTCATTTTCATCCAGTATATATATATATATATATATATAGATAGGCGGGGTAGAAGAATGAAAACCTCATTTTCTATAACAGCAATCCTCTTGCCGTGCTGAGCTGTCAGAATGTGATTAAGCAAAGTGGTCTGCATACAACAAAGAGAACTTCTTTAATTTGTCATAAATAAAATCTAATGCAATTATATAATTTTAAAAATAGAAAAAGGGCACAGTGACCTTGCCTTGCCAGAACCGAGAAACCCCGTAATGACGGTGGCAGGAACCCGCTTGTCGACACTTAAAGCAGAGGCTGAGGCTGTACCGGCTTCATCGTTATTATGTAGATCAGTATTTGATTGAGAGGCCAAGCCCCTGCATCGGCCCCTGCCTCTGCCACTTGAATTGAACAATGGTAGAAAGGTTCTTAGGAATTGAGACAGATATTTGGGTGATGTTCTCTGAATCAAGAACTGGGTTGCCATAGGATTCGATCAAATCAAATTATTGCAATTGTAAAAGCTTGATGCTTAAACCCTAAACCATCATGCCTCCCTTCAAACTTCAAACTTCAAACCGAGGGTTTTAGAACTAAAGGAATGGCTGTTATGTCATGAAATCGAAAATGACTAAAATATCCCTCCAATAAAATTAGAGAAAAATAATTAATTATTATATTATTGTAAACTATTACCCAAAAGCAGGAATATCTATGCCACATCACAAATAAAATAACTAATTAATACATGAGTGATATATATAGTTGAATTTAATAAAATTATTATTTGCATTACATAATCATTATTTAATACATAATATTATTTACTAATTGTATATTAAATTTAACTAATTATTATTCTAATGTATTTTAGAATTACTCCTTAAAAATCCATAATCAATGTAGTGTGAGGGTTGTGACTATTTTAAGAGTATGTTTGGGATTACTTTAAGTTAAAAACCCATTTGCAATTGAAGTTGAAATATTATAAACAACTTATTTTATAAGTTTTGACAAAAATAGTATTTGACAATTTATAAAAAGTTGTTTATATCATAAATTTTTCATTTTGATAGTAATTTTTAAAAATATATAGGCGTTATTTTTATAAGCAACTTATTGAATAAATCATCATATTTTTTAAAGTTCTTATTATATTTTAACAAAAGGATAATTACATTTTATGTTTATTTCTAGTCATTATGTACAAAAAACAATACTTTTATAATAAAATTTACCAAACACATATATTATTCTTTTCAAACTCACTTTTCATGGGATTAATAATCCTAATTTTCACATGAGTATAATATTTAGACAAAATTATTTTTGACCATTTATCACAATCTTCTTTTTTATTTAATACACAATTTATCTATTTATTATTAGTCAATTAATTAATTTTTAAGTATTTATTCATTTATATGTGCATTTATGACATCTTCTTTTATTTATTGGTTTTTATTATTACTCGGTATTAAAATGATTAGTTAATAGTATATCATATGTATTAACAAAATTATTATTAAGGAACATGTCACTTGTTAGTTTATTATTTTATATAATATATATAAAATAATTGATATATAAGTAATGTAATGCTTAAATAGTTTTAATCATTTTATCTAATAGGCCATAATATCTCTTATATAAAAACATATAATCTAAATAAATTAAAAATGTATTTTATAATTATAAATACAAAGTAACAAAATTATTATATATTTATTTTTCTTAATACTTGTATTTTAAAAATAATTTTAATTGTTCCTACACAATATTCATGGATAATTGATTCTTGTATTTAAATATTAACATGAATATTATTTAGTTTCACTCAAATTTAATTTAACACAGTCCAATCCAATCATTTAATAAATATAAAATTATATTATATAAGATCTCCATTAATCTAATCTAATCTAATCTAATACTAATAGCCAATCTCATCCATCCACTTATGCATGGTAAATGTCACCTAAGTAATTATTTGACAATCTATTACTAACAAACACTTTTTCAAATAGATTATTTTTAAAAAATTGATTATCAAATAATCTATTTTTGTACCAAATATTAAAAGCTATTGAGAGTAACTTTTGCAAATCAGATTTTTTTTTTAGAATATGATTTCGTAATGTAAAATATCTAAAAATTATCCTCATCTTTTTAAATCATATTGCAAATATTCCCAATACAAAAATAAGTTAATTTTTAGAGTTTTTAATTGCAAAATAAAACATAACAAACTGTCATTGCCAGTAATTTCCTCCTCCGACACAGTCGGCTTCCAATAGGGTGGGGCTATTTGAACCCACCAATTTACTCAATAAACCTATTTACTAAATAAACCCATCTTTAAATTTTAAAATTTTAAATTTTACTAGTAAACCCACTAAAATACCTAATATGTCCTTTCTAAACCCAATTTTTATAATAATAGTAATTTTACTCATTAAACCCATAATATTCATTTATAAACCCATTAGATTGGAAATTGATTATTAATTAGAAATTTAATAATCAATTTTGAGTGAATGGCCCTCGTTCAAGGACAAATGAATCAAAACATTCTAAATGAAGAAAATAGTTGTCATCATGAAATTATTTTTTTGAATTATATTATAGTGGTGAGAAAAATCTTGTATGATAGTATAAAAATCTAATATGTGGAATTTGAGAAAAAATAAATTTTTCAGAATTTGGGAAAAATCAATAATTGATTATTAATTGAAAATTTAATCATCAATATTAATTATACAATTTTGAGTGAGGGATCATCCCAAACGAATCATATCCATCGTCCATATCAATGAATGTTAAGCAATTTCGGTCATTGAATCCATTTTGGAGAAGGAAAAAATATGAAGCTTTTAATTAGCTTTACAATAGACCAAGGCACTAAATCAAAATCTAAGTGTTCATACAATTACTAATAAATTATAAGAGCTCTACAAATCCTAGTAGAATTCTAGAAATAGAGATCATATCTAAACCCTGAGGTAAGAAACCAATAATGATGAATAATTAAGTGGTTCATCGTAAAGAATTATAAAATGAATAGAACAAAAATGAAAAAAATAATAATTTAATTGGTAATTACAATGAGTAGTTGCTACTTGCTATAAATTGAGTTATTAAATAATCGAAAACTAAGATGAGTTGTGGCTAATCCTTAATCCTTACCTTAAAATAGAATAATTACAATTTCTCAACTTAAGTATACATATAAGAAACACATTAAAGCAAATAATAAACCATACACTAATTGAGTGGTTTCTATCAGTAAAACAAAATATGAAAGATGGGATTCGATTCTCTCCAGAGCGTGGAAGAAAAACTCTGAAGATGTACCTGAAAAAATAATTAAAAAAACACCAAATAAACCAAGCATTAAGTATAGATTATCTATGTAAATATTCAGTAAAAGCTGGCATATTTTTATTCTTAGCTCGATTAGTACTATGCCCTTGAAGCCTTTAAACATTTCAGCCACCGAGCTGCATATATCAAAGAGGTAATAGTGGATATGCACTATTATTTTCTTTGATTTTTGAATTTACAGGTGTATTGTTTTGGCTGCTAAGAGAAAAAAAGAAAGAGATGATTTTTTTAAAACTCAAGTAAACAATTTTGAGTGAGGGGTCATTCCCAAACGAATCATATCCATCATCTATATCCATGAACGTTGAGCCGGAAGAATAACGCGAATGGCATGCCAACATTAAAACAAAAATAAATAAATAAACATATGAATAGTATTATAGAGTCAATTGTCTAAAATTATTCTATCTATAGTAGCCACCTTAGGACTTATAATTTCTCTAAAATGTTGTATTTGAGAAGCATACGAAGTCTCCCATCCATTTAATTAATAAAATAATAAATTATACCTCAACAAAATGATTGCCAAATACATAGCCAAGAGCAATATTTCTGCGAGATAGTATATGCACTGGCTCAGATCTCAAAGGCAAAAATGTAAGGCATTGTACTGAGGACAAGTGGAATAAGACAACATTATAGCACGATGTTATAAGATGACCCATGTTAGGCATAGTCATCCATCGATTAGACGATGTTGGCCAATTCTCATAATATGAAAGGATGTGAATAAGCTCATTCACTCTTTCAGGTCCGTATAATTTGCCATAATCATCTAAGTGAGAGTACAACTCATTTAGTAAATCTTTCCTCACTTGTACCCATCCATCCTCGCCCAAGCCTATTCAGTCAGCTATTGCTCTAAAACCACAGTTACCATCAGCTACAACATCTTTAATGTGATGAATATATGATTGTAATCCAACTGGAAATTCATCAATAAAAGTAATTGATTTGACTGGCGTGCTCTTGTTAACCTACAAATATAGGTATTATGTATAATAAAAAATTTAAATTAAATAACATATTAAATAACTTAAGCATAAATTTGTGTTACCTTTGTTTTCGGTCTTCCTCTACGTTTAACCTCAGCTTTTGATTTAGCAGTTGTAACTGAATTACTCTTCACATTAAGTGAACAACTTTCTTGGCCAGATAATGATATCTCAAAAGCAGATGGGTCGCGACGGGTTGAAGTATCGACTTTGATAGATGGTCGACCTCGTGTTCTTGTCTTCACTTCTGGATCTAAAAGAAAAGTACACCCAGGATTGGCTATCTCCTTCAATTTTTTCAAAATATCTAACTGGATTTCAATCGAACTCTAATTAAACCGGTTAGCAATTAACTCAAACTTCGGTTGACAACTTAGCTCCACCTTTTGCTTCTGAGTGACAGCTACTAAATCAAGTTTTTTCCAATGAAGATCAATTCTCTCAAGTGGAATAGGCTAACATTCTCTTTTGTATTCTGCAATCTCATGAGCACACGGTAAACCATGTGTTTGGCGAATAACACACCCACATGCAGAGCGGTCAACCCCAGTAGAAATAGCACGTTTCAGCTCACTAAGGGTGATATTTAATGCAATTATAGAGATGAAGCCTCGAATATGTTTAAATTATGTAGGCTTGAATTGATGTTGAACAACTGTCAAACTTTTCTCAAATGATGCTTTAATATCTGTATGTTGCAGCTCAAGTAAATTGTGTATCTTTGCCCATGATGTCTCAAAGTTTCCTTAACTTGTGGAAAGATACTTCTTCAACCTTGAATGTGAACTTTCAACCCTATTAAAAAGATAATATTAACAAAAAAAATTAATAACAACAACAATAATAATGAATAAATTTAATAAGTAAAACCAATAAGTTATTGGTAAAATTAAAATGTTATGTACCTGTTTGTTGTTAAATTTCCAAAGTGCATAATTTTATCTGTCCATGCTGAAACAAATCTTTCTTTATAATTGTTCAACCATGTATTTGTTACATATTCCATCACTGCCGGAAAACATGCAAAATCTCTCTGCATGGTTTTAAAGTGGTCAATGAATTCAATTTCATTTGAAGATAACACCAATAAGTTCCAACTCATTATGAACTTCTCCCACTTATCATTTGCTGCAAATAACTTCTTGCAGTTTGCCATAATATTCCTACTAATATGCCATCTACATAAAAAATGATTTGCACGAGGAAATATTTTCTCAATGGCATTCATTAAAGCCAACTCTCTATCAGTGACAATGACCCTAGGTAAAAAATCATTGTCCATTAAACCCCTCAATCTATTTAATGCTCATGTGTAGCTATCTTTCCGCTCATAACTAAGATATGTATAAGCAACATTAAAAATCATATCAGTTGATGTCACTCCTATAATATCAAATAAAGGAAGATGATATTTATTGACTTTATAAGTACAGTCCATTAGCAAAACGCTTGGAAATGAACGTAACAACTCTATGCTCTTAGGGTGTGCCCAAAACAAGTCTTTAACAATATCTGTATTGTCATAACACCTATGCCACTCAATGTAATTATGTTCAGATAACTTACTCAAAAGTTGTTGCATTTGTGATCTGCATTGTATATTGATTTCATTGTAGAAACATTAAATGGATTCTTTTTTTTCAAAGTGACTAAAATATATTTTGGTCGTACCATATTTGTTGACATGTCAACTAATATTGATGTTTCTTCAGCAGTTAATCGCCTTGCAAATGAGTGCCCTTCAAGATGTTTTGCAATTGGATGATTATGAACTCCACACATTACCTTTAACATCCAGTCACTATGAGTGTCTAACTTTTGGCCCTTTAGTTTAAAAGGACATTCGCATTTTTTTGTACCAGTTATTCTCGATTTCAAATCTTTTTAGTTGTCTTTCTTCTTTATTTTTTCATACTTTCCACCTCTCTCACAACCAAAAAAGATCCTTGCTCTTTTACCACCACGACCCACTTCAGATCTCTTGATAACAACCATTATACCATTTTTCTTTCTGACATTACGAGTCCACTTAATCATTGCTTCTCTACTCTTAAATATCTAGATAGAAAGAAATCTCATGTAAGTTAAATAAAATTTGGTAAAAAATTAATCCAAAATTAATTATAAACTAAAGTTACCTCATGAGTTGTAAATTCACTGCTATAATTCATCACACAATCTGTATCATAATTCGTAGATTTAATGGAAACATCATCCTGCATATAATAAAATGTAATTACTAAAACTACAAAGTACATTTAAATAATTAGTTTTATATGACACATAAAGACCAAACTAAAACGATATAATTTTCTTAGTATTAGATTGGTGAATATAATAGTTACTCTCGGAAGAAACATAAAGTTACAAAAACAAACTATTAAAAGAAGTGAACCTCAGCAAATGAGTTAAAATAATTCTCAGAAGCGACTGGCTCGATCTGTGCTTTAAGCTGCTCACTTGCATCCAAAACTGCAGCTCCATTAATATCAGAACTTGCAAAGGCAATTGTTGGTGATGCATTAGGAACCTAATTTATTTTGGCAAATTCAAATACAATAAGATATAAATACATCAGCTACTATTTATGAGGTTACCAAAAACTAATTAAAGGCAAAGATCAATGCATAACAAAGAGAAAATTTTCAATAAACAAAAAGGGATTAAAGCACGATTCGTTATTCTCGTAATTCTAAAACCATAATTTGGAAAAAGAAAGCAAGATAATAATGAGGAACTAGTTTTTAATGATGTGGTGCTTGGTGGAATAACGTGGTGACCCACCTCCATGAAATTGTTTAGTTTAAAAATTGTAGGCAATTCCTCTCTGAAACTGAAAGCATTCAAGTGCACAGGGACAATTAATGTAATCAGACGAAAAGTCAAAAAACAGTCAACTTTATTCATGATTCGGGAAAATTTTATTAACATTGTCTGTCAATTTCGAATGGAAAAAGAAAAAAATCAAATAAAAAAAATTTAATGATTGTCAATATTATTTTGTTCCTTCATAAAATTAATATTCATCAAATCAATCAACTCACATGTGACTATTTAATAATATATATGGCTTGAGAGAAGAATCTCACGATTAGGGTTTAATAAAAATTTAATTAGAGTTCTATAAAACTATGTTGAATATAAAAATAAGTTTAAAGAGTAAAAATTCTATTTTTTTTTTAATTATATTCTAATGTCTATATCTGTAATTTAATTTAGGAATATTTTAATAATAAAAAATTATTTTTAAAAATAGGTTTATTAAGTAAATTAGTGGGTTCAAATAGCCCCACCCCTTCCAATAAATCACAAGATTCTCCATCTAATGCTACCTATTTTACAAGCATATATCAACAATTATTAAATAATTATTTAATAGAAATATATTTTTTTGTTAAACAAGTTCTTCATTTGTTAATAAAATAATTAATTGTTATATTTTTGGCAATTATTTAATAATCATTTGAAATTTAAATAAAAATTCAATTTTTTTAATAAAATGTAAACATTATCTACATTTTAGTCATTGTACATAAGAATATGAAATTTTAGATCAATTTACCAAATATATATAATACCATATTCATTGAAAAGCAATTATTTCATAATAAAAAATTTACCGAACATGTTATGAATTTATTTGGAAATAATCTAATTTAGAGGCGATTAAATTGAGAATCTAAAACCACAAACATACCCTCAGTCTCATCATAGGCTCGTTTGAGTTAATTCAATTCACAGTATTTTTTTTTTCCTTCTAGAGAGTTAGATTGGTTAACCAAATCAATTATTTCGAAATTTTCGTATCCCCTTTTTTTCAAATAAGTAATTATTATACCTCTAGCGTAAACTTAAAATGAAATGGTAACTCAGCCTTGACGGAATCTTGAGAGAAATTATTCGAGTCCCCACCCCCCTTGTGGGGATTCAAATATATTTCCTCTCTCCCAATTGTTAATCGGATGGAGTTAAATATTACTGGGTGGAGTAGATATGACTCGTTTATTAGGGACGGCCAATGTTTAAAAGAAAAAAAAAACTGAAATGGAATTAAACAAATGGTATCCATGACAATACAATCTCCAGAGTTGAACAATAAAAATACACCCTAAACTCTCTGCTCGAATTAAAGATAAATGAATAGGACTCAGTACAAATGGGAAAGCAACCGGCCAATAGAGAAAGTTCATGCAATGTTACAATCGGCAAAAACTGGCCTACAGGGATCTAATCTATGCAATGTTACAAATAATAAGACATGATTTTTTTTAAATAAATGAAAAAAAAATGAATACTAATCAGTCCCCTGGAACAATGATTTTGCCAATTGAAGATTAGTCGAAAGAGAAAACTTGGGGGGTAGGGTCATCAGTGGCTTGTCGTCACCCAATTTTTGAAATGCCATTCCCAGTGCATACCCTAAAGCTCGTGCAACAACAACAGGCACTGCATTTCCGACCTGACAGTACCTGCAAAGATACAAACCGAACAATGACCTGCTAACCTTTTGGAGGGATTTGATACCTTTGCAATATGATGAAAGGTGAATCCAATGCATGCCTTTGCACATAAAAAGTCTAAAAGATGATGGACATGATTGCAAAATTTCATAAACCATAATGTGTTCTTTTCAGCTGATATAACAGCATGTATGGGCATGGGCTGAGTTGCTCTTAGCTGGATTTGCCTCAAGAATTAGCAATCCTAGCACCACAACTTGAGGGGGCTATAAAGGATCCATCATGGTGAGAATAATGCCCAGCTTCTTCAGTACAAAACATGATAACAGGGAAGGGTTCATACCTCTCTTTGACCGTTCCACAGAACCTATAATAATCAGGAAACCCCTGTAACCTCGCACATTCTCGTATTGTGAGAACTCGATCCTGCTCTGGATGCAACACTGCCTAAACAAAATTGATACACAATTACATCTCGGACATGAGAGCCTCTGACAGAGAAAATCAGAGCCTGAGCATACCATGCTGTGGAGACTAGGGAAGGTCACTACTGTTGTCATTGTCTCATCCCACCATAATCTTGCAAATGGTCTGCACAAACATTATCTAAAAAGTTAGATACAAACAAAAGTAATTTCAGAAGGGCCACAGAAGGAAATATCTAACCTTCTGGACTTCCCTTGTTCAAAAGTCAAGGCATAATCAGGTATCTGCAAGCACAAAAAGTCAGAGTCACGTCCCTGTCAGCCAGTTTGATTTGCTTGAACAGTAAACAGTAAATTCCTTAAAATTATAATGATATTGAATCTTTGATAGGAAGCAAAAATATGAATCTGTACAGAGTATAATGATATTGTCCTCTTTTGTTGACTTCATTAAAATGCA
This sequence comes from Citrus trifoliata, assembly GCA_018350135.1. Classification (NCBI taxonomy): domain Eukaryota; kingdom Viridiplantae; phylum Streptophyta; class Magnoliopsida; order Sapindales; family Rutaceae; genus Citrus; species Citrus trifoliata. Next base: position 15,765,394 of record CM031388.1, on the reverse strand, counting down.
GATCATTTCAACACTTGTATGTTCAATATTAATAGCAAAGCATGAAGGATCAAGGATTATTAGCGAATTTTTATCATGGAGACCATCATTGTGAACTAATAAGACTATGTTGAACAGAAAATAACAGTAAATTCTGCACTATAACCTTAACCAAACCAAGAGAGAAGAAAGAGCAGAAAGAAATAAATCAATCAGTACAAGAGCGCATTTCACTCTATATAATCATGTAAAAAAAAGAAGATTATAATTCCGTAAAAGGCATGCATGTCTCAGTTTTCTAGTATGATATGTTTTCCTGCTAAAAAAGAGCCTAATTCTGAGGCGGAATCTGCAGTCAATTTTCTAAAGTTATTAAAATAATTCATCATTCATGGTAGGCATTTTGAAGGATGCTCAATGGCATGATCCGTAAGAATTCTGAAGGATGTTCACTTTCAGGTTAGCTTCAATCAAATACGTCATTTAAGATAAAAAAGTTTAGTTCAAATAAATAAAAAGCAGCATGGGAAACGATAAACAAAAGCTAATATGCCATTTCATAACTTAGATTTGAATTTGCATTGTCAAACTCTTCGATTTATGAATGCAAAAACTAATTTGATATTGGATTTAATTGTTTCTTTTGATTATTTGATTCGCTGACTTCAGCCTACATACTTCTCTTGCTTTCTGTTGAGTAAAATTAAAACAATAGGTAGAAAGTTAATTGTTGACGAGCAGCTTAGAGGAGTAAAAGAAATGAGGAAACAACATAAACACAGAAACACATGCATGGTAGCACACAAAGAAGCAGGGGGGAGAGAGAGAAATTAGCTGTAATTTATACCAAAAATATTTGACCAAAAATAATGATAATCATCTTTCTGGAAATATATACGTGTCTGCGCGTGTGTGTAAATCTCACCATTGGTTTTCCTGATGGCAACAGCATTTGCTCTTCTGTTCGCCGGGCCACATTGTCAGCTCCAACAACTACTCCGGGAAGGTCCCTGAAATTTGCTCCCTGCTCGGTGGGTAAAATAAGAGTATCAACAGATGTCAAAAGCTCAACAGATATACCGCAAAAAAACAAATTTATCTAACCTTTCTTTTAGGAATTTGACAAACCCGAATGTAATCATCTTCAGACAATCGTTTAGGCCGATGGTCATATAACATAACTTTAACTCTTGAACTGCCATTGAATGCAGAACCAGTCATCTCTACAGAGCCCAGGGCAGAAAGTAAAGAAAAAAGGATGTCGTTAGTAAACATGCTCCATGCAGATTGTGCATTGATTTATTTCATGTGTGGATGAATATGAATACATATCTATGTATATCTCCATTTCCCTTTCCACATTATATTATGTATGCGCACATTTATTATATCCACTAGGAGTGAGAATTTAACCAACAGATGAGCGTAAGTTCACAAAAACTACTGAAAACAGTTAAAGCATCTGTTAACAGAGAGAAAAGATGGCAAAAAGAATAAGAAAATAGACAGACTAAGAAGAATAAAACATTTGAAACCTGTAAAAGCACATAAGGATAAAACACTTTGTGTTGTTCAAGGCCAAGTTTGAGTGGATCCTTCAACATCAAGTTTTTTGTTTCCTCGGTGTTCCATATTTTACATTGCCACAATGGTTCCATCAAAGTAGAATGGGCTGACAGATCTGGACATCACCCAGAAGCTGGAATCTCAATTTTTCAGAAATTTGAAAAAGATAGAGGTTGAAGAACACACAACTCTTCTGAGAGTTTCCTCAGGAACCTTTCTTTTAAGTCTTTTTCTGAAGTGGTTGGTGAACAATCATCCACCCTATTTTTGGGTCTCTCAAAGCTTTTTTGGGAGGCAAAATATTGCAAAAAGTGACAAAATTCAAGATGGAAATCCAAATGTTTATTTGGAGAGTGGCTTATTTAAAAGCATGTAACGTTACACATTAACACCAAGCTTAAAGGGTCCAACACCAAAGTTGAGATTCTAACTTAAAACAACACAAGGCTTGAAACATCTAACTTGAAATCTGATTTGTAGAATAGTGGATTGCTTTTATTCATCTCTTCATAGGTGTATAATGAGCAAGAAGCCTAAAAGAATGTTGATCATATATTATGGTCGAAAATGATTTTCAACACTACATTGCCTTGGGTTTCCCAAAAAGCTGTGTCTTTCGAGGGGGGCAACAGATCAGTAAATGGAATTTTGAGAGTTTAGCTATTTTATAGGGCTATTTGGTATGAAAACATTAGGTAAATTCGAGAAGTAAATAAATAATTTTGAAGATACTATTCAAGTAGACCTCAACTTCTCAGGAACAAACAGATTTCTAGCATCTTTTGTCATCAGTTTCATGAGATTTTGTAGCTACTTTCTTATTTGGCATTGGACACTATTGTGAGGCAGCAGTTACAAGACTTTTACATTCTAGAGTCATTTTTGCAAAGCCTTTTTGATAATTGTTTGGAGAGGTAACCACTTCCTTAGATTGTAAGAACAGACCTCCAGTTCATTTTCCTCTAATGCTACTTAACTAAAGCAAGTGGTTATCACACATGTCAAAGATGATGGAAATTTGTATAGGACTCCAAAGATAATGTAACTTTTTTTCCAATCCAGTACCCCTACGAAATGGTTACATATTATCAATATAAAACTGTTTAATTCTAGCCCATTCTGCAGGGTGATCAGATTAGTTCATAATTAATGAAACAAAGTAAAATATTTTGTGCGGCCATCCAGATATACAGAAGCTTGTACCACAACCATATTGCATTTATATAGGGTTAACTTCGGATTACCTCCTCAAGAAATGACATTCTTCAAAATACTCTCAAACATTGTAAACTTTAACTTACTCCAAATTTTTCCCTTGTCTTTTGAACAAACATGGGGATAAATTGAGGTAATCTAAAATTTACCCATTTATATAAGGAAGAGTTTTTTTTTTTAAATATACGAGAAGAACAGTACCTGATTTTCCTGATCTTATAAAACGTTGAAACTCTGTTTCTGGAGGCTTTTCGTATGGCATTTCATCCCGAGCTTCATGGCTTGTGACCTGCAAAGCAGTGTGTCAATCATATAAAGAACTAAAGGTCATTGAAAGTGAATTGAACTAATGAGATATGATGTTCATACAGCTGGAAGATCAGAAATAGCATCTTGAAGAACAACGGCTTTTTCTAGTTCACGTGGTTGGTCTTCATCATATGCAACAGTATTGCGCTGCAACATGAAGACAAAAATAATAATGGGCAGTGCATTGCAGTTTATATAAATTTGCAAAACAACACGAATACCTCAAACTCAGATGGAGGCCAGTATCTCACAATAACATCATGAGTTGGTAGTGGAAATTGGGGCAGTTTCTGCAGGGTGAAAAATAATAAAAAGAATAAGCACTTAAGTGCTTTTTGGGCCACTACAAAAACAAAATCAAAATTTCTGTCAAACAAAACATTTCAGATAAGTATGAAAAAATTTCTATAGCACTTACAATGATTTGTGCGCTTACAATGATTTGGTTTTTCATATTTAATAAAGTATTACTTCAATACTTGAGAAATGATATGTATTGGTTTATTTCCAAGTATGCAAACACATAAAAGTCACACTACCCATACAAATTTCATCATCTGATTTTGGTAAAAAAAACTAAAAGCCTCACCTCAGAAGGATCTGCTCCCCAAATGAAAACACGCAACCGGAACTGAGGAAGACCGTAACAACCAGCAGCAATGATACCAAACCGTGCTTGATATTTCATATGGACTAACCGACTTAATGCGTATCTTCCAAGAGAAGCCTTATCAAATTTCAAAATGTCAACCACATTCTCCATCAACACATACTTGGGTTTTAAGAACTCCACTATATCCATGAAGATCACTATTTGACGATTTCTTTCATCATCCAGTGGCGAATCAACATTTCTAAAACGATTGTAGCCACTAATACCTTGGCATGGAGGACCCCCACAAATAACATCAACATCACCCTGGAGTTCACCAGTTCATTAAGGCAAGGATAAGTGATAGAAAATTATACACTTATGGTACAAATCTTTCTACATTGTATGGTCACTGAAATATGACTCACGGGAAGTGGCAGGATCTTAGATTTGAATCCATTCCTGACAAATTCCTTTATCCGTTCTGGGCAATTTCTGAGAAAATTGTATAAAATATGAGCAACAGGCAACTCAAGAGAGAAATTAATAATTAATTCAAATATACCTTAACCCTTCAATTGGTTCCCATGAATCTTCACTCATACTATAACCCTTCCAGTGCACCTAACAGAACAGCTATGAGTAAAAAATCGTCCTCACCAAACTACAATGTTAAAAATGCAATTAAACTGTACCACAGGAAGTGATACAAACAAAGACGAGTACAAAAACAAAAAGAAAGCAGATACAATTGATGAAAAAAAATTTTCAGTACCTTAAAATTGAGTCCCCGCTTGCCTGACTCGTTGGGATCTCCATAACAAATATCAACAATCCTTGCAACTTCATATTCACCAGGAGGAATATCAACATCCCTTGGAGAATTTACACTGTTTCTTGTTACTCTTGGAGAATTAACACTGCTTCTGGTTACTCTTGGAGAATCCACACTGTTTCCTGTTACTTTTGGTGAATCTACACTGTTTCTAGTTATACTTGGAGAATTTACACCGTTTCTTGTAACTCTTTGGGACATTGAACGCTGTTTGTTTTCCCTTTCCACAATATTTACCGCAAAACGTTTACATAGCTTTTGCCATTCCTTCACTAGTTCAAGAAAATCCTCAGCAGCTTCATTCCTAACCTTTACATGAGAAAAATAATATATCATAATACATCCAAGGACTTTTAAATGCCGTGAAAGTGATCAAAAGAAATAGTTGATGATTGGATAGACTCACTTGTGCTTCCGGATGATTCAACTTCAAGCTTTCACAAGCAGACTTATCACTATCAAGCGCCCATCTCTAAAAGCATATGCAAAAAACAAGTCATGAAGCTATAGGTGAAAATTTTATGAAGTGTATATGTGCATGAATTATGAAGAACGAGGAATTCATGATTTAATAATATTACCGTTACAAGATTAGTGCAAGATAGTTTGGCTCCGAGGCATAATCCAGTTGACATTCCACCACAGCCAGAATAAAGATCTAGAAGCGCCAACTCTGCTTTATGAGGCCCATGATTGGGCATATTCTCTAAGAAAGTTGAAGTAGCTGTTGTAGGAACCGTCTCAGTGCAAGAGGGTAATGATAAATCATGGATTCTGGAAGAATAGTCTAAAGATTATAAAGAATTAGATACAGTATAGCAATGGCAAAGATTTAAAGTAAAATCAATCAATCAATGAATTTAAATAGCAATATTTACAAAACATCAACATCAGTGATCGATTATGTGTAAGAGATTCTACAACAGATGGAACAGTTTTGACATCAAGTTTGTCCACTCCTGTGGCAAATATATTTTGTGTACTTATTTACAAGTAGATATTTTGGATCTCTTCCTATTCTTTTTTTTTTTCTGATAAGTCTCCCTATTCTTTGTTCTTCCCCAACTAGGCCTTACTTGTTCATCATGCAAAAATGGCTTTCAGAATGGAATAACTTATACATAGCTCTACCCTAAATAATTTTTACAATTATGGAACATAAGATAATATGCAAGAGGGAGAGAGAAAGATAAAGAATAATCTCATCCTGCTGATAACTTCCAGAAAATGACCAGAAGATATATCAGCACCCGAACACCAAAATTCACCTTCAGAAGCTATCTAACATTAGGATAAAATTAGCATAATCTTTTTTTTTTTTTTTATTACCAAGATAGCAATCACCATTGATATCATATTGTAACCAAATGCATGAAACAAAAGCATCGAGATGATGACAGAGATCTATGCAATGCCAATCAACTGTGCATTATAAGCTGTAAGCTATGATAGCATTTGCAAAGATACTTTGAAACAAAACACGAAAAATAACAAAGTGATTTTCAGTGCAAGGAAAGGTGAAGAAAATATTTTTCATTTGCTTGTCTATCTTCGATTAATCAAGCTGAATGAGGATATATTCTGCTTCTACCCTAAGATGTGTTAATTACAAATAGTTGTCTGCTTCTATTAGATGTTCTAATAAAGATGGCATGCATAAAATGTGTAAAATAAAAGGAACCGATTTGTATCAATAGTGGACTATATTGGATAGTCCTTCAACACTACTTGACTTTGTTGCATATATTATTAAATCATGGATTCTCTCATCCACATAAAATGCAGCAGAAACTTATATACCATAATACCATGAGCAGCATAAAAACACTTACCAGTTAGCAAGGTCCGAAATGTTGAATACTCCACACAGTACTCCATATCAAAATAGAAGTCAGAGGATGGAATAGAGTTTGATTTTAAACCTATCTGTGAAATTCACAAAATACCAACCATTCTGCCATTAACCTAAAAGGAGCAAAAAGAGAAAGTAGATGCCTTGCAAGCCTTTCAACAGAGTTCAGGATACTAAAGCAGCCACATAAAAGATAGTTCAATTTGCAAAAGCTAAAATCTAGATTGCAGCTTACCTTAGGTGGTATTTGTGCAACTGATGACTTTTGAAATAATGCAATCTACTGGATTGTCGTTCATTACCGTAGAATAGAACAAACGCTTTCTATTATGAAAATCAGCAGCTTCTTTCATAACCTGAAAAATAAAACCAAACTTAGAAGAACTAACCAACAGGGTAAACGATATGACATTACCTAGTGAAACCCATTAAAATCTATGAACTCACCGTATCTTCAGCTCTATAAAACCATTGGACTCGAAAGTATTCTTCTCCATCAGTTGTTTTGAAAAACTCCAAAATCTTCCCAATATGTTTTTGGGTTCCTTCACCCTGTCAAAATTGCTTATCATGTAAATTGAAAATACAACAAAATATAAAAAGACATTGCTTCTTTAACCAAATCATTGATCTTTACAAACGGCATGGCCTGTACTGAAAAAAAAACTACAATCTCTAGCTAAAGCTTGGTATGGAAACGTCAAATAAAAATTTAGGAACTTAAATTCCTTCAATCTGTTGCAATTACGATATATTCATCCTGGAAGTTTCGAGGACAAAAGAAAACTTTAGAGATAACTAGTAAACCCAGAAATTTTTAGCGTTCAATATCTTATAAAATGTTCATATCATTACAGAAGATTCCATAGCGTTAGCTCTAGGAAAACATTAGGGTGATCAATTTGCTAATAGATGCAGTGTTATCCCAGGCTAGGTTTTATTGCCATTCCCACCTTTTCAGCTCTCAGCGAAAGAAGTGAAACATAAGAAGAAAACTTGTGCCTACATAAAGAAACATTAAGATAAACATACATATTTTCAGCTCTACAGGTAAGGAAAAGCTTTGTGATAGGATCCATTCTAGAAAATAACTGAGACTGCCTTCAAGCCGCTAAAAAGTTTCAAATGAATGGACACAACATATGTGACTGTTCAAATGAAGGTACAAAAAGCATTAGATAAAGCAAAAGACATAAATAACTGCTCATACAAACAATCTAGAGATCAAATAATTTCTCACTTATTTTAGTTATAATCTGAATTAATTAAAACAAATATAACAGTTACAATGTCTAATATAGTATCTCAGTACAAATTGCAAAAATTGAGGCATAATATTCCAAATGGTCAAACTAGTTAAAATAAATTAAAATTCATAGATTATGCAACTGTAGGAGGTGTGATTCTGGTTAGATGATTAAATTATTCAAATTACCTTACCTCTAGAAAGAATATTAAAAATTAGAAAAAAATAAAAATCCTTGCAAAGATTGGCAATATAATATAGTTTATCTTAACAACGAATGCCTATTCTCTTATGCTCCCAAGGATTTTTACCTTTATATATGCACAATCTCCAAGATAAAAAATGCATTCACCAATTCTAGCTTGAGCATAATGGCGTTCCACATTTGACACTATCTTGTCCTCATCATCATCACTATAAAAACCATACAGAAAATTCAAGAAAAAAAATAACCCAAAAAGTAACAGAAATGAGGCAACAATAACCAAAAGAGACCAACTTGTAAAATATTACTTACTCTGATGCACAGTCTTTTCCCTTGTATCTCTGATTCTGTATACTCCAAAATATCCACAATCAGTATCAGCATAATTTATGTGCAAAAGATGGAGATGTCTTCCTTTACTTTTTGGTCCTTTTATTATGCCAAGATATTCCAAACCACATTGCACAAAGCATATTCGTAGACCAAACACATTTTCATGAACAAATAGAATTATCTCTGGGAATAAAGCATTTAACATTCCACATAGAAAGTAGGGCTGTTATTGTTTATATCCATAATTAATGGCCATGAATCTTAACGGGTGACGAAGCATATTAGTTAAAAAGCAAATAATGTCATATGGTTTTTGAGTCACAGTACTCTGGGAATTTTTTGTTTTGAAATTATTTTTATGACATTGTTAATGACTCTCTTATATGGACAATACAGTATTAGATTAACAGAAAGCCAAATGACCCATTTATCCAAAGCTTGAGTCCTTAGAATGTAGCACGTTACCATCAGCCTTAAACCAAGTTGATTCTTTGATATATCTACTCATTTACGATCAACTTATAATTACCAGACTTCTTATTTGGACCAAAACACATATAAACTTATATATTGAAGATAACACAAACCCAACTAATTCTGCATTACAAATCGATCTTCAAAATCAAGGATGTCAAATTTCACAAACAACACATCCCAATCAAATATGTTCCAACTCAAAAGGCATGGTCCAAAATAACATTTAAACTCCAGTATTCTTCATCAAAAAATTAAAATGACCAAAATAGTTCTACACATGAAATAATGTTTTGAAAATAATAAAATAATAAAATATTACATCTACTTCTCCCATTATACACATTTTGCTTAGTTGTAATTAAAAGACAAAGCAAAAAGCTTGTAGGATTAAAGGCTACATACTTAAGGCCCTTTTGAACATATCTCCTACTAGATCCTCAAACTTGATAAAATGACAATCCACTTATATAAGCTTGAATCTTTAATAAAAAATTGGGTTGCTAAGGGAGGTAACATGACGTGTTCTGGTGGTTGTTTTATAATAAAGTCGATTACTGTACTTCATAATTTTATTTAAAACCTCACTCTCATTAATTTTTGCATTTTTACTTCGTCAATATTATTCTATTTCTTAACATCTGCTTTTGAGCACAACCACACAAGCTAACAGAACCTTTCAAAACTTTCATTAAGTTTTGCATTTCTACTATGTCAATATTATTCTTTTCCTTAATGACGGTGCAAGGTAGTGGAAGTAGATTGATAGAGTAAATAAACACTAGATATCATTTCAATACTGAACCAAACCAACGCTATTAGATTATGCTCTAATTGAAGTGTGACTAGATCTCGTTCTAATCCAAACAACTTAATGAGATTTTAACAACGCTTTATGCGAGATTAAATAACACTCGGATCCAAATGGCTATACAAAAGAGATTTTGATGGATAATCAAAAGAGAATTATAAAAAAGGAATTTTTATTATTAATCAAAGGTTATCAAAACAACTCCCTAGTTATAATAGTTAAAATAGAGTAAAGTTACTTCCTAAGTTAACTTAAAAAGGAAACTAAATCAGGATTATAATAAAAATAAAAGACTAAAACATATATCGTAATTGAATCTAATTAAAAACAGAAAATATCAAATACCTAAAACAACAAAATTCTAAAATTCTAAAATAATGTCCCACATCACTTGACATCTATTTTTTAGTTCAACCATGTTAGACCAATAAAACTTATGTTAGGCGCAAATACAAAGGGCTAGGGACACTTTAGTAATTTTAGGGGCAGGGGCAGTTTAGTAATTTTATTAATTAGGGTTCAGCGATAAATAAGAAATTATGGAGTCATTTAGGGTTTATGTTAAGTTTTGTCTGGTATTAAGAATCATTAGGAGTTTTGAGAGAGATTGACCTACCTCTCGAATTGTAGGTCAGGATTGATTGCTTATTTTCTTTTGATTTAATCAATAAAAGTCAGCCCTAATTTAACCCTAAGTCCTATCAAAGTGGTATCAGAGTAAGAATCCTAAGACAATGACAACAAAGAAAGTGGACGTGCTTGAAGAAAAATTGAAAGCGGAGATTGGATCGCTCAAGGCCACCATTGATGAGCGATTTAATAACGTTCAACAAAAATTTTCATCCCTTGAAGCCATGTTGCTGAAATTAATAGAACTACACCTCAACCCACCACTGGCACTATCAACAGGCCAAGGCGGTGTGGCGGGAGAAGGATCTGGCGACACAAAACCCGTGCTCGATAATGGCACAACGGGCGGAGGGCTGAAAACCACCAGTCTTGCACAGCCAAGGGCAACAGTTCACGGCGGATTTGATGGTGGGGAGGTCAGCCTAGAGGACTTATGGCCTAGGGGAGCCTTTCTTGGCGTTGGGCATGGCGAAGAAGGTCGGGGTACGGCTGGGGGCAGTGGATCTGAGGGTTACGCGGCTGGAGGAGGCAGTTTAGGGTTGGGAATCGGTGATTCGGCATCGGAATGGGGCACGCGGGAGTCGAGGGTGGCCAGGCTTGGCGACTCGGCGGCATTTGGGAGTGACGCACGGCCTGGGCAGGTCGAATTTTGGGCTGGGCAGGGCTGTTTTGGGCCAAGGCAGGCGAGGCAGGGGTGTTATGGGCCGGGGCAGGCTGGATTTGGGCCTAGGCAGGGCAGTTTTGGGTCTGGACAGGTCGGATTTAGGGACGAATGGCCAGGAGGAGGGGTTACCAATGAGAAAGGGAGCGGTTATGACCGGAATGCAGCTGGGCAAGGGATTTCAGCCCAATATGGGGCTGGGCAAGGAGAATTTTGGGCTGGGTCTTCTGGATTTGCGGAAAATGGAATAGATTCGGAGGTTGGAGACCTTCAATGGCGCGAAATTGGGCAGGACTAACTCAATTTGGAGCCGATTTTGGGGTAAGGAAACTAAAAATGCTCATTTTCGAAGGCGAGGATGCCTATGGATGGGTGTTTAGGGTAGAGCGCTATTTCGCCATCAATGAACTCTCAGAAAGGGAAAAACTGATGGCGGTGGCATTATGTTTGGAGGGAAAGACCCTTATGTGGTTTCAGTGGCAAGAACAACAACAACCATTAAAGCTGTGGGGTGAATTTTATAAAGGGATTGAAGCCGGAAATCCGAGCCGTGCTACGCTTGCTAAGGCCAAGAGGGTTAGGGGAGTCAATGGAGTTAACACAGATGATTGCGGATAAGAACACAGCAACAGTTTTCTGGATTCCACCTTGAGGACAAGCCGTCTTTTTGGGAGGAGAGTAATGTTAGACCAATAAAACTCATGTTAAGTGCAAATATAAATAAGCTGATTTTTTAGGGGCAATTTAGTAATTTTAGGGGTAGGGGCAGTTTAGTAATTTTATTAATTAGGGTTCAGCTATAAATAAGAGATTATGAAGTCATTTACGGTTTATGTTGATTTTTATCTGGTATTAAGAATCATTAGAAGTTTTGGGAGAGATTGACCTACCTCTCGAATTGTTAGTTAGGATTTGATTGTTTGCTTTCTTTTAATTTAATCAATAAAAGTCAGTCCTAATTTAGCCCTAAGTTCTATCAAACCACACAAGCTAACAAGACCTTTCAAGAGATTAGCAAAATTAAATAAAAAAAAAAAAGTAAATTAGTATATTACCTTCATTTCGTAACGCCAACCCCATCTTTTCTGAGCTTCCTCATTAGGAATTGGATCTCCAATAAAGTAAGAAGCACTCTGATTCTTTAATTTCCTATTCGAAGAAGCAGGGGTCTTAACCTTATTTTTAGAAAACAAAAGAAAAAAAGAAGAAAAAGTGTCAATTGCCTGAAATATGTTCTTTAAAAAAACAAAACTATTCTTGTATCGAACTAAAGTGGCGTTTACTTTTCGAATTGGATTAGAAATCCTGAGGAATAAAATTTTGGGATTGGGAGTGTGAAGTGGGAGTGAGAGTACATTGTTTATTTACACTGAAATGAGAATATAAATTAGGAATTAAAACCATGTTTACTGCATTTACTTTGTCTTAGATTGAGAATGAATTGTTTCATATTACAGTTTTACCCTTCTTTAAAGAATTATAGTTTTTAATTAAAAGTAAATAATAAAAATACTTCTGAAATGAGCTATTTATTTTATTATTAATTTTGATCATATAAGTTAATAATTATTATTATTCTTAATTATGCAAATCACAAATTTTTTTACGAATTTTAATTTTAATTATGTAAATTGAAAATTATTAATAAGAGCAACACAATGAAATATTATTATTAATAATATAGTACAAAATTGATATTTTATTGGAATAAACTATTCATTATTATTAATTATTAACACTAAATAAATATAATACTATTAAAATTAAATAAATATAATAATATTTTCAAATAAAGATATTGTATAGTAATATTATTTTTCTGTTAATATGATAATATTATGTAAAGTAATCTTAACTTAGGATCAATGTAAATTATTATTTTTAATAAATGTAATATTATTAAATAATATAATAATATTATTTAAATAAATATGATATTATTATTAAATAAATATAACATTATTTTATTGTAATAAATATAATTATGTTATACTTAAAGACAAAGATATAAAAGGAAGAGGCCGACTCCCACCTTCCCTCACGCACGCAGAAATCTCACTTCTTACTCCAAAAGTGGGTGGAACTCCGTTCCCACCCTTAAATAAGGGCGTATATATTGGAGTGGGGGAACTCTAGAATCCTCACTCTTACTCCAGTAAAGATGTGTTTATTTATTAGAGTAGGAGTTGGGAGTATTAAGTCCTCTCATTCCAATGTTTACATGTTTATTTAAGAGAAAAGGTGGGAATCTCACTCTGTGTATCCCATCTATTTTCAGATATTCTTTTTTTTTTACCTTTCCCTTTAGATATAATATAATTATGTATATTAAAACAAAATAATGTTACATTTATTTAAAAATAATAATATCATATTTATTTAAATAATAATATTATATTATTTAATAATATTACATTTATTTATTTATATTGTTTATCTATATTGTTATTTATTTATATTATTTATTTATTAAAATTAATAATTTACATTGATTCTAAGTTAAATTACTTAAAAATAATATTATTATATTCGCATAGAATTAATAATATTACTATATAATATCCTTATTTGAAAATATAATAATATTATAATATTTATTTAATTTTAATATTATTATATTTATTTAATTTTAATAATTAATAATAAGAAATAGTTATTCTAAGAAATATAAATTTTCTACTATATTATTTATAATAATGTTTCATTTGTGTTGCTGTTATCAATAATTTTAATCTACATAATTAAAATTAATACTAATAAAAATTTGTGATTTACATAATTTAGAGTATTAATAATAATTATTAATTAATATGATTAAAATTGATAATAAAATAAATAAATTATTTATTTCAAAAATATATTTTTTATTCACTTTGTAATTAAGAATTACAATTCTTTATGTAAGGATAAAACTATAATCTGAAATAATTCACTCTTAATTTAAAATAAAGTAAATATATAAATGAGATATTGATTCATATTACACATTGTCATTCTAATATAAGTAAACAATTTATTTCTACTTCACACTCTTAATTCTAAAATTCCTACCTTTTAAAATTTTCAATCTAATACAAAACGTAAACGCAACGTAAATAAACACCATCTAAGATTTGTTTGCCGTGGCCCACGTACAACAGAGCATAAATTTTGTTTATCCAAGCTTATAATTCATTAATACCATACTAAGCATTCTATATGCAATCAAGAATATGACCTAGAAACTACCATGATGCAAGAAAACTATTTAATGTGCGTGACGTGGCAATAATTTGTACAGAGAATTTACCATAATTGGGTAAAAATCAACAACCCAAAAAAAAAAGGAGAAAGTAAATGCTTAAAAGGGTACCGGACACGGACCTTGACCAAAGCCATTTCCTGAACTTTGGCATTACCAGAAAATCTGGGAGACCTTCTCAGAACTCTCCAGTCAACGACAGTTTTCGAACTATCGGAATTTTCTTCATTATTTTTTGTCCTCGTCGTCTTCTTCTTCTCACAGGTCAAGCCAGTGAAAAGAGGCTCGGCATTCGTCAATCTGGGGGATTTCCTTCTAGAACATTCTTGAGGAATTGGAATCGGAGTTGGAGTGCTGAAGAATCTCGGCGATCTTCTCAACAGCAGCGGCCTGGATGTTGCTGATTCGCCGCCGTACATTTGCAATGCGACTGGTTCTTGTTCTTGGTCGGGCACCAACACAATGGGTAAAGATTTTGATCTTTTGCGGGTCTTATTCATATTTCCTTTGATGATTGAACTTCCTTTTTTTTGTTTTTGGGAAGAAATTGTTTGTGGGTCTTGTTGGGAAAGAAAGAGAGAAATGAGATTTGAAATTTTAAGGGTGCATGGAAAAAAGTGAAGTGGAAGAAGCTGACTCACCCAACTCAGTGGATGGCCAGAGCCGAAGTGTGTGGGGTTGGGGGTTTGCGGTTATTTAAATTGTCTGTCAGGTTTCTAATTTCTTAGCGGGACATTGGATTTTTCAAAATATTAGTTAATATTAATTTGGATGTCTTTATTAGACTCACAAAAGGGGTTATGGGATTATATTCCTATCGCAGCTGTTTCATATTGTCTCAAATTTAGAATTATTGTTTGATTCATTTAATTATAATATCAAAATATTGAGATTTTAATTTAACACGAAAAATAAGTGAGTTATCAAATAATCTACTTAATATCTATATTTTAACAAAATTTACATTATATACATATGTGTGTACATATGTGTGTATATATATATAAAATTTTATAAATAAAATATTGTATATATGTTTATTATGCCAAAAAAAAGAAAAAATTATGTTTAATATTTGAGTTTTAATGACAAAAATCTACAAACTATTTTAGAATAGAAAATATAATCGTATCACTGATTGGGTAAATAAGTTAATAACTTTAACTTTAACTTAACATGAAAAAATTATGTCAACCCGAACCTGACCTATTTAATAATCGTGTCAATTGATGAGTCATACTCATTTATTCATATTGTATTCGTATCAAGTAATTGGGTTTGTCAAATTTTATCAACTCTAGTCTTTATGATATTCAATTTGTTAAAAGTTAAAAATAAAAAATTGGATTATGGAATGTATCACTGATCATTTCTTGTCATTGATATGTTCTTACTTTTAACTTTTTTTTGAACCTTTAGTTCCTAATAATAATTTTAGGGATCTAAATATTTAATTACAGTGCTATGTGTCATCTATCTATTGGATAATAAATTTCATGTCTTATAAAATTATTTAAGGGAAAAGGACACAGACACCCCTAACGTTTAGTAAAGAAACACAAAACCCCCTAATGTTTGAAAAAAAACATACAGACCTCCATTTCTTAATGAAAACCGTTAGTTTTAACGAAAATTATAATTTTAACGTGTAATTACCATTATATCCTTCTAGCATATAAAAAAATAATCATTCATTGTCTATTTTGCCCATATATTATTAATAAAATTACAAATATACCCTCATTGCCCAATTTCTCTATTAAATTGTTTGTCCATATAATAAAATTATTAATAATTTTTTATCAAATTCTCTTCAAGCCAAATAATGTTAATCCATTATTCAACAATAAAAATAAATAAAATTGATTATTAATGACTAAGAATAACAATTCTTCATATGTCAATTATTTAAACTTGTATAATCAAAAAAATTATAAAAAAAAAAACTGATTAACAACACTTAATTGTACTAAATAACATATCAAATAGACATAAAAAACCACCAATAAACATAACAAATAATCCTTATATCATAATATTGTATCAAATTGATACTTGTAATCATTACCACAATAACCATAATATTTTTTTTAAAAAAATATAATTTATTCACAAATTTGTATGGCAACTCTGGCTCCTAGCTTGTGAACTTCCTCTCATAGCTTGTTGGGATGTCGTTGTAGTATTGTCTGCAAGCAGGCCATTATTTGTTCCCATCTGCAAACCAGTACAAGCTTTTCATTGATAAATTAAGCACAATAAATCTCCAATAAATCAGACAAATTAAGAACTATATTCATCAAACAGCCATAAACAAACAAAAAAATCTCATCATTATTTATTTATATTCTCGCATAAACATTATGCATCAAACTGGTTAGAAAATTTTTGAATGATAATAAAAAGAAATAATTAAGCCATTCTGAAGGGTGAATAATTAATAAATGAGTCACTGAAGAGCTGGCTTTATCATCTTCTGGCATTATGCCCATGGTAAGCCCACTTCTTCGGTGAAATAAATTGTCTAAAATTCTCCAAAATTAATTAATTGTCCAAAAATTCTCCAAAATTCTATTGGCTTTTGAATGATAATAAAAAGAAATAAAGTTAATCTAGTAAAAAATGAAAATTAAAGAGGGAAAAGCTAGTTTGAGAGAAGTGAACCGTGGATTGAAGATGCATGAGCAGCAGCCACACGCAAGAGCAGCACACGCAAGAGCAGCAGCCACGCGAACGAGCAGCAACGACGCACGAGCAGCAGCCACACGAACGAGCAGCAGCCAAACGTGGTCTCGATCGACGCAGCGGTAGCGCGAGCAGATCCAGCAGCTTGCGGCAGCGCGAGCAAATCAAGCAGCTTGCAGCAGCCCCAGTAGTTGTAGCGACTTCCGGCAGCCCTAACAGTTCCAGCTGTTTTCGGCGAACCGTGTGAGTGTGTCCATTAAGGATTTGTCAAGATCTGGGAGGAGCAGTGTCAATGCGTGTGTGTTAAGCGTTTTGTTCGTGTGTGAGTTTTTGGTCGATTCATTTGTTATTAATATGCAATTACGATATTAACTTTTGATTGATTTAACGAAACTGTTTCCATTAAGAAATAGGGGTCTGTATGTTTTGTTTTCAAATATTAAGAGATTTTGTGTTCTTTTACTAAACATTGGGGAGTGTCTGTGTCATTTTCTCATTATTTAATTATCATTCAATGGATAAATCTCATATCATTTAAGGCTCAAATTAATATTTGAATGATGAGATATCTAACATTACTCTTTTAACTAAAATGTCCATTTATATTTCATGTGAGCATAACTATCTAAAAAAGAACAAAGGAATTTTGATAATTTCTAAAATAAGTCGGGTTTAGGCATACAATTAAACAAATTTGAAGGTCTTGGTGGTTTTTTCCTACTAATAAAAAATTCTTTGGAGCTTAGTTGACGGAAAAAGAATAGTGATGAATAACTTTTATTTCCAATTTTGATTATGTTAATGTCATAGAAATTCACTTTAACTCTTACTTAAAAGTTAAAATGGAGAAATATTTAGAGAGAGGGGGCAAAAAATAAGGAAAAGTATTAATTAAATGCATCATATCTTAGTAAAATTAATGTAAAAATGTTCTTTTTTAAATTAATACTAAGAATGCAATGCAATACACTTTCTAGTTTCTAACTTGTATATGTATAATTTTATCCTAGCATTATTAATATGGATTTCGATTTAATGTTGAGCTTTTCACATAATATTGTTATTACTAATAATTGTATAAGAAATAAATTGTAACTTAATCTTAATCTTATATTACTATATGTGTACTTGTGACAAATATTAATTATAAAAAAATACAATGTGTTGGTTAGCTTGTAATTGTCATCACCAAAGTTCCTTTGGGATTAAGGTTGAATCCTTTAAGCTACTTATTTAATTAATTTAGATAAAAATAGTGTTTAGTAAAAATTTTAAAAGTTATTTACATAATAATTTTCTTCATTTTAATAGAAACTTTGAAAGCAAATAAGGTGTATTTGGCATACTATATTGTATTATGTTGTATTGCATTATTTTTATGCCGGTGTATTGTATTATGTTGTATTGCACTAACACTGTATTATAACAATGTTGTACAATGTTTGGTGTTGCACTGTACTGTATTAATTTTTAGTTATACTATATTTGGTGTTACACTGTATTGTATTAATTTTTTATGATTAATTTATATTATATCTTTATAAAATAATATTTATTAGTACTTTAAAAAACTAAATATAGAGGTCTTAAATTTTAGAAATATAATTACAAAATGAATTGTACTAATATTTTATATTATTATTAATTTTAGATTAATATTATTGAAATTCATTCGTATTTAAATATTTATTATTTGTTATATTATATTATTTAAAATAATAAATTTTATATATTAATATTACAATAATTAAATAGTGTAATATTATATTATATTTTATATACTTTTAAGTATTTATTATTAATCATATTAAATTATAAATTTATTAATAAATTATGATGTAAAAATAAAAATTATCCAATGAGGCTCAGCTGCTCCCAAACATGTTATTGGTTTAAATTTATGCTGGGCCCACAATCAATCATATGCAATACCACACACCAAATACACCCATAGGGTGCGTTTGGCACACTGTATTGTATTATACTGTATTGCATTATTTTAATGCTGATGTATTGTATTATGCTGTATTGTATTAGCATTGTATTATAATAATATTGTACAATGTTTGGCACTACACTGTACTGTATTAATTTTTTTGTAATTAATTTAAATTTTATATTTTATTAAATTAATATTTATATTCTTATTAATTTTAAATTAATATTATTCAAATTTATTCATATTTAAATATTTATTATTAGTTATATTATATTATAAATTTATTAATAAATTATAATATAAAAATAAAATATAATATTATTGAATAAAAAATTATATATTTATTAATTTATATTAAATTATAATTTAAAAATAAAAATGTTATATAATATTATATTAAATTAAAAAGTTATCTTTATTTTTTATTATTATTATAAGCAAAAACAAAAGTTAAAACAAAAAGCAATTGGAAAAGAAAGAAGAAAGAAAAAAAAAAAAAAAAGAAACGCAAGCTGCCAAAGAAGGAAAAGAGAAAAAAAAAAAAAAAGGTAAGCCCGCATTAGCTACAGTAGCTTTATCTCATGTGATATTTGCCCAAACATGGTATTGGTATTAACTTAATGCAAATAGTAATTTAATACCCTTTAATACTACAACCAAACACACCCATAGATCATTACTTTTTACAAGCACTTTATTAAATAAGCTAACCACTTCTTTTTAAAGTTCCTATTATAACTATAATATTAAGACAATTATGCCTTATTTTCCATAAACCTTAATATATAAATAAATGGAAATTTAAATTTATTTCTATTTTGATAATAAAATTATAAAATAGCACTTTCATAATAAATTTTATTAAACGATGGATTTTACTTTTCAAACTCACATCAACTACAACAATAAAGTTTACCCAACACCAAATTATTTTTTTAATCATTAGTTCAGGGGTGGACCCAGAACTTAATATTACACTAGGCTAAATTTTAAAATTTATATATTAAAGCAAACATAAAAATTTATAAGTAAAAAGAAGTACATTAAATAAGGGAGAACGCCAAGAATCCTATCCCTCTAAATATGTATTATAGACAAAAATACTTATAAAAAAAGTAGAAAACAAAAGACAATTCAAATATCAAAATATTATTTTTCAATTATGAAATCTGACATTACAACCTATAATAACATGTAATTATATAAGGATTAAAAAATCAATTAAGAATTTCAAACTAAAATAGATCAATATATGTAATTACAATCAATTAAAAATTACAGGTAAAACTTTTATGTTTGAAATCAAGTACTAAACTACCAAGCTTAATTATTAAACAATTAAAATTTATTCATCCATTCAAATTATAAAAGTATTATTAGTTAAAATTTTCAATAATAAACTAAACTCAATTCAATAAAAAAATACTTGAATGTAATTGTTTCTTTAACATGTGCTCTAACTCTTTTTAAAGAACTAGATGTTAATGATCCTTCTATCAAAAGCTTCTTAAAATATTCAAATTTTATTTTTTAACTTGTCCACCTAGTTAATATAACTAAAAAATAAAGTCTGAAAATTCACATAAAAAATTTATGAAAATGTTGATAATTGTTATTATGTGTTGTTTTTGTAAGTATTTTTAATATTAGTGATGATGTTAATTATATTATATTGACATATTTTTTTTCAATTAGAAGTTTTTTATAATAAATTAAAGCAGTACTAAAATTTTAGCTTCCTAATATTTTCAATCTATTCAATACATATATAATTTAATCATTTTATAAAATAATTCACTAATTTCAATTAAAAATAATATAATTGAATTAGGGACATATTTGAAAATAAAATAAAAATTATATTATTATATGAAATTGATGGAAACATAAGGGTAATCGAGTTAGGGACATATTTGAATATAAAATAAAAACTCTATTGTTATACTAAATTAATGAAAACATAAAGGTAATTGAGTTAGGGACATATATGAAAACAAAATAAAAATTCTATTATTTTACTAAATTAATGAAAATATAATGAATATAAATGATTTTTTCTAAACTAGGCCAGGATACAGCCTAGTCTAGTCCACGTGTAGATCCGCCACTGCATTAGTTTATATGATTCAAAAAAAAAAAAAAAACTCATTTTACTAGCCACCACAATCCTAAATTGACTTTAAACAAGCCGTTGACCTTTGACCACTTAACCTTAAATAATTGTTAATTAAGTAATCTTCATTGATGCCTATTATCATGTTTGGAAATTAAAAAAAAAGTGTCCTTTAATTTATAAATTTAAGATGTGTAATACTACTCAATTTTTTTAATTCAAAATACATATATATGACTTGCTTGGCTTAGCCGAGTCCTTTTAGCTTTAAAAATACCTTATGCTTACCACTTATTTAAAAAATAAATAAATGCATGTAAGACTTATAAAAAAATAATAATAATACATATAGTCTAAGAAAAAATTAACAACAAGTTTATTTCCATCTTTTGTCATGTACTATAATAGAAAATTCGCCTTATGCAAATTTTTAAATTTCTTCATGATATAATATCAAGGCCAAATCTAATTAAGAGTCTTATTGGTATAAATTACACTCACCGTAAAAAAAAATAATTTGTAACTATGGTATAAAAATATACTGTGGTTAGTAAATATAATTTAAACTTTTATAGAAGTAGTAAATGTATTATAGTTTTTTGCATCAAATAACTATTGGATAAATTTAATTTGACTTAAAAATTATCGTTGCAAATATTTACCAAACAATTTGTAGCTGTAACTTTTAAACCACAGCTACTCTATAGCATAATTGAGAGTAGAGCTATTTGAACCCATTATATTCTCTTATACACTTATTTTTAAAAAATAAATTCATTAGTAAAAATTTAACATTTTAAAATATCAAAACTTCTATTCAATAATCACTTTCTCTTTTTACCTTACAAGTGAATATTCTCTCTATACTTCCACATACAACAAATTAAAACTCAATTTCACTCTCTTTTAAATTTATTTTTTCAACTTTTCTTAGCATATCATGATCTATATTTCATTCTTTTTGTATATAATTTTTTTTCTAAATATTTATTAATTTTCATGGTTGGTAAAATTTATTAATATTCATTTTTAAATGGTGGGCTATGTTTTTAGTTAGTGATACCAATTTGAAGATAAAATAATTTATGTGAATAAATTAACAAAAGAGAAAAGAGTTAATCAAATTAACGATAATTTTTAAAATTAAGAAGAGAGAAAAAAAGGGTTAATTAAGTAATCTGTTTAGAATCTATGTAGATAATAAAATTTTTAATTAAAAAAAACGTCTAAAAACAAAATTAATGAGTTCAAATAGTGCTAATCTCAATATTAAATAGAACTTAACCTTAAAATGTGGGGAGTTCTATCCAATCTAATTAAATCCAATAAATCGCGAACAAAATGCTCTTGACCATTTTCAGTTTGAACCTAAGAATTACTGACTTTAGGCTTCATAGATCTTTCAATACCACAAAACAGTCTTACAGAATTAACTTTTCGAATTACCAAATACCAAGATCCTGCGCATGAGATTCTTGTCTCTTGAGGTATTCAAGTTGATGAAAAGCTAATGCGATTCAGATGACAGAAAGCTGCCAGCACATTGGGTATATAAAAAGATGGAGATTTAGTTTTTTTTTTTTAATTTTTTATTAGTCAATCTCCAATATAAACACCCCCATATTTTTACAAAATACAAATTTCATTATTTGATACTCCATGATACATTAATCAACATTGGAGTCATCAATGCACGCATGAATATAAAGAAATCTCATTATCTTATAAAATATATGAGGATGTTTCTTGAGCAGAGAAATTTTCATGGATTGTGTATCTCGTTTAACTGCTGGGCTGGGCAACAAACAGGAAACATGTGACAGCATTTCCAGTCCCAGTCCGGATGAAATCAATCAGCTCGCGCAGCTTCGACAGCAGCAGGCAAGGCAGTGAACACGATGATCATTAACATCGCCAGCAGTAGAATTGCCACCAACTTCTGACCAAGTTTCTCCATCTAGCTAGCTCGCTTATTCTTTCGAAATTATGTTTGAAGACTCTAGCTAGCTGAATTTGAAAGAGTGATTTGATTGGAAGAATAGTGGATGCTAGCCGAGGTATTAATAGTGGGGGGCTGTGACTAAATTTTGCAGGGAAATAACTAGTACATGGTAGAACAGCTGGTGTGTGCTTGGTATATGCCATATTAGATTTGATTAATTTGGAAAGAGATTTATGTTTTTTGTACTTGCACATGTAGTATTAATTGCCTTAGATTATCTCAAAAATGCTGTTCAAATAAGATTTTATTATTTATTTAAAAAATCACATCAATATTTTAGACTTAAAAAAACACTGCAGTTAAGATTTTTCAAATAAAAAAATAATTTTCTCTCTTACTTAAAAGTTAAAATGGAGAAATATTTAGAGAGAGGGGGCAAAAATAAGGAAAAGTATTAATTAAATGCATCATATCTTAGTAAAATTAATGTAAAAATGTTCTTTTTTAAATTAATACTAAGAATGCAATGCAATACACTTTCTAGTTTCTAACTTGTATATGTATGATTTTATCCTAGCATTATTAATATGGATTTCGATTTAATGTTGAGCTTTTCACAAAATATTGTTATTACTAATAATTGTATAAGAAATAAATTGTAACTTAATCTTAATCTTATATTACTATATGTGTACTTGTGACAAATATTAATTATAAAAAAATACAATGTGTTGGTTAGCTTGTAATTGTCATCACCAAAGTTCCTTTGGGATTAAGGTTGAATCCTTTAAGCGACTTATTTAATTAATTTAGATAAAAATGGTGTTTAGTAAAAATTTTAAAAGTTATTTATATAATAATTTTCTTCATTTTAATAGAAACTTTGAAAGCAAATAATGTGTGTTTGGCACACTGTATTGTATTATGTTGTATTGCATTATTTTTATGCCGGTGTATTGTATTATGTTGTATTGCACTAACATTGTATTATAACAATGTTGTACAATGTTTGGTGCTGCACTGTACTGTATAATTTTTAGTTATACTATATTTGGTGTTGCACTGTACTGTATTAATTTTTATGATTAATTTATATTATATATGTATAAAATAATATTTATTAGTACTTTAAAAAACTAAATATAGAGGTCTTAAATTTTAGAAATTTAATTACAAAATGAATTGTGCTAATATTTTATATTATTATTAATTTTAGATTAATATTATTGAAATTCATTCGTATTTAAATATTTATTATTTGTTATATATATTTATTTAAAAATAATAAATTTTATATATTAATATTACAATAATTAAATAGTGTAATATTATATATAATTTTATATACTTTTAAGTATTTATTATTATCATATTAAATTATAAATTTATTAATAAATATGATGTAAAAATAAAAATTATCCAATGAGGCTCAGCTGCTCCAAACATGTTATTGGTTTAAATTATGCTGGGCCCACAATCATCATATGCAATACCACACACCAAATACACCCATAGATCATTACTTTTTACAAGCACTTTATTAAATAAGCTAACCACTTCTTTTTAAAGTTCCTATTATAACTATAATATTAAGACAATTATGCCTTATTTTCCATAAACCTTAATATATAAATAAATGGAAATTTAAATTTATTTCTATTTTGATAATTGAATTATAAAATAGCACTTTCATAATAAATTTTATTAAACGATGGATTTTACTTTTCAAACTCACATCAACTACAACAATAAAGTTTACCCAACACCAAATTATTTTTTAATCATTAGTTCAGGGGTGGACCCAGAACTGAATATTACACTAGGCTAAATTTTAAAATTTATATATTGAAGTAAACATAAAAATTTATAAGTAAAAAGAAGTACATTAAATAAGGGAGAACGCCAAGAATTCTATCCCTCTAAATATGTATTGTAGACAAAAATACTTATAAAAAAAGTAGAAAACAAAAGACAATTCAAATATCAAAATACTATTTTTCAATTATGAAATCTGACATTACAACCTATAATAACATGTAATTATATAAGGATTAAAAAATCAATTAAGAATTTCAAACTAAAATAGATCAATATATGTAATTACAATCAATTAAAAATTACAGGTAAAACTTTTATGTTTGAAATCAAGTCCTAAACTACCAAGCTTAATTATTAAACAATTAAAATTTATTCATCCATTCAAATTATAAAAGTATTATTAGTTAAAATTTTCAATAATAAACTAAACTCAATTTAGTAAAAAGGTACTTGAATGTAATTGTTTCTTTAACATGTGCGCTAACTCTTTTTAAAGAACTAGATGTTAATGATCCTTCTATCAAAAACTTCTTAAAATATTCAAATTTTATTTTTTAACTTGTCTTTCTAGTTAATGTAACTAAAAAATAAAGTCTGAAAATTCACATAAAAAATTTATGAAAATGTTGATAATTGTTATTATATGTTGTTTTTGTAAGTATTTATAATATTAGTGATGATGTTAATTATATTATATTGACATATTTTTTTTTCAATTAGAAGTTTTTTAAAATAAATTAAAGCAGTACTAAAATTTTAGCTTCCTAATATTTTCAATCTATTCAATACATATATAATTTAATCATTTTATAAAATAATTCAATAATTTCAATTAAAAATAATATAATTGAATTAGGGATATATTTGAAAATAAAATAAAAATTATATTATTATATGAAATTGATGGAAACATAAGGGTAATCGAGTTAGGGACATATTTGAATATAAAATAAAAACTCTATTGTTATACTAAATCAATGAAAACATAAAGGTAATTAAGTTAGGGACATATATGAAAACAAAATAAAAATTCTATTATTTTACTAAATTAATGAAAATATAATAGATATAAATGATTTTTTCTAGACTAGGCCAGGATTCAGCCTAGTCTAGCCCACGTGTAGATCCGCCATTGCATTAGTTTATATGATTAAAAATAAAAAACTCATTTTACTAGCCACCACAATCCTAAATTGACTTTAAACAAGCCGTTGACCTTTGACCACTTAACCTTAAATAATTGTTAATTAAGTAATCTTCATTGATGCCTATTATCATGTTTGGAAATTAAAAAAAAAAGTGTCCTTTAATTTATAAATTTAGGATGTGTAATACTACTCAATTTTTTTAATTCAAAATACATATATATGACTTGCTTGGCTTAGCCGAGTCCTTTTAGCTTTAAAAATACCTTATGCTTACCACTTATTTAAAAAATAAATAAATGCATGTAAGACTTATAAAAAAATAATAATAATACATATAGTCTAAGAAAAAATTAACAACAAGTTTATTTCCATCTTTTGTCATGTACTATAATAGAAAATTCGCCTTATGCAAATTTTTAAATTTCTTCATGATATAATATCAAGGCCAAATCTAATTAAGAGTCTTATTGGTATAAATTACACTCACGGTAAAAAAAAAATTTGTAACTATGGTATAAAAATATACTGTGGTTAGTAAATATAATTTAAACTTTTACAGAAATAGTAAATGTGTTATAGTTTTTTGCATCAAATAACTATTGGATAAATTTAATTTGACTTAAAAATTATCGTTGCAAATATTTACCAAACAATTTGTAGCTGTAACTTTTAAACCACAGCTACTCTATAGCATAATTGAGAGTAGAGCTATTTGAACCCATTATATTCTCTTATACACTTATTTTTAAAAAATAAATTCATTAGTAAAAATTTAACATTTTAAAATATCAAAACTTCTATTCAATAATCACTTTCTCTTTTTACCTTACAAGTGAATATTCTCTCTATACTTCCACATACAACAAATTAAAACTCAATTTCACTCTCTTTTAAATTTATTTTTTCAACTTTTCTTAGCATATCATGATCTATATTTCATTCTTTTTGTATATAATTTTTTTTCTAAATATTTATTAATTTTCATGGTTGGTAAAATTTATTAATATTCATTTTTAAATGGTGGGCTATGTTTTTAGTTAGTGATACCAATTTGAAGATAAAATAATTTATGTGAATAAATTAACAAAAGAGAAAAGAGTTAATCAAATTAACGATAATTTTTAAAATTAAGAAGAGAGAAAAAAAGGGTTAATTAAGTAATCTGTTTAGAATCTATGTAGATAATAAAATTTTTAATTAAAAAAAACGTCTAAAAACAAAATTAATGAGTTCAAATAGTGCTAATCTCAATATTAAATAGAACTTAACCTTAAAATGTGGGGAGTTCTATCCAATCTAATTAAATCCAATAAATCGCGAACAAAATGCTCTTGACCATTTTCAGTTTGAACCTAAGAATTACTGACTTTAGGCTTCATAGATCTTTCAATACCACAAAACAGTCTTACAGAATTAACTTTTCGAATTACCAAATACCAAGATCCTGCGCATGAGATTCTTGTCTCTTGAGGTATTCAAGTTGATGAAAAGCTAATGCGATTCAGATGACAGAAAGCTGCCAGCACATTGGGTATATAAAAAGATGGAGATTTAGTTTTTTTTTTTTAATTTTTTATTAGTCAATCTCCAATATAAACACCCCCATATTTTTACAAAATACAAATTTCATTATTTGATACTCCATGATACATTAATCAACATTGGAGTCATCAATGCACGCATGAATATAAAGAAATCTCATTATCTTATAAAATATATGAGGATGTTTCTTGAGCAGAGAAATTTTCATGGATTGTGTATCTCGTTTAACTGCTGGGCTGGGCAACAAACAGGAAACATGTGACAGCATTTCCAGTCCCAGTCCGGATGAAATCAATCAGCTCGCGCAGCTTCGACAGCAGCAGGCAAGGCAGTGAACACGATGATCATTAACATCGCCAGCAGTAGAATTGCCACCAACTTCTGACCAAGTTTCTCCATCTAGCTAGCTCGCTTATTCTTTCGAAATTATGTTT
This sequence comes from Citrus trifoliata, assembly GCA_018350135.1. NCBI lineage: Eukaryota > Viridiplantae > Streptophyta > Magnoliopsida > Sapindales > Rutaceae > Citrus > Citrus trifoliata. The sequence goes on along the minus strand of CM031388.1, from coordinate 15,737,824 downwards.
GAAGACTCTAGCTAGCTGAATTTGAAAGAGTGATTTGATTGGAAGAATAGTGGATGCTAGCCGAGGTATTAATAGTGGGGGGCTGTGACTAAATTTTGCAGGGAAATAACTAGTACATGGTAGAACAGCTGGTGTGTGCTTGGTATATGCCATATTAGATTTGATTAATTTGGAAAGAGATTTATGTTTTTTGTACTTGCACATGTAGTATTAATTGCCTTAGATTATCTCAAAAATGCTGTTCAAATAAGATTTTATTATTTATTTAAAAAATCACATCAATATTTTAGACTTAAAAAAACACTGCAGTTAAGATTTTTCAAATAAAAAAATAATTTTCTCTCTTACTTAAAAGTTAAAATGGAGAAATATTTAGAGAGAGGGGGCAAAAAATAAGGAAAAGTATTAATTAAATGCATCATATCTTAGTAAAATTAATGTAAAAATGTTCTTTTTTAAATTAATACTAAGAATGCAATGCAATACACTTTCTAGTTTCTAACTTGTATATGTATGATTTTATCCTAGCATTATTAATATGGATTTCGATTTAATGTTGAGCTTTTCACAAAATATTGTTATTACTAATAATTGTATAAGAAATAAATTGTAACTTAATCTTAATCTTATATTACTATATGTGTACTTGTGACAAATATTAATTATAAAAAAATACAATGTGTTGGTTAGCTTGTAATTGTCATCACCAAAGTTCCTTTGGGATTAAGGTTGAATCCTTTAAGCGACTTATTTAATTAATTTAGATAAAAATGGTGTTTAGTAAAAATTTTAAAAGTTATTTATATAATAATTTTCTTCATTTTAATAGAAACTTTGAAAGCAAATAATGTGTGTTTGGCACACTGTATTGTATTATGTTGTATTGCATTATTTTTATGCCGGTGTATTGTATTATGTTGTATTGCACTAACATTGTATTATAACAATGTTGTACAATGTTTGGTGCTGCACTGTACTGTATTAATTTTTAGTTATACTATATTTGGTGTTGCACTGTACTGTATTAATTTTTTATGATTAATTTATATTATATATTTATAAAATAATATTTATTAGTACTTTAAAAAACTAAATATAGAGGTCTTAAATTTTAGAAATTTAATTACAAAATGAATTGTGCTAATATTTTATATTATTATTAATTTTAGATTAATATTATTGAAATTCATTCGTATTTAAATATTTATTATTTGTTATATTATATTATTTAAAAATAATAAATTTTATATATTAATATTACAATAATTAAATAGTGTAATATTATATTATATTTTATATACTTTTAAGTATTTATTATTAATCATATTAAATTATAAATTTATTAATAAATTATGATGTAAAAATAAAAATTATCCAATGAGGCTCAGCTGCTCCCAAACATGTTATTGGTTTAAATTTATGCTGGGCCCACAATCAATCATATGCAATACCACACACCAAATACACCCATAGATCATTACTTTTTACAAGCACTTTATTAAATAAGCTAACCACTTCTTTTTAAAGTTCCTATTATAACTATAATATTAAGACAATTATGCCTTATTTTCCATAAACCTTAATATATAAATAAATGGAAATTTAAATTTATTTCTATTTTGATAATTGAATTATAAAATAGCACTTTCATAATAAATTTTATTAAACGATGGATTTTACTTTTCAAACTCACATCAACTACAACAATAAAGTTTACCCAACACCAAATTATTTTTTAATCATTAGTTCAGGGGTGGACCCAGAACTGAATATTACACTAGGCTAAATTTTAAAATTTATATATTGAAGTAAACATAAAAATTTATAAGTAAAAAGAAGTACATTAAATAAGGGAGAACGCCAAGAATTCTATCCCTCTAAATATGTATTGTAGACAAAAATACTTATAAAAAAAGTAGAAAACAAAAGACAATTCAAATATCAAAATACTATTTTTCAATTATGAAATCTGACATTACAACCTATAATAACATGTAATTATATAAGGATTAAAAAATCAATTAAGAATTTCAAACTAAAATAGATCAATATATGTAATTACAATCAATTAAAAATTACAGGTAAAACTTTTATGTTTGAAATCAAGTCCTAAACTACCAAGCTTAATTATTAAACAATTAAAATTTATTCATCCATTCAAATTATAAAAGTATTATTAGTTAAAATTTTCAATAATAAACTAAACTCAATTTAGTAAAAAGGTACTTGAATGTAATTGTTTCTTTAACATGTGCGCTAACTCTTTTTAAAGAACTAGATGTTAATGATCCTTCTATCAAAAACTTCTTAAAATATTCAAATTTTATTTTTTAACTTGTCTTTCTAGTTAATGTAACTAAAAAATAAAGTCTGAAAATTCACATAAAAAATTTATGAAAATGTTGATAATTGTTATTATATGTTGTTTTTGTAAGTATTTATAATATTAGTGATGATGTTAATTATATTATATTGACATATTTTTTTTTCAATTAGAAGTTTTTTAAAATAAATTAAAGCAGTACTAAAATTTTAGCTTCCTAATATTTTCAATCTATTCAATACATATATAATTTAATCATTTTATAAAATAATTCAATAATTTCAATTAAAAATAATATAATTGAATTAGGGATATATTTGAAAATAAAATAAAAATTATATTATTATATGAAATTGATGGAAACATAAGGGTAATCGAGTTAGGGACATATTTGAATATAAAATAAAAACTCTATTGTTATACTAAATCAATGAAAACATAAAGGTAATTAAGTTAGGGACATATATGAAAACAAAATAAAAATTCTATTATTTTACTAAATTAATGAAAATATAATAGATATAAATGATTTTTTCTAGACTAGGCCAGGATTCAGCCTAGTCTAGCCCACGTGTAGATCCGCCATTGCATTAGTTTATATGATTAAAAATAAAAAACTCATTTTACTAGCCACCACAATCCTAAATTGACTTTAAACAAGCCGTTGACCTTTGACCACTTAACCTTAAATAATTGTTAATTAAGTAATCTTCATTGATGCCTATTATCATGTTTGGAAATTAAAAAAAAAAAGTGTCCTTTAATTTATAAATTTAGGATGTGTAATACTACTCAATTTTTTTAATTCAAAATACATATATATGACTTGCTTGGCTTAGCCGAGTCCTTTTAGCTTTAAAAATACCTTATGCTTACCACTTATTTAAAAAATAAATAAATGCATGTAAGACTTATAAAAAAATAATAATAATACATATAGTCTAAGAAAAAATTAACAACAAGTTTATTTCCATCTTTTGTCATGTACTATAATAGAAAATTCGCCTTATGCAAATTTTTAAATTTCTTCATGATATAATATCAAGGCCAAATCTAATTAAGAGTCTTATTGGTATAAATTACACTCACGGTAAAAAAAAAATTTGTAACTATGGTATAAAAATATACTGTGGTTAGTAAATATAATTTAAACTTTTACAGAAATAGTAAATGTGTTATAGTTTTTTGCATCAAATAACTATTGGATAAATTTAATTTGACTTAAAAATTATCGTTGCAAATATTTACCAAACAATTTGTAGTTGTAACTTTTAAACCACAGCTACTCTATAGCATAATTGAGAGTAGAGCTATTTGAACCCATTATATTCTCTTATACACTTATTTTTTAAAAATAAATTCATTAGTAAAAATTTAACATTTTAAAATATCAAAACTTCTATTCAATAATCACTTTCTCTTTTTACCTTACAAGTGAATATTCTCTCTATACTTCCACATACAACAAATTAAAACTCAATTTCACTCTCTTTTAAATTTATTTTTTCAACTTTTCTTAGCATATCATGATCTATATTTCATTCTTTTTGTATATAATTTTTTTTAAATATTTATTAATTTTCATGGTTGGTAAAATTTATTAATATTCATTTTTAAATGGTGGGCTATGTTTTTAGTTAGTGATACCAATTTGCAGATAAAATAATTTATGTGAATAAATTAACAAAAGAGAAAAGAGTTAATCAAATTAACGATAATTTTTAAAATTAAGAAGAGAGAAAAAAGGGTTAATTAAGTAATCTGTTTAGAACCTATCTAGATAATAAAATTTTTAATTAAAAAGAGCGTCTAAAAACAAAATTAACGAGTTCAAATAGTGTTAATCTCAGTATTAAATAGACCTTAACCTTAAAATGTGGGGGAGTTCTATCCAATCTAATTAAATCCAATAAATGGCGAACAAAATGCTCTTGAGCATTTTCAGTTTGAACCTAAGAATTACTGACTTTAGGCTTCATAGATCTTTCAATACCACAAAACAGTCTTACAGAATTAACTTTTCGAATTACCAAATACCAAGATCCTGCGCATGAGATTCTTGTCTCTTGAGGTATTCAAGTTGATGAAAAGCTAATGCGATTCAGATGACAGAAAGCTGCCAGCACGTTGGGTATATAAAAAGATGGAGATTTAGTTTTTTTTTTTTAATTTTTTATTAGTCAATCTCCAATATAAACACCCCAATATTTTTACAAAATACAAATTTCATTAATTGATACTCCATGATACATTAATCAACATTGGAGTCATCAATGCACGCATGAATATAAAGAAATCTCATTATCTTATAAAATATATGAGGATGTTTCTTGAGCAGAGAAATTTTCATGGATTGTGTATCTCGTTTAACTGCTGGCCTGGGCAACAAACAGGAAACATGTGACAGCATTTCCAGTCCCAGTCCGGATGAAATCAATCAGCTCGCGCAGCTTCGACAGCAGCAGGCAAGGCAGTGAACACGATGATCATTAACATCGCCAGCAGTAGAATTGCCACCAACTTCTGACCAAGTTTCTCCATCTAGCTAGCTCGCTTATTCTTTCGAAATTATGTTTGAAGACTCTAGCTAGCTGAATTTGAAAGAGTGATTTGATTGGAAGAATAGTGGATGCTAGCCGAGGTATTAATAGTGGGGGGTTGTGACTAAATTTTGCAGGGAAATAACTAGTACATGGTAGAACAGCTAGTGTGTGCTTGGTATATGCCATATTAGATTTGATTAATTTGGAAAGAGATTTATGTTTTTTGTACTTGCACATGTAGTATTAATTGCCTTAGATTATCTTTAAAATGTTGTTCAAATAAGATTTTATTATTTATTTAAAAAATCATATCAATATTTTAAACTTTAAAAGATACTGCAGTTAAGATTCATCAAATAAAAAAATGATTTTCTCTCTTCAATTTTGTAAAGTTGCTTTCTCCCTTTTTAATTTATATTGTATTACTTTTTAATTACTATTTATTTTTCTTTTGAAAAAATCTTTATTTAATTAAAATAATATTAACTTATTTATACTTAAAGAGTCTTTTCAAAAATAATATATTTTTTCACTCTCCTTTTTATTACATAAGTAAACAAATAAATATTTAAATAATAAAATTAATAAAGTTTTTTAGAGATACGCTTATATATATACGTGGGCTTATATTTTTCAGTTAAAAGCCTGTGATTTAATACTGAGGAGGTACTAAGCTAAAAAATCAATTTGACTTTACCCAATATTGAATATAATTGAAATAATAACAATAAATAAATACACGTACGACTTATAAATAAGAAAAGTAAATGTAGTCAAAAGTTAATATAAACATAAAGTTGATTAAGGAGTCTATTCCCCCTTCCTCCCCTCCCAAAAAAAAGCCGATGAATAACTTTATTTTCATCATTGATCATGTTATTATTATTATTATTATTAATATGTTTTTTCCTAAAGCAAGTTTGCCGGGTTAATAATGTGTTTTTTTTTAATATTTAATAAGAGGTATGCAAAGTTCAAATGTATTTTTCATCTCCTTATATCTCCCAAAATTTGAACCAACTAAACAAAATTATTTAGAAACCATGCCTTCTGGGGCAATGTGATATGCTACGACTGTCAGTTCTTCTCCTACGAGTATGCATGAAGCAAACTGAAACTGCTCTCATTTTTTGCCTTCATTTGTTTTGTTGAATCACTTTTTTCATTTATCAGCGTTGAGTCACTTATAAAAGATTTTGGTAGAACCTCAGCATTGTGATGGCTCAGAGTTATATGTATGACTGAGAGACGAAGATTATACTGATGATTTTTTTTTTTTTTTAACTTATTCATTATATAACATCAGGACCAAATCCATTTAACTCCAGTTAAGTTTGATCCAATTCAATCTAATCAATCATATGCACAATTAGGGTCGGTAAATTATGGGCTTAGGCCTGAACTTGAAAACAAGCGCAGATCCTTAAAATTGAGCCGTAATTGGGCTTTCCATTAATTATAAAATGATTTTTAATAAAGTAAAAAATATTAAAATTAAAGATAATTATCTAATACATAATAAAATAATAATCAATATACAAAATATTACTAACACAATATAATAAATCACAAATAATAATATAAAAAATATTTATTTAATATTTAATATTTTTTTTAAAAAAAATTAATTTATTTTTTATTTATGAATTAAAAAACAGGCCCTATGCAAATTTTATATTTTTTTGCCCCATATCCAGGCCCAAAACCTGTGGGTCGAATTACAGGTCCATGGGCTTGGGTCAACCGAGCTTTTTTGACAATCCTATACAAAATGTATATATTGAGTATAATAGTTGAATTCTGGACCTAAGGTAAACTGAGAGTTGACTCTGAACAAATTCAATTTCTGTTAACCCATTGGTGGGATCAAATGAGAAAATTCCTATAAAGCTGAAAACATAATTGAAAAGAAAAGCTGATAATGCATATCATTGAAGATTATTGCACAATTAAAAATGCAACCCTTTCAGCTACAAGATTACTGCCGTGATCATAGCAGAGGTCCTCAAAGCAGTCAGAAGAGCAATGAAGGAAAAACAGAGGTGAACATGGTAACAGCACCTTGACTTCTGGAGGGTTAACCACAAAAGTTCAGTTTCTTCATCACCTTGGCATAAGCGAGAGGAACTAATGCAGGTTGTCTGAGTCTCCTTTTTGATTTTTTTGACTGCATTAAACACCGAAAAATTGTAAATCTAAATTATATGTCATTTACAACCTCTGACTAAACACTTGAAGCTTAATCAGATTTGAGAGTAGGACGCAATATGTGAATCTTCAATTACAAGCAAAGCGTAATTGTATTTCAGAGTTCTAGAGGGTAGAAACTGTTATTGTTCCAATTCTAAGGATGAGCCGGTTTCATGGCATACAAAAAGTCCTACAAAGCATTAATCTCATGACTAGAAATATAAAGATACCCTCAACTATAATGTCCCAAACCGGAATATAGAAAGTTTTCATGTTTTGAATGTGAATAAAACACCTCCAGCGGTTTTTCAATATGTGAACTTTTGTACAAAATAAGAAAATAAAGATAAAAAGACACTGAAGCTGCCGGCTCTCCTCTCATAAGGCAAGCTCTTTCCCTTGATATTTTCATATAAATCAAGACAAACTAAATTATGAGCAAAAAGTACTAGGACTATGTGCAGACAAGAGAACTAAATTCCATTCATCAAGTAAATAGGGGTTTCACATTGATACCTGCGGAGGAAATAGGTTAGGCAAAAGATAGAGTATGTAGTGTCAAAAGTTTACTAATGAAAAGTAAACTATATACAAATGAAAGTCATTTTATCAAGGTAAAAGGAAAAAGCAGAAGGATTCATTTCTAAGATCTCAAATATTAGCTAAATCTTAAAACTTCTGTTGATGGACGGTAAACATCTCCCTGATACAATGATACGGTGATGGGACACACCCTTGCTTATCTTAGTGTGGCTCAGAAGAACCTCACTAAATACATGGATGTGCGTTCATTCAAATGCAAGACCAAAAACTTTTAAGAGCCTCTGAACCTTAATGTATCATGATATAACCCATACTAACACCATGCAAACTAGCTAATATATAGCACATCGGAACAATGTGCACAGACTGCACATCCGAACAATGTATACAGACTTTCAAAACATATAATCAAGCATTTGAAAAACTCTTTCAACATGACAAAACATCATCTAATGATGATGATCAGCAATTCTTTTTTTTTTTTGATAAGATGCAATAAGAAAATCCATTGAATGATTTAAAAATGATTCTTTAAAGCATCAGAAGAATATCAATAAAAGCCAAATCAAATTGGAAATGATTAGATGCAAGGTCATGAACCCATCCTTTCTTATGCTTAATGAAAATTTTAGAACTAAGCAATCAGATTAGGGTAAGTTGAAATTAACGTTTGAAACACAAGTGTAATTCAAATTGCTTTAGTGTCAGTTTAAACTTAATGTTGAAATCAAACGTTTCAGACAAAAGTGTAATTAAGGTTGTTTTAGCGTTTAAATTAAATATTTGGAATTAAGCAATCAGATTAAGGTAAGCTGAAATTACAATTCAAACACAAGTGGAATTCAAATAGCTTTAGCGTCATTTTAAATTTAAGGTAGTTGAACGTTTCAAAGACAATTCTAATTAAGGTTGCTTTACTCTCTGGTTTAAATTAAATATCTGGTATTACAGCCTTCAAATCTCTAGAAATGAAAGCAAACCAGATACTTTATTACTCTTAGTAACCTATAACCAATTAAAAACTAATGCACAATCACAGACAAAAATATTTATGGCTAGGTAAGATTAAAATAAAAAACCTGCCTTAGTCCTGTATCAGCCCTTTACCACTAAGATTCATCAGCTATCCACAAATTCACTTTCCCATTTTCTTGTAACTATGACAAATAGCAGAGTTGTGTGAATTAAAGGGCAAACAAAACAAAAAAATAGTGGACTAACAGATTCACACATCCAAAGTGATCTTCATGATTCCGTGAATTTATGTGGCCTTTTCTAAGTGGGTTATGAGGTATATTCCTCAGCCTATCCAGTCTACAAAGAGGGGTTCAGGGTTTTCCTGGCCATATGCATAGATATGTAGATAGATGTACACAGAAAATGACACGCTGTTAGCAGATAACAGGAACAGGAAACAACAAAATATGTAGGCTGCAAACAGCAAGATACATAACATCTGATCATGTAAATCAAACACACGAAAAGCAAAATAACAAACATCTAAAGCCAAAGAATAACAAGCATTCACTAGTATATAAACCAAGTTTCTTCCCTCTCTAGTGCCTATAGTAGTGAAGCATAAACAGAACCCAAATAAAATGAAAATTACCAGGACAACAAGTCATACCTTCAAGTGTGCATTATGTCTTTTACCCTCATGCCAGCGACGTACTTGTCCATCATTCATTGTCCTAAACCTTGACTTGTATGACCTGACAAATACAAACGCACACCATTCGATCCATCAAACTAGAGAATAGAATCATAAACAAAATGTATAAACCTATTCAACTATTACAAACGACATAAACCTACGAATATGACTTCATTTTAATCTTCTTCACTTTCGATGTAACTGGAGTCACCGGCTTCCTCCTCTTCTTCCGATCCCTTGATGACACATGCCTCACTTGAATAAACTATACATAAACAAAATTAAAAAATAAAATAAAAATAAAATAATCTCTATAAGAAAGAAAAAACGCCCAAATAAATAAACTGTTAATCCTAATCAGCTGAGCTAATAATTAGTACAAGATTCAAAACTTAGTGTCGTTTTAAGTAAACAAAGATGAGGAACTTACAGAGAGAGGCAAGCGAGAGGAGCATAAGGAAGGCGCCGCCGCCAATGACGGTGAAGGATAAGAGCAGCAACGGGTTATGTGTGAAGATGAAGAAGATGGGTAATTGAAAAGTGGGCTAAGCCTCCATTTGCCTGAGGGCGCAGAGTGGAAAGGCCGGTGAATTGGAGCATGTGATTGGAAGAGGAGGCGACGAGACGACGAGAGAGTTAAAGTGCGAAGCTTGTTGCAGAGTCTCTGCATTTCTACTGCTGATGGGGCATCAAAAAGTGCTTTGTTATTGAAGGAGACGCGTTGGTTGGTTTCTTTGTTTCTGGGAAATTTTGGGGTTTTAGTCAGGGATTTGGCCATTTGGGTTTCAGCTGAGGGTTGCAATAATAATATTTTAGAGTTGGAGGATTGATTAGTGATTATCAAAATAATAAGGGGCTGTGTCCAAAATATCACATTTGTGCCCATAGTTTCAACAATTAATAGAACCTTCAATGACCTTCATTATTTGAAATTATTAAAAATAAATTTTTTATAACAATTTTTGTGGCGGGGGAAGAATTACACATTTTGAAGGCTGAAAATTTCACCACCTATTTCTGTTATGTTTGCCAAATTATTATTAGTTATTTATTTATCCCATTTAAATATACTTAAATATATTGTAAGAATAGATTTTTTTCTTTATTCTAGAATAAGTTTCTCTTCATTAAAAAAGATCTCGAAGTTAAGCTTCAATTGATTTGATTGTAGCTAGAAGATTTTTGAATCTTTTTAGATGTATTTTAAGATAAGTTTTTAAAATAAATAACCATGATGCTTAAATGTATTTTATGTGTTTTAACCTCTATAAATTTTGTTTCTTTTCATTATAGTCGTACTCTGACTCTGTCCCCAGTAAACGAAATGGTATTTTATGTGCTTTAACCTCTATAAGTTTTGTATTTTTTGTGCTTTAACCTCTATAAGTTTTGTTTCTTTTCAGCAAGACAATGGTTGCCTCTCACCATACTCGCTCGAATAGCTTTCCCACCAGATCACACCCACTCACTTCAGAACTCGAAGAGCGTCTGCAAAGATTGAGGTCTTCTCAAGCCTACTTCACCATCTTTATCAATAGGCCATGAGTTGAATGGCCTTCAAGATTTTCAGGTTTCTGGTAATAAAATGCTTCAATTGCCCCTCATTCAACGAGCTTTCGCTCAAGGCCAGAATAAGAAATGGGTTGATGGGCTTTTAAACGGATCTTTGAGAATCTTGGAAATTAACAGCACTGCTCAGAATGCTTTGTTGCAGATTTAAGGAATCTGCACAAGGATTTCAATCAGTTTTGTGCAGAAGTAGGGGTGATGAAACCAAACTTACAAGTGAGGTTAAGAAGTACATTGTCTCTACTCTCTAGGAAGGCAGTGAAAAAGGCAATTCATAAGGCCTTTGGGAATTTGGAAGGCATGGACAGCAAATGCTCCAATCCGATCAGTCAGGACATGCTAGCTTGTTGAGAGACGTTGAAGGCTTGAAGCCGTCACCTTAGCTGCATTTGAATCCCTGCTGCCCCGTCTCTAGGCGGCTTGTCATTGGTTTTAGAGCTAATCCGGCCCAAACAAATGGCATGCAAGGAAGATGAAAGAGATACGAAAGAATTTGAGAAGGTGGAATGCTGCATTGACTACAATCCTTAGTCACAAGACAGCAATCTGGATAACATCCAAAACCAGCTTAAAGAATTGGAGTCCTGCATCAAGATCTTGAACTATTAGAATCCTTGTCTAGGCGTTTGATCAAAGCTTAGTCTCCCTACTAAACATCCTCAACTATTAGCTAGAGTACAAAATTTTGAGGGTCTCATACTTGTAAATGATGTATGGAATCTACATATTGTATCATTCTATGGAAAGAAAATTGAATATACAAATAGAATATTTCTATGATGTTCACACTTCATCAATCTCAAAATCAAGGATTGGTTGGGGTAGAATGCGAGCTACTTTCTTCTGCAGGTGCATTGGAAATCAAGTATCATAAAACTAACAACATATAAGAAACAAAAGCAAATAATATGAGATTAAAAAAAAGGCTAAATATATCATAGAAATAATCTATGTGTGTAAAATTTTCTTTCTATATAATGATACAAGTATATTTTATTCTTTTACAAGTATGAAGGTGTCAAAGTTTTTGTAATCTAATTCTAGAAAATATTGAGGGAAACTCTAGCTTTGATCAAATGCCTAGACAAGGACTCAAGTCCTTCTTCAAGATCTTGGATGCTAGACTCCATTTCTTTAAGCTGGTTTTGGAAATAAATGTTGTAATCAGATTTGATTATCTTGTGACCAAGAACTGTAGACAATGCAGAATCCACCTTTCTGTTTTGTCTTCCCCGCATGAAATTCTTTTGGGGGCTGATAAGCTTGGTTACCAATGCAAAACTGCTTAGATTTGATGGAGTCCTAGGCCCAGAGATAAAGGACAATGAGGATTCAAATACAGACAAGGTGACTGCTTCAATCTCCTTCAACATGCTAACATGTTCCTACATCGATTGAAGAGGAATATTTGTATTCCAGGAATTTCAAATTCCCCAATGTCTTGTTGATTGCCCTTCTCACTGCCTTCCTAGAGGCTAAGTATTCCTTAATCTCACTTGTAACTTCAGTTTGATCACCCTTCTTCTGAGCAGCACTGCCCAAAGTCCTAGTGCAAGTTCCTTCATCTGCAGCAAGGCATTCTGAGCAGTGCTGCAAACATCCAAGATGCTAAAAGATCCATTCAACAGTTCATCAACCCATTTCTTCTGAAGGCTGTGGGCAAAAGCTTGTTGATCGAGGGCAATTGAAACATTTTCTCAACAGAGTCGTGTAAATGAAGTAGAAGCAGATTGAGAAGACCTTAATCTTCTCAAATGCTCTTCAGCTTCTGAAGTCTGTGGGTGAGAGGTTGTGGGAAAGCTGTTTGAGCCATTGCTTTTGTTGCAGTGAATTAGAAGACTAGAAGTTGATTTTCAGATTCAATCCAGCTCTTTGCCTTCATCCGATCACCTTGTGCTCAAATCTCAATGTATATAGCATGAGATGAGGGAACCAGAGGAATCTCATCCTCTTAAAATAAAAAATAAACAGTAACATGAATTCGAGCTTGCTCTGAATATTATATCGGCTGCTTTTATGCTTTGTCTCCTCCCACCAGCATACCATTTTAGCTTTTTTAGCCACAAACCTCTCGTAAGCTAATGCTAAAGAAACAAAAGTTTCTGAGTGATCCATAAAATAGGCAACACAAGGATGGCATCAACTCTGTCTCCTCTTCTAGACGACAAGAGAAGCTAATCCAGTTTGGCTTGCGTCCCAGAGGGAAACAGGATGGTGGTGACACTCATGTGTCCTTGTAGAACTGATTTATTTGTTCTGGATATAATATGCAAAATTTGCAGTTCATGGATGGAGTTGAGGCAGAAGCTGCAACTTGAATGCATGGATGGCTAGTTAAGTCCCCAAATTAAAGCAGGGCCAAAAAAGATCTGCAGTGTTCATTGCAGGCATATTTTAGTACCAAATGAATCACTTGTTTCTCCATTGGATTTCCTGAAGTTGGTATTAACTATTAAGAGACTGACTCCTCACACTATAGTAACAACTAATAACATTCATTGTCTGCTATGAAAAAAAGTACCTAAATAGGAAAACAAATTAAATCAAAACTCAGTTAAATAAAATATTCCTAAACTCTATAAACTTAATAAAAAAACTGAAAAAAATATTCCTAAACTCTATAAACTTACAATGGCCAAGGAATCCTTACATAATTGTCTACGAAGGTAGTATTTTTTGAATTAACCGCCCGTTACTGGGGAATTATGTGCCAGGGGCATTTGTCTTTACCCATTGAAGGAAATTCTGAAATGTCTTGTAAGAGGAACCACCTTCTCTGACACTACTCATGGCTTTTTCCTTGAGTTCCAAAGCCCTTGCTTTAAAATCTTGATTACCGAGCACTTGATCCACCTTGTTCTTAATTTCTTCTCTTGTAATGATGCCACCTTCGTCTCTGTCAAACTTCAATCCCACCTTCCAAAAATCACAAATGTATCTCTCGTTCAAAAATTGATCACCAAAATATGGCCAGCACAAGAAAGGAATGCCATTGCTGACACCTTCCATGGTGGAATTCCAACCACAATGGCTCAGGAAACAGGCAATAGAAGGGTGGTTAAGAACCCTCAGCTGAGGTGCCCAGCTGATCATCTGTCCTCGAGCAGCAACTCTCTCTTGAAATCCTTCTGGGTATCTATCATTTGCATCGGTGGTAATATCTGGCCTCACAACCCATAAAAATGGTCTGTTGCAAAGTTCTAGCCCCAATGCTAATTCTTGAAACTGAACTTGGTCAAGAATTGTAAAGCTGCCAAAAGAAACATAAACGACAGAGCTTGGTTGCTGTTGGTCTAGCCATTTCAAACAGTTTGAGTCTTCGCACCAGAAGTATCCTGCTGTATTCCCTAGGCGGTTGCTTGCCAAAAGTGGTCCTATTGGCAGAAGTTCCGGAAACGTGGTGAATGCTTCAGACTCGAGCTCATATGTTGAGTTACAAAAGTGGAAATTTACCGCTATCATTGCTCTGGTGTTTCTTTCCAGTAAATCAAAAAAAATCTTTTGCGAGGTCCAGTCACCAATATGTGCCCAAAAACAGTCTCTAGAGTTCATTTCAGGCATCTTTGGTGCAATTCGAAACATCTGCATGCTCATAGGAGTTCCTGAAGTTGAATACAAAACAAAGAAAATTACAGTAGCATAAAGTAAACTACTACTATGACATGCGTCAAAATTAAAGTTTGCTGGAGGAAAGTAAGGAATTAAATGACATGGAATCATACCGTGACTGTCAATGATTCCATCATCAATAAGTTTGGGGATTCGAAATACCAAGGCCACTGATGCTGCTGATGAAGGCCAAAAGACAGCCCCCCCGACGTTCATCTTTTTTGCTATCTCCATAGACCAACCGATGTTCCCATCTGCAATGAAACAATCAATTTTTTCATCTTCTCTACTGTTGATCTCTTCTATGAGCTCCTCCAGCTTCCCCGGCATAACCTGTAAACATTTTTCAATTAGCTTTCCCAAATCGTTTCTATCTTCCCAGGGTTCCATCCCATCTGGGATCGAAACCAAATGGATTTGCTCCCCAAGATAATTCTTTCCCTGCAATGATTCCACTACCCGCTTGTGATTATAATCCGTATTAACGAATGTGACTCGGAAGCCATGTTTTGCCAGAAATTGCGAAAACTCCAGTAAAGGAATTACATGGCCCTGTGCTGGAGCAGGCATCACCAAAACGTGTGGACGGCTCATTTTCTTTTTTATTTTTAGCCCACTGATTCGGTTTCTATCAATATGTAATATTATAATTTGCGACACACGAGTGGTGTTGATTACGGGGAGGGTTGCAGGTTGGGGCCGGGTTTTCTCAAGATCAGATCCATATAATTGATACTAGATCCAGTCCTGTGAATGTTCGTCCAATTTGAGCGGGTTTGGGCACCTCTGAGCAAATATTTGCATTTATTTTTCTTCATTCCTTTTTCTCTTCTTCTTATTATTTATTATTGTAAATTAAAATTATTTATTTTGTAGATATTAATTATGTTTATGTATTGTAATTTACACATAAACTTAAGACTCATGTTTATTAAAAAGGATGTTAATCCGGAATAGATCAAGGGATTTAACTCTTTCAGTTAAAAATAATTTTTTAATTTTGTTTTATTTTTTAATTTATAAATTAAAGAGCCCAGGTTTTTTGCAAAATCCTTTGACCAGGGGCACTCAGGGTGGGCTTTAAATTTTTTAGCCATATCCATGATTTTATGATGCTAGCTCCAACCTAGACTTTTTTGCAGATCCTAATTACGAGTGATATTCTAGCTTAAGATTTTTATTTCAATTCTATTTGAGTCAAATTAAATAAGTATAAATTTGAAAATATTGATTTATTTAAGAAATAAGTGAATTTATTTTGATTCATTAAATAAAAGATCAAATCTAGGTTTGAGTTCACTTATTTAATTAAAATTTATTTATTATTCTAATAGAATAATAAATGACCTTTTTAACATAATTACTTTTTTGCCATTAAAATTCAAAAATCTTGTTAGAACATTTTCAAGGTGTACGGTTAGTTTTGTAATTATGAAAGATAATAAGCCAAACAAGAAAATGAAAGCAACGGCATCATTACTCATTAGCCGACCCTAGCTCCACTCTTCATTTTCCTTCATTTTTATTTCGTTCACTTGAATTCGAACACCTGTTTCTTTATTTTCCAAATGAAAACGATCGCCAAACCAAGGGAAATTTATGAAAATAATCATAAAATTTTTGCTATTTTCATAATTAATCCTCTCAACTTTTTTGTATCAACATTAGCCAAACACACGTTTTTCTTCCCAAATTACCCTTCTTTACAAATCAAAAACCACTTTCTTTCTCCCATTTCGTCAAACCAAAGACAGCTTTCCACTCTTGAATCATCAACCAACGGCAACAAATAAAAGGCAACGATAAAAGTGAAATCCGATCATAATCTATCTGAATCCAACACTAATCGACATCACATAGTGGTATGAGTTATTTTATGAACTTGCTCGAGAGTTTCAGTGAACTGCGAGTCGGGGTGAATCTGGCGACAGGCTGCCTGTCGCACGAAGCTTGGTGCGACATGCAACATGTCGCACCAAGTTTTGGTGCGACATGCACCTATAATTTGGTCTTCTTAAATGTCCAGCCTGCTCGAGATTAGATTGCTTATTTTGGTGTATCTTCATTCTGTGACTAAACAGGGAGTACCGGGAGCATGTCAAGGATCTCTCCTGCCTGTCGAAGGATCTATGTCGTACTGTTATCGTTGACAATAACCTATTCAGTTTCTTGTTGCAACCATTGAATGGAATCCCATGTATTCCATTTTCTTCTGGACAACCGCATGATAACCAGGTACTAACCAATGTCCTTCTTAGTTCATTGAATCATGTTTGACCATTTTCTTACCCTGTCTATTCGGATTAATGTGTTTGACCAGCTTCTCAATGTCCTCATTCCACTCCTTAAGCATCTTTCCCTGCAGAAAGATGTGAGACCTGAGCTGTACAAAAGATTCCACATGCCCGAGTGGTTTCAAAAACAAGGAATCCCCACCTCAGGATTGTAGCATAAAGATTGTATGTAATGAAGACCATCAATCTTCTTTGTACAATTCCCTTAAGATTGATTTTCGTAGCATCATTTTGTCATAGGACTTCGTGACTTCTTGTATAGCATTGATTTGCTTGCCAGAGGCATTGATAAAAGCTGAAATTTGTGCCCACCTAGTTTCACAAAAAATGCTGATTTATTGGCTGCCTCTCATAGCCAAATAGGTATACCGGTGATGTATGTAGATTTGTTAAAGATTCGTTACTACTGTGAAACTTGTTTATATGCTTGCAATCTGTCAAGTATTTCTATGTATCTTTCTGAATTTTGTAAATTTGTTTCAGATCGTTATCTTCAAGTTCCGGTGCTTGTCATGTAGCATCATCATTCTTTCTGCTTCTATCTTGTCTTCTTAATGTTTCTCTTAAGAAGATTGAATTTAGAACGCAAAAGCAACCCTGGTAAAAGCAATAATAATGCCGATGATGGGAGTTTGTTCGGTTTGGGAGAGATGTGTGAAAGAGAGTGTTGGGGGAGAGATGAGAGAGAAGGGTATTTTGGTCTCAAAAGTTCTTTTATGGCTAATGTTGATAGAAATTTATTTAGGGGGTTAAGATGGAAAAAGCCAAAAATTTTATAGCTATTGGTTTAAATTTCCCCCAAACCAAACACTCCCAAAAAATCAAATCAATGGTCTCATCCAAACTTTTTCGAGAAGGTTCACTTCTCTTGTCTATGGCAATGACAAGACTTTTTTTTTTTAAATACTGTTATATAAGACTGTAGGTATTACAATTAATATTTACAAATATATTTTATAATTGAGACCTTTTTCGTGGCATGTACTCCTCTGAAGCGCTGCCCAAATTCTTCAAACCCTCTTAAATATTCGATGACTGTCCACTCTACTCATATTTTGTGAGGAATAAACTGACTCCACTCAATTATTTGATAATTGAGGGAGGATTGTAACTAAGCCCCATAAATATTTTTATGGAGGCTCGAACCCTTGCACTAATTATTGTAAGTGCAAGAGTTCTCCCACTGGACCAAAGGTCCATTGGTGGCAATGACAAGACCTTGAATAGCTACAATTGGGATTCTTTTGCTGCTTTTGTCCTCCACGTGGGAATTATTGATCTCAATGTTTTGTAGATTACAAAACAGTGATTAAGCCTGCTATTCAACTTAGAGATGGCAAAATTTGGATCCAAATTTAGATGTAACACACATTTTGAAATTGAAAAAGGTTCAATATAGTTACTGCTCCCTGTTGGCAAATATGATATCAAAGACAGATACACAAATACTCAAATATCGACCTGCATAGGTTAAAAAAATCAAGAATGAAAATGAAGAATCATAAAATTATAGCAAATTTAAATAGCCATACATTCAATTTCAAAGTATAAATGACATTGATATCAAATCCAAAATTGAAAGTTTTCCAAATGCAAAGGACAGATAAGCCCAAATGTAAAAGAAAACTATCAAATATCATTGTAAATTTAAATACCCATCATCCAGATTTCACCACCTGAATTTAGGGTAATTTTTAGCGGCTTTTCCTGATATTTGTTGTATTAACACTTAGATAGAAAGTATAACCGTAATTATAAAGACCTCGTCGTCTATTGTATTTCCATTCAATGACTGTTAGTAGATCAATGAAATGACCAAAATACACCCTAAATCTGAAAACACTCTTATAACAACCACTAGGGTGTTGTTCGTTAATAGAATAAAATATGTTTGCTCCTAGTACACGGATAAAATAAAAATAAATAAATAAACCATAACAACCAAATACATTACATACTCATTAATTGGAAAAAAAAATATTGGTGAAGAATTTAACAATTTCTGAACTTCAATTAAGAAAATCATATTTGTTTCAAGTAGTTAAAAAATAAAAAAATAGTATTTCTATCACAAAACATTCCATTCTTAACATTTTTTTTTCTTATAGTTCTATTGAGATTTACAAAACAACATAACATTAGAAAAGAAAATATATAGATTTATAGTTGAAGTTACAAACACAAAAATATACCAAGTGCAAAAAACAATCTGATTCAGAACCAACTGAAGAGCTTCTTTGGTTCTTAAGAATGCTACCAGTTGCACAATATTTTGCAACCATTTCCTTTGCCTTAAGAAATTCTTGTCCAACTCTAACATCAATCATTGCCATTTTCTCTTATGCTTCTTTATTTAGCAAAATCTATCTTATTTTTCATTTTTTAAGCATATTCTACCTTCTTCCTTTCTAATAGTTCCTGTTAATTACTCAATATGTTGAAGATGAATCTTATTATTTATAAATAGGGAAATTATCATTACACCATTTTTTTTTTTTGCCTTATATATCCAACCACCATAAAATTCTAACATGTTTTCTACACTGCTTTTTTTTTTTTAAATTTGTATCAACTAGCCACTTTTTAACTAGTACCGTTAAATAATTTAAATGAAATGATAATTTTACACCTAATAAATTAAAAGAAATTTTATCTTATAAAAACTTTGAAAAATAAAAAATTATAATTATAAAAATACCCTAAGTTTAATTAAAAATAAATCCCAAAATTAGAATTTTTAATTTTAATAAAAATTTTAATAAAAATTATAATTATAAAAATAATTGTAAAATTTTGGGATTTAATAAAAGTCCCCTAAATTATTAAAATTTTGGACTTATTTTTTAATAAATAAATTCTGTTATTTTAATAAAATTTTGAAAAATTATAATTTTTTAATAAAACTAATTATTAAAATTTTGCAAAATCTAAATTAAATAAACATCAGTTGAGCACCTTTGTTTGGGATTTATTTTTTTATTAAATTTAGAGGTATTTTTATAATTATAATTTTCTATTTTTTCAAAGTTTTACAAATAATATGGTCTTTTAATTTATTTAGGGGTAAAATTTTCATTTCATTTAAATAATGTAACGGTGTTAGTTAAAAAGTGGCTAGTAGATACAAATTTAAAAAAAAAAGGTGGTGCAAAAAATATATTAGAATTTTATAGTGGTTGGATGAACATAAAATAAAAGAGAGATGGTGCAATGATAATTTCCCTTATAAATATGCGAGATTAACAGAAAGTACACTAAAATGCCAACCCAAAGGACTTTGTGGTCGTGGGAAATTCTTTTAAAAACAAAAGCAAATAAAATTGAGCTTAAATTATGCGTGAAAAAAACAATAGAAAGGTGAATCGGCATTAACACATAAATAAGTAATGCATTTCAGGATAATCAAGAGCTCCATAAGTTTGTTTCTAGGCAAAAATATATTTGATTAAACATGTCATAGCAAAGTCAGTATTTCATTTTTAATCATCTCATAACAAAACGAAATCCTAAGCAATTATTAGAAAAGAACTATAATGAATAGTGTTTAAATGTGAAATCAAACTCAAAGTTTTATGAAATTTAGATCAAACATAAGTTTATGGACAAAGACTTACAGTATCTGGATATTCACAACTAGCGCACACTGATCAAGTTACATACAGATACACAAGGTATATATATATATATTTATAACATTTAAAACCCATTGAAATCGTATTTATGAATAAACCCACTTAAATCTTAAATTGTAATCACAAATACGATTCCAAAAATTAATTTCATTAAAAAAATCTCAATTTTTTATTTAATTTTATTATAAAAATTTGGAATTATATTTGTGATTACAAAGCTAAAACCCACTTTTGTTCAACGTAGAAATCACATGAAAATAATTGATTTCTAATACGCAATGGTTTGTTTAGCTCATCATTATTGTGAATTACACTAAAAGCATGCAACAGCTTCTTTAACAACTCAAATACTGCATTAAATCCATTTTCAAACATAACATCAAATCAACCAAAAGGCTCTAACTTTAACATTATTTGAAAATTTTTAACTTTTATGAGGTTTAATAACTCATTCGTTCCTTAACTGTCGCCAGCAATGGCCAACCAACGATAGCATTTTCCCGCTGCCATCACTTCGTTGTTCATCACTATTCTTTCAAACTGGGGCTTATTCAAATTTGAGTTTCATTTGGCGAGGTTAGAAGCATAAAGAGAAAAATTTGGGCGTGTTTAAGACTTTGAGTGGATGAATGGATCGCTAATTAGCTTGTGTTTGGAAGATGAAAGAGAAGATATGTCCAATGCATCTTTGGAACCAGTGGATAATGAAGTGCACAATGGTCAACTCATCATGAGGTTGCTTTTGATTTTTTCAAAATTTTAGATATTTTTTTTATGAAATTACACTTATTTATTGACAAGATACTAAATGAAATATAAACAGTAGGGAAGATATTTAATAATGCGTTTATACTTTTTATTTAAGTGTTAATATACTAAATCTCAAGACAATCCCTAAAAATTACCTCATGAATTTAGATACCCACCATTTACAGGTTACTCTTATATTTTGCTAACAGCTTTTTCACCTTCTGTAAAACACAGTTTACACAAATATGGATTATTTTGAAAAACTTTCCCTAAAGTTTGAGATAATTACACTTAAATGTTGAGTTTAGAATAAGTATCCCTCCAACGGTACAACCTTAGTATATGAAAATGAGGGTAAACTTGTAGAATGCTGAAATTAAAAAAAAAATTCAAAACTTATACAAAAAATTGCAATGGTACCTTAAATTTGTACCCTCGAATACCCTATTGCCCAGCCCCCCACCTTTACCTATCGTGTAAGAAAAGCTTCATCTCTTTCGTCAAACCAAATTCAGCATTTTATTTTCACTTTTATTAACTAACGACCGAAGCTGTTTGCAAACACATGAAGTTTTGAAGAAAAAAACTACTGTAACCATGACAAATCATCACCATTTTCACTCGAGAAAAGCTTAGGCGGTGGCAGAAGAGTTCTGTTGAGCGAGTATCGCTGGCGGCCTGCGTCAGAAGCGGCTGGTATTGACACGAGGAGAAGGTTAGTCTGTGAAAAAGACTCCTTGCATCTTAGAATCTGTGATTTTAATTATTTAGATTATTAAGAATGAAAATCTTGTCTTGTTCAAAAATCTGCTGGTGTTATTATATTTTTTGAAAATGTAAATAGGTTTGTTGATAATGTATTAAAGAACCTGTCGCTTGTTAAATTATGTGTTATTTGGTTTGTTTATATGTAAAATAGAAAATGGGTTTACTGATTTTACTGTCTTAAGCTGATTTCAAAGTTGTTTGCGTGATATATACCTTTTTACTTGTGCTTTTATGCTAGTTAACAAGCTGCTATGTTACCATTGCATGTAATAAGAATGTTAGTTTAGGCTAAATTTGGGGTTTTAACTCTGTAGAAGTGTCCGAATATTGATGAAAAGTTGTTTGTTTTGATCTAATTTCCATGTGAGTAAGTTGTTTGTTTCATTCTAATTTCCATGTGATTAAGCTAAAGAAACAATTGCAAGTTAAAATTTTTCGGTTTTTATGTGATTTTAATTTTTTAAAAAATGGGTTTTAGGTTATTTCCGCCATTCCTGAACCTGTGTGCAGTCCATTTTGATGTGAAAAACAATGTATAGTTCAAATTGGTGTTAAAAATATTTGTAGGTCATTTTAATGTTAAAAAAGAGTTTACATCTGTAAATCAATTTTTCAATTGCAATTGATTATTCCATTATTAAGATTTCGCATACGTTTCCTTGAAATTCAGGGGAACGCACTTTATTGAAATTTGATTGTTATATTGGTAATTCCTAAGTATGGATAGATTTAAATAAATGTGTTTCCTTGAAATTTGAATCATTGATGTGATCTCTATAAGGAATTGTATGCTTGTTACATTTTTCTATGGTTGGACAGCTGCAATTTGTAATTACATTTTTCTTTATAAAGGAATTCCCTTATGGAGGATGATGAGATGCAATAGTTTCATCTTTTGTGAAGTTTCATCATGGTAATAGCGGGTAGGTCTGATCAAACTTCTATGTTGTAAGAAAATTAGATTCTGATTAATTTGAGATTGAATGCGTGAGGTGGGGAATATTGAATTTTTGAGGAGGGATTGTTTTTTATTTGTGCTTGTTGAGGGTAAAAATTATTTTGGCAGTGGTTAGCTTCATAGTTTGTTGCTAGAAAAATTAATATCGAATTAAGTTTGATTCTTAAAACAAGAAAAAGTAGAGTATGAGAATTTGATTCTTACGTTTTAATAATATATGTGTTATTACATTGGTCATTAAGTTTGGAGGCTAATTTCTTCTTATGAAATATTATATCTTAATATTTTGTACTATTATGTTATATGTGCACATTAAACTCTTATTAGTAAGGTGAGTCATCGTGCTTGAAATTTTTTGAACTTGGTTTCTCTATAGAATTGTATTGATTTCCTTTATAATCCCCACATGTTTAGATCCAATTTGCCTCATGATCTTTTTATTTTATTACCATACTGTGTAAGAAGACTTACTTTAAATTACCTTTCAACTTGATAGTGTGGGTTCTCTTTGTTTTTATGCTAAAAGCTTTTGTGCTCTACTCGTAGGTGTTTTCAAGTTGGCGTTGTTCCTTGATACAGCTTGAAGGATGGTTTTTCTCTCTCAGATTTTGTCTATGCTTTCCTGAGAATGTAGTGATTTCATTTCCATCAAGATGCAAGTATGCCTAAAAAAATTAAGATTTTATAATTTTAAATATTCATTAGTTCTCATATATGTGTGTGGGCGAGCGTGTGTGTCTGTCATCAGTGCAATAGCAATTCCTTCATTGTGGCTCTGAGTCGTTGTTGATCTGCTTGATGTTTTTGAACTTTGTGAATCCATGATTTCAATTTGATTGTAATATTTATAACTCTGAAATTGAATGTAGAGTTGAGCTATGAATAATAGACATAATTTGTGTGTACCTTGGGAGGCAAATGAAGCATATGCAGGGTGTGAGAGATGGTTTGGAAATGTAACATATTTATAAACACTGATCTACCAATATAACCTTTAGTTACCATATCTTTTTTTAGGAAAAAAAAAATCGGGTTGATTGGTACTATGGGTATTTTGGTCATTTTAACAATCCACTAACAGTTAATGACGGTAGAGGAGGTAAGTGAGAGTACAAAGAAACTCGTTATTTAAGTGTAATTACCTGAAACCTCAGGAGAGGTTTCTAAAAATAATCCCCAAATATTGATAACATAAATTCTTTATTAAAGAAAAATAAAAAAAAGGGAATTTTTGATTGTACCACTAATTCAAGCTTGAATCAGTAATTTTTGTCAAACCTTTGGTTAACATATCTTTTTGTTCTTTGGGTGTGGATATACTTTCAATAGCATAATCGGTAATTCTCGCAGTATAATCATTTTGTATATGAAAATTTCACATTTACCCTTAAACAATATTTTTTTCTTGTCAATATTTTGGGCCAAATGGTAAAACTAAGAATGCATCTTCTACACTTTACCCCTTTTGTGCAAAGAATCTTGGAATCCATTCATCTTTAATCCAGCTCTTTGTGTAAATTGCACTCATGTGCTTTGTATATATAGAATTTTGATTGAATGATCTATTAAGTAATAATAGATGTAGCTAGAAAAAGAATTTACATTTTGATCTCTCTGAGAATACAAGCAATGCCCCTTGGGGTTTGTCCCCAACCTTGATCATCATCTTCATCATTTTTAGATGATTATGAGAGGGAAAGCAACTGGCTCAAACGTTGTAACAATGAAGTCTCCAAATTTCAAGCTGCGATGGCTTTTCTTGCAGCTCTGAGTAGGCCATATAAGCACCCTTGCCCTGCTCAATTTTCATTGCAGCACCGTGTGCCTCTGGCATGTCTTCACTCACTTCCTGATCTTCTACTGATACTGATATTCCTTCATCACTTAGAATCTCATGTTTTCTTTCTGCTACTGCCGCCATATTCAAATATTAGTACCAATTTGCAGGTTGCTTTGTGAAGATAAAAAAAGGAGCTGAATTGGCTTTATATTGAAACGGTGATTAATCAATATTTGCATGGCGAGTTGGTGCTGGCACTTTCAAGAATTTAATTTGCCTGATATATATTTATAAGCTTCGGTTTGTTCATATGTAAAAAGGTGTTTCGGTATCATTCTTTTAAACTTATTTGTCTTCCTTCTTTTACAGCAATGCTAATTTTAGCATCGCACTCTGCTACAACTCATGCTGATCAAAATGTTTCATATGATTTCAATTTTCCTCGTCCCCTCTTTTGCAGAGCACTGATCGAATTCCTAGTGTAGATTCCTTCATCTGCAGCAAGGCATTCTGAGAAGTGCGCAAACATCCAAGATCCTCAAAGATCCATCCAACAGAATCTCATGAATCTTGAAGGCAGTTTAATTCATGGCCTAATGATGAAGTAGAAGCAGCTTGAGGAGTCCTTAATATTCTCAAATGCTCTTCAACTTCTGAAGTCTGTGGGTGTGATCTCTTGGAAAGCTGTTTGAGCGAGTATGGTAAGAGGCAGCCATTGCTTTTGTTGCGGTGAATTAGAAGACTAGAAGTTGATTACCCTGTGCTCAAATGTCTCAAAATATATAGCACGAGATAAGGGAACCAGAGGTATCTCATCTTCAATAAAAAGAAACAATAACATGATTTCAAGCTTGATCTAAATAGTATATCGGCCACTTTTAGGCTTAGTCTCCTCCCAAATTAGCATCCTATCTCAGTTTTTTTAGCCGCTAATCTCACTAGTATCTTCTCGTAAGCTAATACTAAATAAACAAAAGTTTCCGAGTGGTTTGGCTTGCCTCCCCGCGGGAAACGGGGTGGCTGTGAAACTCGTGCGTCCTTGCAGAATTGATTTACTTGAACTGGATATAATATGCAAAATCTGCAGTGCATGGATGGAATTGAGGCTGCACCTTGAATGCATGGATGGGTAGTTAAGTCGCCAAATTAAAACAGGCCCAAAAAGGATCCGCAGTGTTCATTGCAGGCCTATTTGGTGCCAAATGAATCACTTGTTTCTTAAGAGACATTCATTGTCTGCTATGAAAAAAATTACCAAAATAGGAAAACAAATTAAATTAAAACTCAATTAAATAAAATAATCCTAAACTCTATAAACTTACTAAAAAAAACTTAGAAGATAAATGTCACAATGGCCAAGGAATTCTTATATAATTGTCTATGAAGGTAGTATTTTTTGAATTAGCTGCCCAGTACCTGGGAACTATGTGGCAGTGCTTATGTCTTTACCCATTGGAGGAAATTCTGAAATGTCTTGTAAGAGGAACCACCTTCTCTGACACTACTCATGGCTTTTTCCTTGAGTTCCAAAGCCCGTGCTTTAAAATCTTGATCACCAAGCACTTGATCCACCTTGTTCTTAATTTCTTCTCTTGTAATGATGCCACTTTCGTATCTGTCAAACTTCAATCCCACCTTCCAAAAATCACAAATGTATCTCTCGTTCAGGAATTGATCAGCAGTATATGGCCAGCACAAGAAAGGAATGCCATTGCTGACACCTTCCATGGTGGAATTCCAACCACAATGGCTCAGGAAACAGGCAATAGAAGGGTGGTTAAGAACCTTCTGCTGAGGTGCCCAGCTGATCATCTGTCCTCGAGCAGCAACTCTCTCTTGAAATCCTGCTGGGTATCTATCATTTGCATCGGTGGTAATATCTGGCCTCACAACCCATAAAAATGGTCTGTTGCAAAGTTCTAGTCCCAATGCTAATTCTTGAAACTGAACTTGGTCAAGAATTGTAAGGCTGCCAAAAGCAGCATAAATGACAGAGCTTGGTTGCTGTTGGTCTAGCCATTTCAAACAGTTTGAGTCTTCGCGCCAGAAGCATCCTGCTGAATTCCCTTGGCGGTTGCTTGCCATAAGTGGTCCTATTGGCAGAAGTTCCGGAAACATGGTGAATGCTTCAGACTCGAGCTCATATGTTGAGTTACAAAAGTGGAAATTTACCGCTATCATTGCTCTCGTGTTTCTTTCCAGTAAATCAAAAAATATCTTTTGCGAGGTCAAGTCACCAATATGTGCCCAAAAACAGTCTCTAGAGTTCATTTCAGGCATCTTTGGTGCAATTCGAAACATCTGCATGCTCATAGGAGTTCCTGAAGTTGAATACAAAACAAAGAAAATAACAGTAGCATAAAGTAAACTACTACTATGACATGCGTCAAAATTAAAGTTTACTGGAGGAAAGTAAGGATTTAAATGACATGGAATTATACCGTGACTGTCAATGATACCATCATCAATAAGTTTGGGGATACGAAATACCAAGGCCACTGATGCTGCTGATGAAGACCAAAAGACAGCCCCTCTGACGTTCATCTTTTTTGCTACCTCCAAAGACCAACCCATGTTCCCATCTGCAATGAAACAATCAATTTTTTCATCTTCTCTACTGTTGATCTCTTCTATGAGCTCCTCCAGCTTCCCCGGCATAACCTGTAAAAATTTTTCAATTAGCTTTCCGAAATCGTTTCTATCTTCCCAGGGTTCCATCCCATCTGGGATCGAAACCAAACGGATTTGGTCCTCTAGATAATTCTTTCCCTGCAATGATTCCACTACCCGCTTGTGATAATAATCCGTATTAACGAATGTGACTCGGAAGCCATGTTTTGCCAGACATTGTGAAAACTCCAGTAAAGGAATTACATGGCCCTGTGCTGGACCAGGCATCACCAAAACGTGTGGGCTGCTCATTTTCTTTTTTTATTTTTACCTCATTGATTTGGTTTCTATCAACCTTGGGCTTTTATAGGGATTGTGAGGAGCAGCTCAGCAGCCCATGTTCGGTTTTCTGTCTTTCTTTTCGTACAAGTAGTATGTTATATGTGTTTAATTTTGAACCTCAAGCTGGTTAGTGGTTATCTTCTTATCTCCCGATTTTAAGTTCTTTGTTCATCCCTTCGTTTTGTTTGATCCAACGTTTAAAACAGGATGCTCTGCTCCAACTTTTCTGGACCCCAATTTTTAATGCTCTGTCTACAATAACTTTTCTGGTTAGTGGTTATCTTCTTATATATGGTACAGATTCTGTAACGAACATCTCCCGTCATCCCACCATCCCATTTTGTATTGTTTAGTTTCTCACTCCACATCCAGCCACATCCAACGGCTGATGCTGCAGTCTGTAGCTTACAGATTCTGTAAGCTAGTCAAGTCCTAACTAAATAAGGTAACTAAAACAATTTTTCACATCCTTCCGCTAGCATCTGCTCAATGTATAATATTATAATTTGCAACACACACGTGGTGTCGATTACAGGGAGGGTTGGCAATTTACAGGTTTGGGCCGGA
The DNA here is from genome assembly GCA_018350135.1 of Citrus trifoliata. Lineage (NCBI taxonomy): Eukaryota > Viridiplantae > Streptophyta > Magnoliopsida > Sapindales > Rutaceae > Citrus > Citrus trifoliata. The sequence goes on along the minus strand of CM031388.1, from coordinate 15,709,692 downwards.
TTTTCTCAAGATCAGATCCATATAGTTGATATTAGGTTCAGGTCCTGTGAATGTTCATCCAACTTGAGCGGACTTGGGCTTGGGCCTTCAATAATTTTGTTAAATAAATTTTTAATTAAGTTGTATGTTAAAAAAATTTAAATTAAAATGATTATTATTATTAAACAAAAAAAATATTAATTGCTCCTTTGAATGGGCCTGAACCAGTCACTTCTAAGTAAATATTTGTATTTTTTTCTTTATTCATTTTTCTCTTCTTATTATTATTTATTATTGTAAATTAAAATTCTTTATTTTTTAGATATTAATTATGTTTATGTATTGTAATTTACACAGAAGCTTAAGACTCATGTTATATTAAAAAGGATGTTAATCCAGAATGGAACGAGAAATTTAACTCTTTCAAATTAAAAAAGATTTTTTTAATTTAATTTTTTAATTTATAAATTAAAGAGCCCAAGCTTTTTGCAAAAGCCTTTAACCCTGAGTGGACTTAAATTTTTTAGCCATAGCTATGATTTTATGATGCTAGGTCCAACCCAGACTTTTTTGCCGACCCTAATTATGGGTGATAATCTGGCTTAGGGTTTTTATTTCAATTCTATTCGAGTCAAATTAAATATGTATAGAATTAAAATTATTGATTTATTTAATAAATCAATAAATTTGTTTTGATTCATTGAATAAACGATCAAACCCAGGTTTGAGTTCACTTATTCAATTATTCGTTTAAAATTTGTTTACTAATTAGGTCATAACTGAATACAATAATAAATTACCTTTTTAACATAATTACTTTTTTTCCATTAAAATTCAAAAATCTTGTTAAAACATTTTCAAAGTAGATAAGTTAGTTTTGTAATTATGAAAAGATAATAAGCCAAAACTGAAAATGAAAGCAAAGGCATCATTACTCATTAGCCGACCCTAGCACCACTCCTAGTTTACTTATATAGGATAACCGATTTGACTAATTGCGAAAGTTCACTTGCATTACTTGAGCAATTTCTTCATGAGCATGTTCCTTTATAATAATGCTAGTATCTATACCAGACACTGGGGATCCCTTCTCACTCGCTTCATGCAAATGCCCGGCAGCCATGTCTCCACCAACATCACTGATGTCCCCAAAAATCAAAATCAGAATCCAGATCGTAGCAGCCAAAAATGAAACCCCAAAAGCAGTGCTCACATTTCCACTGATCGCTGATGCCACAGCAAAGCCAGTACACGTTCCTAGTGCTTTTACCCACGAGTGCCATACAGGAAAAGAACCTTCTTTGCCATGTGGTGTACAATCTAGCAGCAAAACTCTCCCAAAAGCATGCAAAAGCCGTGCAGAAGTGCTTCGAATTGCAGCAAAAAGCAGTACATGGTGCCTCTGCCAGTTCTTTTCCTTGGAGTAGAATACCGTACCTGAAGTCAACAGAGCTAAGAGGAAACCCAGAAGTTGCATTCTCACAGCATCTGCTTTGATAACATGTTGTAACGGATGCAGTAGTGTCATTGAAGATGATGGGAATATGAAGTAAATTATCCAGAAGTAGAGGAAGAAAATTGCCTCGACGCACAACTGGCCTAGGAAAAAAAATAGCCCCTCAGTGAAAATGCACATTGATGAAAATGATGACATGAAAATTACAATCAGGCTTGTAATTGCATTAGGATTTTCAAAAAGGGACAGGGAATGTGATTCGGGCATAGAGGAAGTTGCCTTGGTGATCGCCCCTGGCTCAGTGTGACAATATGGTGCATGCCAACGAGCCATTTGAGGCCCATGAAAATGGACACAACCCAGAGGCTAACAAATGGGCCCTTTTTGTTCCTAAGCATATGGTAAGTGAAAGCAGAGAAAATGGCAGAGCCTAAGCCACCAGCAGCAGTGGCGTATACTGAGAACCAGCCAGAGACCCCTCTTCTAGTTGGGAATTGGCGGAGTTTAAGTGTTGATAGTCCAGGTTTGTTCATATTTGCCCCGGTTTGTTCATATGTAAGAAGGCATTTCGTTATCATTCGTTTTAACTTATTTTTCCTCTCTTTTACAGCAATGCATATTTTAGCATCGCGGTCTGCTACAACTCCTGCTGATCAAAATGTTTCATATGATTGCAATTTTCCTCATCCGTTCTTTTGCACAGCACTGATCGAATTCCTGGTGCAGATTCCTGCATCTGCAGCAAAGCGTTCCGAGCAGTGCTGCAAACATCCAAGATCTTGAAAGATCCATTCAAGAGCTCATCAACCCATTTCTCCTGGTGGCCGTGGCCTCAAGCTTGTTGAACGACGGGCAATTGAAGTATTTTTTCAACAGAATCGCATGAATCTTGAAGGTAATTTAATTCATGGTCTAATGATGAAGTAGAAGCAGCTAGAGAAGTCCTTAATCTTCTCAATTGCTCTTCAACTTCTGAAGTCGGGGGGTGTGATCTTGTGGATAGCTGTTTGAGCGAGTATGGTAAGAGGCAGCCATTGCTTTTTTTACTGTGAATTAGAAGGCTAGAAGTTGATTACCTTGTGCTCAAATCTCAATATATATAGCACGAGATGAGGGAACAAGAGGCATGTCATCCTCTTAAAATAAAAAGAAACAATAACATGATTTCGAGCTTGATCTAAATATTATATCGACTACTTTTAGGCTTAGTCTCCTCCCACACCAGCATCCTATCTCAGTTTTTTTAACGGCTAATCTGACCAGTATCTTCTCATAAGCTAATAATAAATAAAATACGAAAACAAATTAAATTAAAACTCAGTTAAATAAAATATTCCTAAACTCTATAAACTTGATAAAAAAACTGAGAAAGTAGATGTTACAATGCCCAAGGTAGTATTTTTTGAATTAACCGCCCATTACTGGGGAATTTTGTGCCAGGGCGTTTGTCTTTACCCATTCAAGGACATTCTGAAATGTCTTGCGAGAGGAACCACCTTCTCTCATGCTGCTCATGGCTTTTTCCTTGAGTTCCAAAGCCCGTGCTTCAAAATCTTGATCGCCAAGCACTTGATCCACCTTGTTCTTAATTTCTTCTCTTGTAATGATGCCACTTTCGTTTTTGTCAAACCTCAATCCCACCTTCCAAATATCACAAATGTATTTCTCGTTCAGGAATTGTTCAGCAAAATATGGCCAGCACAAGAAAGGAATGCCATTGCTGACACCTTCCATGGTGGAATTCCAACCACAATGGCTCAGGAAACAGGCAATAGAAGGGTGGTTAAGAACCTTCTGCTGAGTATTAATAATAATAAAAGTAAAGGCTTCATCACTCATCAGCCGACCCTTGCTCCACTCTTCATTTTCCTACCTCCATTGTTATTTCTTTTACTTGAATTTCAAGGACCTGTTTTTTCATTCCCCAAACAAATGCCAAACGAAACACTCCCAAAAATCAAATTGTAAACGCATGTTTATTTATTAAACGAGTGAAATTTGAATCTTGAGATTACAATTCTTTTAATAAACGAATCGAATCTAAATTTATTAAATTTTGATTTGAATTCTATTAAACAATTCATTTTGCTATCTCTAGAGTTGATACGCTTTATGACCTTTGACCGCGCTAATGAGCTATGTTTAGATAATTTTTTTTAATTGACTACCCAAATTAAAATATTAGAAAAGTTATATTATTATAATTTTATTTTATTTTTCAATGAAAAGATATTTTTACATGACTTCTTGTGTTCACAAAGCATTTCAAGTGAAGGCTTCTAAATATTTTCAAAAGTCAAAAGATGCAGTTTTCTTTTGCTTCTTTTGTCCGCCATGTGGGAATTATTGATCTCAACGTTTTACAGTTTTCTATTTAACCCCAAGATTTATTTAAAATCTTTATGATATTATAAATATATTATTAAAATATATATGATAATTTAAAATTTTAATATTATTTTAAATGTCAAGAATAATTTAATATTATTAGTCTACTAGATAGATTATATTACTTATGAGTAATGATACAACCACAAATTTTTGTACAAACTTATTTTGTGCAAACTGACGTGGTATTAATTCATTGGTTGAATGAAAATATAAATTAATAAAAACAAATCAAGTGGGCCAAGTGATATTTAATTCAACCCATCTTATCATGTCACATCAGTTTGTACAAAATAAGTTTGTACAAGAGTTTGTGGCTGTATCATTACTCATTACTTATATTAAAATTGTGTTAATTAAAAATCTTTAAAGTCAATTTTCTAATTACTATAGTTAAAGGGTATTATGAGCCCAAAAAAAAATTTTAATATTCCATTTTTTTAAAATTTGGGAGTCTTTTTTATCAATTCTCCAAATCTTAGAGGTGCAGGCGTTATTTTTCCTTCATTAAATCAAAATTACATCAATTCAAAACAATGACCAATAAAAGTGCAAAAGGCACCCAAGAAGCTGCTTACATTTAACTGAATGTGGGTTATACTTTCTTAACCAAAAGAGAAAAAAGGAACCAAGAAAAGAGGGTAAAAATATGAAAATCATACATGCCTCAATTATTTACTTATATAGGATAACCGATTTGACTAATTGCGAAAGTTCACTTGCATTACTTAAGCAATTTCTTCATGAGCATGTTCCTTTATAATAATGCTAGTATCTATACCAGGCACCGTGGATCCCTTCTCACTCGCTTCATGCAAATGCCCAGCAGCCATGTCTCCACCAACATCACTGGTGTCCCCAAAAATCAAAATAAGAATCCCGATCGTGGCAGCCAAAAATGAAATCCCAAAAGCAGTGCTCACATTTCCGCTGATCGCTGATGCCACAGCAAAGCCAGTACAAGTTCCTAGTGCTTTTACCCACGAGTGCCATACAGAAAAAGCACCTTCTTTGCCATGTGGTGTACAATCTAGCAACAAAACTCTCCCAAAAGCATGCAAAAGCCCTGAAGAAGTGCTTTGAATTGCAGCAAAAAGCAGTACATGGTGCCTCTGCCAGTTCTTTTCCTTGGAGTAGAATCCCGTACCTGAAGTCAACAAAGCTAAGAGGAAACCCAGAAGTTGCATTCCCACAGCATCTGCTTTGATAACATGTTGTAACGGATGCAGTAGTGTCATTGAAAATGATGGGCATATGAAGTAAATATTCCAGAAGTAGAGGAAAAGAAAAAAAAAAATAACCCCTCAGTGAAAATGCACATTAATGAAAATGATGACATGAAAATTACAATCAGGCTTGTAATTGCATGAGGATTTTTAAAAAGGGACAGGGAATATGATTCGGGCATAGAGGAGGTTGCGTTGGTGACTGCCCCTGGCTCAGTGTGACAATATGGAGGATGCCAACGAGCCATTTGAGGACCCTGAAAATGGACGCAACCCAGAGGCTAACAAATGGGCCCTTTTTGTTCCTAAGCATATGGTAAGTGAATGCTGAGAAAATGGCAGAGCCTAAGCCACCAGCAGCACTGGCGTATACCGAGAACAAGCCAGAGGCGCCTCTTCTAGTTGGGGATTGGCTAAGTTTAAGTGTTGGTCCAGTGTAGCCGCGAGCCATAAGGCCAAGATGGCGAGTGTGGGAGGCTGAAGCAACAATGTATAATGCAACAATAGGTGCAATATAAAATGGGAAGATGTATGGGGTTTTAATGAAGCCAACAGGGAGACAAAAGAGGGAACCAATGGCAGTTGCAGCCCTAGCAATGAGTTGTGGGTTGTAGCCATGGTCAAGTTGCTTGGAGATCAAGCCAAGCGAGGCACTAGCCAGAATTAGGCCTATGGCCCATGAAATTGAAGTCCATTCCATTGCTGAGGGATTCAGATTGTTCGTTGATATTGATGTGTGTGTTAGTCAATCATACCTGCAATATATGAATAATATTTCATCCTACTAAACACGGACACATTCAAAATTGACCCTCTGTCTAGTTTAACTGGCCATCAATGCGCTTTATACTTGCGGTCACTCAAGTTTAAGTAATAATTAATAAAAAGTAAGAGTTTGGCTAATGAATTAATTAAAGGAGAATGAATGAAACTTTATTCCCACTAAGGTCTAAGAAGTTGTTTTGGTTCTTTGGGTTCGGATAAATTTTAATAGCATAATTAGTAAATCTCTTAGTATAATTATTTTGTATATGAAAATTTCACATTTACCTTAAACAATATTTTTTTCTTGTCAATATTTTGAGCCAAATGGTAATTAAGAGTGAGAAATTCATTCTCCCATAGTAAAATTAATATGCATAATTGCATCTTTTACGTTTTTTACTCTTTTCGTGCTCAGAATCTTGGAACCAATTCGATCTTTAATCCAATTTTTTGTGTGAATTACACTCATGCGCTTTGTATATATAGAATTTTGATTGAATATTCTACTAAGTAATAATAGATGTAGCTAGAAAAAGAACTTACAGTTTGATCTCTCTGAGAATACAAGCAATGCCCCTTGGGGTTTGTCCCCAACCTTGATCAACATCATCATCATTTTTAGAGACAATTTCACTGATGATGAGAGGAAAAACAACGGGCACAACCGTTGTAACAATGAAGTGTCCAAATTTCAAGCTTCGATGGCTTTTCTCGCAGCCCTGAGTAGGCCATATAAGCTCCCTCGGCCCTCTCAATTTTCATTGCAGCATCGTGTGCCTCAGGCATGTCTGCATTCACTTTCTGATCCTCTACTGATACCGATATTCCTTCATCATCACTTAGAACCTCATGTTTTCTTTCTGCTGCCACCGCTGCTGCCATGTTCACATATTAGTACCAATTTAAAGGTTGCTTTGTGAAGTTAAAAAAAGGAGCTGAATTGGCTGCTGCCATATTCAAATTTGAACGGTGATTAATTAATATTTGCATGGCCAGCTGGTGCCGACACTTTCAAGAATTCAATTTGCCCGACATATATATGTAAGCCTTGGTTTGTTCATATGTAAGAAGGTATTTCGGTATCATTCTTTTTAACTTATTTGTCTTCTCTCTTTCATAGCAATGCCAATTTTTGCATCGCACTCTGCTACAGCTCATGCCGATCAACAAGGTTTCATGTGATTTCAATTTTCCTCATCCTCTCTTTTGCATAGAACTGGTCGAATTCCTAGTGTAGGTTTCATGGGTTACAGCTTGTTGAACGGGGGGCAATTGAAGTATTTTTTTTCAACAGGATCTCATGAATCTTGAAGGCAATTTAATTCATGGCCTAATGATGAAGTAGAAGCAGCTTGAGAAGTGCTTAATCTTCTCAAATGCTCTTCAACTTCTGAAGTCTGTGGGTGCGATCTTGTGGAAAGTTGTTTGAGCGAGTATCGTAAGAGGCAGCCATTGCTTTTGTTGCAGTGAATTAGAAGACTAGAAGTTGAGATTACCTTGTCCTCAAATCTCAATATATATAGCACGAGATGAGGATACAAGAGGTATCTCATCCTCTTAAAATAAAACGAAAGAATAACATGATTTCGAGCTTGATGTAAATATTATATCGGCTACTTTTAGGCTTAGTCTCCTACCACTCCCGCATCCTATCTCAGTTTTTTTAGCCGCAAATCTCACTAGTATCTACTCATAAGCTAATACTAAATAAACAAATGTTTCTGAGTGATCCATAAAATAGGCAATCCTATACAAGGATCGCAGCAATTCTGTTTCCTCTTCTAAAATGCAAGAGACGCTAATCCAGTTTGGCTTGCCTCCCTGTAGGAAACAGAGTGGCTGCTGTGAAACTCGTGCGTCCTTGCAGAATTAATTTATTTGACCTGGATATAATATGCAAAATCTGCGGTGCATGGAGGGATTTGAGGCTGCACCTTGAATGCGTGGATGGGTAGTTAAGTCGCCAAATTAAAGCACGCCCAGAAAAGATCTGCAGTGTTCATTGCAGGTAAATGAATCACTTGCTTCTTAAGAGACTGACTCATCACACTATAGTTACGACTAATAACATTCATTGTCTGCTATGAAAAAAATTACGTAAATAGGAAAACAAATTAAATTACAACTCAGTTAAATAAAATATTCCTAAACACTACAAACTTAATAAAAAAAACTGAAAAGACGAAGGTTGTATTTTTTGAATTAACCGCCCATTACCGCGGAATTATGTGCCAGGGTGTTTCTTTACCCATTCAAGGAAATTCTGAAATGTCTTGCGAGAGGAACCACCTTCTCTGATGCGGTTCATGGCTTTTCCCTTGAGTTCCAAAGCCCTTGCTTCAAAATCTTGATCACCGAGCACTTGCTCCACCTTGTTCTTAATTTCTTCTCTTGTAATAATGCCACTTTCGTTTTTGTCAAACCTCAATCCGACCTTCCAACTATCACAAATGTATTTCTCGTTCAGGAATTGTTCGGCAAAATATGGCCAGCACAAGAAAGGAATGCCATTGCTGACACCTTCCATGGTGGAATTCCAACCACAATGGCTCAGGAAACAGGCAATAGAAGGGTGGTTAAGAACCTTCTGCTGAGGTGCCCAGCCGATCATCCGTCCTCGAGCAGCAACTCTCTCTTGAAACCCTTCTGGGTATCTATCATTTGCATCGGTGGTAATATCTGGCCTCACAACCCATAAAAATGGTCTGTTGCAAAGTTCTAGCCCCAATGCTAATTCTTGAAACTGAACTTGGTCAAGAATTGTAAAGCTGCCAAAAGCAGCGTAAATGACAGAGCTTGGTTGCTGTTGGTCTAGCCACTCCAAACAGCTTGAGTCTTCGCGCCAGAAGTGTCCTGCTGTATTCCCTAGGCGGTTGCTTGCCAAAAGTGGTCCTATTGGCAGAAGTTCCGGAAACGTGGTGAATGCTTCAGACTCAAGCTCATATGTTGAGTGACACAACTGGAAATTTATCGCTATCATTGCTCTCGTGTTTCTATCCAGTAAATCAAAAAAAATCTTTTGCGTGGTCAAGTCACCAATATGTGCCCAAAAACAGTCTCTAGAGTTCATTTCAGGCATATTTGGTGCAATCCGAAACATCTGCTTGCTCATAGGAGTTCCTGAAGTTGAATACAAAACAAAGAAAATAACAGCAGCATAAAGTAAACTACTACTATGACATGCATCAAAATTAAAGTTTGCTGGAGGAAAGTAAGGAATTAGATGACATGGAATCATACCATGACTGTCAATGATTCCATCATCAATAAGTTTGGGGATATGAAATAGTAAGGCCACTGATGCTGCTGATGAAGGCCAAAAGAGAGCCCCCCTGACGTTCATCTTTTTTGCTACTTCCATAGACCAAGCCATGTACCCATCTGCAATGAAACAATCAAGTTTTTCATCTTCTCTACTGTTGATCTCTTCTATGAGCTCCGCCAGCTTCCCCGGCATAACCTGTAAAAACGTTTCAGTTAGCTTTCCCAAATCGTTTCTATCTTCCCAGTGTTCCATTCCATCTGGTATCGAAACCAAATGGATTTGCTCCCCAAGATCATTCTTTCCCTCCAATGATTCCACTACCCGCTTGTGATCGTAATCCGTGTTAACAAATGTGACTCGGAAGCCATGTTTTGCCAGACATTGTGAAAACTCCAGTAAAGGAATTACATGGCCTTGTGCTGGAGCTGGCATTACCAAAACATGTGGACGGCTCATTTTCTTTTCTATTTTTACCTCACTGATTGGGTTGCTATGAGCTTGGTGCTTTTATGGGGATTGTGATGGGCAGCTCAGTAGCCCATGTTCGGTTTTCTGCCTTTCTTTCCGTACATGTAATACGTTCACGTGTCTTTGATTTTGAACCTCAAGCTTGTTATCTTCTTATCTCCCGTTTTTAAGTTCTTTGTCCATCTCTTTGTTTTGTTTCCTTCTGTGGTTTGGGTAATATGTCTGTTTTGAACAAACTGCGCTGTTAGATCCAACGTTTAAAACAGGACGCTCCAACTTTAGTAGACCCTAATTTTTAATGCTTTGTCTAGAATAAGGCAGTTAAAATAATTTTTCACATCCTTCTGGTAGCATCTCCTCAATGTATAATATTATAATTTGCAAGGCACGAGTGGTGTTGATTGCGAGTGGAAACCTGGGTTAATATTCTCATTTTGATTTTATTCTCATTCAATTAAATGAGTTTAAATTGAAAAAAATTAATTCATTTTATAATTAGGTGAATTCGATTTGATTCATTAAGTAGATTAATAGAATACATATTTGTGTTCATTGATTCGATTATTTGTTTAAAATTCATTCATTAAACGGGTTACAAATTAATACAATAATAAATGACTTTTTCATAAATTTGCTTTTTTGCCATTAAAATTCAAAAAATTTTGTTTAAACATATTCAAGGTATAAGGCTAGTTTTGTAATTATGAAATGATAATAAGCCAAAAAGGAACATGAAAGCGAAGGCATAACCACTAATGACCCTAGCTCCACTCTTCATTTTCCTTCCTTTATTGCTATTTCTTTCACTTGAATTTGAACACCTTTTTCTTCATTCCACAAACGAACGCCAAACCAAACACTTCCAAAATTCAAATCAATGCTCTGACCTAAAATTTGCCGACAAGCTTCACTTGTCTTGGCTGTGGCAGTGACAAGGTCTCGAATAACTACACCTGTCGCAAATTCGACCGTCAACTTCACCCTTCCTTACGACTTTCGATTTTCTTCAGCTTCTTGGCTTTTTATTGTATTTGGGTTTAGCTTAGATCCAGTTGTAATGAATTGATTTTTTTTTTTATCAGATTGTAAATAAATTTAGGTGAATCCATTCACTTCTTTAAACATTTTTTATTTATTATTTAATTTAATTTTGTATAGTAAATGATTTTAACAAATTATAAATAAATATTTATTTATTAATCGAGTGGAATTTGTTTGAATCTTGAGATTACGATTCGGCTAATTCATTTTGCTAAATCCATTGAATTTTGATTTGATGTCATACGGATTGGATTCATCAATTCATTTTGCTACCGCTACTGTTGATATGCTTTTTGAGCTTTGATAGAGGGACCTGTCTATGTTACAGATTCTGTAACAAACATCTCCCGTCATCCCACCATCCGATTTTCTTTTGTTTAGTTTCTCACTCCACATCCAACGGCTGATGCTGCAGTCTGTACCTTACAGAATCTGTAACGTAGTTTTGTCCTTGATAGAGTTATGTTTAAATAATTTTTGAGAAAATATCCATTGTCTACTTATTTTTTCAACTTTTTTTAAAATACACAATTTTTTTTTTTGCTACAATCTACCTAATGTTACATTTTGTTTCACTTTTTCACTGCCATTTGAAATCCGTTAAGAAAACTAATAGAAATTCTAAAAATGTCAAAAGTAATCAGATTAAATCTAATTATTTTTCTCATAAGTCAATAAAGAAATTAATTACAAAACCATCAAATGCAGGTTTTTTTTAAAAAATATATGTTTGTAATTAGAAAGTTAAATTATAATAGCAGTATTAAAAATAGCTCAATCTCGCAAACCACCAATTGAATTTAAGATAAGTAGAGTTTTATTATTCATTGAGTTATAATCTCTAGTAGTTAAGATTTTTTTATACTTCACTAACATATCAATAATGATATTCATTATTAAATCTGATTATTTTTTACATTTTTAGGGTGAAATTGTAATTTTTATTTTAGGGATAAAATTATCATTTTTTTAAGTTTCCGTTAGTTTTTTTAACGGATTTCAAACGGAAGTGAAAAAGTGAAACAAAATATAACTTTAGGTGGAATCCAGTAAAAAAAAATGTGTATTTATGAAAAGTTAGAAAAACGGGTGGACGGTGGATATTTTTTTATAATTTTTTTTTATATCCACATTAAAGTATTAGAAAAGTTATATTATTATAATTTTATTTTATTTTTTCAATGAAAAGATATTTTTTGTACAACTTCCCGCGTTCACAAAGCATTTCAAGTGCGGCAAAGGCTTCTAAATATTTTCAAAAGTCAACAGATGCAGTTTTCTTTTGCTGCTTTTGTCCTCCACGTGGGAATTATTGATCTCAACGTTCTACAGATTACAAAACAGTGATTAAGCCTGCAGCCCAGCTGGCCTTGCCTCTCACTTGGAAGGCAATGCCTGTGCATAAAAAAATTGGTATCATTGCGCGTATTGCTACAGTGCATACAATTTTATTGATAGAATTTTATATACCAATGTCACATAAGTTAATATGCCAAGTTAATTAAACGAGTTTAGGAAATGATATGAACCCAAAAAGAAAAAAAAAACAAAGAATTATCATTTCAATTAAATCAATATTACATTAATTCAAAGCAATGACCAATAAAAGTGTAAAAGGCACACAAGAATTTGTTTACAGTTAACAGAATGTGGGATATACTTATTCAACCAAAAGAGAAAAAAAGAACCAAATAAAAAAAGGATGAAAAAATGAAAATCATATATGCCTTAGTTATTAACTTATAAAAGATAACAGATTTGACTATTTGCGAAAGCTCACTTGCATCACTCAAGCAGTTTCTTCGTGAGCATGTTCCTTTATAATAATGCTAGCATCTAAACCAGGCACTGGGGATCCCTTCTCACTATCTTCATAAAGATGCCCAGCAGCCATGGCTCCACCAACATCACTGATGTTCCCAAAAATCAAAATAAGAATCCCGATCGTAGCAGCCGAAAATGAAACCCCAAAAGCAGTGCTCACATTTCCGCTGATCGCTGATGCCACAGCAAAGCCAGTACAAGTTCCTAGTGCTTTTACCCACGAGTGCCATACAGAAAAAGCACCTTCTTTGCCATGTGGTGTACAATCTAGCAACAAAACTCTCCCAAAAGCATGCAAAAGCCCTGCAGAAGTGCTTTGAATGGCAGCAAAAAGCAGTACATGGTGCCTCTGCCAGTTCTTTTCCTTGTAGTAGAATCCCATACCTGAAGTCAACAGAGCTAAGAGGAAACCCAGAAGTTGCATTCTCACAGCATCTGCTTTGATAAGATGCTGTAATGGTTGCAGTAGTGGCATTGAAAATGATGGGAAGATGAAGTAAATTAACCAGAAGTAGAGGAAGAATATTGGCTTAAGGCACAATTGACCCAGTAAAAACAATAACCCCCCAGTGAAAATGCACAGTTGATGAAAATGATGACATGAAGATCACAATTAGGCTTGCAATCGCATAAGGATATTTGAAAAGGGACAGGAAATATGATTTGGGCACAGAGGAAGTCGTGTTGGTGATTGCCACTGGCCTTAGTGTGACAACATGGAGCATGCCAAGGAGCCATTTGAGGCCACTGAAAATGGACACAACCCAGAGGCTATCAAATGGGTCCTTTTTGTTCCTAAGCATATGGTAAGTGAAAGCAGAGAAAATGGCAGAGCCTAAGCCACCAGCAGCAGTGGCATATACTGAGAACCAGCCAGAGACGGCTCTTCTAGTAGGGAATTGGCTAAGTTTAAGTGTCGGTCCAGTGTAGCCGCGAACCATAAGGCCAAGTTGGCGAGTGTGGGAGGCTGAAGCAACAATGTATGATGCAACAATGGCTGCAATATAAAATGGGAAGATGTATGGGGTTTTTATGAAGCCAACAGGGAGACAAAAGAGGGAACCGATGGTTGTTGCAGCTCCAGCAATGAGTAGTGGGTTGTAGCCATGATCAAGTTGCTTGGAGATCAAGCCAAGCAAGGGACTACCCACAATTAGGCCTATAGCCCATGAAATTGAAGTCCATTCCATTGCTGAGAGATTCAGATTGTTCTTTGATATTGATGTATGCGTGAGTCGATCATACCTGCAATATATGAAAAGTACTTTATTATGCTGAACATGGAGACATTCATATTGGCCCTAAGTGTAGTTTGACTGGCCATAAATGCGCTTTGTGCCAGCGGTCACTCAAGTTTAAGTAATAATTAATAAGGCGTAAGAGTTTGACTAATAATTTAATTAAGGAAAAATGAATGACACTTTGTTCCCACTAATAATTTGTTTTCACTTTTTGGGTTCTAATAAATTTTCAATACCATAATTAGTAGAACTCTTGGTATAATCATTTTGTATATGAAAATTTCACATTTATGTACCCTTAAACAATATTTTTCTCCAGTTGATATTTTGACCCAAATGGTAAAATTACATTTTAAGAAGAATGAGAAATTCGTTCTCCCTTAATGTAATTAAATATACATAATTACAATATTTTACTCTTTTTGTGCAAAGAATTTGGGGCGGGGATCATATCCCTAAACTCGAAAGCGCCCCCCTAAACCTGCCCTATACCCAAAAAATTTTAATTGGGGGTAGTACAAGTATATTGCAGATAATCTTCGAATGGGGGTGGAGATTAAAATGGAGACCCAATTCATGTTTTTGTTTTTCAAAAAGATTATTTATTTTAAATATTAAAGTCCTTCAACAGAATTAATAATTTTGAATATATAGATTTGAGAATAAAATAATAAACGAGCAAATTAATAGCAAAAATGAGCCATAAAACACTAATACATCAGTTTGTACATTTAAAAAAAAAACAATAAAGTGCATGAACTATAATTTTCTGTTAAATGCCCTTGAAGGAATATAGAAAGTGAAGAAAACTTGCTCAAAAGTTGTTTTTTTTTTTTTTCAAAGTATAATTATTTAACTTTTTTTCTTTTTTCTGTTTCTTCACAAATTATGAAGAGAGAATACAGAGCATCCCTAAAAATTTTACTGATAAAGAATTTATAGTGATAGAGTTTAACGATACAGGCAACTACTAAGTGCTTAAATGTCACATCGGTAGCCAATTAAATATTTCCAATTTGTTTAGCTGGAAAATTACTCATTACCCAGATAAGTATATTGAGCCGAATTCCTCTAGAAACATAATTAACAAATCTACTTTAACATTATTAATTAAGCTTATAATCATAATTAGGACCTGGAAAATTACAAAAAGCATCAATTACAGTGTCAGCTTTTGACCCATTTAAGAAAACTGAAAGCGATAGCTAAATTTGTTTTAATTTTTTTTATTTACAGTGATTTTATATGTTAAAATGCTGCAGAAATGAACATTACCATTTTCATTTTTTTATTTGATTAAATTAAATATTTTTTAATTGGGTGAATTGAAAATATATTTTAATTTTAAAATTTTAAAAAAATATTTCAAGTTTGAGTTCGGGTTTGGGATCGATAAATAGTGTGTTTGAAATTGATGTTAGGCGGTTATAACTTTTAAGTTACAGCACTAAAGTGTTTGTTAAATATTAGTTGTTATAGTTTGGAAACTATGTTAATATGATTTTTCATTTGTATAATAGAAAATTTATTATATCTTTAATAATTTTGTTAAAATTATTATTATTTAAAATTTATATTTACTATATATTATTAATTTTTGTTTCATAATTATAAATTTTTTTCTACATCAACTGTAGCTTATAACACCTCAATCCCAAATGCACCCAAAATCCTCAAACCCATACCCGAAAGCAGGGAAGGTTGCCATTCTTCGAAAGAATGATGCAATCGATTTGTTCTTTAAACCAACTCTTAGAGCAAATTATACTGATGTACTTTGTATATATACAATTTTGATTGAATGTTCTACAAAGCAATATACTTTTATCTACAATAATGGATGTAGCTAGAAAAAAGAACTCACAGTTTGATCTCTCTGAGCATACAAGCAATGCCCCTGGGGGTTTGTCCCCAACCTTGATCATCATCATCACCATCATTTTTAGACACAATTTCACTGATGATGAGAGGAAAAACAACTGGCACCAACGTTGTAACAATGAAGTGAGAGCACATTTCGTACAAATACCACATCCAAATTTCAAGCTTAGACGGCTTTTCTTGTAGCCCTGAGTAGGCCATATAAGCCCCCTTGGCCCTCTCAATTTTCACTGCAGCATCGTGTACGTCAGGCATGTCTTCATTCGCTTCCTGATCTTCTTCTGATACCGACATTCCTTGATCATCTCTTAGAGCCTCATGTTTTCTTTCGGCTGCTGCCGCCGCTGCCATATTCAAATACTAGAACCAATTTTGCAGGTTGCTTAGTAAAGTTAAAGAAGGAGCTGAATTGGCGATCTATTAAAACGGTGATTAATTAATATTTGCATGGCCAGCTGGTGCTGACACTAACAAGAGTTCAATTTGTTTCATGTGTATATATAAGCCTCGGTTTGTTCATAAGTAAGAAGGTATATCGGTATCATTCTTTTTAGCTTATTTGTCTTCTCTCTTTTACGGCAATGCCAATTTTAGCTTCACGCTCTGCTACAATTCATGCTCATCATTTGTTTAATCTAATTTCAAGTTTCATTTTACATTGTTTGACATGAATCGATTTCCTTGGAGTATTTTAATAATTAATTTGCGAGGGAACGAATCTATCGGTGTATATTGAGGAGCTCTCTTAGGACTTGTCTTATATATTATAACATAAAATAAATTGATTAATTTAAGGACAAGTTAATTAACAATAATTTAAGATGTTTCGGTTCAAAAATACTTGTTCAATAATTTGAAGATTAATTGACTGCGGGAGGTTTGGGTTTGGTTTGCTAGCAGGCTCCATGATTTTCTGTCAATTTCCTAATCCAATGATGTTATGTTAAATTATTAATTTATAGTTTAACATGACTGAAGTTTATTACTATTTAAATTTATAGTTTTTGAATCATAAGTAAGTCTTAATATTAATGTATATACAATAGAAGTAAATATACAATTAAAAAAGAGTAATGATACAGCCACAAACTCTTATACAAATTTATTTTGTACAAACTGATGTGGCATGATAAGATTGGTTGAATGAAAATATAAATTAATAAAAATAAATCACGCGGACCAAGTGATATTTAATTCAACCAATCTTATCATGCCACATCAGTTTGTACAAAATAAATTTGTACAAGAGTTTGTGGCTGTATCATTACTTATTAAAAAATATTAATATAAAATTATATTCGAATATGCATATATTTAAAATAAAATTATTATTTAATTATTTTATTTTATATTTATCGTAGAATTTAGTTATATTAAATTATAATGATCCTTAAAAGAAAAAAAAGTTAGAATTCATTTATTTATATTTGAAACTGTTCATGATAAAAGTTAGAATTCACCTCAGCAATTCGCCAACTGACGTGGCATTTCTGCAATGGCTGATTCACGTATGGTGGCACTGTCGCGTACAACCACCTGACAGACCCAAGCAAACTGATAACTTATTATTATTTGATTTCTGGCAAAATAACACGTAGATACCAAATGTTTTCCTTAATTGACTTAGGTTCCACCGTTAAAATGGTTTGTTTTATCTGAGGGTAATTTTTAAAAATCTCCCCTGACGTTTGCACTTATTCTTATTGTAAGTAGATGGTGAGAGTTTATTTATTTATAAAAAATTTCATACTGTTAGTTAATTTTTATATTGACCGTTAGTTAACTGTGCAAAGACAATATTTTCCTTAACAACAGTTTGTAAACTGACATAACTAAAAAAAATTTGAAATTGTTAGTTATTTTTCCCTTTTTAAATTATTGATATTTCCTTAAAGTTCTTATAAGAAAGATAAAATTAAAAACTTGAAAAACTCTCTTTAAATTATTGATATTTCCTTAAAGTTTCTACAAAAAAGATAAAATTAAAAACTTAAAAAATCATCTTTAAATTATTGATATTTCCTTAAAGTTCCTACAAAAAAGATAAAATTAAAAACTTGAAAAATCCTCTTTAAATTATTGATATTTCCTTAAAGTTCCTACAAAAAAGATAAAATTAAAAACTTAAAAAATCCTCTTTAAATTATTGATATTTCCTTAAAGTTCCTACAAGAAAAATAAAATTAAAAACTTGAAAATGAAATAGTCAGAATTTTTACCTATGATATTGTAAATCTTTGGAATTGACGATGATAAAATTATCAAAAAATAGGGTTTGTGCTTTTCACGCCAACAATTTTAGTTTTTTTTAGTTATGTCAGTCTACAAACTGTTGTTAAAGGCAATATTATTTTTGCACAGTCAACTAACGGTCAATGTAAAAATTAACTGATGGTAGAAGTTATTGTACAAATAAACAGATTTTCGCTATTTACTTGCAATAAGCTCAAACCTCAGGAGAGGTTTTTAAAAATTACCCTTTTATCTGAATCAACTCGTTTATTAATTAAAAAAACTTTAATCATAATCTGATCCAATTAATTACTATTGTGCCTGATAATCCTATTATCCATTCAACATAATTTTAATTTTTTTAAATGATCGTTTAACATATATAATTAATTTTATGTTTAAACTATAACAAAAGGGTGTGTTTGGCAAATGAGCATGGTATACTTAATTAATATAACTAAAAATGCAATATTAAATTATTTTTAATTCTAAATGACATTAATATTAACATAAAAAATATTGTAAAATATTATTATAAATAATACAATCTATATTATACCAAACATAGTGTTGCGTCATAGATTAATGTAATGCACCATAGTATAACATAACTAATATAATATAATGCAATACAGTTAGCTAAACGCATAAAAAAAAAAGATATTAGATTATCTAAAAAGTATGACAAAGCTTTATTAAATAAAAAAGAATCAATATAATATAATTAATTAAATCATTAATCATATCATAAATGAGTTTTTATGTCAAACATTACTCTAAACCTGAATCCAATTTAGTTATTGAGTAGGTGCATACATGTTCCATTTAATATTTATATCAATTTTAATTAATTCAAATTTATTATTTCTCATTGGGTTAGCAAGTACTACAAAAAAGTTGTCAACTCTAATTGTATACGTACAGCTTCTAAAATGATTTTTCTAAATCACGTTAATTGATGTCTATCTATTCAGGGTTCAAGTGATGATTTCAGAAGTGTTCGGAACTTAACTGTATTTATTAACACCTTTAGACGTCCTAATTCCTAAAACCAAATGTCAAATAGTGTGACTTCTGTGATGAATTTATAAGTATTGGGGATTTTGATGTATTTAATACAAAGGCTAAGGATCTTACTTAAATTTTTACATACCAATTTTCCTTAGGTTTAAACGTAATAATTCAAAATTCTAGTGGCGAACGAAGCAATGACGATACCTTTACAACTGATATCCCGCGTAGTGTACAAGCGAAGATAAAAAGGTAAACGCTGAAGGCTGAAAGCACAGCACCGCACAGCACCAGCAGCAACTAATAGTAGTGTTAGTGAATTTGCGAAGTTAGGTGCAAATTTTAGGGATCTGAAAGAGAGAAAAAAAAACCAAAAAAAGAAAAAACACGAATCAATGAATCGCCACCACGATCCAAATCCCTTCGATGAAGAAGAGGTCAATCCATTTTCGGTAATTTTAATTTCTCTCTCTCTCTCCCTCCCTTTTTTGCCCCTTCTCCAGATCTGTGCTCTTCATTGTTCTTTTTTTAAATTATTTATTTATTTATTGGGTGTATTGTCGGAAATGGATTTTGATCCGGATCTAAAATCCTAACTTGTATTTTCGTAAGCCTTGTTTTCTGTTTAATTGATGATAAATTGTGGGGATTTTTTTTTTTAAAATTGTGATATGGACAAATATTTGGTAGCTTATGTAAATTTGAAAATTTTCATTTTCTAGGAAACAAAATTAGTTCAGTGATAGTTCGTGAATAAGTTCATTATATATATATATATATATATATATTGGTGCTGATAATAGGATATAATGAAGTAATGTTATCAAATTGCTGTACTTCGAAATGCGGATGGATAGAAAAAAGTTAAAATGAGGTGGCTTAATATGTGATGTGGTTAGTAAATGGTGGAACTTGAATCTTGCTTCTGTAAGGTGGATTGACGCAAGTGATGAATGAAAATCCAGTGATCGAGATGGCATATATGTGATATTGATAGATGATGCTTGCATTTTGATAAGTAGATAACGTAATAATTACATGCAAATGTGTGTATAGCAATATATTTTTTGATTACTGGGTCATTATGGGTTGCTGCCATTCTGCCAGTTTAAAATGCTGTGGTTAGGTTACTAATAGTAGAGATACTCTTTTTTTTTTTTGGCAATTTAATACTATAGAAGTTTCATTTACGAAGGATTTTTTTTTCTGTTTTATTTGTTACGTTTCTGCTACTTTGTGTCACTTATTGGGTTGTCTTGTAGAATGGCCCGGCTGCTCCTGCATCAAGGTCACAGGTTCCTTCTGTGACATCTGAACCTATTGGATTTGGACAGAAATATGGGGCAACAGTTGATATTCCACTAGATAATATGAATGTAATGACTTCTCTGCTTCCAGTGCATATTTGTTTTCCTAGGTGAATTAGGTCTTCTTATCTCATTGTATTTTTTTGATTTTTTGATTGGTGCAGGAGCCTAAGAAAAAAGAGAGAGAGCTTGCATCATGGGAAGCAGATCTTAAAAGGAGGGAAAAGGTTAATTTTGTTAATCTCTCATTAAAGGCTTGCTTTATTCCCTTCAATGTTACATTTTCTACTCTCGTTCATAGCTACAGTGACTCAGTTACATTTGGCTTTTGTGTAGTTGTCTTACTTACTTTTTATTTGTTTAAATCCAGGAAATAAAACGAAGAGAAGAGGCTATTGCCAAAGGTTAGTAATTGAGACCATAATCATTTTGCTGTCTTAGTAGTTTCTCTTTTATCTGCTCCCTGATATTCTTTTGATGGTGCACATCAGCTGGCGTTCCCACAGATGATAGAAATTGGCCACCTTTTTTTCCAATTATTCATCATGACATATCGAAGGAGACACCAATTCATGCTCAAAGGCTGCAGTATCTTGCTTTTGCTAGTTGGTTAGGTATGGATGCTGAACTTTATCTACTTTTATGTTTTCAAACTATTAATGTGAAAAGTTTCTAGTCATATTTTGCTAGAAGTGTGTTTTTGTCTTTACTTACCAATGTTGGTGCTTGCTTAAATGATGAGGCATGACATTGAGTTTCTTCTATAGGACAATTGCTTCGTTTATGTTGCAAAATATGTAAACAGATTTTTGTTGCTTTGCTTTTTCGGTTTTACTTTATGGAAATTCTTCATACGTTTGACCTTTTCATTGCAGGTATAGTTCTCTGTCTTGTATTCAATGTAATTGCCGTGATTGTCTGTTGGATTAAAGGCGGAGGTAAGCTCTTCTTTCATGGTCATGGTTTTGAGTTTTAAGGACTATGTGTTAGGTTTTAGAACTATTATGGAACTTGAAACTTCTGACAAGATTGGCAACTTGTAGGTGTCAAAATCTTTTTCCTTGCAACAATATATGCTTTGCTTGGAGTGCCTATGTCATATGTTCTTTGGTACAGGCCTCTTTATCGAGCAATGAGGTAAGTATTGTGATGTTATATTCTTAAATTTTATCTATGGCCAACCAAATAATGTTGATATACATGTGACTGACTGGATAAGAACGTTATGTTGAGCATAAAAAATATTCTCTTAGATGCAATTCGTTGATACGACAAGGATTGTCCAATGGAAAGAGTTGTATATTTCTCTTAGCATTTGGACCTAGGAGAGAGAAGATCAATTGTTTTATTGTTTCATTTATTTTAAAAATATTTTGGCTATTTAACTGGATAATGTTACTTCATTGCATGACCTCTTTATAAGTCCTGTAATGTGTTTGTTCTTTATATTGATGACGAAAGTATATATAACTTAGAACTATTAGGCACCTCTTGGTCAGTGGATCTATTGCTTCTAAAGTTACCGCATCATGTACTTTGCTCTGCACCTTGTATTTCAGAAAAGGGGTCAGTGACCACATGAAAATTCATTATCTAAGACAATGTATAAACAAAGATAACCTCACCACTGTGTCTGATGGACGGTGAAAACAAAATTTAACTGGCATGAAAATGCCTTTCTTGGTTCCATAGGTTAGGCATAGGGATATGGAGCAAGCTGCTGACAATCTAAATTTAAGTAATTTAAAGCCTCATGCAAAAGCCTATATTGTCAAGTGTAACTTCTTGACTCTGAGATATTTATTTTTCTGCTATTGTTTTTGTTATTATTTTGATTTTTTTTTATTTAACTGTTGGTGGTGTGTGGAAAGCTGTCCATGCTAAAACCTCGCCCAAATTGCCAGTCTATTTAACTGTGTCACTTGAACATTTTATATTTTGATTTTTCCTGTTTATATGGTTTGTTCTCCCAGTTAAATGTTTCTTTTTTAATTTTTGGATGATCATTTCATTGGGTGGTAAAACGCATGTCCGTTAACTGGTGAGAGGGAGCAACATATAGTGACTTTGTTGTGAATATGGTAAAAAATGCTTGGATAATGTGTATTTAACCTTTGAAAATGTTGTTGTTAGCATGAGAATCATGTATTCAATCAGCTAAGCCTGTCTGAAATTGCAGGACGGATAGTGCATTGAAGTTCAGCTGGTTTTTCCTGTTCTACTTGGTAAATTCCATAAATCTATCATGATTACTGATGAATCATTCTCATGATTAGTATCGTCTTTTTCTTTCCTTTGCTGACTGAGTTGTATCGCGCAGATCCACATCGGTTTTTGTATCTTTGCGGCTGTTGCTCCTCCTATTGTCTTCCATGGGAAGTCATTGACGTAAGTATCTTAGTTTTTTAATTTTCTCTCTCAGTTTTAAGAACCATGGCTGTTAACCATTGTAAATTTGGCTTGGATTTTTTTTTTTTTGCCCCTGTGGCAGAGTATAAAATTTAGCTTTTATTAGATTGAAATTATGGAAAAACTATAATAGTTTTGTGGATTTTTATTGGGCTTGGTCTCCCTGTGTCCCAGAATCATGATTGTTGACCTTGCTGCTGAAAATGTTTGAAGCCATTTCCTGTTTTTGTCCACTTCTATTTTATCTGTTTACAGATTCCTTTTGTTTCCATTGCAGGGGTATCCTAGCGGCAATTGATGTCATTTCTGATTCTCTATTGGCTGGGGTAAGTTGTGTGATACATCTTGCATTTACGTCTTTTATTAGCAATTGACAGTGGGTATTGAGCATATTTACTCATTGTCTTGCTACTTTGGTAGCATGCCTCTGAAGAAAATTTCATACAACTGATACTAGTTTTCTTTGGGTTTCAGTGTCAAATATAGCTGTATAAAGGATTATAATTTTATTGTCCATAGTCATATGTTTTTTTTTTATCATTGGTGTAAATTATATTCCATTTGCAAAAAGGATTATAACCTCAATCATCTTCATTATGACATCATTGTGCGTCTGCAAGACTTCATCGTGCAGTATTGGACATAAATGGATCACTCAGCTGATAAACTAGTTAATCACCGTTGAAAACTCGAAATGTCTCACAATTGTATTTGAAGATGAAAGGGTTGTCATACATACATAAAAGGATGATTATTTGCCTATGGATTACTATGATGCGTTTTTTTCATCAGTAAGCTTTGTTGTGGTGCTTCTCACATTCAATATGAGTTGAAATCTCTAATGGCTTTGACCTATCAAGGAATGTAAACGTTAAACCTTCATTGAGAGGAAGATCAGTTTGTCATAGAAATACGAAATTATTACCATATTGCAAGATGCTCTCTTGCTTGTCGTTCTTGCTTCAATTCTTTTATTTGGAGGAATTAGGGAATCTCAATTTCTATGGACTTGATTCTTCCAGGACTTGATGTAAGGCTATTTTGTAGAATCTATTGTATTATACGGTGGCTTTTTAACTGTTTTAATGTTACTTTTTCTGGTTCTGGATGATTTAGTATCATATGGATGATGCTTTGAAAATTAGTTTCTTCTAATGTTAGTACTTGAATAACGGACAATTCTGGTTTTCATGCAGATCTTTTACATGATTGGATTTGGCTTGTTCGTCTTGGAGTCACTTCTAAGCTTATGGGTTATTCAGGTTAGAGAAAAGTTCATTGATTTCAGTTAGTCCTTCAACGCACCTAGAAAGATTCTATATGGAGCTATTAACTACTGCATGTGTTTTTTTCTAAACTATAAGTACCGCTAGCTTGCTGCTCAATTTCATGCATGCTATTTTGGTTTTTTCACATTCTTGATCTATCCTTTGACTGATTTCTCCTTTTTCCCCCCCTTCTGTTGTGCAGAAAATTTACATGTTTTTCAGGGGAACAAGGGAGACATGATGCTGGGATCTTTTTTCGAGTTTGAAATTTTAGCACTGCTTGCTGCTTTGGAGGGCTGTTTAATATATTCTTTCACCTTTGATTTATGTTCATTATTTCTTTGTCCTGCTAGTTATATGGTTTTTTTTCCCTCTATCCTTCGTTCTTTTTACTCATTTTCTTCTAGGTGAAAGACTGTACGAGTAGTTGATACAATAAGTTTGCTAAATGTGTTCTAGGAACTTTTATACCATTTTTATATATCAAATACGTGATTTGCTTTCGATATATATAATATGATTTTCCAAACTCATTAATGAAGTCACTGAAATTTTTAGAATGTTTGAAATGATATGATAACTAAGCATGATACAAAGATACAATATTTACTTTATAATTAAGAAAGAAACCGATCATCTTTTATAATCCAGATGAATAGATGATGATTGGGTTCACAGGTTGAGAATAATTCAGTTGTTTTTTTTAATAATTTCTTCATTATAATCTTTTACCCTCTTATTTTCTCTCCCTTCGTCTTCCCTCTTTCAGTCTTCCCATTTTCTTTCTTTTTTTCGGTTGCCGAACACCAATTACAATAATTGATTTTTTTTTAATTTTCATTATTATTAAAATTATTGTTGTTATTATTATTTATTTAAAATAATTATTGTTAATAATAATACTAACATAACAATCAAAATCACAACAATAATAATAATATTCACAATTATTATTATAATCAATAAGGATAATAATTAATTTATGTTATTTTAATAATGTATAATAATATGGTTTGATTATAAGATAAAATAAACATATTAATAATAAAATAATTCATTCTTTTCGATTGTAATATTTACAGTTAAATAAATAATTTATTATGATTTTTATTTCAACCTATTTTGGTTTCAAACTATTCTAATTACGGATCAATAAATACGAGATTAGTGTAGACACTTTTGAAAGGGTAGAAAAAACGCATCATTCGTTTAATAAAATATTGAGAGAATAATGCCGTCAATGTGGTCAACTTAAAAAGATTATTTTATAATTGATACTAAGTAATTGAAGAAACCGAGTCTTTTGCACTGCCGCAATTTATTCGACTGTTTTAAAGCATTCTATAGCTGTTTTTGTAGTTGTTTTATCAACCAATATTCAAATGAAAAAATAATTCACTTTGACCACGGAACTCTTTCTTCTCCAATAAATCAAGAAAGGAAAAAAAATATTACCAGAAGTTAGTATAATTTATTTATTTATTTATTTAAAGCATTGCTTAGGGCTTAGGAACCTAGAAGCACCCACACATAGTGGAGACTGTCCAAAGAAAATTATTATAGTAGTATATGTTGACTGGTTGAAAATATAAGCTATTACTTTATTTGGCTTTGATTTTCATCACTATTTTGTTTGATTAATAAGATAAATAGAATATTACAAGAGTAATGTTAGGAATTTCAATAATTAAGTTCTAATTATGAAATTTATTATTTAATATGTAAATAATATATAATAATTAAAAATTCAGTTAGGACTTAAATTATTAGAATCTCAGGTGCCTTTGTAGCTTATTAAGAGTATGTGCTATTTATCGAAAGCACTTTAATTTTTTTGAAGAGTTTTTTAAAAAGCTATTACTTAAAAACTGAGCTTTGGGAGAGGTTATAGAGCTTTCAAAATGATAATATAAAATATTGAATGGTGTAAATACTTTTTATACACAAACCCAATGACTTTTGTTCAAAGTAGAAAGCTCTACTGCATAAGCTCTACTGTTATAAGCTCTACTAATAAGCGTACAACGGTAGCCTTAAACTGTGTTAAGCATAGATCATTTAATTGAGTGGATGTTTAGAATTGATAGCTTTCTAAATCTGAGCTCCGGGTCAAGTTTTAAGTCGCAATATTAGTTAATTACAATTAATGTTGATAGCCAATGATTGTTTCCATGACTGTGAATTAAAACCTCAATAAATATTAGTTAACTTTTATCTGTTTATTTTTGTATATTATTATTATTATTGTAAAGAATAACTTCTTAATGAAGGATTTTTCAAATGATACACCATATTTTATTAATTAAATAAAGAAAAATATCCATCGTCTATCTTTTTTTTCAATTTTTTTAAAAATACATAATTTTTTTTTGAATCCACCTAAAGTTACATTTTGTTTCACTTTTCCACTTCCGTTTGGAATCCGTTAAGAAAACTAACAGAAACTTAAAAAAATAACAATTTTACCCCCAAAACGAAAATTACAATTTCACTCTAAAAAATATAAAAAATGATCAGATTTAATAATGAATATCATTATTAGTATGTTAATAAAGTACAAATAAATCTTAACTACTAGAGATTATAACTCAATGAATAATAAAACTCTACTTATCTAAAACTTAATTGATGGTTTGCGAGATTTAGTTATTTTTAATACTACTGTTATAATTTAGCATTCTAATTACAAACATATTTAAAAAAAAACCTTGCATTTGATGGTTGTGCAATTAATTTCTTTATTAACCGATGGGGAAAATAATTGGATTTAATTTAATTATTTTTGGTAATTTTTAGGGTAAATTGTAATTTTTGTTTTGGGAGTAAAGTGATCATTTTTTAAAGTTTCCGTTAGTTTTCTTAACGGATTCAAACGGAAGTGGAAAAGTGAAACAAAATGTAACTTTAGGTGGATTCCAGTAAAAAAAAAATTGTGTATTTTTAAAAAATTAGAAAAAACGGGTGGACGGTGGATATTTTTCTATTAAATAATTTTATTTATTTTTAAAAATACTTTGTATTAAATTAATGCGATATTTTATTCAGTTATACTATCTATTGACATATGTTATTAAATTTTAACACTAATGATAATTGATTAAAGTCAATCACCAGTTATTAATAATTAGTGCCATATTAATTGAGATACAAACTATTTATTATAAGTTTCCAAATTGAAGTGTTATAGTATACAAAATTATTATAATTTGAACTATATATAATTTTATAGTAAAATCCATAGTCTACCTAAACCTTCTCAAAAATCTACTTCCGTCAACCATTTTTTTTTAAAAATAAAATACTTTTTTTCTCCTATATTTTATGGAAAAAAAATTACTATAAAAACTCGGATTGATGCTTCAACAATTAATTACTTATAAGTTACAACTGAAGGAATTAGAAGATTGTGGTCCTCATACCTCAATGAAAATGAAAGAAGTCCAACTAATAAGATTGTGAGTTAAGCACACTCAGCCATACTTTCTAACAAGTGTACTGTATATCGTCCAAAGATTGAATTGGACTGCGTACAATTTACCATCTTCATATCTCTCCTCCACTCCACACCCCAAACTCCTAATCTCCAAACAGCCACCACCTCGTGCCACGTGTCGCCCCACATATCCAAAACTGCAACAAATCACCACCACGCTTCTCCATCCCTTTGTTTATCACAAATGCCATGCCATTACCTCATCATCTCATCAACAATTCCATCCCCCTCCTCTTTTTCAATTATTATTTTTGCATTTTCTGAGGTAGCTAAGCTATATAAAATGACAATTATACCCCCCACATAACCACTTAATCCCATTCATTGTCCCTTCTTTTCTCTCCTTTAACATCACCTCCAAAATTTGTCCAAACCAAAGGGTACTCACAGAAACCCATAAAACTAAAACAAATAACACATCACTCCTCCATGACAGCAAGTAAAACTGTTTGCTTTCCAAACTGCCATCTGTTTTCTTTCATCCAATGATTTTTGTCCTTTCAATTATATATACTTGTGCTCCAAAATTTTCCTCTTAAAAATCTAAATAAGATTCCAAAAGGTATCCCATCTCATCATTTTCATGTCTCATTTCAGAATTTAGCTGAAAGAATCCCAAAACGTTCATTTCTGCTCTAGCAGCAGCATCCCTCACCGAGCCAAAAAAAAAAAAAAGAAGAAAGAAAATGGCCATTTCCCTCAACTCACCATGCTCTCTTTACTCGCCAACAAAAACCCACTTGGGTTTTTTCAACAACCAAAGACAACTAGCGGTTTTTTACAACAAGAGAAGCAGCAGCAGCAGTATCAGCAGCAAGCAGAGAGGATGTCTTGTGATAACATGCTCAGCAGGTGACTCACAGACAATTGTGATTGGTCTGGCGGCAGACTCGGGGTGTGGCAAGAGCACTTTCATGAGGAGACTTACTAGCGTCTTTGGTGGAGCAGCGGAGCCACCAAAGGGCGGCAACCCTGACTCAAACACTCTCATCAGTGAAACCACCACTGTGATTTGCTTAGATGATTACCACTCGCTTGACAGAACTGGAAGAAAAGAAAAGGGTGTCACTGCACTTGATCCTAGAGCCAATAATTTTGATCTTATGTATGAGCAAGTTAAGGCTATGAAAGATGGAGTGCCTGTTGAAAAGCCCATTTACAATCACGTCACCGGTCTTTTGGACCCCCCCGAGCTCATCAAGCCCCCCAAGATCCTTGTCATTGAAGGCTTGCACCCAATGTAAGTCAAATTTTAGCTTTGAATTCAGTATGGAGCTGAGTTTTGTGTGAGTATTTATAATATATTGAGGGGTAGTTATAAAATAAGAAATAGTAAATAATTAAAACTTAATCTTGTATTAATATAAGTATACCTGGGACAATACAATTCAGTTCAACTCAGAATCTAAATTATTTATTAAGGTATTGACTTGTTTCTTTTCTTACCGGTGGTGTTTTTAATCTCTTTTAAAAACTAGATGGATTCCTTTATTCTGGCCATTTGTAAGAATCGTGAATGACTTGAAAGACTTTTTTTTTAGTATTTTAATTATGTCTTTTGATTTTTTTTCAATTTTTAATTATACCAAACAAAAATATCTTTCGTCTTGTGGATCATATTTATTTATTAATTTTCGACCGCATGTATTTTTTTTAATTGATTCCTAAACTTTTGTGTGTACTTTTGGAAGTTTGTTTGTCGCCCACCTTATTAGAGAGAAGGGGGGGGGGGGGGGGGGGGCGAAGTTTGGTGGTAATGACATATTTAATAAGATATGACAAATTAACTTTTTTGATCAAAATATGAAAATTTAAGGGGCTTTAATGATATAAACTCTTTCAGATTTTATGATTCTTTGGCCCATTGAATATAAACTCTTTCACTTCCGAGATGAGCCTTTATGATTCTTCGGCCCATTTAATTTTCTGTTACGAGGGTGGCAATATTTCCACCATTTTTTATTATTACTATTTTATTTTTATTTTGCAGTGACAACTTTATAATCAGTATAATATTTAGAAAGTAATACTAATTAAGTCATTATTATTATTATTATTATTATTATTACTACTACTACTTTAATGCTTGGTTTGGCTTGATTATGGTTTATAATTATTGGAATTCAACACACACACACACACACACAAAAATGTATAAATAAAATGTTAGGAGTACTTTTGGCATAAATGGGGTGAATTTACAAAAAAATGAATTTTTAAAATTTTAAATGGATGTATTAATAAAAAGGGTGAGTGCGGGAAAATATCGCCAGTATGACCAGCCTTGTTATTAACCCATTTCCTCATGCATTTATATGTTTTTTTAGCTTGGACTCATCTATTTATTTTTATTGCTTTCAACAATATGCTTTTAGTTATCACCAGAAAGTAAAAGCAATTCAACAAAATTGCTGAATTTATTGCATTTTGATTTAAATTCCTCTTATTGTTTAACCTGCTTAACCATAAATATGAAACAAATATGTAGGTATGATGCTCGGGTGAGAGAGCTCTTGGACTTTAGTATCTATTTGGACATTAGCAATGAGGTTAAATTTGCATGGAAAATTCAGGTAACTACTTTCTATATTTAATTAATAATAACACTTGGCAGGTATTTATGATTTTGTATATATTGTAAGTTGTAAACATGTTGCAATCAATGCAGAGAGACATGACAGAGCGAGGACACAGTCTTGAGAGCATCAAGGCTAGTATTGAAGCCCGAAAGCCAGATTTTGATGCCTATATTGGTAAACCTTCGTATAGTCATGTTAGACTTGACCTAAATACTAATGTTGGATCGTGACATTTAAGTTCTTGTCAAATACCCAATTAAATGGTCATGCGTTAAAATCTCAATGTATCATATCTTTGTCTACAGTGCTTGTTAATATTTGCTATCACAAAAGGACCATAACCAATGTTTTGTTTTTGCAATTGTTGGTGCAGATCCACAAAAGCAATATGCTGATGCAGTGATTGAAGTGTTACCAACCCAGTTGATTCCGGACGATAATGAAGGAAAGGTTTTGAGAGTTAGGTTGATCATGAAAGAAGGAGTGAAGTACTTCAGCCCGGTTTATCTGTTTGATGAAGGATCAACTATCGAATGGATACCTTGCGGAAGGAAGCTTACATGTTCTTACCCCGGCATCAAATTCTCTTATGGCCCTGATGCTTACTTTGGCCATGAGGTAATTATTTCTCAGTAATCTATAAACTCAGATTTTAATTGGGTGGATTTTCTTTGTGATAACAAGTGATGCTAATTAATGAGCTATTGTGTTGTGTATGTTCATCTTCTTAGGTCTCGATTTTGGAAATGGATGGGAAATTTGACAGGTTAGATGAGCTAATTTATGTCGAAAGCCATCTAAGCAACTTATCAACCAAGTTCTATGGAGAAGTCACCCAGCAAATGTTGAAGCATGCTGATTTCCCTGGCAGCAACAACGGAACCGGTCTCTTCCAAACTATAGTTGGATTAAAGATTAGGGATCTCTACGAACAAATCATCACCAGCAAGGCTGCGGCTCCGGTAGAAGCGAAAGCTTAAAACACTGACTTGTAATATTAAACAAGGCAACACAGATAAGTTGCCAAAAATCCATCTATTCTTTTCCGAGTCCCTTTTCTTGTTTCAGTTGAGTGCTAGGCCAGCATTTTCCTCGTAAGATACTCCTATGTATGTATTTATTTCATGTTGTAATCTATGAACACTTTGTTAATAACTCAATATAGAGATGCAAAAGCAGAGATGAAATTCAATCAAGAAGTGCTCATAGGCATTAAGTTGGAGTGTCTTCGAATTATACTCCTCTTTAAATCAGTATTATAAATCTATTTCCTAGACACTAGAAAAGAATGCCAAATTAACTTGGGATTCGAGAAAGCGCAAAGAAAACCCGTGTTGAAGAGTGCTGCTTATATTATATCTTCCTTGCATAAATATTCCACAATTTTAAGGGGAACAGACAGTGATCCAAATTATCGGCAATTATTAATGTGAAGTTAAGGATCATTGAAATTTTTTTAAGACACGCTTCAGTTATTTTTGTAAATGGGCATTTATATTATTTTAAATTGTTGTTTGGAGTGTGACGTGACAACAGTGCCATTGAATTTTAGAGATCAAACAATTTTAATTTCGTCTTTTTTTGCACAAAAAAAAAAAATCTTAAAAGAGTAGAAATTATTTTTAAGGATAGTGCTTTGCTCACGTCTTAACGAATATTTTGGGTGCTGGTCTTGTAACAACTTTGTGGTTTTAGGAAGCATCTTTTGGGTTAATAACGAAATTACATGTCCTTAACGTGCAACATGTTGTTTATAACTTCATTCATAGATAACATGTTGAAATATTTTGAGACCTGTGTGACATTATTGTTACATATCAAACATATATATGACATGTCGTTTTATATCTAAAGAAGTTAAAACGTAAAATCCATATTAGGGTTCATTACTCCATTATGTGAATGACTTGTCATATTATGTTGGGGGCCTGTATGTCTTGTCGTTTATAGTTTTAGAACATGGATGACAAAACTTATAAAATTACTTTAATAAGTAAGGTTTTTAAAGTTATGTTATCAAATGAATGAAATAAGATTGTTAAATTAGTAAATGATATATTAGATATTTTAAAAAAAATTTCAACCTCTATTCTTAAAAGTCAAAATTTGATTTTTTACTGGTAAAAATAAAATAATTTATTTAATTTTCGAAAGCCTACAAACAAAATAAGAAAAAAATTTAAAAAGAGTTTATAGAATTAAATAAGTATTTATAACAATTAGATAAGTCATATTAAATAGGCAATTAACATACACAATGCATTAGTTTTAGTCAAAGGATATTTGGATTCATCCTCCAAAAAAAAGATCAACAGATTTGAATTAATTATGTCTTTCTAGATTTATAATGATGATGAAAAAAAAAAAAGAACTGGAAATTTGGATTCTACCTCCTCAAATATAGGTGCTTAATTCTTCTATTTTATTCTGATTTTCTGCATGCTCCATGATGAAGTCAAAAATATATTTCATGAGAGCTGTTTCTTTTTAATGATAGGGTAGCTATTTGATGATTTCATCTAGTCAATACTTCCACTATATCAAGTCAGACCAGGAGTTTGTAGAACCAACTCTGTTGAAATTTCTTAATTTCCTTTTTTATCTAATCTTGTCAAATATTTTGCACAAATACTTTTTGTTCTGAACATGCAGGAAAAACGCTCTCATTGTCTGTCCACAATTAGCTGAGCGGTGAGGGAAATTTTAGAATCCCTTGATCAGTTGATCTTGATCAATTAAGAGGGAATATAATGTAATTATTTGATGGGGGTATATTTAGGGAAGGGGTTTTATAAGAATACTTAAGGGGCGCTAATAGTTCAACTCTGCTAATAAACGCACGTTATAATTACTGAGTCAGCTGTTATGTCTTGCACCCTTAATAAATATGCGTGTATTAGTTTTACAAGATACATGTGAACTTGCTAATTTCTCCAGTTCATGGATCTAACATTATTGATTTTACTGCTTATCTCATCTTGTCAGAATTTTTGTACGTAAACTTCTTTTCAAAGTCAGGAGGCAAGACATTCTCATGGGTCTGGAATTGAAAACTTGCGTTTCTAGAGTGGCGCTGGCCACCCCTAACGTAAAACCTTTGGCCTCCTGAGTTGTTAAACAATTTTATTATAGCTCCATTGTTCATTGTTGGTCAAATTTTATGTTATAGTTTAGTTAAGCTTCTAATTTCATCATTATTGCCCCTTTCAAACCAAAATCTGGGAATTTCTTGAACATAATATTTTGATCAAGAAACGATCAAATTCCAAGTTCATTAATAGGTGAAGAGGACAAATCTCTACCTTTACATGTAGATGAGGAGTTAAAGTAAAAGATTTTAAACCTTAACGCAAATTAATTTTTAACTCGCTTTTAATTGAAATTTCGTTTGGACATCCGTATCCGAGCATGCATGACTACCATTAACCGTACTTTTCTTTTAAAAGAAAATATAAATGAAGCTGAGGAACCTGAATTTGGTAGAGGACTGAGGTCAAGCTCATCATTCAAATAAGTCGCAATTTTTGCCCCAAAATCTGAGTCCCCAAAGAAGAAGGGTTAGATGGAGAGAACTCTCTTCCCTTAAATAAAAATGAAAATGATTGACTAGCCCATAAAGAGGATTAAAAGGCCATAGTAAAGGTAAATTAGAAATAAAGTTAGAAAAGCCATTATAAAATGCTAATGCAAGGTAAATTGGGCTTCGCACTCAGAAAAACCATATAAAACATTGACAATTTTTTACATCTAGATTCCCAGAAAGTATATCGATCACAGAGTTTTCATTTTTTTTTTAAACTCTTTTTTCTTGTTAAACCCTTTAAATAAATAATAACATTGCCTTATCACTTATCTTCAAGCTCAATGATTGCACTCTTCCTCATGAAAATGAGAGTTTATTAATTTGTTCTCTCTAGTTGTTTTCAGATTTTTGGGCCAGGCTTCAGTTTTAATCCATTGAGACCGGTCCAGGTATTAGGCTAATCGTTAGGCCAGCAGGCGTACTGTATTTATCAGTTTTCTTTTCGGAGAATCAATTTTGTTTAGAAAAACCCAAGGCTTTATAGTAAGTTTACTTATTTGGAGAATCATTTTTCTGGTGCAAATGGCTGGTGGCGTCAAGGCGAAGGAGCAGAAAGCCAATCATGGGCTGATCTTTCTCTCGATACTGTAAATTTAATCGCCAACCCTCTTTATTACACTGATCAAATAAGTTTCCAGGCCAGCAAAAATTGTCGAGCATGCGGATGAACTCCCGTGGTTGATGGGTTACAAATCAATCTCGTGTTATCTCTACGACCCTTCTCACAAACGAAAATGCACTGGTTCGATTAGTGCTGAAAGCAGAGAAAAATTCACTGATGTGGAGGTTGCATCAATCGATTCGAAACAGGATTGGGTGCTCTTCAAGGGAGAGGGATACATTATGTCCGGAATCTATCATTCATTCTTCTTATTCTTCTACACACCTTTTACAGATGAGATTATTGTAACTTCCAGAATTGAAGTAGCCTTGGTGTTGGAACGGGATCAGGAATTTAATGTCCTTCTCAACGACTCCAATTTCTCCGGACTGTGTGATATTTTGAATATTAGTATTTTCTGAAACATATTGTATATGCTTTTGTAAAGCTGGAGATACAACCTGGACTCAGTTTTGGTTTGATGCTGAATGTGGACATGTTGAAAAACTGGTGTGCCTGGATGGATTCTTCTACCGTTTCTTCCGAACCCAGAAAGCTATTGGTGCCTCTAACGTTGCTTCTAGAGAGTGGGAAATACTCCTTTATCCCCCCTTGAATGGAAAGAATTACTTGTTTGAGTCTGATGGAAGCATCTTATCCTATGATCTTTGTTGGGAAATTCTCCCGGCTTAAGTTCTTAATTTTTTGGTTATTGGTGTAATTCCAATGTGTATAAAATTCATCAGAGGATAGTTTTTCCGTTGCGAAAAAATAATTATTTTTTTTTATCATGTCCAAAAAAGTTGACAAACTAGCTGGATATGTAAAAGAGATCCTTTCTTTTCCATCACTTCGACATGCATAAAAAAAATAATGTGACATTTCGTTTCGTACAGCATTTTCAAGAAGTAGCTGAGTCTGGCATTTATAGTAGAAAAAAAAGATTCACAAGGGGTCTTTCAAACCATAATAAATATTTTTCTTCTTTTTTTTCTTTAAATAATTGAAAAAGTTCAATTTCGAATTTTCTTCAGTAGATTTGGTCCTGTTTTCAAATTTAATCGATCACGGAGAGAATGGTATGAAGTTGAAATCTTAGGCGATAAAACTTTGTTTTTGGGTGCGCCACCAAGATTGGTTCCAATAGAAAAGGGAGTGAATTTGCAAACACAGTGCATATGGTTTGATTATTTGATTGTAATCAAATATCTAACTTTCTGTCCGGAAGCCTCTTGCAAGTGATGACTCGTCAAAATCTGTCCAGTCTCCCAGAAGTTCGTGATTATGAAGATTTCAAGATGGAGCACTTACAGAAAGTTTGGATTCAGCCTCCTGAAAGAAGATCTGTAAATTTGATTTAATTCCTTGTAGATTGATGGTTACGATGGGAACAAAATTTGGATTATGTTGTTATTTATTTTATTCTAGAATTTCTCTATAATGATAGAATTGCTCTTTTACGATAGGCCGTGTGGAGAGTGTAAGTTAGATAAAGTGATACAATGAGTTCATAAATCTAATATTATTGAAAATCCTTTTGCTTTGGTTTTATTTATTCTTATTGTCAAAATATTTGTACAAATACTTTTGTGATGAACTAAGGCAAGAAAACATCCAGATTGTTGATGAAAAATGGATTGGCAGGAAGGGAAAATTTACAATCCCTTGGTCAATTATAGTGTAACTCAGACAGCTAAGATTTACTTTTTAGTATGAAATTTCTTATCCGCGGACGTGAGATATTTATTTTTCCTATTAATTAGTATAACACAACTTCTATATTAATATATGATTATTATACTGTAAAATCTCAATCTTAAGTGGCTTTTATAATATTTAATGGTCAAGATCTGTTTTTGCTTTTTCTTAATGCTTAAAGGACCTTTTATTAACCAAATGGTTATGGCTCAATTGGCAGCGCAAGCTGATTTGTGGGAAGAGCAAGCTGATTTGTGGGAAGAAATCTCGGGTTCGATTCTCATTAAACACACCATTTGGAAGGGGTAATGAGTTTTAACTGTAACTACTAACTACACCTCGAATTCGGATTAGTCGGGACCCAATGCGGTCGCGGGATACCAAATGACTTATTAAAAAAAAGACTTTTTATTAAGTAATTTAATTTTTTAAAATTCATTTTTATTGTATGAATCTTGGCTTTAAAATTTATCTCTTCTCCTTCAACTCTACCTTGTTCCTTTTGTATATATTTAATTTTTTGCACCCGCTATTATTGTTATTATTTTTAACTTTCTCATTGATTCTTGAAACAACTTCACTACCTATTCAAACAATCTCATTCACCAAGTTCTTATTTGCTCCTCCAAACTTGCATCTTATCCCTACTTGTTAACCTGAAGAAATTCTATGTTAATGCAGACCGACAAATGACAGCACTTTACATAGACTACGCAATTTGTCCCAAGACAAGCTCATCAAATCTTTAATTATTAAACTGTTGATGCAGAAATCGGGTTGAGTTTGGTAGTAACCAGATGTTCACACCAACACTTAAAATATGTGATGGCTGGGGAGACAGTTTTGACTAGGAGCTTTTTGCTCGAGCAGACACTTACGACTATGAGCACTTCCAAAAGGAAAATCGGCGTTCACAGAAAACAATTAGGAGACGCTAGAGAATTTTTCAGTGTAAACCTTCTAATGCTCAAGTTAGTTAATGGGTTTTCAAGAAAAATGAGCATAAATATATTGAGACTTGATTATACCGACTTTAACTGAAAAGCTTCTAAAAATCAAAAGAAAATTTGAGAAAAGAAACAAAAGGAATAAACTCTCGTTGTTGTCTTTTAGTGAGAGTTTTATGGTAGAGAGAGAGAGATTACAAAAATTGATTTTAATTTTCTGGGTGCTTTTATCCCATGTCCCTTAGATTGATGAATGATTATTGGTGGATAACGTTTATGCACTATTTTTTTAGAGGGAGTTTGTAGGTTGGCTTTTGATCGAGTCTTTAGGTTGATTTGGTTCAAAGTCCTTCCTTCCGGGATCCTGGTGCGACCATACTCATAAACTCAACTGCTAATGTATTCTCGACTTGAGAAAGTTAGCTCGCAATTATGGGCTGGAATTACTTCGATGAGGCTTCCTACAGCCTTTAATATTTTTTATCGAGGGGAATGCAGTTTGTACGAAGTAGCATCTAATCGTGCTAACCCTTTTTAACTACCAAACATAAACATTCTCATGGTAATCAATCTTCAGGAAATAGAAAATCTAGCATGATTTGAAAAATCAATAATAGAAACAACAATGACAGTCTACAAACTTTGGACAATAGATATAGTAAATTGATTTTTAGTTCTCAATAGTTTGTCTCCTTACAGACAATCAACTAGCTACTAGAGTTGCTGTTGGTAAGATAAAAAAACACAAATACTTTATGAGAGGATCCAATGCATGTTGGTATTGCAATGAAAACTATCAAGATACCCATAAGCTGTAAGCTGTAATATTTTGAACAATCGGCAGTAATTTATAAAATGCATAAAACTTGAAAAATTGATTTCATTTCTTATAATTATTGTACATGAAATTCTATAGTGTTTACCAACATGTTGAAGCAATGATTTTGTTCTGTTTTGCTTTCTCTAACTAGTAGAAAACCAATAAAATGAGAATCTCACTCTTCAATTAGAAAACTTGAAAAATTGATTTCATTTCTCATAAATATTGTACATGAAATTCTATCGTGCCAACCTATAGAGTTTACCAACTTGTTGAAGCAATGATTTTGTTCTGTTTTGCTTTCTCTAACTAGTACAAAACTAATAAAATGAGAATCTCAACCTTATATCCTTGCAACATGAACCCTTCACTTTCTTTCTCTTTTTTTTGTCTTGTCCTTATAGTTCTCGTGATTTAAGCTCACTAATCATTTTGTACGTTGTTACTGCCACTGTTTACCAAGTTTAGCTAATCCATGGCAATAACATTCTTTTTGTAGTTCCAAACTAGCATCGAAAATAGTTATGAGGAGGAAAAAGACCTTGCTCTAATGCAATGCTCTTCCAGAGTTTTGGGATTATCAAGCCTTATATATTCAATCAACGCTTTCTCATGATCAGGTCTCCAGGTGCCTAGAAAGGATGTATAGTTAGCTTCAGGAAAAAGAGACATTGTAGTGAATAGAATATTGCCCATCCTAACCAAATTTTGGTAA
The DNA here is from genome assembly GCA_018350135.1 of Citrus trifoliata. Classification (NCBI taxonomy): domain Eukaryota; kingdom Viridiplantae; phylum Streptophyta; class Magnoliopsida; order Sapindales; family Rutaceae; genus Citrus; species Citrus trifoliata. The sequence continues at coordinate 15,671,495 of CM031388.1, read as the reverse complement.
TTAAGTAATGGCCCTTTCTTTTCTTTCAGAGGATAACCGAAATTTCGAACACCAATTGTACACACATTTGTCCGTGAACGAAACTTTTATTTGAAACATAGTGCTTATAAGTGAAACCCTAATATTGTATGAAATTAACAATTTTTTTACGATCGTCGTCATAACACCATTCAACCATGGGTGACAAGAACTTGTTTATTTGGGCATCGTGTGAGCTTGAATGACTTAGAACATTCTAAAACAAGGTTGAGGATCAGACTCCCTATCCCCCATAAGAAAGTTTAATTTCCTAAATTGGTCGATACATTATTTCAAGCTAGTGGGAGAATCAATTTGGTTGTGCAATAGTTAGTGGAGCACAAGTCATGGTTTGATCTTCCTTTTGATATAAAAAATTTAGTCACAAACAGTCTTTATTTTGTTGATCAACTACTGAAGAATTGGCAAGCAGTAAAAATTGTCAAATACGTTGATAAATTGCCATGGTTGATGGGTTACAATTCACGCTCATGTTACCTCACAAAAACCACTGGCTTGCGGTGAAGTGGATTCTCCAATATCTGTATGGGACAATTGATGTTGGATTATTATTAAAAAAAGATTGTAGTCAACAATGTGTTGGGTATTGTGATTATGATTTCGCTGGAGACCTAGATAAGTGAAGATCAACAACGGACTGCGTATTCACATTAGATGGAGGTTCGGTTAGCTAGAGGTCGATTTTACAATTGAAAATTGCTCTGTCCACTACGGAAGCAGAGTACATGGCAGCAACTGAAGCTGTAAAGGAAGCTATCTGGTTGAAAGGCTTGTTAGGTGATTTGGAAGTAATCCAAGAGAACATTGCGGTCTTTTGTGATAACCAAAGTGCGATATTTCTTGCGAAGAATCAAACATATCATGCTTGGACGAAGCACATAGATGTGAAATATTATTATGTGAGGAAGATTATCGAGGGTGGTGACGTGTTGTTGAAGAAGATCGATACCAAAGATAATCCATCAGATATGTTGAAAACGGTGATTTCTGGAGTTAAATTTCAACATTGCTTGAAACTAATTCAAATTCTTCGAATGCATTAAGTTTGGAGAATTTTGAACTACGGTTGGCTTGATCCCATATTTTGGATACGTAGGCAGTCACAGAAATGCAGTCACTTTGGGGATGATGATCCATTGGTAGTCGGCTCAGATTTGGACAAATTTTTGCTGAGGTGGAGAATTGTTGAAAACTAAGAAAACCACTTGCATTTTGCTAACAAATGTCAAGGTTAGCCAAAATGTTGGATTCAAATTTGGAGAATTTTTCAAGATTGGCCAGAGCAATATCAAACTCCTTAACATATTTGCATGGGTTAGGTGGAATAGTGTTTGAGTTAGATGGAATAATACTAGCTTCAAGCATATAAATTGAAGTCATTTCTTTATTTAATAGCATCCCTAAAATTTGTTAAGCTTATAAGTTTCTAAGCTTTTGAGAGTTTTGAGAGTGTGAGCAATTGGAGAGTGTGTGTGAGAGTATTAGGTGTATTTAGGCTCTGGGAAAGTGAGATTTATTTACTCAAATTTGTACTCAAATAATTTTTAATAATACAATGATTTTTTTTTGCTTCCGTGGACGTCGGCATAATGCTGAACCACGAAATTCTTGTATCCTTTATTTTTCTGTGATTATTCGGTGCGCTTGATTCCGCATTCCATGCACAGCAATATATAATTGTATTAAGTATAAAATTGATTCTCAAATATCATATCCAGGTTTGCTTAAATGATTATATAGAACCATTGGTTTTACAAATGATCACAAAGGCTCCTTTTTAATAATTATATCCTTAGATTATAGTCAAAACTTTTATGATAAATTAAATATAATAGTAAAATAAGAAAAATAAATAAAATAACATATAAATATAAATATAAATAAAATTGATAAAACAACATATATATTTGTCATGTGAATTGTTTTTAGTATTAAGCTTACTATCGGTATGTCCTGATAGATTTCATTAATACTTAAATCGATCCATTAGTCCAAAAATTAATTTCAAACTTATGCTAATATAGACATAATATAGAAAAATGTAAAATAATACTATTAGGGAAAATGACATTTACACCTCCAAAGTTTGAGGAAATGGTTATGTAAATTCTTAAGTTTTCAGTAAGGGACACCAAAACCTGTTTTGAATAAAATACCTTTAGTAGATAGTAATTTAAAAAAATTTACTTTAATTTTTTCAATAAATTTAAATATTTTAATTTTTCTAGTAAATATATTAGAACTTTTAATATAGAAAATAATTTTTTAAATATAAATTATTATATCTATTTTAATAATATATTTTTATTTATTAAGAAAATTTTAAAATAAATCTTTGGATTAAATATATTTTAAAATTAATAAAATATATCTCATGTATTGATAATATTAAGTTATCTTATATAATATTGAAAATAATTTTCAACTTTTTTATATTTATTTTAATATTTTGTTTGTATTTATTATACAATTTAGTTTATCATAATATAAGATTATAAAGTATTAAAGTATTTTTAAATATTGAAATTATTTTAAATGTATATGGTTACATTTATTTTAATACCATATGTCTATCTATTAGAAAAAATTGAAATTAATTTTTTTGGATTAATAGATCCAAAGGGTATTTTAGAGGTTCTGGCCTTATTGAGAATATGAGTGTTTACATGACCAGTTCTAAATCTTATAGGTGTAAGTGTCATTTTCCCAAAATATTGTACATAAAAGGCAAAATATCAATTTTTTAAGTTACTTCGATTGTTAAATACAATTATTTTATATCATTAATCTACGAAACAAAGACAAATTGATAGTATTAAAAATAATTTATATTTTCAAAATAATTTATAATATTTTATGTGTTAGGCTTGTATTTTTTATAGTATTTTATATAAAGTCTTTTTGTATTGTTATAATTTAAGGGTATAATTGTAAAAAAAGAGTTAGCGCGACAATTTATGAAATTAAGGAGTTTATATGACCATTTAAACAAACTTTAGGATGTGGGTGGCTTATTCACTAAGTTAAAATATCATAACCCATAACTAAAAACCGAATAAGAAAAAAAAAGTAATAAAAATAAGGGCGATTGTCAATTTCCCGCTTACTGTAATTAATATATACCACTTGCCCCTTTGTTGTATTTATAATAGTCAATAACCCTCCTGACAACATAAATTTATAATATTATCCTTATTTTCAAATACACGTTTATTCATATTTATTATAGATTAAATAAATCACATGAATAGAAATTAAAATAAAAAATTAAGTATTAAAAATTAGAAATACTTGTTTGATGTGAACAAAAAAATTATAATAAAATATTTTCTTGTACTTTTTATTTTATAGACATTTTCTTATAATAAATATATAAGAAAATTATTATAAAATAAATAATAATAAAATTTTCATGTAGTTTTTACATTTAATTTTAAAATATTTTAAAATGTTTATTAGAAGAAAATGTTTACAAAATAAAAAAAGTACAAGAAAAAAATTTTATTATTAATTTTTTTGTTCACATTAAAATATACATTTCTTGTTTTTAATACTTATTTTTTTATTTAGTTTCTATTCATATGATTTATTTAATTTATGATAACTATAAATAAAAATTTATTTAAAAATTTGAGTAATATTGTAAACTAATATTGTCAATAGTGTTATTAGCTATTATGAAAATAGTAAGGGAGTGAATGATATATATTAATTACAGTAGGGGTATTGGTAACCTCCCTAATAATAAAAGAAAAGTTAGTTATAACCACCTAAGAAAAGGATTCCATAAATACAACTCCCAAAGTTTAGTTGAAATCCTATTAGAAGAAGACGTCGCTAGTAATTCTAGATCTTATCAACTTACTTACATAAAATAAAAATAAAAAAGAAATTTAATCATCCTCATACACTAATTACTAAAAAGCACATAGTACAAGACTTTTTAAAAGCTGAGAGCTTACGTGAAAATAAATCTAAATATATATGTGTTTGTGCGTACATATATTATGACGACGACTTATCAAAGAATCAATTGCAATGGAAGCGAAAAGGAAGATTGAAAGGCACCAGTCATCATCATTGTTTGATCTTCCATCTGATGTCACAGATATGATTGCCAACCGTCTCTATGGCGTTGATCAATTACGTTTCCGGGAAGTTTGCAAGAGCTTTCAGGCGGTAAGTATCTTCCGATATGCAGCTAAATTCCCGTGGTTGATGGCCTGTGATTCACAGTCGTGTCATCTCTACGACCCCTCTCTCAAACGAAAGTACACGTTGTCACGTAGTGCTGATACGTGCAGTGAAAATTTTCTTAATGCAAGACCACTTGATTCAAAACAATATTGGGTTCTTTACTTAAGAAACAAGAACAGAGTGAGTACTTATGCTTCCCTATTCTTCTACTCAGCTTTCGCTGACAGGATCCTTCAACTTCCGGAGTTTCAAAATCGTGGAAGCATTAATGCAACCTTCTCAACGACTCCAATTTCGTCAAACTGTGTGGTGTTTGCTACTTCATCTGTAGGTTTCCAAAAGTATTCTATCAGGATATGTATTCAAAATAAATTGTGTGGTGTTTCATCAATGCATTCAAAATAAACAACCAACACAATAGAATCAAATACACACACCTCTGCTAAAAAGAGAACCGAGCTCTCATTGACGGTAAAACCATCATAAAAATATCTATTACGTTTTTCTCATATAATTTTGACGATTTTCTTTTTAAAAATATGAACCATTTTTTTTAATCTGTAAATTTCTCCAAAAGCATGCTATAAAGTTAATCTTAGATGGAAAAGGGGGAAAAAAAATAATTTTTCTCACACTTTCTTCGCGTCCTTAATTTTAGTAGTTAAAACCACCAAAAAGAACTATATACTTCGAATTTGTGTGATTTATTTTAGCTGACCAGTGGCTGCCATTTGGCGTGCATTAATTCGTTAGACAACAGACTTGAGTATTGTCCCATTGTGGCAACAGTTTCTCAATAAAAATTTCATCTATCTCGATCACAGTTTGTAACAACATCTCACTTCTCACAGAAACAAATTCATAATTGCAAAAAACTACTACATAAATATATTTCTCAAGTTTCATTTCTTAACTTTTTATTTACTTTATATATCTAGAAAAAATTATACTTATATTATTGAGAAATTGGAGGAAACTAATTATAGTTATATAATTCATTTTGAAATTAACCCAACCAAAGATTTTATTTACTTCATCTACTGCCTTTCCTTTGTTACTTCGCATCTTTGCTTAAAATTTGCTTTGATTCCCATTTTATGCCGCTCTATTGAACATGTTGCGAAGTTCTTAAGGTGTAATTTTAGTTGTTCGACCTTGTAATGCATGCGTATGGGTGGAGTCTAACTCAACTACACTTAGCATATACTTCACATGGTGAGATTGGACTTGGCTTCCTTCTAATTATTTCCATACTACAAACATTCATGTACTGGCAGCCCTTGAAACTCATGTATCATATCAATCCACTTGTTTACCGTTATGCCCCATTCTTGAGAGGGTCACAAAAGGAAAGATTCCCAAGGGATTTACTTGAATACAATTTTTGAAAGAAAAGCTGAATTTAGAATTTAGATATATGATGAAGTAGCCATCCTTGACCTAGGTGGATTCTTCGATTAATTATTTCATTCTGCCTTTCTTTTGTTCTGTATTTTTTCTGGATACATATGTGTTTGATCCTGGAAAGCGGCTTCCTCAAATTTTTGTGGTGACCCTGCTCTGCTCTGATGAAAGCTGTATCAAACCGAAACATTTATCATTGATGATCTATTGCAAACAATTATTATTCTCCTTTTTTGTTGAAAAAAAAATTAACCCAACCGCATACAATTACCATCATTGTCGATCAGCGCAAATTTACATGACTCGTGCATGTGCTTTTTGTTCTTCGAGTTCAATAGCCGAATTGAGATCATTAGTTGTTCAAGATAATGACAAGACTCTTTGCTTTGCCTACAATGTTGTCAGGAACAACTATTGAGTCTTCCATGATGTATCCGCTAGTAAGCTACTTATGCAATCACAAACATCAGTGGCTAGTCAATTTCATTTTTTCATATATACATACCTCAAATATTGTATAAAAATGTTGAAGAAATACATAAAAATAAAGTAATTATAATGCAACTACATATTTAAATTTTAATTAAAATTTTAATTTTTTTATTTAATCTAGATCTCTAAATCGATTAATGTTTCATTTGAAATTCAAACTCAGGAGACACTAGTGTTTCCGGCTAAGCGTCTCCAGCTAACAGTGGTAACTTTAACTTAGCACCACTTGATGGAATAAGGAATGCAGATACTTCAAAAAAAAAAAATTGCCATGACAGTAAATATTCCTAATCTAAAAACAAGAATAATGAATAAATGATCAAATATGATGCATTCTTGTAGTTTGCTAGTGTCATTAAAAGCTTATATATGTACAAGTAGCTGAAAAGATCAACCAGCTGATGATGATTCAACCAGCAATTGCTAGCAAACTTTGCCTGACTGCTGGAACTGAGCAAATCAAAGAGCCAAATATTCCGGTAAGAGCATAAGCAATGGCACAAAATGGGAGAGCCTCAGGTTCCTTGGCTGACAAAGCTGCTGTTCCCAGTCCATGAGCACTGAAACAATTGGACTACGTCAACTTGAAGCATTCTGAGTAATAAGAAACTATATTTCCTAGATTTTGGACCACCCAAAAGATAAGCATATCTTAGAAATATGACCATACAACTCTATGAATGTGATCATATGAAACTTGTTTTCGTCATGATAGAATGATAAGAAAAGGCCATATTTCAACACTGTAAAACCAAGTTGATGAATATGTTGAAAGTATTCGAATTGCAATAATGCAATTGGCATGTTACTAAGCATTAATGTTAATTGAGACAATATACAAACCGGAAAACACACAAGTCTGATGATTGTACTAATGAGATAAATGCTTGATTATAGAGAAAAAGTTTATAAAATAACCTAATTATCCAAAGGTATTAGAAGTAGAAACTCAGGCAGAAAGTAATATGCTTTAAGTTTTCACTGATTCACCAACTGCAGAAGTAATACCTTGATGCGGTTGCTATTCCTCGTGCAATAGGATCACGAAACCGTAATTTGTCAAGTGTTGCTTGCACAAAATTTGCTCCAATCAAACCAGTTACTACCACAACCGCAGCCGTGAGAGATGAATTGGCACCTACAAACAATACGGCAAATGAATGTTCCTTCAAAGACAGCTCTGAGTTACATAGATATAATTTGTGTACTTATATTACTCTGAATATTGTTTGTGTAAATGAGAGCTGTAAGAAGTAGATATTATTACCTGGCAGCAGATTAGTATGTCATTTTAAAAAATTATAATAAATAAAGCATTTTGTGGTTGTCTGTATAGAACATATGGACACAACTAAGAAATGATTGCCTACGTAAAACTGCAGAATATAAATGTAATTATACCTTCAAACAATGATACAATGCTAAGGGCTAATGCCACGGTTATACATCTGGGTAGAATAGAAACTGTCAAAGTCGGCTCTAAACCAACAAGACGGCCAGCTAGTGCAGTTGAATAGAGTGAGAATAGTGTTGATAGAATGACAGACGTGAAAATCTCAGCCGCGTGCCTTTTAACAAGCTGAAAAAATAGAAAAACCACGTCATTTTGTGAATATATATATAATCATGAATCACAACAAACATAATGTACATGTTGCAAAAGGTATGGCAACCAATTGTTTAAATGTTATGCAGAATTTAGTGCACAATTTTTGCTGTAGGATAGAATGCATATATACAGTGTACTATGCCAAAAGCTTTACAGTCCAAATTTAGGACCCTCTTGCGTCTAGATGAAGCTGTCTTGAAGATTGTTTCAATTCATTTTCTGCCTTTTCTACTACAGTATGTTCATTTCAAATAATGAATAAAAAAGTAAACCTATTATCGTATCATGACATCAACAAATTCTGATTGTTGAATTAAAAGATGCTCCGCTTGAGATATGCTCTGGTTGAGAAAGGCAACAGGTCAGCACTCTCACTCAAAGTTAGCCCAGTGATGGTCCTATGTGACACTACTAGCCGTCCATTGAGTAATTACTACTGCCAATGCTGAATAGCAACATCCTCAGATGACAAAATCTAAAGAATTGGAAGGTACCTTTCTCTGTTTGAACATTGAGAAGGCAAATGAGAGAATAACAGAACCCAAAAATCCCATCAGGATATCACCAGCACCCGGGTTAGATGACACCTTTGTCAGGTAGTTGCCTGTGTTGATTCAAAGAAAATTACAATATCAGCATGCAAAAACTACAGATTCTCCAAGCCAAAACAACCTCGCTGATTTACATTCTGGTGAAATCAAGGAAATATTATTTATGACCATGTAATTTCAAATACAGAGCATGATTCTGTCATAGAATTTCCAATTTATGCCACCACGTGTATATAACAAAGAGATTATGAATTTACCAAAATGGTGCTGTCCAATGTCCATGGATCCAATTATCTTCTTCAGTAGATTTCACTTATCATTGATTGAAGCTCTTACATTCTAAGAAGTGAAAAACAATAGCAGAGTTGAGCCTAATAAGTCTACATGCAGGGAGCATTCTCCCCTTTAGATAACTGAATTAAAGCTCTTCTGTTTCTGAGAGGTAGAAATGTTATATTCTTTGCCAAGATTATGAGATGGTCCGAGTCTCAACATCTTTGATTGTAATACTCGGTAATTTTTACACGTTTCTTGCTTTGATAATCACTGGGGAAATGAAAAACTGTACAAAGCTTCAATGAGATTTACAAAGAACACCAGTTAACAATTATAAAGCAGCCAGTAAAACCACTACCAATTCAGATGGGTGAAGGAAAAAGGTGTTCTTGGAACTCTTCGGAGACAGAAGACAGAACAGAATCGTACGAAGCATTTAAGGTCAATCTAACTGTTGCAGCTTGTAATGATATCTTTTTCATTTGAAGTGCAATCCCAAAGATAATAATTTGCTTTCACCATGAGGGAGACCTACTAAATGATGGATACCAAGAGTTTAAATAATAGAATGCTACCTAGAACAGGATCAAGCCCAGATTTTGACATGTAGCCAAAGGCCAGTGCCGCCAAATCTGCAGATAGCGCGCAGCAAATAATTGGATGGAAAACCTTCTTCACATCAGACGGTAATCTGGATAGCCAAAAAGTAACAAACAGATGAATTTTTCAATGAAGAATCACAAAACCTGAAACCTGTACTACAAATTTTTTAAAAATTAAAAGAATGATTCTAATTCAAGTAGAGGGAAAATGAAATTATACCCAGAACCAATCACATAGCCTAACACAGTGGAGGCAAGTAGGAATGGGAGGCATGTTCGAGCACTTGTCCCCAAGGCTGTTGGATAAAACAATGCAGTGACAAATGAAATAAGAAAGACCCCACTCCATGCCCACACTTCTGTAGGAGAAAAAGGCGAAGGTTTTGCCATAGGCTCAGCATCTATCATTTCTGTTTTTACAATTTTCCTCACCGCAATAGCTGTAAAACCTGCAACACAAAGTGAAGCAAACCAGCCCCCAACTGCAGAGAATGAATAAACATTTAGTGCTCCATCAAGCCCCCAAAAGATAAGATAAAAATGAAAAAGGGTTCACAAGCAACCATGCATATGGACCATTAGGCTTAGCAAGAATTTATATCTCAATAATCATTCACTGAACATAAAGAAACGTGTTACTGTCAGGTTTATGATCATTTCATAATCAAAATCTGAGAGAGAACATTGGTTAAACAGTGCTTCTTTGAATTGCTCTGTAGCTTCATATATATAAAATGAAAATTTATCATTAGCAGATTTAACATTCTTCTAGCATTTACAAGAACAGGAAATCTCAAACATCTCAGTACAAGTGCAAAATAGGAATAAAATTGAACATACAATATGCATAAACTCCAAAGTAAAATTAACAGGGATGGAGAAAACATAATGCAGGAAGCATGTGATCCCCGTAGTTCCATATTTACAAGTCCAAAATAGATGCCCCATATGACAACAACATGCAAGTTGCAAGTCATCCACAAACTAGGTCAGCAGCTAGGATGAGATTCATAACTCGGGGGACTATGGAACTAATCCTAGTTGATCTTTGTGTTTCAATCTCTCATTTATAATTGCAAATCATAGGGCTCGTTCAACTTGCCATCAAAGTCCTAAGTATGTCTGAAGTTTAAATCAACTAAATTTATTCAACTTCTCTGAAGAACGCACTGGGAAAAGAAATCATATTTTAATCAGCTGCAAATTGCAAATCCAGAATATCTTATCAGTTAAAACTTGAATGGAGCTCATAATTGCTAAAGCCCGAATGTAAGAGCCTCTCAGATTATATATACCCAAAAAATAAAAGTTCTTAATGGCCTACTTATCTATAACCATTATTTCAACAATTTACAAATCAAAATCAGTTGCTTAAACTTCTCATCGAAAAGGAAACCATCACTTACAGATAATGTAGCAAATCTTGAGGCCCGAAGCAGCAGGTATATCACGAACAGAGAGCGGCAAAATCACCAAAGATGGAACATAAAACAACGGGAGCCATCTTTGAATGAACAAAAGCGCAGGTTCAAAGAAGCTCATCAAACTTGTTGCCGCATCGGGGATTGTAGAATCAAGAATCATCAAAATTGAGAATATGCAAAACATTCCGAATAAAGCACTGGGAAACTTTATAGCCGCGGCCACAAATGCCTTTTTCAACAACTTTTCCACCACAAGAATTATCCCAAGTGATACAACCAAGTGCGCAATCTCAAACACTCTTTTGGACAGTGTTGCTGAAGTGCTGCCACTGTCGGAAGCCATGGATTTAACTGAAAGTTTTTGAGTTTCTTGAGAGCCCATTTGCAGGAACTTAGAGTTGTGTCCAAGAACTGTGATTGGTTTGCTGAGTTTCTTGAAACTATAGGATTTATGAGTGGCCGAGACGCCATTGGGAGCAACAAGTGTCGATCTGGGATGGATTCTGTGATGACTTTGCTTCAAATTGACGCAATTTGCGAAAGAGAAATGTGACTGTGAATGATGTGATGATAAATTTTGGGGAACGGCCGAAGGGGTAGCAGCCATTGCAACTTGGACGAGTGTTCAAATGGCAAAGAACTCAAAAGAGAAGCCATTTTTTTTTTTTTTTCCCCCTTTGGATTGTAAAATTTTTGAGGGGGAAAATTTGTATGGACATAAAAGAGCGTTGAGTTCGTTAAAGATGAGATTCTATTTTCATTGTTATTCATATTTTAATTTAATACTGAAAAAGAATAATTGTATGGGTCCACTGGAAATTTGGTCATGTAGAATGGTAGTGATTGGACCAATAAGAACCATTTTCATTTTTGTAATATCACAATACAAATTACAATAATATTATAATCAGAATTTTGCCACGACTTACCCAACTTTTTTTTTTCTCAATCGAGAAGGACCCATCCAACCAAAAAGTTTACCAAGGTACAGACTATTTGGGTCTAACTCCAAGATCTACCGAGAAATAGCTTATTTGAAGCACAGTGAGAATGACAGCCACAACCTCAAGAGAAGATTTGAATCTATTATTTATTCTTAAAAAAAAAAAAGATAATGAGGTGTCAGGTATTAGATTGAAAACTGATTAACGTACCATATTTTTTTAGATTAAATAATTTTTTTTGGTTGAGATTATGGTACAATTTAGAAATAGGACTTTAGATTGGACATAGGATGATAGGGAAAAAGTGGTTTTTATTTTTAAGATTTAATGTAATAGTCTATTTCATCTTTATTTTTTAAATAATATCCCAAAACATCTTTATATTAATTTATCATTAGTGTAAAACCATTAACTTGTAATTTATTAAGGATAAAATAGAATTTTTCATTAAAGTGATACAAAGTATATTAAAATATTTTTTTACACAATTAAATAACACTACAAAATATGCAAAATTCGTAAATTTTTTCTTAAATAAAATCAACGATAATATAGTTTGATATAGCCATTGAATATTTTCATAAAGAACAAACTGTAATTAACATAATATCTTTAAATCATTGGAAAAAAAACTCAAGAATACCACCAATTTTTATGTGTTTCCATGTGTTGAACATTTTCCTTATTTTCAACTCAATTCAAGCCATTTTATAATGCAATTAGAGTATACTTATATGAATAAAAAAATCGTGATATTTTTGGCACTTAGATCTAGGGTTCATAGGGCTTTTATGCCGCCAAAATAGAAAGAAGTGAAAAATAAAAGTTTTTCATTTTTTTCGGTATTTTCTATTTAGTGGGATTAGATAAAATCATTTTTAGTTATATGTCAACTTTTATTTATTTTTCTAATTTTCTCTTTGATGGAAAATCATTTTTTACCCTTAATGAATTACTAATAAATGATACTCAACTAACGATGAGTTAACAGAAAGATATTTTAGGCTATTGTTTAAAAAGTAAAAAGGAAATATATTATTGCATGAAACCCTAGGGATGAGAAGGGTTTATTTTCCCTAAGATGATAAGAGAATGCGTGCGTCAAGATGCTTTAAAATAAAAATTAAAGATAAATTGTAATTAGAATAAAATCGACACAAATTTTAATTAGAATAAAATCAATACTAGAGTTTAATAAAATAAAAAAGCTATTCAAACTTCAAATAGCTTTACTCAGGTGGAAATATATTTCATTGTACAATTTGTGTAAATTCTGTTAGAAAAATTTTCAAAATAAATAATGTTTTATTGTAAAGATATGTTTAAATAAATGATGTCTTATTGTAAAGACATGTCCAATTAATTATGCCTTATAGAAAAATATATTTTCACTTAAGGATATAACTTTTCATTGTGACATTTCCCTTGAAGATGTATCATTTCATAGTGATATTTCATTTGAAATGGTAATGGTTCAATTTGGACCATTAATTAAAATTAAATCTTGATCTAATAACCATAAATGAAAGAGTATCATGAAATATGACAAACGAAATGAAGAGACACAAGTATGTTTATAAATAGAGGTCATGTTCAATCAATTTAAAATGAAAATAATGATCTCACACCACTCTTGTCTCAACCCTCTTTTCTAAAACGAATTTCAACATAAAACTCTTACTCGTGTGCATTAAATATCCAATATATTCTTTTTTGCAAGAATATTATATTGTTTCTTGGCAACCTTGCAACATTCAAGAGTATTCTGTTTTGTTTTCGTTGATGTACAACGCAAGTAAACAAACAAGTGTTTGATTGTATCATGGAGCGTATTTGCTTAATCCATATGCATCACTCAATTGGTGGGGGCAAATAACGTCTTAAGGAAAGTGACATTTGTAACGTGTCTTGAAGTACATATTATTTTCTGCAGCTTACCTATTACTATTATTTTCTTCCTACATACAAATTTGTAAACACATTATTTTACACAATAAAGTTCCATTATTATTATTGTAATTTTTTATATTTGTCATTCCCCACAAGTACATACCACCAACAATCTTAAGACATTATTCGTGCAACAATGAAACCATGTTCATCTCTTCAATAATTCGTAGTGAATTTTGTCAAATTGGAGCGGTTTGATGGTGACAACTTTATTTATTGGTAGAAAACGTTGTATTTCTTGTTGACAAGCCTCAATGTGGTTTATGTTCCCACAACACCAAAGCCTCAAGAATGTGACAATGAGACATTAGCAGAAACCAGAGTGCGGCAGAAATGGGAGCAAGATGACTACGTGTGTAAGGGACACATTTGCAATGCCATGTTTAATACTTTGTTTGATCAATACCACAACAAAGCTACAACAAAAGAAATATGGGACTCATTAGAAGCTAAATACATGATGGAAGATGCCACATGTAAAAAAATTCTTAGCTTTTAAATTTTTCTAATTATAAAATGGTTGATAATAGACTTATGGTTGAATAATATGATGAGATTTTGTATATTTTTTTATCAATTCAACTAACACAATATGAAAATGGATGAGTCTATTATTCTCTCTTCAATTATTGATAAATTTTCTCTCTCTTGGAAAGACTATAAGAAAAGTCTTAAACATAGCAAAGAAGAAATTAATATGGAAGGCTTAGGTTAAAGTCTTCATATTAAAGAGAAACTCAAGCTTAATAGTCTTGAAGACCAAGTTGCTATGTCTTCTAAAATTAATGTCGTGGAGGAGGAGAATGAGTTTAAGCACTCTAATCACCCTAAAAATAACCAAAAGAAAACGTTTGATTTCAAAGAGAATCAAAACAATAAGAAGAAAAAGAAGGATACATGTCACTACTGTAGAAAATCTAGCCACTTCAAAAGAGATTGTTGACTTCTTAAGAAGCGAAAAGAAGTTTCAAACACAAATTGTGTGGCCATGATATCTGAGATTAACGTTCTTGAAGATGATAATGCATAGTGTATAAATTGTAGTGCAACCAAGCATATATTCAAGGATCGTAAGATTTTCAAATCTTATAAAGCAATGGATGATGGAAGTGTTCTTTACATGGGAAATTCCTCCACTACAAAAATTGAAGGAAAAGACAATGTGCAACTAGAGTTCATTTATAGAAAAACTTTAACTCTTACTGATGTTTAACATGTACCTGAAGTGAAGAAAAACCTTGTATCTAGTAACCTTCTTAATAAGTTTGGCTTCAAACTTGTTTTTGAGTCAAACAAATTTATATTATCTAAGGGTGGTACCTTTGTTGAGAAATGATACATGTATGAAGGAATATTTAAACTTAATATCAATAATATGAATGATTCTTCTGCTTGTATGGTTGACTCATTATCTTTGTGGCATAATCGTTTAGGACATATGAATATTAGAAGATTGAATCATATGGCTAATTTAGAATTAATTCCTAAACATGAAAATGATATGCATGAAAAATATAAAGTATGTGCATAGACGAAAATCACAAGAACTCCTTTTCCAAAAATTGAGAAACACCTTCTTTGTTGCATTCAATTTATAGTGATGTATGTGATATGCATAGTAATCCTACTGAAGGTCGTAAAAAATATTTTTTAACATTTATTGATGATTTTTCAAAATATTGCTATGTGTATTTATTACATTCTAACGTCAAGTGTTACATAAATTTAAAATTTATGAAAATGAAGTTAAGAGTTTTTGTGACATTAAAATTAAATGCCTTAGAATTGATAAAGGAGGTGAATATGCATTTACTGAATTTTGTGAATATGTTGGCATTGTACATGAAACTAACATTGTATATACACCACAGTAAAATGGTGTAGCTTGAAGGAAAAATAGGACATTAATAAAAATTGTTAATGTTATGCTTTTTAATGTTAGACTTGGTAAAAGTTTATGGAATGAAGCAATTTTGACTACATGTCATATCTTAAATAAAGTGTCTAATAAGAAAATAAAAGTGACCCCTTATGAATTATGCAAAAAAAAAAAAGCCTAATCTTTCTTATTTAAGAGTTTGGGATTATTGAGCCATTATAAGACTACTTGAACTTAAGATAAAAAAAAAAATTAGGAGAAAGGGGCATTGAATGCATATTCTTAGGCTATACTGAGTATAGTAAAACTTATAGGTTTCTTGTAACAAAACTTAATAGCTCCTATAAGCTTTGTTGAGATCAATACTATAGTGGAATCTAGAGATGCAATATTCTATGAAAATAATTTTTTGACTATACTAAAAAGTCTTGATTCTCAAAATAATGATAAATAAATAGAAATTGGTTAAAAGCGTAATGCTAATAATAAGCAAAATCAATTGAGAAGAAGTAAAAAAACAAGGACTATAAAATCCTTTGGACCATATTTTATAGTCTATTTAGTTGAAGGGAAAGAGACTCACAATCTAAACAGACTATGATTACACCTACTATAGAGTCTAATCCCCTCACCTATGAAGAGGCAATGAAGTGTCAAGATACTGTCTTTTGGAAAGAGGCCATTAATGATGAAATGGACTCAATTATGGGTAATAAGACTTAGAAGTTACTTAATTTACCACCTAGCTCTAATCCTATAGGTTATAAATGGATTTTTAAAAAGAAGAAGAAAGTTTATGGAACAATTGAAATATTTAAAGTAAGACTAGTAGCGAAAGACTTTACACAAAAAGAAAGCATTGATTATTTCGATACATATACACATGTTGCAAGAATTGCTATTATTAGAGTCTTGATTGCTTTGACTTCAATTTATCATTTTGAAATCAATCAAATGGATGTAAAAATAGCTTTCTTAAATAGAGATTTATATGAGAAAATTTACATGAAACAATCAGAAGGGTTGATTATGCTAGGACAAGAACATAAAATTTATAAACTAGTCAAATTTTTATATAGTCTTAAACAAGCTCCAAAGTAACGGTGTGAAAAGTTTGACAAAATGATTATTTCAAATGGATTTAATATTCATGAATCTGAAAAATGTGCATATAGCATATTCAATGGAAATAAAGATGTGATTATTTGTTTATATATAGATAACATGTTAATTTTCTGTACTAATAGTGAGAATATTAAACTCACGAAATCATTATTGCCATCTAATTTTGATATGAAAGACGTGAGGCTTGCAGATGTGATTTTGAGGATTTAAATTATCAAATGCCAGGTATTAGATTGAAAACTGATTAACGTACCATATTTTTTAGATTAAATAATTTTTTTAGTTTGAGATTATGGTACTATTTAGAAATAGGACTTTTGATTGGACATAAGATGATAAGCGAACGTGTACGTCTAGATGCTTTAAAATAAAAATTAAAGATAAATTGTAATTAGAATAAAATCGATACAAATTTTAATTAGAATAAAATCTATATTGGGGTTTAATAAAATAAAAAAGTAGTTCAAACCTCAAATAACTTCGTTCCGATGGAATAATATTTCATTGTACAATTTGTGTAAATTATGTTAGAAGATTTTTCAAAATAAATAGTGTCTTATTATAAAGGCATGTCTAAATAAATTATTTCTTATTGTAAAGACATGTCTAATTAATTGTGCCTTATAGAAAAATATTTTTTCACTTAATGATATAACTTTTAATGGTGACATTTCATTGTGATATTTCATTTGAAATAGTGATGGTTCAATTTGGATCATTGATTAAAATTAAATTTTGATCTAATAGCCATAAATGAAAGGATATCATGAAAGATGACAAGTGAATGAAGAGGAAAAAATATGTTTATAAATAAAGGTCATGTTCAAGCCATTTAAAAATAAAAATAATAATCTCACACTGCTCTTGTTCCAACCCTCTTTTCTAAAACGAATTTCAACATAAAACTCTTATTCATGTGCATTAAGTATCCAATATATTATTTTTTGCAAGAACAATATATTGTTTCTTGACAGGCTTGCAATATTTAAGAATATTCTGTTTTGCTTTCATCGATACACAATGCAAGCAAACAAACAAGTGCTTAATTGTATCCTGAAGGCGCATTTGCTTAACCTATGTGCATCACTCAATTGGTGGGGGCAAATAATATCTTAAGGAAAGTGACATTTGTTACGTGTCTTGATGTACATATTATTTTCTGCAGTTTATTTATTACTATTATTTTATTCCTACATACAGATTTGTAAACACATTATTTTACACAATAAAGTTCTGTCATTATTATTGTAATTTTTTACATTTTCCATTCCCCGCGAGTACATACCACCAACAATCTTAAGACATTATTCGTGCAACAATGAAACCAAGTTCATCTCTTCAATAATTCACAGTTAATTTTATCAAATTACATCGGTTTGATGGTGGCAACTTTATTCATTGGTAGAAAAAGTTGTATTTCTTGTTGACAAGCCTTAATGTGGTCTATATTCTCACAACATCAAAACCTCAAGAATGTGAGGATGAGATATTAGCTGAAACTAGAGTGCAGAAAAAATGGAAGAAAGATGACTATGTGTGCAAGGGACACATTTGCAATGCCATGTTTAATACTTCATTTGAACAATACCACAACAAAGCTACAACAAAAGAAATACGGGACTCATTAGAAGCTAAATACATGATGGAAGATGCCACAAGTAAAAAATTCTTAGCTTTTATAATTTTTATTATTATAAAATGGTTGATAATAAACTTATGGTTGAACAATATAATGAGATTTTGCATACTATTGATCAATTCAACCAACACAATATGAAAATGGATGAGTTTATTATTGTCTCTTCAATTATTGATAAATTTTCTCCCTCTTGGAAAGATTATAAGAAAAATCTTAAATATAGCAAAGAGGAAATTAATCTGGAAGGCTTAGGCCAAAATCTTTATATTGAAGAGGAACTCAAGCTTAATAGTCTTGAAGAACAAGCCTCAATGTCCTCTAAAATTAATGTCGTGGAGGAGGCGAAGGAGTTTAAGCACTCTAATCATCCTAAAAAGTTTGATTTCAAAGAGAATCAAAACAATAAGAAGAAAAAGAAGGATACATGCCACCTCTGCAGAAAATCTGGCCATTTTAAAAGAGATTGTCGACTTTTTAAGAAGCAAAAAGAAGTTTCGAACACAAATTTTGTGGCAATGATATATGAGATTAATGTTCTTTAAGATGATAATGCATAGTATATAGATTCTATTGCAACCAACCATGTATGTAAGGATCGTAACCTTTTCAAATCTTATAAAGCAATGGATGATGAAAGTGTTCTTTACATGGGAAATTCCTCAACTGCAATAATTGAAGGAAAAGACAATGTGCAACTAGAATTCATTTCTGAAAAAACTTTAACTCTTACTGATGTTTAGCATGTACCTGAAGTTAAAGAAAAATCTTGTATCTAATATTCTTCTTAATAAGTTTAGCTTTAAACTTATTTTTAAGCCAAATAAATTTAAATTATCTAAGGGTGGTATCTTTATTGGGAAATGATACATGTACGAGGGAATGTTTAAACTTAATATCAATAATATAAATGTTTCTTCTGCGTATATGGTTGACTCATTATCTTTGTGGCATAATCGTTTAGGACATGTGAATATTAGAAGATTGAATTATACAGCTAATTTAGAATTAATTCCTAAGCATGCAAATGATATGTATGAAAAACGTAAAGTATGTGAATAGACTAAAATCACAAGAACTCTTTTTCCAAAAATTGAAAAACACCTTCTTTATTGGATTCAATTCATAGTGATGTATTTGATATGCATAGTAATTCTACTAAAGGTGATAAAAAATATTTTTAATAATTATTGATGATTTTTCAAAATATTACAATGTGTATTTATTACATTCTAAAAATCAAGTATTAGATAAATTTAAAATTTATAAAAATGAAGTTGAGAATTTTTGTGATATTCAAATTAAATACCTTAGAAGTGATAAAGGAGGTGAATATGCATTTACTGAATTTTGTGAATCTGTTGACATTGTTAATGAAACTAGCACTGTATATACACTACAGCAAAATGGTTTAACTGGAAGGAAATATAGGACATTAATAAAAATGGTTAATGCTATGCTTTTTAATGCTAGGCTTGGTAAAAGTTTTTGGAATGAAATAATTTTGACTACATGTCATATCTTAAATAAAGTGCCTAATAAGAAAACAAAAGTGACCCCTTATGAATTATGCAAAAAAAAAAGTCTTATCTTTCTTATTTAAGAGTTTGGGATTGTCGAGCCATTATAAGACTACCTAAATTTAAGATAAAGAAATTAGGAGAAATGGGCATTGAATGCATATTCTTGAGATATGCTGAGTATAATAAAGCTTATTGGTTTCATGTAACAAAATTTAATAGCTTTGTTAAGATCAATACTATAATGGAATCTATAGATGCAATATTTTATATAAATATATTTTTGACCATACTGAAAAGTATTAATTCTCAAAAGAATGATAAATCAATAGAAATTGGTTAAAAGCATAATGCTAATAATGAGTAAAATCAATTGAGAATAAGTAAAAAAAGAAGGACTATAAAATCCTTTGAACCAGATTTTATAGTCTATTTCGTTGAAGAGAAAATAAACTCACAATCTAAACAAACCATGATTACACTTACTATAGAGTCTAATCCCCTCACCTATGAAGAGGCAATGAAGTGGCAATATGCTGTTTTTTTGGAAAGAAGCCATTAATGATGAAATGGACTCTATTATGTGCAATAAAACTAGGAAGTTAGTTAATTTACCACCTAGCTCTAATCTTATAGGTTATAAATGGATTGTCAAAAAGAAGAAGAAAGTTAATGGAACAATTGAAAGATTTAAAGCAAGACTAGTAGCAAAAGGCTTTACACAGAAAGAAGGCCTTGATTATTTCGATACATTTGCACATGTTGCAAGAATTGCTACTATTAGAGTCTTGATTGGTTTGGCTTCAATTTATCATTTTCAAATCAATCAAATGGATGTAAAAATAACTTTCTTAAATGGAGAATTAGATAAGGAAATTTACATGAAACAATCAGAAGGGTTTATTATGTCAGGACAAGAACATAAAGTTTATAAAATAGTCAAATCTTTATATGATCTTAAACAAGCTCCAAGTAGCAGTATGAAAAGTTTGACAAAGTGATTATTTTAAATTAATTTAATATTCATGAATATGATAAATGTGTATATAGTAGATTCAATGGAAATAAAGATATGATTATTTGTGTATATATAAATATCATGTTAATTTTTAGTATTGATAGTGAGAGCATTAAACTCATCAAATCATTATTGCCATCTAATTTTGACATGAATGACATGGGGCTTGCAAATGTGATTTTGGGGATTAAAATTATCAAAAATGAGAATGACCTTGTATTGACCTATGTCAACACCTTTTGATTCAAACATAGAATTGTACCCTAACACTAACAGAGCATATGTCAATTAGAATATGCATGTGTTATTAGGTGTCTTATGTATGCGATGACTTGTATTAAGCTTGACATTGCTTTCGTTGTTGAAAAGCTGATTAGATATAATAGTGATTCAAGCCAAGCAAACTGGCAAGCAGTGCACAGAATTTTAAAGTATTTAAAACATATAATGTATTATTGTATATATTACACTAGATATCCTTCAGTTTTAGAAGAATTTTTTAATACTAGTTAGATTACTGATCGAAATGATCATATATCGGCAAGTGGTTAGATTTTTAATCTTGGTGGAGGAGATATTTCGTAGAGCTCAAAGAAGCAAACTTGTATTGCAAACTCCACCATGGCTACATAATTTATAGTTTTGGATTCATGTTTTAAGGGAGCTGAATGGTTAAGGATTTTGGTTATAGAAATTCCTATTTAGCCTAAAGCAATGCCTTCTGTGTCCGTTCACTGTGATAGTGAAGTAACTTTATCAAGGGCATACATTAAATCTATAATGGAAAGTCTAGGCATATTGATTGAAAATATAGTTATATGAGACAATTACTTACAAATGGAGTAATCATAATTGACTTTATGAAATCATGTCAAAATTTGACAGACCTTTTAATTAAAGGCCTCATAAAATATATTGTATCAAAAGCTTTTAAGGGGATAGGACTGAAGCCAACATCATCTTATCACTAATGATGGAAACTCAACCTAACACTTGAAATATCAACATATTGGGTTCAATGAGCAAAGTACATCATATGTTGTGATAGCAAGCACTATAATATTTTAAGATGCGTCCCAAAGTTCAATGCTTGATACCTGTAACATATGAGAAATGTTAAACTACTTATCTTTTAATAGACTTATAAATATTTTAGCTACATGGACATTCTAAATAAGTCTACATATATAAGTGTAGGAGGTGGTGCCGCTTCCTATGTAACTTGGTTGGTTACTAAAACTCTCATGAAAACATTATATAAATACAAGGACAATCCACGTGTTGGTTAAAGAATACTTGAGAATTTGAAAACTTATGTGTGAGATATATTCGATTAGTCAAATAAGGTTGTTGGTTCAAAGCTTGTCTACCATGCTACCTTGATTAACTTTGATGTGTTGTCACTAAGCGAAGGTTCATGTCTAAAAGACACTTTTATCTATGCATAAGTTTTCCAAGCCTATGCAATATAACTTTTCAAAATTCATTTATTTTGAAAATGATGGGGGATTGTTGGAAAAATTTTCGAAATAAATAATATCTTATTATAAAGATATGTCTAAATAAATGGTTTCTTATTGTAAAGACATCCAATTAATTATGTTTTTATATAAAATGTACCTTTTCACTTAAGAATATAACCTTTCTTAGTGATATTTCACTTGGAGATTAATCATTTCATGCTGATATTTCATTTAAAATGTTATAGAAAAAGTATCTTTTCACTTAAAAATATAACTTTTCATGGTGATATTTCACTTGGAAATATATCATTTCATAGTAACATTTTATTTAAAATGGTGATAGTTCAATTTGGACCATTGATTAAAATTAAATCTTGATCTAATGGTTATGAATGAATGGGTATCATGAAAGATAACAACTCAAATGAAAAAGCATGAGTATGTCTATAAATAGAGGTCATGTTCATGGCATTTAGAAATGAAAACAATGATCCCACACTACTCTTTTCTCAACCCTCTTTTTTAAAATGAATTTCAACATAAATCTCTTATTCATGTGCATTAAATATCTAATATATTATTTTATACAGAAAACAATATATTGTTTCTTAATAGGCTTGCAACATTCAAGAGTATTTTAGTTTGTTTTCGTCGATGCATAACGCAAGCAAACAAACAAGTACTTCATTACACCCTAGAGGCGTATTTGCTTAACCCATGTATATCACCCAATTAGTGAGGGCAAATAATGTTTTAAGAAAAACAACATTTGTAACATGTCTTGAAGTACACATTATTTTCTGTAGTTCACCTATTACTATTATTTTCTTTCTACATACAAATTTGTAAACACATTACTTTACACAATAAAATTTCACCATTATTATTGTAATTATCTACATTTCCCACAAGTACATACCACCAAGAAATTCATCCCACTTTAAAGAATTAATTACAAACACTTCACATTATTTTTTAAGAGTTAAAACAAAGAAAAAGTTTAAACACTTAATCACTTAAACCATTTTATTTACATTAGTCGTCTGACTATTGTTGATCATTAATCTTGTTTTAATATAATTTTAATTTAATTATGGAAAATTCTATAATGACGTGATTAAAATTACGGCATCCATGTTGCGATAAATGTGAATTTTATAAACCACACATAAAATTAGCAAATAAAAGGTAAAATAAGTAAATTAATTTAAGAGTAGTGAATTGGTATTTAAAAATTACAAACAAAACAAACACTTGTAAAAATAACATAAAAATTTAATTGAAAAAGTAGTTTATTTATTTAAGCAAAAAAAACTACTCATCAATTGATATAAAAAATTTGTATTGAAAACAATTGGAATAAGTTTTATTAAATTGGTCTAACCCTAAATTCTATATTCATGCTGGGACATTTATAAATTTTTCTATTTTCTATCATAATATTTGTTTACTATATAATTTAATTAAACAAAGTTATTTTTCTTGATGTGGATCAAAGCAAAACAAAATAAAATGACATTCTTATATTATTAGATATATATGAAGTATCAATTAAATTAAATTAAATTTTTAGTTTTATATATATTTTATGTAGTTTCAAATTTCACTTCTTACTTATAGTAAATGATCATCTGGGGTTGCTGTTGAGGAGGTTTAGAAGGATGCAAAATCACTGATCTTACAAACAATTTTGAAAAATACAAAAGAAAAGTTTTCGAAATTTAATTTTGAGGATAATTACTATCTTTAATAAAATTTCAAATATATCATCATATGTATCATATAAACCAAAAATTATTATTATTCAATTTAGAAATAAAAATAGTAAATATATAAGGTAATCATTATTGTAGTGAGTTTTTATTTTACATTTGTAAGTTTTTTTTTTCATTAACTCTCATAATATTTACTTGTTTTTACATTTCATTTATAAGTCTTCTATTTCATTTATATGATTCACATGTTATTTTACACTCAATGTTAATTTACAAGTTTTATTTTATATATGTAAATTACATATGTAAGTTTATGTTTTATCTGCCAATTATAGATCATTTTAACACTTTTATGTTAATTTACTTATTTCATCTTCTATTTACAAGTATTATGTTTTATTTACTTAATTTATGTTTTATTTTATACTTAATGTTTATTTATAAGTTTTATATTATATTGATAATTTGTTGTTTTATTTACCAATGATATATCAATTTACTAGTCCTATGTTTATTTACTTATTTTATCTTTCATTTATAAGTCTTATGTTCCATTTACATTATTTGTGTTTTATTTTACACTTAATATTGATTTACAAGTTTTATGTTAAATTTACATGTCTTATATTTCATTGCACAATTTGTGTTTTATGGTGTTGATGTTGTAATTTTAATTATGGTGTTATAGAATGATCTATTTAATTATTTTACCTTATAAAATAAATAACTAAATTGTCCAAAACATATGGTTTTGCATCATAAATGAATAAAATAGCTAACACCTAAATTTAGATATAAATCCTTCTAGCCCAAAGCCTACTGGGCCTGAAAATCCCATCATTTGCGCGAGAAGAGCAAACGCCCTGTCGTTTTATTTTTACCGCCATTCTCTAAGCTAAAATAAGTTATTAAGCTAAAAGCTAGTCCCACTATTTTATAGTTTATTCTACAATGGCTTGTATTTATATTATGAATCTTTTGTCAATTATTAGATAAAGATGTATATGGAATTAAGCCTCAATCATAAATTATTATATACATACGTGGCATACATTGGATAATTATCAAATTTATAATGAAAATATTACATTTCATGTTATAATACTACAATAAATGTCTAGCGTCAACTCTTGCTAGCAATTGTGATACATAATTTAGATAATACTAGATATGCAAAGTTACGATATAAAATTTGAATTTCAACTAATATAATATATGATATATTATATGACGGACGTTATTATTATAAACAATTATACATTAAGAGGTATTTACCTTATCATTTCATTCTAATATAATTAGTAGTTTTCTGGTCCGAAATTTTAAAGTACGGAAAAGTCTGAAAAAATTTTAAAACGGTACCGTTTTAAAAATTTGCAGTTTTAATCATTTTAAACTATGCGGTTTTAAAATTTTACCGAATTTTTCGGCACTTTAAAATTTCATATTAGAACATTTCTCCTAATATAATATACCTATATAAGTGCGGAATATATATACTACTCTAAAATAATTTTGCATTAGCAAAGAGGATTTTGTGGAGCAAGAAAAGGAACGTTGTTAGTACCCTTGCCCGATTGAGTAGATCACTGGCCAAGCCCAAATCCTTACTTGAAAATTCAGTAAAAAGAATGGCATCGAAAGCTTAGAAACCAATAATTGCCTCTGTACTTTAAACAATTTAAAAAGGAAAAAAAGAAAACAGCTACTTAAAGAAATTGAAAACCCATATATAATTCGGCCTCTATTTTAAATTACTTATTGCAACACAAAAATGTTATGACAAAGAAGCTTGTTTTTCGAGAGGCCAATGTGGGGGAAAACTTTATTATGCATGTGCGGTTTTAGCAATAGGAGGGAAACACTAAAAAAGTCATGAAACCAAAATTAGAATAAATTCATGATGTGATCGGAGCAGCACAAGTGACTGCTGAATTATGTATTGGTGGATCAATCACATCATAAACCAAGACTTTTCTCCTTATAGTTTGCAAATCTCTAGCCCTGGGTCTATCTTTGATGATGACGATGGTGATGAAATCAAGTGCTTGAAGGGAAGAGATGATGAGGCTGAACGCAAAAGTGGGAGTTTTGGCGTTATGATATTATTATTCGAATAAGACGTTGGCAAAGATTAAAAAAATTAAAAAAGGAAATAAATAACTCAGTTATTATTAATTTTTATAGCGAATAATTCATTGGACACGGATACTTTCATTAAACAAATTGATTGATGGGGTTATTTTTATTCTAAAACTTAGGGGTAGGTATTTAATTCGACTCAATTCAGTTTAGTTTGGTTCGAGTAATAAAAATAAAATGATTCAGAAATCCATGAATCAATTAGTTTTTGTTTGTTTTTGTTTAAAATTGTACCAAATCACGGAACCAAATGATTAAAAAAATTAAAAATAGAATTTATGAAAATAAAAATTAAAAACCTTAGCCTAAACTAGATCATTATAGAAAGTCTTTGACTCCTAATATAGTTGAAAAATTGATACTAACATAAAATTAGTTGCGGCCTTCTTTTATTTTGGATATGACAACAAACCTTAATCAATTAGTTCAATAAAATGGGTTTGTGGATGAACTTTCAAAAGGTAGGTCTTCTCAAATTTAAATGGATTGCACAATTTTTATTTGTTTAATCATATGATTCAATATGAAGAATACTTAGGTAATGAAGCTAATATTTTTATTTGTTAGTTAATACATATAATTATCAATGTGATATTATACACTCTATTTTACGTTGTTTAATTATTTGTGAAATATTATACACTCCATTTTACTTTGTTTAATTATTTGTGCTTGATTAATACCTCACTTTGAGAGATAATGAAGGTATTGTGGATATAGAAATTGAAGGATTAAGAAGTGGTTACTGAAAGAGTTCTCAATGGAAATGAAATTTTGATGTGAAGTTTCATCCTAATTTGTAGTGGATTTATAACTTTTTTTTATTATTTTTGGATTTACGAACTCAAAATTACTGGTGTAGTGATAGTATATTACTATTAAGTCGATTTTTGTAAAATATATAAGATAAAATTACTTGAACCAAACTAAACTATAGAACAAAACCAAATCAAATTGCGTTAATTTGATTCAATTCAGTTTAGTTCAGTTCTAGTGTTCGGTTCATGTTTGGTTCAAAAAATCATGAATTAATTAGTTTAGGCTTGATTCATTTAAAGTCTAAACCGAACAAATCCAAAGAGTACCCACCCTAACTCAAAATGACTCTGAATACTTTAATTTTAATAAATATATATTATGAAAACACCTCTCATATGAATTATTATTAATAACAATTTATTGTAAGTCAATAACTTATAATTATTTTGAACATTCATATAGCACACTCATTATTCAATTTATAATTTTCATACCTTAAATCCTAATATTTTATTTCCAACATCTTAATTAATATTTAAATGACAATGAGGAAATCAATTTTGAGAAAAAAATTGACTATAAAATATGTATGACACTTTTCATTTAGAAAATAATAATATGAAACAAAGAGTACTATAAAAGAAAAAAAAAATTTCCTTTGGTCCTTCTTCATCTTCCTCATCTCTTTATTTTCTTCTTCTCCTTCCTTTTTTTTGGGTAGTATTTGAGGAATATTTTTTATTTTTATGTTCCCATTGCAAGTTATTTCAGGTGCAAATTTCAATGTTGAACATAATAAACAAAACTTAATAACCAAAATTATGTTAAATAATTTGTTTACAACTTAATTATATTATTGTAAGTATATCTTAAATCTCTTAAAAATCATGTGCTGAATAGTTTTATTAGTATTTTAAATAAATAAACTCAAACAACTTAAAAGGCTTAAGTAA
Organism: Citrus trifoliata; assembly: GCA_018350135.1. Classification (NCBI taxonomy): domain Eukaryota; kingdom Viridiplantae; phylum Streptophyta; class Magnoliopsida; order Sapindales; family Rutaceae; genus Citrus; species Citrus trifoliata. The sequence goes on along the minus strand of CM031388.1, from coordinate 15,643,797 downwards.
GGATATTTTTTAAAATTTAAAGAGTCTATAAAATAAAATTGCAAAACTTAATTTTTTATAATTGGTGTATGAATATGCAGAGTAATAGAGTGTTCAAAATAATATTTAGAGTGTAAATAACCTCACCCTAAAGAAATTTATGTGTGGTAGGGTGCAATACCTCATATTATTATTCTAAAAAATATTGGTAAAAAAGTTATTTTTAACTTAGATATTATTATTTTTCATTGCAAATACTGATTTGAAAGTATACTTACAAGTAAAGTTGATATTAGAGAAACTTGTGTGGGCTATGAGCACTTTGTCAGCATGTGTTTGGTTGATAAGTCTTTTTGATGAATTTTCCACGAATTAGAATTACACTAATAACAAGAAAGCAAGAACTTAAATAAGTAGTTTGGAATTGACTTAAAGATTTATTAAATAGAACTTATTAAATAGAGTTTATAACAGTAGAACTTATACTAATAGAGTTTTTAGATAAAAAGTCATTGCGTGTTTGGTTATCAATAAAAAAGTATTTTTGAATCATTAAACTGTGTGATATTTTTTATATTACATATTTTTTAAAAAGCTCTCTAACCTCTACTTCCAAAAGCTCAAATTTTGAACTTTTACTAGTAGAGGTAAATTAGCTTACTTAAGATAAAAAAAACTCTACTAAAAAAATAACCAAACACCATAAAAAATTTTAAAAAGTGCTTATGGAATTAAATAAGCACTTATGGCTCTTAAATAAGCCATACCAAATAGACACTTAGATAAAGAATCTCTTATTTGAGATATGCTTAAAAGAAAAAAGAATTGAATTGTGTAATGATAAGAATATACTTTTCAAAAGATAAAAATATGCTTATCTAGTTGATATTATAACATTTAAAAAAATATATTATGGATTCCGCTATGAAATATGAAATTTGTCACATAATGAGTCCTTAGTAGGCGACCATCAAACATAATTTTTTCTCTTATGTTTGTACATAATATTTTTCATTACCCATATATAATATAATACATATAAAACCTTAAAGATGTGGTTGAGTGGTTTTTAAGTAATTTTATTTGATTGAGTAATTAAATTTAAATTTAAGAAAAATAATAGGTTAAAAAATGAATTTAGACGTTGTCCGCTTCCAATATATGTATATGTATAATACGTATAAAGAGTACAAGTGAATTCAACGGCAACCGTGTTGTGGATGTAAGTAGCAAGTATGTGCACAAACAGGAGAGAAAAAAAAGGAAAAAAATCCCCGAAGTCGGTATTTTCAAAACGAAAAGCTCTGCCGCTTCGTTGGCCGTTATGCTTTCTATATAGGGTAATTTTTAAAAAGAGGTTTGAGTTTGTTGCAAGTAGATGACAAGAATCTATTTATTTGTAAAACACCCCCTATCGTTAGTTACTTTTAACATTGACCGTTAGTTGACTGTGCAAAGACAATATTACCCTTAACAACAGTTTGTACACATAATTAATTAAAAAAAACTAAAATTATTGACTATTTTATCCTCTTTAAATTATTGATATTTTCTTAAAGTTCCTACAAGAAACATAAAATTAAAAACTTGAAAAATTCTTTTTAAATTATTGATATTTCCTTAAAGTTTATACAAGAAAGATAAAATTAAAAACTTAAAAATGAAATAGTTATAATTTTTACTTATGATATTGTAAATTTTTAGAATTGACAAGGATAAAATTGTCAAAAAATAATGATTGTACTTTTCACGCCAATAATTTTAGTTTTTTTTTAGTTATTTCAGTTTACAAACTATTATTAAGGACAATATTGTCTTTGCACGGTCAACTAACGGTCAATGTTAAAAGTAACTAACGGTAGGAATTTTTTACAAATAAATAAATTCTCGCCATCTATTTACAACAAGTCCAAATTTCAGGGGAAATTTTTAAAAATTACCTTTTCTATATATGAAGATGGCGTCCACGTTGCAGTTGTATCTCAACATCATTATTACCAATTCTGCAGACTCTTGAGTCTGTTTCACAAAACACCCCAAGATGATGGAGAAATTTTTACGAACATCTTCGTCAAAAAGAATAAACACTTCCCAATGGTATTCACCAGAAACAGGCATTTATCACAGCAAGCATCCCTCTGTTAACCTTCCCGCGAATGACTCACTTCTTGACGTTGTCTCCTTCATTTTCTCTCACAAACACAATGGCCGCACGGCTCTCGTTGATTCCTCATCTGGGTGCTCAATCTCTTACCCGCAGCTCTTCCCTCTGGTGCAGTCTGTGGCCTCTGGTCTCCGCCACCACTTTGGCATTTCACAAGGTGATGCCGTTTTGCTCCTTTTGCCCAATTCCATTTACTTTCCTGTCATTTTCTTGGCTCTTTTGTACTTGGGTGCTATTGTAATTCCAATGAATCCATTGTTTAGTGTTTCAGAAATCAAGAAACAGGTCACTTTGTGTAAGACCAAGATAAGTCTTGCATTTACTATATATGAAAATGTTGATAAGTTAAGGTCCAGGGGTACTACTCCTGTTATTGCTGTGCCTGAAAATCTTGTTAATGATTTTAAAGAAGGTAGATTTTCTGATTTTCATAAGCTCATTACTGGAAAGTTTGATTTAGTTGACAGACCAGTGATTAGGCAGCAAGATACAGCTGCAATTTTGTATTCATCTGGTACCACGGGTGCAAGCAAAGGTGCTGTATTAACCCATGGGAATTTTATAGCTGCGGTTGAGCTTTTTGTGAGGTTTGAGGCTTCACAGTATGAGTATTTGAGTTCTGAGGCTGTGTTTTTAGCAGTACTACCAATGTTCCATATATACGGGCTCTCACTTTTTGCTTTAGGATTGTTGTCGTTGGGGGCTAGTGTTGTTGTGATGAGGAGGTTTGAAGCCAGTGAGATGCTAAAAGTGATAGATAAATATGGAGTTACTCATTTTCCAGTTGTTCCACCAATATTGATGGCGTTGACAAAAGCAGCAAAGGGTCTTTGTGGAAATAGCTTGAAGAGTTTGAAGCAGGTTTCTTCTGGGGCTGCTCCTGCAAATAGCAAGATCATTGAGGACTTTGTTGGGGCTTTTCCTCATGTTGATTTTATTCAGGTAAAATGAGTCCTCTTTTTTTCATTTTTTTGGGTTGATGATGCTGGTATCTCATTATTCAGAAATATTTAGGTGTGATTATGTTTGTTTGCAGGGTTATGGCATGACTGAATCAACTGCAGTAGGAACTCGAGGCTTCAATACTAAAAAGTTCAGTAAATACTTTTCAGTTGGACTTCTGGCTCCCAACATGCAAGCGAAAGTGGTAGATTGGGTTAATGGCTGCTTCTTGCCTCCTGGCTCTACTGGTGAACTTTGGCTACGAGGACCTGGAACCATGAAAGGTGGTGATAAATATTTCTTTGGTTTTCACAAAGTTTTACTACTTGATGTGCTTACAAGTTTTCTGATAAAAGTGCCTGATCCTTCTTGTCACCATTTTTTCAGAACATTACTTACAATTGTCATTGCTATTGGTTTTCTGAGATTTTTGTCTTAGATAGCTCCTATGTTATTTTATCTGATAACCATACCAATTCAATAAAGGAACTTTAAAACCTTTCATGCAGGCTATCCAGTTTGATTCCCTCTCCCCCCCCTCCCCCCCCCCCCCCCCCCAAAAAAAAAAGAAGAGTTTTTAATGGTGAGTTATTGTCCTCAAGATGAACTTTTGCAATGCTTCAGCTATTGTTCATGGCCTAAATTTGGTTGTGAACTATTAGTTTGTGTTGCTTAAAGTTTCATCATGGCAGCTTCAATGGTTTGAAACCTTCACATATATATTCGTGTCTAGTTTGTGCTGTTCCATTTTCCTTTTTTGAATTTCATTCTTATCCATGTTTTCTTTCTGCGATACAAATAACCTATCCATCACGAAGGCTTTTCTATATCAAACGTTGTGTATCATCAAGATATAACTTCTATAATGTTCTAAGATCATAAAACATTCACATGGTGAATATAGTTATCGCTAGTTTGCATTATGTTTTCTTGCAGCTGAAGTCTTGGCTGCCTTCTTAATTCCTAATGCAAGTAGAAATTTGATAACTTTTCGCCTACTCTACAGAGTACATTAATAATGCTGACGCAACTATGTCAACTATTGATAAAGAAGGTTGGCTGCAAACTGGAGACATTGCTTATTTTGATGAAGACGGATACCTATATATAGTTGACCGCTTAAAGGAGGTTATCAAATACAATGGCTATCAGGTCTAATATTTTTATATCTATGGAATTTAATTTTGCACCAAGCATTTGTATGGCATAATGTAAATAATCAAGAGTGAATTATGTGTTTGAATTGGTGCGTGTTTTTGAAATTTTATATGGCGGACAAGATTACATAAACTGAGTGCATTAACATGTCGGATATTCCCGGAGTCATTGCTGAGCTAAGCCGATTTTGTGAATGTAATTTTGAGATGGAATTGTATTAGTCTATTCCTGCTTGACAATGTGACTTTTCTGCAGATTTCTCCTGCTGATCTAGAAACTGTGCTGATTTGCCATCCTGAGATTCTTGATGTTGCTGTAACTGGGTAAGCATCAGTGCATGCTACATTTTATTATTGAGCAGAGACCATTTGAAGATGTTATGAAATGCATACTGTGTCCAAATTCTCTGTCATTGATTACATCCAGTCTCTTCATTTTCTACAATTTAGAGCCATGGATAAAGTGCTTGGGGAGATACCCGTGGCATTTGTAGTGAGAAGAGATGGAAGCACACTAACTGAGGCTGCTGTTATCGACTATATTGCTCAACGGGTTTCTTTTGACTAAACAATTTTCATTGTTTTACTAAATAAACCTGAGCAAACTAATAAAGCATTCAAATCTCTGTTTCTCTCTTCGGCAGGTTGCTCCATACAAAAAGGTGAGGAGGGTGGTTTTTACAAAGTCGATACCCAAGTCTGCTGCTGGGAAGGTCCTCCGAAGAGAACTTAGGAAATTTTTAACTTCTAAACTTTAGGAATGAATTAGATTGTAGGCATTGTTAACTCAATGCTATATGTCAGGGTCAAATTCGTTTATCTTTCTGCTACCATAAGATATGTATTGTAATTAATTTGATATACAGAGAAATGGCATCTCATTTTCAGTTTGCGGATAGACAGCCTTCAGCCTTTGTTTCAAATATGATGGGAAAGTAACAAAATTGAGTAAAATAATTTTCAAACACCATGGCATTGATCACCAGCCAGAAAAGTTGGAACTTCTAAGTTAACAGCATAACCTAATTAACTTCACATTGAAACAGGGAAAAAAAAAAAAAAACTAGATTGGTTAGGTATTCTTGTTGGCAGATTAGCACCTCCGACATTGACTTAACTTTCATAATGATAGGCATAATGGGATGGCGATGATGGAGGAAAAATGTAGTCAGATGGGTAGGTGGGATTATAGACATGCTGAGGAGGAGAAGTGGGATGATAAACATGATGTTGCGGGGAAGTGGGACGATAAACATTTTGAGGCCGGGAGGTGGGATGATCAACATGCTGGGATGGCGAAGGGGAACTTAGTTCGCTGGTTATGGGGCTTGCAGTGCGAACTTGTTGTTTGTCCACTCTAACCTCCAACAATTCCTCTTCCTCAAACGACTGGAAAATCGGATGCAGGTATGCATCTGCCAAGTATGCCTTTAAGTTTATTTCAGGTTCTGTAGTTCGATCCAGTCTGTCTTTAGCCATTGCCTCCTGAAGAAGAAAATAGAGGAACATAAAGTCATTGATAGGCATAATCATGTTCACCTATGCTATCAGAATCAGAAGATTTTTGTAACTTAGGCAAACAGTGTGGATGTTAAATCTTTAAGTAGCTCTTAAAATCGGGGATGTAAAAATGCAAAATTTTAATCTTTCCTACTTCTCATAACCTGCACAACTAAGTTGGAATTTTAACATTAAAATTTCCGTTATACTTTAAGGCTAACAGGAAAACTTGAAACTAAATACAGGATATGGCCAACTTTACGACTAGGGCTCAAGACATCTGCCAAAAGAAAAAGCTGGGTGCTGAACATGGAGTAACGATTAGGGATGGCAATGGGGTAGATATAGGTTGGATCTACTCTGCTCCATATCCAAATCCATAATAAAAATCAAGATCCGTATCTGTTTCATATCCATCATGAATCCATATTTTTTGCTCCATATCCAGATCCAAAAAAGAAATAAATATATATATCTGCTCCAAATCTAAAAAAAATTAAAATCTAAATCTGCTCTAGATCCGTCATGAATTCTAAAATTCAATAATAAAAAAGTAATAATTTTTTAGATTGAAAATTGAAGGCTAAAATGTATTGATAACAAATAAATTATATAATTTTTCTCAAAAATATAATAAATATTGTAGCTTATACTTTTACACCAAAACAACAAATAAGAAAGATAATAAAATATCATTCAGAAGTAATTGCAAGAGTAAGATCAATCTAATATTCTATTATATCCTTCATCATTCAAATATCTACGATACACCTACACTCAATCCTACAACATTAGATAATGACATATAAATTAAATATAATTTATATTCAGTCCTTTATTATTTTTATTATGACCATATTTGACTAAATATATGAATAACTATATTTCTTAAAAATTATTTGGCCAATATAATAAAATAAATTGTCAGGTTATATTACTTGGCTTGCAATTTGAATATTGCATGTACATACTTTGGGGTTGACTGACCTTTAAGTTTTAAGATTTTAAATGCATGGTAAATACTACTAATATGCTATGAATAAAATTTATTATCATTATAATTCCACAATTGTTAAGAAAATTTTAAAATAAAATATAATTAAAAGATGAGTAGATATGGATATGAATTTAGATATTAAGATAGATCCAAATCTGCTCTAGATCCGTCTTAGATCCGCACATCGATATCCAAATCCGATCCAAATCCATTTTAAACCGATCCAAATCCAATCCGATTGGATTTGGATCACGTGGATCTTGGATCACGTGGATTTTGGATCAGATCCAATCCATTGCCATCCCTAGTAATGATGAAATGTGCTATGCAAAAGTGAATAATGTAATCAGGACAACCATTGGGTATCTTATAAGAGCAGTTATCAGAAAGATTTGTTTGGCATTAATCAACCGATTTTAAAGCATGGAGCTTACCTCAATTGGGTACTTTCTAAATGCAGGTTCAAAGCGACTTTTGCAGTACTTGTGGAATGCTAATGTCAATATTGGCAATACAACAAGAAATGGAGTGGAATTAGCAGCCTCTTTTGTACTCAGCAGACCCAACAACAGCAGTTGAGATAGCAATAAACTTGCTATTATGCGGCTATGAACATGCGGCCAGAATGCACCAGCACTCTCATATTGTTGATTGTAGACATTGATTATCTGCACAATTGGGGTAGCATTTCAATGTTGTATGTAGAACAATGCTTACAAATTCACCTTTTATACAAAGCAATTACATAATGCAGGAAACAATCCTACAAACATATATTGTACTTGATGACAACAAAAGATTTCTTTAAATTATTTTTCATATTGATTAATTGCAGACAACCTTAAATTTAGGATTGATATTCTGAGTTCTGTATTGGGTATTATAACTAATATTTGGTTGTAAAGAATGCTGGATCATTAAGCTTGAGACATTCCAATTGTTCTGTTCAATTTATATACATTGTGAATAACATGCTTCAAGAAATTCATGAGCACAAGTTAGACAACCAATATACATCTTCTAAACAAAAATAATAAGCGAATAAACTGACCTGGTGACGATAAACCAAGTATGCTAAGCCAAAGAACACTAGCATAAAAGGAAGAAGGATTGGTGTAATCACGGCATACACAATCCCCAAAAGAAAGTAAAGTTGGAGACTGGGGATGGTTTCAGGGAAATCCACGCTACCAGGATCCATAGCCTTTTCTCTGTCTCTCTCTGTCTTGACCAGAAACAGGTTCTTGAGATGAAAGATGACCAATGGCTTCAGTCGGAGAATCTCACTAGCAATGCCAGCCCATCCATCAACCATTATATATGTAATAAAGAATGTGGCCTTCATTGGTATGGACACCCCTATGGTTCTTGGAATCCTGCAAAAGGAAAAAAGAAAATTAACACACATTTAAACTGCTAAAGAAGCATAATAGCTGAAGTTTTACAAAAAAGAAAACAAATAAAATATGCTTATATTTTTCAGTCAAGAATAATATTGCATAAATGACATCAGATAAACTTTGCGTTCTACTAAAACCACTAGGTGTGTAATAAAGCTCTATACGACATTGCGACTTTACATTACAAAGAAATCCAAAAATGATACAATTTGTTCATATGAAGGAAAAATCAAAAGGCGACTAAAATTTCTCATGCTCTCATGAATTAGTTATCTCTCATATGCCCATAATTCCCCCATGCTTATGCAATACATCAAGTATGATGAAGCCACTCTCAATTTAATTTCCTGTATAGGACTAACTTAAAACAATTGATCATTCCTTTAACCTACCGTGGAAGTTGAGGAAACTGTTATATCAACATACAACAGCATAATATGTAACATAAATTTTCAAACATGGAATATAAAACATTACTGGGTGGGTGATTGATGAAGGAAAGAGTCCAATTGCTCGAACGCTGTTCCAGTTGCAATACTTCCCAAGAAGACGTTCACCAACATAAAATAATAGTACTTAGCTGACGTCCTCCGTTCCAAATTTGATAAAGCTATATGTCCTTCAATCTTTGACATGATCATCAAAATTGTAGGAAGTATGTACAAAAAGATTTTAAGAGCAAGACCAGGAACAAAACCCTGAAGGAATGATTTGATGAATTTCCTGCAAAATAGTGCCAGTTATTTGTCTTTTTTTTTTTTAATTAACAGGAAAAAAAAATCAAAGACACATTATCTATATAGCCACTATGAAGGTGTAACATATGAAAAAGCCATACCACCATAATACAGCCTTTAATGAAATTAGCACAAGAAACCTTTTTGCATCAGCAAGTTAATCTTTCACACAAAAAAAAAAAATGTAATAGAAAATTAGGAATAAGATTAGTTTACTTACAATTCTATTACTGGCCTGAGGAATGGAGCAACTCTTTCAAGCCCCTCCAGATTTGCAAGAGATTGCACAAAAGCAATGGGTATCATATAGAAAAAAACTAAGGCAAACACGGAGACTGATATTATAAATTTCCGGATGGTTAATGAAACAAAGGGTATAGCCAAATTTCTCCAATAAATATCACGAGGTTCTGGAGCCCAATTTGTTAACCATAGAGTGGGATTCTTGCATTGTTGTGTCTGTGCACAAACAGCAGCCCCCCAACGTGATTTAAATGAAACAAAAGCAACTGGAAGAATAGATTTTGAGTCTTTCAGAATTTTTTGCCGCTCCACTGACATCTGAATGGGTACAAATGAACAACATACCTCTATTAGTACTAGTGAACCAAAACAAGAAGCTATGTGTTGCACAGAGTTGATTAAACTAAAATTCAATGAAATTTTCAGATTTTCATTTATTTCAGAGTTTTCCTTCAAGTGATCCATGTATAAGATCAAGAAAATTGAGTAGTTGTAGACAAAATAGAAGTAATAACTTACTCTTTTCTCAAGCTCCTTCATTTGCTGCTTGTAGTAGTCAATTGCATCAACTTTTTTGCCCCAAAGGCCCAAAAATCCCATCTGAAAATGAGAAGCATTTGAAGCATCAAAACTAATAAGTACTAACAAATCAATTGGTAGCTTAGGGTTATCAAACAGCCCAAGGAATTATAAAAGTTATATCCAAGTGACTGTACCATCATGTTTATAAAATTACTACCTTTGTAGTTGGCTTCTTCTCTGGATGTCTCTCAAACTTTAGTTGGTTATAGTCCAACCAATTCCGAAGCCTCTCTCGCTTTCTCACCAACTTGGCAAATTTGTTTGCATTGTAGACAGCCTGAAGTAAGAAAGAATACCATCATGAATGAAGACAAGACAAATTATTTTAATATAAAAGAAACTAATAAAAGGACTTTTAATGAGAAATCATTTCAATAAGAAAGGAATTTAATGAAAGTTCTATAACCTGGTGACAAAGATAATGATCAGGATGATTTGTTTGAAAGAAATGGTCTATAGTTTCTGATAACGATTGACCAGAAACATGTGGAACATTCCTGACCACCACCTGCAAGGAAATAAACAATCCAGACACTTTAAAGCCCTTGTCAAAAATTATTGTGATAAACACTAGATAGATTTCAGTTTGAAGAGAATGTTTGGACATTACTACTCAGATACAATCATAACCAAAACTGAAACTATGTAGAACCTATTTCTTTAATAAAACTTCCATTCGATTGTACACAAAATAAAAAGAGAAAAAAGCATTGAATGTAGTAGCTGACTATAAAATTTGAACATTATAAACTTAGAAAACACTTTAGCTCGAGCAAATGGAAACGTTAACAGAGTAGGCTACCTTTTCCACTGCTAGTAACTAACAATTTGCCGGTAAGTCTAAGAGTGAAAATCCTAGATCCTTATTTGGCATCCATTTGCCTAAATGTATTAAAAGGTTAAACTCCAAAAGGTACAAACTTCCAAAATGCAGATCATAGATGCATAATAAGATCTCTAAAGAAATGAAAACAACAACGTGCAATTTTGACCGTCAAACATACATGATGAACAATCATATGACAGTTGGATCTTGATTTCTAGCATGCATTAAAAGCTCTTCTTGGGTCAATTAAGAAGCAATAGGTCAACTCACTGTGAACTGTTCTGCACGCCTTGCTTGTGAAGCCAAGAAGCGCAGCCTCATTGATGCTACGATATCATATTCTTTGTAAAGCATGAAACAAATCCATATGGTGAACAGGTATTCCAATCCTATATGGACAAAAAACCTGAAATTCAAACATAATGCTTCTTTAGAAAATTGATATGGTATACAGCAATAATTTATTGAAAATTAAATGGCAAGGAAAATGATACCAGCATAAAACAATATTGTTCCCGATTTTAAACTAGAAACGTGTGAACAAGAAGAAGTTTTCTTCCACAAAATGGTGATTTGACAAAGTTCAGATTGTAAGAATAAATGATAATAACGCATCAGGTAAATAAATTTTGGTTCTACATACTGTACAATTATGTCTGATTTGGGAGAATCAAAGTTACCTTATGGATTTAGGGCGAACATTAGATATTGAAAGCTTGTCAATATCACTCACAACCAATTCTTTCCTCAAAAAGAATAGCGTTCCACTTGATACATTGACCGGAATAAGGACAAGGAGCGCCACTATTGTCATTGGTACAAAAATCTTTAAGCTGTCAGACCAAACAGAAAAGACTAATTATAACAACGAACAATGACAATTAAAGCCTCAGGTTACTCTTAAGTTACAGAGTAAGAGCCAAGTTTACAATGTAATAGACGATATAAAAAATTGTCAAGAATGGGCCAACGCTTGATTCAGGTCCTTTAAGTTCACTTTTAAACTCATTCCTCAACTAAATTTAGCTCCAATTTGAATTAATGCTTCCACTAAAAGCAAATGCAAACAGAAATAGTAGACATGGAAGCCACAACCAGATTGACCAATGTACTCATAGGGAGTATTTGTGCCGTCTCATCCTCAGGTTCTATAGAACTGGCTAGTTTAGCAATTCCAATTTACAATAAAATTTCCTAACTAACATAGCCACCAGGTGAGACAACACTTTAGTAGAAAGCATCCTTTGATGATTTTTTTTTTGGGGGTTTTAAATCCATCCTCCAAGCTTATAAGTACACATCATCTAATAAGCGCTCATAAAAAATTAAAGAGGATACACATAGTGATAGGAGTAAGAAACAGCAAACTGAACAGTGGATTAAAACAAAGACACCAACTTTTAGCATGACTTTAATCATTCCAAGTTATAATTTTTTTTTTCTTTTTGGTTACAAAGGTAAAACGAAGCACTTGAAACCCTACAGGTTAAAGGAAACAAATAATAGAGGGAATAGAGGTTGTTCATAATGCATAGGAGGACAAACTATCACAACACAAAGATTCAGCAGAGGTTTCCAATTAAACCCATTCCAGAGTACAAAAGCAGCAGAAGTAATAATATTATACCCATATTGCATTAAATAGCATGAACAATTGTACACTTGCTAGGATGGATACTGAAGGTTATCAAAAAGTTCTTCAATTTTGTGAAGAATCAACCAATATCCAGACCAAAAACGTACTAAAACAGAGTAGGAAAATTAAGTTTCGCACAGTGTTTTAAGCTACTAAAAAAGTTGAAAAATTAAATTTTGTTAACAAAAAGAGAAGACACCCAAAAAGTGAAAAGGCAATGAGAATCGAATTATAACAAATGCAGGAAAAGAGAGAGAGAGAGAGAGAGAGAGAGAGTACCCAAGAGTGTAAATTCTCAAGAAAACAGCAGAGTCGAGGCCAGCATGATTGATAATCTCAGACTCAGTCATCTTCAAAGCCTGAGGCATCCAGTTCAAGAAAGTAAGATACGTCTTGAATTCCAAATTAACGAACTTGCCCACAAAGTTCCTAGACCTCCTGGGGCTGCTTCTAGCCCCATTGATGTACCACTTGGGAAAGTAAATTCTGTCATTGATGGGTTGAATTCTCAGCAACGCAAAAGCCAACAAGAATGCAAAAGCAGATAGTATGTTGATCAATGCAGACACCCCAATATCACCAAGAGTAGCCATTGGAACAAACAGAAACAACAAAGAAAGAAGAAACTAGAGGCTATCTGAAGAATGGTTTGAAGTAACACAGAAAGGAAAGAGTATTTTTTCTGTTTTTCTTTTTTTAATTTTTAGTTTTTTATTACAAGAAATTGACAAAGTTCGGGTGCAGTGGCTTTTAAGGCCTAATGGAGTTTGATATGTTAAAAGGGTGTTACCCACTTTCCATTCTTTTTTCATTACACCACAAGTGATGTGTTTTTTGTTTAATGAAAAATGTTTTGTTGTGTTGTCTTGTTCTGGTTTCCTTCGGGATTTGGAAGTATTTTGACTGGCAGCGTTGTTCATGACATGTGCATGTGAGAACTGAAGTCATTCGTTATTAATTTTTTAGTTCTTTTTGGGATGAGAGAGAAAGGAGGTCGTGGGCCTACGGGTAACTGGTATTGCTTATTGTGCTCGCTGATGCTGGTAATCTTTTGTTCCCATGTGGTTAACGAATGATTGATTGCAATGAAACCCCTGAAATTTATCATAATGATAGAAGGATTTAAAAGGTTTATGTATATTGCAATTCAGATGGATTGCATGGAAATACTCTTAAATTTAACTTAAAACAGGTTATTCAATTTGAAATTTTGAACTCTAGTTGTTTAAGTTTAATGAAATATTTCAAGCACAACCATCTAACCATGAGTTTAAGCTGTTAAATTATCTTTACTCTCGCTACAATCTACAAAACAAGATGATGGTCTACATACAAATATAAATAATTGGTTTTGGATATTATATATAGATTATGTTTGTTATAAAATCTTTTAAGTTAATATTAGTGTTAGTCAACTTTTTTTCTTTATTTGAGAGTTAAGTTGATCAAATTTTAACTATATTTTTTTATTAATGTAACGTCATTTTCATATATATATATATACACACACAAAATAAACACATAATAATTTTTTTAATTCGACATGAAAAAGATATATAATAAGGTCGATGGGCAGTAAGTAGATAATGTTTAATATTTGACAACACGTAACTTGATTATCTTAAAGAAAGAGTAGATTCAAATGCAGCAATCAATTCTTAGTTTATAAATATAATATTCTTGGGGTGTTGAGGTTCCGTTTGATATAACTTTTCAAGTAAAGTTTTTTTAAGTAGAGTTTTTACTTAAAAAATTGTAGTTGTTTTATTGTCAATAAAAATTTTTACTAAAAATTTATGAAATTATTTTAATAGGCAAGTTTTTTTAAGTTATGAAAAAAATAAAATAAGATTGTCAAATAAGTAAAGGATATTTTAGATATTTTAATATTTAAAAAAAATTTAACCTTTATTTTTAAAAATCTAAAATTTGAGCTTTTGGCAGTACAGGTAAAATAACTTATTAAAACCTAAAAGCTCTATTAAAAAAATAATTAAATAACAATAAAAATTATGATAAGAAAATATGTGATTAAATAATTATTTATGATTATTAGATAAATCATACTAAATAAACAGGGAGATTTTTTAAAAAAATCTTGTTCAGATATTATTACAGATTCAGGGAATCTCGATGAAATTATTCCTTTGTACAATGATTCCAACAATCTTTCTCCTCCATCTTTTGCACGCGGTGGAAAGCTGGATGTAATCATGAAAGCATGCCTACGTTACCGCCTTAAAATCAGCAGATCCTTTTAAAATTTAAATGCCGTTTTTGTTTTAATTTTTTTTTGCATGAAAAGATTTCTCCCTTAATCTCTCCTTAATTAATTATGATTAGATTCTTTTCTACGAAAACAATTCGGAAGGAACCAAATTCATAAAACAATCTTAATATTTATTGCCACAATATCATTTATTAGGTTTATTTAAAAAAATATTTTTATGTTATGCAAAAAGCCAGATGCGGTGTTTTCCGTACTTAAAATAATAATAATAAAAATATGATGCTAATTTTATTGGGTTTAAATCCTATATTAAATAAGTGCAAGAAAGGATAGTGTATAAATAAATTGACCCACACACACATACTAATCTATATAATTTAGTTAAAAGAATTACTTACATGGATTATACTGTTTGTTCTAAACCGTTTAAATAATTAAAATAGTAAACAACTTTGTGAATAAATTAAACTAGGGTTGATATATTGTTAGGAGTATATAAAACGCAAACAAAAAAATGTTGTTTGCGTTTGCCAACTAATAAGACAAGACTCATAAAATGTCCATATTATGTCTTATGCTTCAATTTGTCAATTTTTTTTTTAACATCATTTCTTTATTTCGAATAGATATTGTTAGTTATTTATTTATGCCATAACACCAACAGCAAAATTGAATCATCGAACAAAGCATTATTATTAAGCTACAGCTTTTAGTAGTGGTACATGAATTTGGAATTAGAAAACACTAATTGTCATTTCATTGTAACATGTTTATGATTGTATAATGTTTTGTTTGGGTTATAATTTTGTTATGAGTATCTATTAATTCGTAAAACGCTGTCATTTTATGAGTTTTTTTATATATCTTTCGCGGCGAAGTTATGCTTGTCATGATAAGATAAAATTATTTTTAACAGCCTCTAAAAGTTTCAGTAAGTAGTTTTGAATAATTTTATTTAATTAGTCGCTCAAATTTTAAATCTTAAAGAAATAGGGACTTAAAAAAAATGATTTAGGCAGGTAAATCAAATAATGGGCAGTTTTTAAAGTATATAGTAATCACAAATTGACAAACTAAGTTGTTGCAATAGGATGTGGGAAAGCTCAGTGTCCTTATCATTGGTGAATGGTGTGACTACGGATTCTATATATCCGTGACAAAAAGTTAAAACTATACCTTTGTTTCTTCTAAAGCCATTTCCAGCATGTTCCATCAACATGTGATGACAGTCTGTCAGCATTTCCAAATAGTCGAAATTATTCGATCAATCAAAGATAAGTTCACATATACATTCTCGAATTTTTACAAGTTTCTACGTTTCTTACAATTTATTCCATACAATTGCATTACAGTCAACCAACCAAAAAATAAAATAAAATAAAGAATACTTGATACAACGAGGACACCACTAGCATGAGATATAAAAGAAAACAAAATATGAACCAGATTTAGTCTTCATTGCTATTCAAGACGCGCTAAATGGTACAATCTGGAAATGAAAATGGTAACTGCTGGGTGCCACTAAAACTAATATTACAGATACAATAATGTACACTACTCCGAAGAGCCGATGGAACAACCTCACGATGGCTTCAGTCCTTTTACCGCCGCAGCAAAAATCTAAAATGTCACAAACAGATACATCATATAATGCAATTCATATAGCAAGATTGTCCAACAAACTTCATAGTTAAAGAGATACCACTTGGTGAGAGTGTACATACCCTTGATCATTGATATTAGTTCAGTTATGCAAGAAATACCGTATGCTATGTTTAGCAACTATTAAACACTCCGCATAGCAAACATTAAATGTAGAATGCAAAACATGATTCAAAAACAACATATATATTACATTAAAAAATAAAGTACATAACCCACACATACCACTTATTCTAAGATATAGCCTATTAACCCACACATACCACTTATTCTAAGATATAACCAATAGGCTAATCAAGCATTATACACTTACAACACTAGGTGAAGTAAGTACTACAATTTTGCTTCAATTCACAGTAGAATAGCTATTAGCTTTGCAAAAGTTCATATGGCATGAAACAAAGCAGCCTTGAAAGATTATTGAATAAAATAGGAATCCTTCCATACGTTTAAAAGAAGAGTTCTGGAGCAGTTGCCATTATGCATGGAGGTACTACAATTGTTCTGATAAATCCTATGAGGTTTTTAGTAGAGACAGAGCTCATTTTCAAGAACTTAGATAACCCACATAGGGATCAAGGCTACAGGACCTAAAATGTGAGATCAGCATCAACAATGATCTGAATCAAATTGGATTGATGTTAGATCCTTTGATGGACTAAAAGGTTGTTGAACTCACTGCCACATAAAATCCATGTTATGGAATCACCATGTCTATTCCAATTCTCTTTTTTTTGGGTTTTAATCTCATATATGTGTGTTTTTGCTCAAATGAACAAGTTTTCCCAAATAACCAAACAAACATTAGAAAAATGATAGACAAATAGGAAAAGCTACATACTCTGGACGGTGCTCCAGGATCCTGTTTCAACTGTCCACGGGGTTGATCGTGGCTACTGCTCTCCTCATGCTCGATGAGATTCCTTTCTCCGTTCTCAGCCAATGCTGAAGTTCCCTGGTTAAAAGCATCACCATCTGAAGATTTTTTCTTTGATCCACTTCTTAAGGCATAAGGTTTTTCATCTTGCATAACATTAGTGAGGAGATCTTGGTTCTTTTTATTGAACTGTGTCGCTGCTGCTCGTGCACCAGCAATGGCTACATTGAGAGTTGATGACTTCTCCACTGCAGTTGATTTATTTTCGAGGAAATTTGTAGACATAGATCCTGGCTTCAAAGAAAAAGGATCTTGTGCATTTGGAAGTGGAAACTTCACAGGCAGTGGACCTTTAACAGGGGTAAGACCCCTAACAGCAGCTTCATACACCTGTGACAGGAATAGAAGTCAATCCCTGTTTAAACAAAATGCAAGAGAAACAGGCACCAAATTTTTGCATCTCATGTACCTTCTTTTCCAAGTTATAAACACCCTGATACCCTCGCATTTCAAATGGAACTAATAGTTTCTGCATTTGTTTGAGTCAGAAACGATTCATCAAAAGTTCAATGTTCATCAAATGGTAATCTATAGCAGGGTGAAAGCACTCACTTGAGGATTTTCACAAAGCCAGCAAAAATCTGTTTGTGCTTCTAACCTCACCTGTCCCACAAAATTAGTATAAATTAGTCAGCATACTCATTGTACATTATTAAGTTGATAATATAGGGAACAAAATGATCAGGGGAGTAAATAGCTAACCCCTTCAGGTACCACTTCCCAGCTTGCTAGTTCTTCGCAGCGAACACAGCCAACTACTTCAACACACCCTACATATTTAGATATGTCAAAAATTAGAAAAAAAAAAAAAAGCAATACTATTGTCTCTATAATTTCTCCAACGTGATTTCCATTCTAGCTTAATATTAAGAGGAGACATAAAACACTCAGGACCGTCTCTCACTTGAAATTGGAAAGAACTTCAAAATTTGGTGAAACAAATTCATTACACAATTCCACTCACCTCATACTCCATCCAATTTCTCTCTGTAAGCAATGTCCTGACTTACCGTGACTTTTGCATATAGACCATCAGAACGATACACACATAACACCACATAGAGAGTGAAAGCTTGTGTGAGATTATCAATGAAAATGAAAAGCAGCTAAGTGGACCCAATCGTCCACCAAAATCAAGTCAAACTTGAATCTGAGCTTCAAAGCTTTGTTTAAGACCAGATATTGTTAATTTTCACATCTTTTGCAAAGCTAGTGGCATCAATACGATAATTAGGTGCCAACTAAGAATCCGTTTGACTTAGCAGTTTGGCAAGCCGCAGGTCTAAAAGCGGTTGGTAAACTTGCAGATAGCTTAGAAGTTAAAGTGATTCCCACAGTCATTTGACTAAAAAAATCAATAAAATTCTAAAAATCTGCCAAGGAATGGAGCCTCAGGAGCTCGAACAATGAGGGCGTGAATTCACCACTTGGCGACCGTGATGAAAAACTCAATATCTTTACTATTTCATCCAAAATTTTCACATTTTTATTTTGCAGCAGCTGTGGCTCGAAGTCTAAAGCCTACCAACATTTATTCTTGAATATTTGTAAATTTGTAACATGAAGAAAATTTAGCAAAATAACGAGTACCTAAAAGTCTTGAAACTGGATAATGTTGGGGAAACTGAAGATCAGTGATCCCATTGACTGCATAAATTTCCCTATAAAATTCTTCCATTGCTTTGATGGTAGCTTCTTCGGGAATCTTGCTAGCAGCATGAATCCATAGACGGCCTTCACAGTCACAAAGACAATATAAATTAATTATTTAACGGGGCTACTATTTAAACAAGTCTTAACAACAATTAAATAATTAATTACTTAATTAATTATTAAGAGTATGAGAGCAAATTATATTTATATACCTCGAAGAGGAGCAGGCCAAGACCTGCCTTCAACGCGCTTGATCCCGTAAACGAGGAGTGAAGCCCATGGTTGATGCATCGTCAAACACGGGTTCGTGTAGCTCCCATGTTTTCTCGCTCCTCTCATCTCTTTCTCTGTGTTTGGTTCCCGGTAGAATCACTCGGAAAATTTCACACTACTTGTCTCCCAGAAGGAATCTGTTCTTTTTCCTTTAAATTCGCAAGGCTTATACATTGTTTAAATAATAAATATGATAGCAATAGTCACGTGCAATAACAGACGGACACGTGCTAGCTCCAATCATAATTAGAGCGGATAAAATTTGAAATTTTGGTATAAGAATTAATGAGTTTGAGGCATAAACATTAGAAAAAAGCTATTTATTATACAAAATTTTTTTTATTTATGAGGTTTGATATAATAGTCCATTTTATTTTTTATTTTTTAAATAATAATTTATTTTATTTTTTTTCAAACAATAGACAAAATGGTCTTCTATAAATTTATAATTAGTTTACTTTATAATTAACTGAGGGCAAAATAAAATTTTCAGTTAAATAAATACAAACTATTTTAAAATAAAAATCTCAAGAAAAATAAATAATATCTAATTTTCTATATAAATTTAAAGTTCACAGATAACTTAATAAAACAAAAATAACACTAAAAAACATGCAATATATATTGTGCGAATGTGCATTCATTAAATATTTTTAATGAAGTCAATTAAATTTTTGAATAATAAAATTAAGAATAATAAAATTTTTGAATAATAATTTTTTTTAAATTATGAGTCATTATCCCTATTAAGGTTAATGATAAGCTAAAAGACAAAAAAAAAAAACCATACACTCTAATGTAGTATGCTCTATTCTATAATATTTTTAAATATGTATTTTTATGTATTTAGTGTGCATTTTTAAAACTAAATAAAGGAGGGTGTGTTCATTTTTTATAGAATAACAGTATAATTAATTAATTATTTATTTATCTTGATCATATTAAAATGAAGGACAAACTAAAGGATTAAAATAAAAAAAAACTCATTCTAGTGCTTGTGAAATATGTGTTTTTCTTTTTTAATTTTGTCTTAGATATATATTTTACATATTATTTAGGGTTATTATTGTTTAGTCATTAAGTTATCCTTATATTTTAAATTTACACACAAAGTCAGATGTTTTTTAATTATATTTGAGAGTTTTATTTTAAAATAGTTTGTATATCCTTAATTGAAAATTCAATTTTGTTTTCAATGAATTATACAGTATACTAACAATAAATTGATTGAAGAGAGTTTTGAAGAAAGATTTTGTAAATTAATTTTAAATTGAAAACACAAGTATAATTTAGATTCTGCCAACATGAATTAGTTTTGGTTAATTGTTTAATAATTATATCATTAATCAAGTAAACGAGTCAAGAAATTAAACCCTTACTCGACAAAATAAAAAAAAATCATGTTGACCGAATCAAACTCATATAATAATTGTGTCAACTTTTATGGGAAAAATACCATTTTCACTTTTAAGGTTTGATGCAATAATCAATTTCATCTTTATTATTTAAATAATAGCTCATTTCATTCCTATTTTGCAATATTTAATGTAAATAATGTTAAATAGGTATTAAGCGAGTTATTAAGTTGTATTATATTAGCTGATACAATCACATGATTATTAAACGAGTGTATTAGATCACTCATTTATTTTTTATGTAGTGTTTGAATTTTAATATTTTGACACAAATATTAAATGAGCCGTATTTGAGTTCTCTTAAAGGCGAACTCACTTCAAAATGAGTTTGTCGTGGTATTGATTCTTCATCTTTTCCGGTACACAGATTTGAATAAACATAGCAGTGGACTAAGAAAATAGTTTTAGCTCCAAGAAATTCCTTATGTCAAACTCACAAAATTGACACGATGCGAGCAAAACCAGTGACCTATTTTGCCACCACTAGTTATAATAAGGTAATTTATTGTGTATAATTTATTTATTTATTAAATATACTTAAAAAGAATGAATTTGTTTATAAAATCTGTTCTGTATTTCAAATTGAAGAAGGCAGAGTAACCTATTCTGTCTTTTTAAAGGGTATTTTGGACTTTTCAAGAAAAATTTATCGTATTCATGAAACAAATGAGTATGGTGGCATTTTTTGTGAAATTCACCCACGTCCACGGCATATTCCATCCAAATTCGTCCACGTAACAGTCGTAAAACCCTAAAGAGTTAAAACTATAAAACCCTTTTAGTGCCCAAAATTTGAAGGGCGGTTCTGCAATTTCGCATTAGCAGTTGGTTGAGCACGAGCTCGAGCTTCGTCTTCTACTTCACTTCTTCTTCTTCTTCATTCAATTCAGCAATGGGTGGAAAAATGAAAGATGCAACACTGCTCAGCGAACCCACAAACAACAACGCCACCACCCAACAAATCGAAAGCAATAAGAAAAAGAAGAACAAGAAGAACAAACACAAAGAGATTGAAGCCGAAGAAGAAGAAGAACAACAAAATGAACTGAATCTAAAACGAAAGCTTGAAGCAATTGAAACCGCCAATGGAGCTGAAAAGAAAAATAATAAGGAGAAGAAGGAGAAGAAGAAGCAGGAGAAAGAGCTCGAAGAAATTGAGATATCAGAACAGAGCCACGATGATGATGATGGTGGGCATAAGAAGAAGCAAAAGAAGAAGAAGAAGAAGAAGAACAAGGAAGATAGAGATAAGGCAAATGGTAAAGAAAGTGAAAATGGTGACGATGAAACGATTAGCTTTTTTAAAGAAGAGGATGATGGGCAAGTAGTGGTTACTGGAAAAGATGTGAAAGAAGCTAAATATAAGGCATTGAAATCGTTTACTGAGTCTAAGCTTCCTGATGACGTATTGGGTTGCTGCAAGAATTTTAAGAATCCATCTCCGATTCAGTCTCATGCGTGGCCTTTCTTATTGAACGGTCGTGATTTTATAGGGATTGCAAAGACCGGCTCTGGTGGGTATATTGATTTGATTTTTTTTTTCCCTGGGTGGGTCGTGGATTTATGGTGTAATTTTTGGTTATTTAGGTAAGACAATAGCATTTGGGGTGCCGGCAATGATGCATGTGTTGAGTAACCGAAAGGGGAAGGCGGTGGGGAAGAGGGTGAATCCGCTTTGCCTTGTGCTTTCACCCACCAGAGAATTGGCTGACCAAGTATGTACCTATATGCCACTGTTCTGCTTTTAGGAATTGTGACTGCAGATGATTATTTGTGCTGAAGTTTTAGCTTTTAGATTACAAATAGAATGATACATTTTGAATGGTTGAAAGACTGCATCTTGGAATGCATAGTTTTGTGATTTTCATGGCAGAGTGTAGCACGAGGATTTTCTGGGAGTTGAGCCATTGTATTATTTTTCCAGTCCAGGCATGCAGTAACATAGATACTTGTTGAGTAGCAATAAGAGTAATCAAGCCACTTATCCTTATCTTTCAAAGGAAAAAAAATGCTGCTTCTATCTTGCAGTTATAATTGAATGTTAAAAAAATATATCCATCAGAAGCTATGGAGAGTTTATAAGTAGTAAAATGTTTGTTTGTGCTGTATTTCTGTTACCGCAGTATGAAACAAGCATGATCTTTTAGATTGTACCTATCTCATTTGTTTACAGGTTTTTTTGTGATGTTATTTTTCTTTTCATCCCTGTGTATGTTATCTCTTACTTGTCTTGTTTAGTTGATGCTATGAGAAATACTCCTCAAAGCATGAACTCAATTATTGACTTTCATTGCTGGTGGCAGATTTATGATGTTTTGAATGATGCTGGGAAACCTTGTGGTGTGAAGTCTGTTTGTGTGTATGGAGGAACCTCGAAACAACCTCAGATTACAGCCTTACGGTCTGGTGTTGTAAGTTAGTGTATTTCTTCTTTCTAATTGTTTTTGGCTAGCTTCACTTAGTTTTCTCTGTTCGGTTGTATATTAGGGATTCTAGACTCCTACTGTATGTGTCCTAACAGATATGAAGTTTGCATGATATCTTTTATAGTCTTAGGTCTGAATCAGTTCTTAATTTGGATTGTTAGTTATGCGTAATTGATGCTTTGTTATTTATATTTATGTAATTACTCTAGATTGTTGTCCTCTGAGAAGTTAAGGTATAATTCAAGTCTCTTAATGCCAGTTTGATCTTTGCATATAATAAGATACAGAGTATTAGAGCCTGGCAGTTGTTTGGTCTCTTATGAGGCATGTTTCCCTAGTTTTCCTTCTGATCTTATCCATCACTTTAATGGTTCTTCATAGTTGAATTCTCATTTGTCAGATCTGTGTATTGCTTGTTTCTTAAAATAGCTCATTGAGACAGCTCTAACAACTCTAATTCTTAATTCTACTGTAACTACATACATCCCTATCAAAAGTTATGTATGCCTATCTTTACATTTCTTATGCTAGAAAGGTATTGAAAATGAAGACATCAAGGTTGGCTATCATTCATTTGATGCTTTTAGATTGTGTGTGGCACACAGAGATAGATTTCTGTTGTCTTAATTTTATTGATCATGTGGAGATCTAGTTGAGTCTTTCTGATAGCATGGGGATAATTTGTCCCTTTTGTTTTCATTGGAAGCATATAGCTATTTTCTTGATTGCACCTATATATTATTCTATGATGTGGTAGTTGGAACTTGCCATATTCAAGATTTTCTTATAATTACCTAGTAAGATGACATTCTCTTTCTTATGTGCACAGGACATTGTCATTGGAACACCTGGTCGTTTGATAGATTTGATTGAAATGAATGTCTGCCACCTTTCGGAGGTTTCTTTTGTGGTAAGGACAGTCGTTTAGAATATTGGTCTCCTAATTACTATCTCTATGTATTGATTTAGTTATAAATAGCACTGGTGCTTTTTTCCCCTCCCCCCTCCAGATGTTGGAATTTCTTGTTTTGATTTGAGGGTGGGTTTAATGGGGGTTTATGTCTGGCCTATTATGTGGGAGATAAAGTTTGCAAAGTTATTAAAATTATTACAAGATGGGATGAATAAAGTGGATGAGAGAAGGTAGAAAACCTCAAGAGTCTCTTAAGCCCTCTAGGTGTTTCAACTAGAGTATTTTCAAGGGAGTTTTTTAAAGGAAAGATAAGTAGAAGTTCTAATACAGTTTGTAAATGGCTTTGCCATCAGTAAATCGACTCCTTAACTCCTAACTTTATAAGGGAAAGTGGATTCCTTAGCAAGATTTCCTAAATTCCTAAACAGAATCCAAATGAAACTGAGCAATATTAAAAGTAGAAGAAAGAGCAATACATTTTAAGAGGAGTGCAGAAAAAAGTAATAGTGCTTTGTATGAGTGGAGCTTGTAAAATACTTTATTTTATAAAAATAAGTATTCAATATATTCAGAAATGACTTGATGTTTAAAACTTTCTGTAGGTCCTTGATGAAGCAGATCGGATGCTTGATATGGGATTCGAAGAGCCAGTTCGCTTTATTTTAAGCAAGATATCTTTGGGTATATGTTATATATGATTTTGTTTCGTCTCTTCCTTATAATTATCACCTGAAATCTTTTTGAACTGGAACTAGGTGTAGAGGCAGAATATTTTATTTGTGAGGGCCAACATGTAAAAACTATTAACATCAGATAATGAAATTTAAGCGGCCAAATACTTATGTGCCCTTTAATTTTCATTCCAAAACCTTTTTCTTTTCTTTTTAACCATTCTATTATTTACTTTTATTTTTTTTTCTTTTTTGGTAATAGAAGTAGAAGTATAGAGTGAGAGAAACATAATCTAAAAAGATGTACAATAAGTTAAGAAGCTACCCTGGAAATCTTCTGTAATGATGTGTAAAAGTCTTCATCTTTTAATCATTGTTGCAGTGTCAATTGTAGTTGTATTTGGGCTTTTGTATCTTATATATGTGAATTTGTTTGGATACATTTTCAATCCAAATTAAATATGTTCATGACAGACATTTCCCTGACTTGGGAAAAAATTCTTAAAATTGTTCAGCTCGCCAGATGGTAATGTTCAGTGCTACGTGGCCTATAGAAGTTCATAAGTTAGCTCAAGAGTACATGGATCCTAATCCTGTTAAGGTGCGGATCTTCATTCATAAAGACATATTGGTCATTTATTTAATTTTTTTTTCAAATTCTTTAAAACCCTTGCCTTTCTTGAAAATAATTGGTTTTGTTTCAGGTGGTAGTTGGTTCAGAGGATTTGGCTGCCAACCATGATGTTATGCAAATTGTTGAGGTCAGGTTTTTCCCATGGGTGACCCATTTAGCCATCAGATATTTTTTTTTTCTCATAGGTGTATTTACAAACATTTCTCCTGCAAATGTAGGTCTTAGATGATCGTTCACGTGATCAGCGTTTGCTTGCATTGCTAGAAAAATATCACAAATCGCAAAGGTATTATTTGGTAACTTCTTGCAATTTTATTTTAATTTCTGATATATTTTGGGATCGCTTGCACATCTTCTACTGATTTATTGTATTGCTAAAATAGAAATTGGAATTTCGTGTTCAATCTGTTAGGTTGTGTGATTATCTAAATTAGTGAGGCGGAAGAAAAAGTACGGGGGAAAATGAAGAAAGAGAGGGGAGTTATGATCAAAATGAATTTAAAAAAAATAACCTTTATTCACCATTAATAGATTTTTTAAGGATAAACCTAACTGAAGAAGTAAGAGTAATATCCTTAAATTTTTTAAATCAGCATATTCTAGAACCTTTCTTCTTCAATGTCAAAGACTTGTGGGCAAGCAAATTCTGGATCTTCTTTTTTGAAATGGATCAATTCAGATATTGCTTCAGATAATTTAGGTTCCAAATATCTATTCTGGGAAACACTTTAGAACTGGGATAAGGCAACATATCAACTGTTGAACTAGCCCAAAACAGTGGAAGCCTGCTGGGGTTCGCATATTTTGTGTATTATGGCTGGAAGCACTTTGGAACATTTTTTTTTATAGTTTATTTTATTTTGTTTTTTATAATAGCCAAACTTGGGGATGAAAAATTAGAAAACATAAAGTACTAGTTGGAGATAGAAAACAGAACAGATAGAGATAAAGAAAGTATAAAGAGCGGACTAGAGGGGAAGAAATAGAATACAAAATAGGGAGGACAAAAGTAAGATGCAGACAAAGAAGCAGAAGGAGAGGAGATATGTCATCGTGACTAAAATTATGTATATATTCATTCTCTCTGCCTGGGAACAGTAATAAACCTAATACATTATTACAAAATTCATAATATAATTCAAATCAAGATTCTTCTCAAATAGGAAAACAAAGAGTAATATTCTTGCATTTCTAAATTTAAAATATTTTCTTGAAAGTGTCTTTTGGTGTTTACTGGTACTACATCCTTTTGATATGGAACTTATACTTGTGTTCAGGAACAGAGTATTAGTTTTTGCCTTGTACCAGCTGGAAGCTGATCGTCTTGAAAATATGCTGCGGCGAAGGTAAATTTTTGTTATCTTGGTGTTATAGTTTTGGGTGTATCAAGCAGCTTCGTTCTGCCTATGGCATCAAGCAGCTGGAGGTAGAACTGTGTTGATGAATCCCATTTGCCTCTAAGTTTTGAGTTTTAATTTATTTATTTTTCTTTTTCTTTTTCTTTTGCTCTTCAGTGGTTGGAAGGTCGTTGCAATACATGGTAAGAAAGCACAGCATGAACGTACAAAGTCACTGTCATTATTCAAGGAGGGAACTTGTCCATTGATGGTATGCATCTGCAAATCAGTATTTTGACTACAATAGTGGAAGCATTGTGGTGTAGTAATTCTCTGGGATTTCTGCAAACTAAAAGGAAATGAAATTGTTAAAAAAAAATAAAAAATACAGTGATATGCAGATCCAAACTGGTAAATCTGTTTCTGATTAACTAAATATGGTGTAAGAAAAGCACAACATGATTATTGCAATTAATGATTGGGCGTAATATTAATTCTAAATTTTTGTCATCTCTTTTATATTTGCAAGAACTTGATTGTCGTAGTATTGACAATGAATGTATTTGCAGGTTGCTACTGACGTTGCTGCACGAGGATTGGATATTCCAGATGTTGAAGTAGTTATTAACTATTCTTTCCCTTTAACCACGGAGGATTATGTTCACAGAATTGGTAGGACTGGCCGGGCCGGTAAGAAGGGTGTCTCTCACACATTCTTCACAAATCATAATAAGGTAGCATATCAAACTTTTTTATGTTATCTTTGCTTGAATTCTGGAGTCAAAAATATTATATCGGATAAAAGCTCGTTTCATCCCTATATTTTAAGATTAGTGCCCATTTAGTCCCCGTATTTTAAAAAATGCCTTAAAACATCCCTACCTTTTAAATTATTGACATCCCTACCGTTACTTTTTTATTTCTTTTGACTTGCTTTTACAATATTATCCTCTTATAATAATGTTTCTTTTTATAAAATTAATAAAAAGAAAAAAGTTAAATTATCTTTTTTTTGGACATTGGTAATAAAAAAATTAATATATTAATTCCTCAGCAGTGTGTTCCAAAAAAGTAACATATATTAATTTTGTTTCTATTTTATTTTTTGAGATTAAATTGATAATTAATTTTTTTCTTTTTACTAATGTCCAAAAAAAAATATGTGAGAGGGTAATATTGTAAAATTTAAGCCAAAAGCAACAAAAAGTGAGAGGAAATGTGATAATAATTTAATGTCGGGGATGTTTTGAGATATTTTTAAAAATATAGGGACTGAACGAGTACTAACCTCAAAATATAAGGATTAAACGAGATTTTATCCTATTATAACCTTTGTGTTATGCCAAATATCTTGTTTTAGCTAATGACATTGCTATTTCAGGCACTTGCTGGGGAGCTGGTGAATGTTCTCAGAGAAGCTAGACAAGTTGTGCCAGATGCTCTTCTGAAATTTGGCACTCATGTAAAGAAGAAGGTGTACATTTCTATCCTTTTTGATACCTTTTTTTTTTTTTTTTTTTTCATTCGATTTGCTGTGTATCCACTTGCTTGGCACATTTGTTTGGAAATGTTTTGCAAACATGCATGGTCATCTGTTTTCTGCTCTGAATTAGTTTACACTGTGCTACATTGCATTGCAGGAGTCCAAGCTGTATGGAGCTCACTTCAGAGAAATTTCGGCTGATGCTCCCAAGGCTAAAAAAATAACATTTAACAACTCTGATGATGAAGACTGATTCATGTATTGTTGCCCCTGAAACTCATGTCGGGCTAGCGGCAAGATATATAGGAATATCGGATTAGCTATTATTGAAATTGAGAAACAAATTTCTAAGTTGCTATGGTCTATTGTTGGTAAGCTAATCCATTTTTTACTTTTACAAACAGCTGCAAGATAGACATTGAACACGCATCAATCTGCCGATACGTAAACTTCATGCTTGTACAAGCTTTCCAAGCTTCTTTTGGTTATATATACAATTTATTCGTTGGTACTTTCCTACATGTGTATCGCTGCTTTGTCCCATAAGGGTAATTTACTCATTTCTAACTCAGCAGGTTAAGAATCGTGACTTAAGCGTGCTGACGACTTATTTTGTTAGACAGCATCTTTTGAATTGGCCCTTTTGTTGTAGTGATGGTGAAAATGCACCAAATAATTTTGTAACTTGTTAAACTCAGGTACATTAAACACAAGTGCAGAAACTTCTAATCTTTTCCGTCATTGTTTTGTGGACTCAAAGTTGTGGAGTAGAGTTAGCAAAATGAAAGCTCAATGGAAAGCGCCTTTCGATCAAAATCAAATATGCAGGCAGTCTTAAAATTTAAAGGAAGGAAGCAATCAATATAAGAGTAGAAAATTTAGGTGCCAAAAGTGCAGCATTTCTCTAGAAATTATTGTACAAACTGGGCTTGTACAAGCATTAACGCTGGTTTCCATTGAGCTAGACATTTTCCTCAAGAGATATTAGGGAATCGCTTTGTAATTTCTCATTACATCTTTAGTCTTTACAAACTAATTCTATGGCTGGGACATTTCAACAAACACTTAGTACTTTTAACAGACGCTTATCACTTCTAGCAAACACCTGCTCGACTAACATTTCTTACTTCTTTTATAGTCAAGGAATCCTCTTCTCCAAGTTTAATGTTTAGTACTTGCTAAAGATATATGTATTCTATAACTATATATTTAATTGGTCAAATGAGATTCGAAGGACCTGATGAAGCAATAGAATTTTCTCTTTTATTCAAAATAAATTTCATTATGAACTAATTAGCTATTAGACTTATATTTACAGATTGAGCTAAGAAACTTATGAAACTAAACAAAGATAAAAGAAAATATTAGCTGATAGAGAATTGATTATGGATTTGTGATTCATGAAGCTCTTTTCTTGAAAAGCAGCTGCGTGCCAGAAACGGGAATGCACTTGAAGAGAAAACCAATTGGCCAAGACATAGCTGCAATGCCAATACAAGCTGCCCATTGCCCCCAATTCAGCCTCTCAGTATCAGCAAACTTCTTCAGAAACTCTACCATAATGAGTTGAAGAACAATGGTAATTCCAATGATTGCTAGAAACAACTTGTTCTTATGTATCCCTTTGAATATATTCTTCTTCTCAAGTTTCCTAGCATTGAACTCGTTGAAGATTTGGCAGAAGACAAAAGTATTGAAAATCATGGTATCTTTAACACTTTCATTCACGCTGAAGATTGACCTTCCTTTAAATTGCAGAGTCAGTAAGATGGTCACCTGATAAATGGCCTGAGGGATGAGATTCCTCCACATGAGTTTTGTTATCAGAGGCTCGGATCGGCCAACGGGAGGCTTTGACATGAGATCATTGGTGGGCTGCTCAGTGGCCAATGCCAATGCTCCTAGTGTATCCATTATCAGGTTCACCCAGAGCAGCTGAACAGCAGTTAGTGGGACTTTTCCTGAAGAAACAGCAGCAACAAAGTTGATGACAAGAGCAGCAACATTGACTGTGAGCTGAAATTGAAGGAATTTCTGAATGTTGTTGTAGACACATCGTCCCCATCTCAGAACTGTCACTACAGAGGTGAAGTTATCATCCATAATGACGATATCTGAGCTCTCCTTTGCCACTTCAGTTCCTTGAATTCCCATCGAGAGTCCAATATCTGCTGCCTTTAGAGCAGGAGCATCATTTGTGCCATCGCCAGTCACTGCTACAACATGGCCTTTCTGCTTCAAGCTTTGAACCATCAGAAGCTTGTCTAGTGGGGAAGACCTTGCCATCACTCTGATACTTTCAATCTTTGCCACTCTTTCTTCAGCTGAGAGACTTCTAAATTGCACACCTTCGATTACTGCATCATCATTGTTTAAACCCACATCAGGGTTCAGGATTCCACATTCAATAGCTATGGCTCTAGCCGTGTGCACATTGTCTCCAGTTACCATCTTGACATTCACCCCTGCATTTCTACAACATTCAACTGCTGCTCTGACACCCGGACGACAAGGATCCTTCAAACCCACAAGCCCCAACAAGTTCAGTCCAGTTTCTTCAAGCTTCTCCTGGACTTGCCCATCAGCTTCTGCAACTTTAGTGTGAGCAAAAGCAATGCATCTTAAGCTCTTGGCTGCCATGTCCTTGATAACTATCTCAATTTGCTTTCTCGCTTCACCATCCAAGACTCTGATTGTCCCACTTTTGACATAATAATGAGAACACATGGCCAGTATCATCTCTGCAGCTCCCTTCCAGTGTATGTGAACAGTCTTTTCGTGGATCCTCTTCACCAAAACTCCACTTCTCTTTTTCTCTGAATTGAAGGCCTCCACGTTGATTACTTTACAGCACTGTTTCGGTTCATCAACATTCATCCCCAAATTAAGCACAGCCCAAGAAAGAATTGCCTTCTCAGTTGGGCTACCAGTAATCTCAGGAGTCGATTCAGAATTCGATTTGTAAACATTAGCAATGGTGTTTAAACCAACTGCATCTTGCAGCAACTCGTAGAGATTATGTGCTAATCCTGAGGAACTAGCATTGCCCGTCATTGCTTCTTTTCCAATCCAGAATTCCGTAACCTTCATTTGATTTAAAGTGAGAGTGCCTGTTTTGTCAGTGCAAATGGTTGTTGCAGAGCCCATAGTCTCACAAGCAGAGAGCTTTCTTACCATAGCATGTTCCTTCATCATTCTCTTCATCGAAAAAGCCAGCGTAAGAGTAACAGCAAGAGGCAAGCCTTCAGGAATTGCCACAACAATAATGGTGACAGCAGCAGCAATAATGTTGATCACAGAATTCATCACATCATCGACCTTCGTCTTCCTCCCGAGAAATTCTCTGTTTCCTGTCTCATCTCTTGTGTTTCCTGTGAAGTACCGAATCAACATAACCGCAAGCACAAGAACAGCCACTGTTAACCCAATCTTCCCAATGCAAGAAGTCAGCTTGTTGAGCCGAGCTTGCAATGGCGTCTCCTCATTCAACTCGTGGCTAATAGAGCTCATCATTTCACCCCAAGCAGTGCTCATTCCAACAGAAGTGACCAGCATGAAGCCATAGCCATCGGTCACTTTAGTACCCGAAAGCAAGAAAGGGCTCTTCTCATCAACTTCAACATGATCACTTTCCCCAGTCATGCTAGACTCATCAACCTTCAGAGAATGGCCGTTCAAGAACAACCCATCAGCCGGAATTTGATCACCAGTCTTCAAACAAACAATTTCACCAACAACAACATCAAAGATTGACAAACCCTGGCGCCTGCCATCTCTCACAACTTCAACTCTTATATCACTGCTCTCATCAGCAAGAGCCTGAAATTGTCTACTCTGCTTAAAATTACTCACAGCAGAGACGATGACAACTAAAAATACAGCCAATATGATACTACCGCCATCGAACCAGCCTTCTTTCAAGCCTTCTTGTTTAATGCCAAACCCCAGAGAGAGTAAAGCACAAACCAAGAGTATGATAATAGTTGTATCTTTAAACGCCTCAAAAACAAAACTTATAAAGCTTTTTGGTTTTGGTCTTTTGTACCTGTTTGCTCCGAAAACATTAATCCTGTGACCAAGATCAGCTTCACTGCCACTGATGCCACGTTTGGTATCACTTTCAAGAATCGCAGCAACTTGATTAACTCCTCCAAGATTACTCAAGGACTCAAAACTCTTCTCTTTCACCATCTTCGAGAGCATCTGCTTGTTGACCCCGACAAAGGGAACTTCATGATAGTCACTGGTACTAATGTCGACGGCAACATAAGAGAGCGAGCGAAGCAAGATTTGGTTGTTGTTTTGAAGACACTTTCTGGACATTGAAACAAGAGCTCTGGTGAAGCATATGACTCTAAAGGCCATTCGCCACCTTCTTTGGTGGCGTTTTGAAAGCAACAAGAGGTCAAGTTCTAATTCATTGATCGGCATTGTATTTTCAATTGGTTTCCGAGACCTAAGAGTTAGAGACATGGCTAAAAAACAATAACAAGAAAAAAGATCAAGAATTTGTAACAATGGAACGAGTATGTAACTCTGTGAATGGGTTCTCTTTATATATGGGACTTAGCAAGGAGCCAAGATCCTGCACTGTAGCTTCCTGTGTAACGGTCACAGAGAAATTCTCTGGGACGATTGTTACTGAGAAGCTTCTCCTGTTTCCTGGTTTTTTCCTAGGTCATTAATTTCGAATACGAGACGTTAGAAATAGAATAAATTTTACTAAATTTGGAATATACACTTGTAAGCTATGCAGGCTTTTGCATTCAAGCGATAAAAGAAGAAATCTTATTTTTCTTCATTTTTATTGATTACCTTATAAGAAACGATATGGTGTGTCATTTATCCAGGGGTAATTAAAGATTTTCGCAAGTTAGAAGTGAATTAATTGCATTATGACACCTTGTTGAATGTGATTCTATTCGAAATAAAATATTTGAGATATGTATCCAGAAAAAAAATTGTATCTTGAAAATTTCTCATAAATTAACAACCTTATAGCGCAAGGATTCTCTTGCCTAAGTAAAGCATATATTTTCCTTCAAAATGTATGATTTCATATTCTTTAGCCGCTCCATGAAGTATTTGATGATGTTTGCTGTATATATTCGAATTGATTTTCACAAAAAGGAGTTACTTTCTGCGGAAACTACTCTTTTGCCCCCCGTAGTTTGAGTCATTCATCAATTACTACATAAAAGTTTTAAACATTACCCAGAAAATCTCTGTCGTTACTTCTGTAGTTATTGGATACAATGAGTAGATTTTCACGGAAACAAATACATAGCAAAAACCTCTTTATTCTTTTTTCATTTTAAAGTATATAGACTAACTGAGTAATTCGCTCCAAGTCCCAAATTATAGGGAGGAAATGGACATTTACTTTCATATTCACAAACTTTTCTTTCCATATACTTAGCTTCTTGCCTGAAAATCTTGATGGCTTCTATGAGATGCTACGCGCACAAGCACAACCAAGTAAAAAGCCTCTTTGAAGTCACGCATGGGATCGGGTATCAATTTAGTTATAATTTGGACTTTTACTGTAAATGGGACAAACAATTGCACATGGAATGTAAAGGGTGATTTTCCTTGTTCTGACATTGAAGTGGTCTTCAAGCAAAGACCTTGGGTCAAGAAAACTAATGAATTGGGACAAAGTCATGAGTTGGCTCAGTTGATTGACTATATATGATTCGATTTTTTTTCCTAAATTGTTGAAAATTTTTACACGCATAACCAAAATTTTCTTATTATGCACGAGTTTCTTCGGAGTACAACTTCAGGCGGTGATAGTGATTTAGGTTTGAAAATATTGTTTTAAGTATTTCTGTAAGTAGAATTTTTTTTCCCCCTCAAGTTGATTAGATAGCGAATTTAGCTAAAAATAATAAAGAAAAAAAATGCTTTCGTAGAAATTGGATAGTCTTTCTTTTGTTCAATGAATAATGAATGCATTTTACTTTGGCAGTTAGGGAATTCGAGAAATTTTGAATATTCATTCATTTACTCTATGTTTAGAGCATCTCCAAAAAGATTTTTAAATTTTATTTTTTAAATTTCAATTTGCTTATTGATGTGGCAAATAAGTGTATAAAAAAATATAATCTCCTCCAAAAAACTCACCAAATAAGAATAAATTAATATTATTTTAATCAAATCTTTCTCATTATCAAATTGAATTGTTATTATATTTTTTAAAAGAAACATAAATAATAATTATTACAATCTTATCTTTTCAAAAAATAATAAAAAAATATTAATAGAAAAGGAAGAAACTCACTCGGCAATATTGAAGAGTGAGAAATAAATCTTATTTGAAAAATCTAAATTAACATATTTTTTGAAATGTTTAATATTAATATAGCTTTTCAAATAAGATTCTACTTCTTATCTGTATTATTCATTCTAATATGTCAAAGCGTACCCATTAATTCATTTCTATTTTAAAACATGATAACTAGTGTGACCTAACTGTGAATGTGATTTAATACATTATTTCATTTTTGAAATCAGCAGTTTAGCGTTTAGTATGACTTTTAATTTCTTATTGACGGGTGTTTGGTAAGACAATTAAAATGATATGACCCTTTTATTATTATGGAAAAGGACACCTATAATTTCAAGGATTGAGACAATTGAATATATATTTTCTTTTTTTTTTAGTATAAAACGCTCTATTATTCCCTTGAATTTTTTATTTGGTAGTGATTATTATAAGATTGGCTGAAACTTTCCCAATTTCGTCAGACTCTTGTCCTTCTTCTTACATTTCTTTCTTTTCGTTATATTTTTATTTAAAATATTCTGGGCAGCTAATTTCTTCCTTCTTCTCCTTCTTCCAATCTTACGAACATTGGACCATTACAAATCCTTGATTTATGTGGAGAAAATAAAAGTTCAAATTTTCCTACTAACAAAAAAAGAAAAAATTAGAGAAAGAGATAAGAAAATATAAAACTAAATCAAGATTTGACTATAAAAATAGAATCCAATCTAAGTTAAATTCCTTGCATATATATGAAAATTTAATATCTTCATGAATCGGTTCCAACAATTGAAACAAAAAAATTAATTATATTCCAACAATTGTTTTTATTCTTTATATCCACTATTGTTGAAAATTTTAAGCTTGAATAGAGTTATTGTGAATTCCCCCCCCCCCCCAAAACAAAGAGTGAG
Organism: Citrus trifoliata; assembly: GCA_018350135.1. NCBI lineage: Eukaryota > Viridiplantae > Streptophyta > Magnoliopsida > Sapindales > Rutaceae > Citrus > Citrus trifoliata. Next base: position 15,608,818 of record CM031388.1, on the reverse strand, counting down.
AAAAGAGAGAGAGAAACAAAGACAAAAATGTTTTAGAAGAAAGTAAGATTAAAAAAAATAGTTAATTAAAATCGTTGAAGTTGTAAAAAATAAAAAAAATACAGTGAACAGTAACACGGGTTGCACACGGTGAATAGTAACACGGTTTGACCACGTGGATTGAACAGTAACACAGCATGAACAATGACACGTCATGAACAGTAACACTACTTACCGAGTTTGAAGAAAAATCTCATCTCTTTAGGAGTCCTACAATTTCAAGGGTTTACAATCACTCTGAGAGATGAATTTTTAAAAGTAATTATTTCTTTATATCCACTATTGTTGTTGAAACTTTGAGCTTGAATAGAGTTATTGTGAATTTTGCCAAAAAAACAAAATGAGTGAGAAGAGAGAGAGAGATTTTTAGAAGAAAGTGAGATTAAAAAAAAATCAGTTAATAAAACGCGTCAAGTAAATAATTTTTCTTTTTAAAAAATTGTTTTGAGATAATCATAGGCCGTTAAGGCTTGTTAACAAAATGCCTTTAATGAGGAAAAAAAATCTCAGCCATTGAAAATAATTATAACACGTCATGGGATCCCACAGGCCACAAACACAAAGCTTAGTAAAAACTCAACTAAGCATAGGAATCAAATCCGATTCGTTTATCCTGTAGCCTCAAGTAAATGATTTCTCCACTTCATATATATTTTACTATGAGTTTCCGAAATTTAAATCTCTTTTTTATTGCTTTTGTTTTGGTGTTTATCTTAATTGCAGGTCAGCTAAGAACATTGTTCACCAGCCGGTGAGATTTTCTTATTTTCTTTGTATAATATTTCGGTTTTCATTTTTCAAAGATTTGCTATGTAATTTAATAATTTATGAATGTTTTTTTTTTGGGTATCAGATTATTAGTAAATTGAGTTGAAGCAAAAGCTATGCTGCTCAAGACATTAAATTTAGTCGATGTATGTTTTGCATAAATTAGCAAGGGTACTGGTAAATACAAGTAATATAATGAGAGTAGAATATCTTTCACAGAGATTGTATATCCAATTAGCTACCAAAATTATTTTAACCCAAATTTATTTGAACAATTGAATAAATGAATTTAGATTAAAAAATAAAATGAAATAAAGCAACTAAAAATTAAATAAAGATGGCACTAGTAGCAAAAATTACCAAGAGATTAAGATACCAAGACATCCGAATTCACCATAATCAATCTAATTTAATTTTTCATCTATGCTATTGAAGATTAATTATTATCCATGTTGACAATTGAATAACCCCAATTCCTTGGATACGCTTTCTCATAAATCTACTAAATCTCTTCTTAGTCTCATTCCTTGCACTATGCTGATAATTTGGCAATTGTGGAAAAATTGAGAAATTGTTATATCAAATGTTATTATTAAAAAAATAGTTAAATGGCTGCCCCCATTTAGCCGTTCAGTCAGTGGAAAAAAAAAGGAAAAAAACAGTGGAAAAAAAAGGAAAAAAAAAGGATTGCTACCACTGCATCAAAATGAACTTCGAAATAAGATAGGAGATGAATGAATGAATGAAAATTTGATCGTTTATATAGAAAAAAATGTATTTTATAGTGTTGATAATGAGTCAGAATATGAAATCGCTTAGAGAACAATTGTACATGTGTTATCAAAAAATTTATATATTCAAGATTCAGCTTTTATATTTTGTTGTTACTTAATTTAGCCCCCACTAAATTATTTTTCTAAATCCGCCACTACTTACATAGAGTCATAAATCATAGTCCATAATGACATTACATATATGACATTTTTATTTTTATTTTGTTAAAAGCATGATATCGTCTATTTATTTGATAAATTATAAACATAAAACAATTAGAATATTTTTTTAAACGAAGAATTAAATGAATATAGAAAATTTATGGCAATAAAATAAATTAAAATACACAATTTCAAGGTACTTGTAAAATCGTAAAATTTTAAGTTTACTTTCATTAAAATGTTTCATTAAAAAGTGAAGCATGCTTATTACTAGACTTTTTACATGTCATGTTTTAGCTTATCTCTAATCGTATCATGCTTTTAAGGCCCATGTGACTAAAATTATCAGCCCAGCCCAATTCTCGTATGTGACGTGCCATGCTGCATACTTTGCCAAAACATACTCATATTCTGCCATACTATATAGATAAATGTTGTGCTCGTTCTGTGCCATGTGCTATCCAGGCCATTGGACTCTGTATTCTAGACTAATAGCTAGCCGTGAGATTTCATCATCAAATTCATCTATTGCTTTTTGAAGGAAATTGAAGCATGTGATGTGGGTACAAGAAATAAGATTGAGAATGAATGATTTTAATAAGCTAAGGTAACGTTGATTTCAATATTTTGTTTGCTTACAGCTTAGTTTATTGCTAACCTACTAATCACTCAGCTCCTATCTTCCCAAAAAACAAAAAAGATAAAATATGAGTTGGAGACAGCCAAAAACCACAAAAATAAAGAAAAATGAATGGAAAAAAGTAGGCTAATTAAAGTGGACGGAAAGGATTACAATGGAGAGATAGCTATTTAAGGAAATTTGAAGATGATGGACATGTGATCCTCTAAAGCAAAGTTTAATTCCAATGATGACTCATTGTTTCCTAATTGATAACAAGTTTCAAGAGAGAATTGATTTATTACAAATTTACAACGTGATTGAAGATTGATAATAATTATACATTGGATTATTGAATTGATTGGTAGAACCATTAACCAACAAATTAAATGCTGTGCTTGAGAGAAAAGAGGCTCAAATTATTGATTAATTAATTTTGCAAGAAATTTTCTCCTCTCTTTGATTCCATTACAATATTGCTGCAGTTGAATTTGAAGTTTGAATATTCTATTAATGAATAAGAATATATAATGTTCGAACAAGGAATTCAAACATGCAGTTTGTGAGCAGTAATAGAAAACTCTCCTTGTAATTGTCCCTTTCATGTCTTTGACAGAATGGGAAATTGAGTTATTGCATTTCTTTGAATTTATGTTGTAAAATAATTCTTACTTAACCCAAGCCGAGCCCACCTCTTGTTGCTTACATATCCTTTATCGGATTTAATTACTAATCACAAATTATCACTCTATTTAAATTCTAACCACTAATTTTTGTATTTTAATCCTCCTTTCAAATAAAATAAAATAGAATAAAATAAACCACTAAATTTAGTGCTTATTCAAAATTCTTTTTCCCAAAATAGAAACTAGGCTTTCGTTTTTCCTCCTTTTTGTCCTTTTCGTCCTTTTCATGGCATCAAAATCTTATACTTTGAAACAGCTATTGAGTTATCCGCAATAAATAATAATAAATAAGATGAAAAATTTTACATTGGAAATCATTAAAATTTTTAATGTCATAATCTTAATCTTATACGTAATATTTGGAAAACGTGTTGGAGATTAACCTAAACAAATGCATCTGCATGATCCCAATTACAGAACTCCCTCTTGTAACCTAAAGCTTTTCTAGCTCTTAGCCTCAGGCTCAAATTCGTAGACAAATGTCACCGGAAACGCAAATTAAAAGTAAATGACTCCTTAAGGTTTTTGGTCATTAGTGGTTGGCTAGCGTTGAAGTGGGAATGTTTTTGAAAGTATTGCCAATTATCTTAATTAGAGACAATTAATACGAATAGTAATTATATTTTTATTGTTGCTGAATTGAGATCATGATATTTTTGTTAAGTCAAATTCAACCGTTTGGTATGGTAGGTGATACTTCACGTCATCAAGTTCTATTTGGTATGGTGGGTGAAATTTTTGTTATTAAAGGTATCTTTGTTATTATCATTGAATTTACTTACCTTTCTATTTTACACCTGGATATAAAAGTGATTTTGCCGGCCCTATGATATCAATCGGTAAGGAATAATTTTACTGGTAAAAATAAAATAAAATAAAACGTACAACAAAATACAACTGAATAAAATGATAACAATTAGATCTATGAGTAATTTTGTTTTGACAAATAAGGAGTAACTTTGTCTTTTGCTCGAGGACTATCCGTAGGGTTAGGCAATAAAACTCATGAATCGAATAAATTGTAATTTGAACTGCCGGTTTGATTAAGTTTTATAAATGAGAAAACTGATTGATTCGATTTTTGATAAACCAATAAACATATCTTTTTTTTTTATTCAGTCCATTGAATTTGAAACCAGTAACGGAAAAAACCAGGCTAACATTGGAGCCCGTTTCAATGGAACATGCATTTTAATAAATTAAGGTAACCACATAGATATCTACAATAAAGTTCAATATACATTAAAACTTTCAATTTTTTAGTATCAAGTGTTTGACATGGTTTTAGGCTGATGGAAAATAACAAACATCAGTAAACTTAATGATTGTTAAGCTAATTCTTAAGTTAATTCTGTGGTTTCTAATCTCTAAACACTGTGTTTTGAAGAAATACTTGATTTCCGCACTAAATAAAAAAGAATTCTTTTTTTTTCGGAACACCATTAAATAAAAATGCTAACCATACATATATGTCTATCCTTCAAAATCTGTGTCAAATATTACTTGTCGAAGTCTTTCAATTCCCCATTTCCCTATATGGGGATAATAAATGCACTTATAGAGCAAGAACATTGTCCGGTAATATACCACTTTTGGCCATTTTTTAACTCACAAACTGAATGCATGAAAAAAAATCTTGGCCATTTTTCAATTTTAATGGCTTCGTTGCTGACTTTGGTGAAAAGCAAGAAATTTCATGCTAGCACATGCAATTACAGTTAAAAAGTTGCTAGCCATATGCTGTGCTTCCATTGAAAAGCAAGATATTTTATGTAAATTTCTTTTTCCAAATCACCCTCATTGTAGTCTATTCATTCATTCTGAGTGTAACCATTCGCTACCAATTTAACCTTGTATGAATTTTATTCTTATGAGGAAATCTTTCCTTCTTTGTATATGCCTATTTGCACCCAATTTACTTGTAACCAACTTCTAAGTTCCATTTTTATGAAGAGACTGCATTTCTTCATTCATTGCTAGCTTCCATTGTATACTTTCAGGGCTACTTACTATTTTTCTATAAGTGAAAGAAACATCATCATCTGCAATTAAAAATACATAGGCCACTATATCAACAAAGCGAGCAGGTCTGTGAATCTCCATTTGTGGCCTTCTATATGCAATTGAATTTTGTTGTTGTGAAGGTTCCTGGGTCAGGACCTCTTCTTCATCCTTAGTCGATAAAGAATCATTTTCCGTCTCATTGACTCCAGATAGATCAACTTTAAGCTTTTCAAAATCGACTTGTTGCAAAGTACCATTAGTTTTGTCATCCTTTTGTAAATCTTTTTGTTTCAACATGCCTGATTCATCAAAAGTCACATCTTTGCTGAAAATAATCTTATTTGTAACAGGACACTAGAGATGATTTCCTTTTACTCCATTGGTTATACCCATGAATAATGATTTCTTTACTCTTGAGTCTAACTTAGATTCGTTTACATGATAATAAGCAGTGGAACCAAAAACTTGTAAAGAATCATAATCAGTAGTAGGTCTACCAGTCCACATCTTCATGAGTGTTTTACCCTCAATTGCAGCTGATGGAAAATAGTTGATCAGATGGCACACATATACAACTGCCTCAACCTAAAATTTCTTGTCCGATCCAGTATTGGACAACATATACTGAACTTTCTCCAGTATAATCCGGTTCGTGCATTTTATCACCTCATTATGTTGTAGTATATCACAAACAGTGAAGTGTCGTACAATGCCCTCATCTCGGCATATTTGTAGAAATGGATCATTCTTACACTCACCACCACTATCTGAGCAAACTCTTTTCACCTTTCGACTAGTCTGAGTCTCTTTTTTTTTCCATTTAACAAATGTGCTGAAACTTCATTCTTGTTTTTCATCAAATACACTCACATTTTTCTTGAATAATCATAAAAAAGTAACAAAATAGTACATACCTCCCAAAGAAGCTGTTTTGGTAGGTCCCCATATGTCACTATGAACATAGTCTAGAATTCCTTTTGTATCGTGAATTGCTGAACCAAACTTTACCCTTGCCTGCCTACCTATAATACAATGTTCATAAAATTCCAATTTGCAAGAACATGCACCTTTCAATAAGCTTTGTTTTACCAAAGTTTGCAATGCTTTTTCACTAGCATGTCCCAAACGCATATGCCACAACCTGGTTCCTTTTGAATCTGTATTTTTTTTCCATAAATTGTTGATGCTGATCCAATAACTGTACTTCTTTGGAAATAGTATAAGTTATTTCTTCTTGTGCCTTTCATCACTGTTAGTACACAAGCTACTACTTTTAAAAATCCATCTCTCAAAGTGTTTGTAAGCCCTTTAAATTCTAGGACTCCTAATGAGATGAGATTTTTCTTTAAACTTGGTACGTAGCAAACGTTTGTCAAGACTTAGATTGAGCTGACATGATTCTTCAATTGGATTGTACCTATTCCCATGGTTTTATAGGCATTGTCATTGCTTATAAAAACAACTCCACCGTGCAATTCCTTGAAGCTAGAAAAGCAATCCTTGTTAGGACACATGATAAGTACAACCCGAATCCAAAATCTATTCGTCTAAGTGACATGTCAATGTCATGCCAACCAAACTAAAGTCTTACTCCTCATCATGCTCTGCTACACATACATCAGAAATAGCCTTACCTTTTTATAGCTCAGGACAATTCTTTTTCCAATCCCTTTTTGACGACAAAAGGCATATTCATCTTTAGTAGGCATTCTTTTAGACTTGCTCTTTTTTTCCATGTTTGCGGCTTTGTGAATGACCTCTCATTGTCAATGCTTCGACAATTATATCCATGTGATCCTTTCTATCTTTCTTTCTAGTCTTAGAGTTGTTCAACACACTTCATACAACATCAAATGTGAAACTGTCCATCCTATAAAGCAAAGTGGTTGTGAGATAATCATATTTAATATGAAGAGAATTCAACATCAACAATACCTTATCTTCATCTTCAAATTTCTCATCCAAATTTAGCAAATTAGCCAATATGTTGTTAAATGAGTTTACATGATCATTCATCAACATGCTAGTGCATACATGAATCGATTGAGTTTTTTCTTCGTATAAAGCCTATTTTTTAGGTGTTTATTCATGTACTTTTCTTTTAGTGTTTCAATTTCTTTTTTGATGTTTCTATCATGACAGAGTACTTCTGATCTTTAGTCAGACATAAACTAATAGTACCACATGCCTGTCTATTGATATTTATCCACTCATTGTCATCCATTTTGTCAGGCTTTTCTTCAAGAGCGAGCTCCAACTCTTGCTGACATAAGACATTCAACACCTTACATTGCCACATACAAAAATTATTGGTACCATTGAATTTCTCCACTTCCAATTTTGCATTAATCATAGTAGTTCTTGCTAATGAAGACGACGACGACGCATATGCCATCATTCTTAACTCAAAATACTAGTGCCTTCAACAATTATTTACACTTGAAAAACAACCTCTATGATGTTAATTTCGTGTGAATAAATGCACCAAGAATGTTTTGAGTAGAATGGAGGGGTCACAACAGTCCCATTTAAAACCCAGACTCTTTAGACTCTTATCACCTTGTTAACAGAACATTCCTCGACATGCATAAATACACACCACTTACAATAGGCGGTCTCCCAAGTACAAATACAACTAAATCTTCATAGTTATGCTACATCATAGTTGTAGCAAAATAAATTAGTTTATGAAAATATAAAGAGAATGTATAAATTTAATTGGGAACATTTAAGCAAAGCAATATAGAAAAGGAAATAAAAACTCATGAATTAATCTTAGCTTCTCTCTAGATCTCTTGCAACGGCTACTTCTCTTCCTCTTGGCTTCTTGATGAGCATATTATACACACAAACACATACTAGATTTTATGAAAAAAAAGTTCATTTATAGGAGAGAACAAATATTTCTTTTTTTCGATACGAATTTTACACAATACGAGAGCCGCCGCTATTTCGAATTGAAAAGGGTCGTATATAGCGAAGTGATACTCCGGGGTCTCACAAAAAAGAATGATTTCTTTCAATTGACTATTCATCTATTGTATTTTCATGTAAATAGGGACAAGAGAGCTCTATGAAAAAATGGTGGTTCAATTCGATGTTCTAATGACAGGGGGAATTAAAATACCAATGTTGGTTAGTAAATAAATGGAGAACCCTAGTCCTATTAAAAATCTCAATGTAAGCGAGGAACTAATTAGGAATATAGTACCCTTCGTTTTATATTTACTAGGTATTTTTATTTGATAATTTTAGTTAATTGCATTATTTTATTAAACATGTAATTTATTGAAGATTAAGAAATAAACAATGCTTAAAAGAATAAAATTGGAGGGAATTAGAAGTTATTGAGATTAAGCACGAAGATTCAAAGCCGCACATCAAAGAAGAGAAATTAAACATAAAGTCGAAGCCATGATGATGTTAAAAGAATTATGCGTGCAAGTTATTAGAAGGGGAACCAAATCAAAGGAAAGAAGATTGTGGGCTTTTACAAGTGTAAAGTGTTTTATATCTTAGGATTTGGCTTCCAAAAATGATGTAGTCGGCTGCTTTAAGTGGCTTGGCCATTATATATGCCAAGTTTTTGGCTTTCACGAGGGAGACGAATTCAGAAGGGATGACTGCTTGGATTAATGTAGGTGACTGGTTTTATCTTATTTTTCATTCATAATTCAATTATGTACTAGGGTTAAGGATGAAGTCCTGTTTAATAAAATAAATTACTAGTGTTAAGGATGAAGTCCTGTTTAATAAAATAAATTACTTTTATTCAATTAATTTCCTATATTTGTGCTTTAACGTTCATGGTTCTTGTTGCATATGTTTGGTTAAATATAGTTAAATTTTTTCACTATTTCTGTAATGTGATATTAATTGTTAGATTAATATTTGACTAAATTTATCCTTGGATCTATAAAAGCTTATATACAATTGTCTTTGATTTTGTGTCTTGCATTAGATTATTTACACAGAGTGCTTAGAAATATTTTAACTCTTTATTAGTTAATATGTTTATATGGGATGCTTAGATGTCATACTAGTAAGTAGAAAAAGAATCTTCACCAAACCACTCAAGCTAGACGATTTTATCAGATTTAAAAATATACTTGGTGTCGTAAAACAAGTTTAAGAGAGAGTGTTGAAAACAATAAACTTGTTTTACACAAATAATTCAGTCAAGTGGAATGAGGTATTGAGTTGCACATGGCCCTTCATCATGCTTCATCATCATGGTCCTACAATATTATGCCCATGAAGCATCTAATTGAGTAGAGATTAGCTTTACACTTTGGATGCCATTAAAAGATTCATTTAGAGCATGTTAGGTGAGTGGAATATGTTTGGTGCTATGATGAAAGCTTGGTGGAACATGTTAGGTGATGTGTATTGTTATGATTATGTTTGTGTTGCATTCACTATAAATACCTATGCCATTTGTGTTGTATGCATCAAGTGTAAGAAGAAGAAAGTAAAAGAAGCAAAATAACTTCTAAGAGTAATTTGTGTAGAGTGTGTGAATTGTTCTTGTAATGTTTTTGAGCTTTCTCTAATAAAATTTCTGTTTTATTCTTTAAATTCTCCAACAAAGTGGTATTAGAGCTAGTGTTTGATACTATATATAGTCACATATCAAATCGAAGATCTCGATGAGAGGAACGAGACACCGTAAAAATTAGCCCGATCAAAGTCCGAAAGCGCCTACACTCGCCGCCAGAAGTTTCTGTCTTGAAGCTGAGTTGACTCACTGAGATAATTCAAGTTGAACCAAGCCGAACCAAGCTAAACCAACCCGGATTTGAGTTGACCAAAGTTGATTGTTGATTGGAGTTAACCATTACCAGCATTGATCATTGACTGGCGTTGACCGTTGACCGAAAGTTGATCCGAGTTCTTCCTAAGGTTTTTCGACATTCCGGATCCATCCGTGCATTTAAAATCTTCAAATTATCACCCAATTTGTAAGTTATGGAAAATTGTGGTATGATGTTATTTCAAGTTCCACAATTAAAAGGAAATAAGTTCGACAATTAGAGTATTAAAATAAAGGCTCTATAGGGTGCACATAATGTATGGGACGTATTGGAGGAAGGTTGTACTCTACTAGAAAATGAAGCTACTTTAACTGTGGTGCAAAAGGAGAATTTGAAGGACTTAATAATTACTGGTGCAACCTTTTAAAAAGAAGTATGAGAGAAGCTAAAGACCTTTTATAAAGGGGCGGAGTAAGTTAAGAAGGTTTGTCTCCAAACATTACGAGGAGAATTTGAGTCCTTACGCATGAAGGCATCCGAGTTGATTTCTGACTGCTTTACTTGAGTTGTGACCATTTCCAATGAACTAAAAAGAAATGATGAGGAGTTAGAAGATTTAAAGAAGCAAGAAATTGAAAACAACTTCTCAGATAGAAGTCAATCCAAATAAAAGAGAAGAAAACACCGACAACGAGAAAAGACAATATGTCCGAGGTAGAGGTCAAGGATAAAGAAGAGTTGTGGTTATGGACGAGGTTGCAATATCAACAACTCCAATTATGCAAAAGAAGAAAGCTCAACCAGAGGATGAGGTAGAGGCAATCCTAGATCGAGGTATGACCAATTCTAAGTACAATGCTATAATTGTTAAAAGTTTAGGCATTATGCTTCAGAATGTAGAGCTCTAAGTACTAGAAGTAATGAAGAGAGTGAATTAAATTGGAGAGAAGAATGGTAAAAATGATACACTTTTACTAGCATGCAATAATACTAGAGAAGGTCAAGAAAAAATATGGTATCTGAATACAAGTGCTAGCAATCACATGAGCAGAAACAGAAGCATGTTTGTAGAACTAAATAAATTTATGAATGGCAATGTCACTTTTGGAGATGATTCAAAAGTACTAGTAAAGGGTAACATTAACATTTTTTTTTTTCGTACAAAAGATCTGCCTAGTATGAAAAGCAATATCCTCAGTTTAGGTCAACTCTTGGAAAAAGACTATGATATTCACTTAAAAGATTATAATCTTTTTCTAAGAGATGATAAAGGAAATTTAATTACAAGGGTGAGAATGTCGAAGAATAGAATGGTTCCTTTAAATATTCAAAATGATATTGCAAAGTGTCTCAAGGCTTGTCACAAAGATCCAACCTAGATTTAGCATATTCTATTTGGGCATCTCAACTTTAGTCGACTAGAGCTACTATCAAAGAAGAGCATGGTGAAAGGCTTACCTTCAACCAATTATCCCAATCAACTTTATAAAGGATGTTTACTTTGCAAGTAGTTTAGAAAAAGCTTTCCAAAGAAGTCAAACTCAAGAGCTCGGAAGCCACGCGAACTTATTTATACTGATGTGTGCGATCCATTCAAGCCAAGTTCCCATGGTAAAAGTAACTACTTTCTTTTTTTTCATTAATGATTTTTCAAGAAAAACTTGGGTGTATTTTTTGAAGTAGAAGTCAGAAGTCTTTGAATCTTTTAAGAAGTTTAAAGCTGCAGTGAAAAAAAATGGATACTATATTAATGTCATGAGATTTGATCGAGGTAGAATGTTTACTGTCAAAGAATTTATAGAATTTTATGAAGCAAATGAAGTTCGACGCACTTTAACAGTTTTAAGATCCCCCCAACAAAATAGTATTGAAGAAAGGATGAACAGAATCATCCCCGACATGACAAGAAGCATGCTCAAGAGTAAGAGGCTACCTAAAGAATTTTGGGCTGAATCTATTGCATGTGCAGTCTACTTATCCAATCGATCTCCAATAAGAGGTGTACAGGGCAAGATGCCACAAGAAGCATAAAGTGGAAGGAAGCCCGTCATCGCCCATCTGACAGTTTTTGGAAGCATTACCCATGTACATGTACCAATCGAGAGAAGAGTCAAGCCGGATGACAAAAGTGAGAAATTCATCTTCATTGGCTATGACAATAATTCCAAAAGATACAAGTTGTACAATCCAAACAACAGGAAGATCGTGATTAACCAAAATGTAATTTTTTATGAAGAAGGAGAATGAGATTTTGTATCTAGTGTGGATGACTTCAACTTCTTTCTTATTGAAGAAGATGATCATACACAAATAAAACAAGTAGAAGAACAACAAGAGCAAGCTACTCCACCTATCTCACTAGCATCAATCACAAGTGGAGATTCACCACCATATTTCTTAAATGAAAGAATCGAGAAACGTACTAGGAGTCTTAAAGATCTCTATGAGGTAACTGAGAGACTTGACAATCTCACTCTATTTTGCTTCTTTGCTGATTGCGAACTAATCAACTTCCAAGAAGATGTACAAGATGAGAAGTGGAGAATCGCAATGGATGAAGAAATCAAAACTATCATGAAGAATGACACTTGTGAACTTATTACTCTTCCTAGAGGTCACAAGCCGATCGATGTCAAATGGGTGTACAAGACGAAGAGAGATTGTAGGCACAAAGCAAGACTGATTGCAAAAGTTATAGTCAAAAGTTTGGCATAGACTATGATGAATGGTGTGTATTTTCTCTGTTATGAATGTCAATGTGCAAGTATACACAACAAGTAATATAATGATAATTATTCGAGATTGTCTTCACAGGGACTGATGCTATCAGATTTGCTATAACAATCTTTTGGCAGTACAATTTTTGTTCTAAATTAAGATAAGATAATTAATTAAACGAATAAATAAATAAAAATAAAAATGCAATAATTAAAAATATACTAAATAAAATTCTCACGTCAAACACAATGATAAAACCAATAAGAATGGAGTAGTTGAGTTATTAAACTCTCTTAATGGTTTTGACCATCTTTTCTAATTTTTTGTTCAGTTGCCACAACATCTGCTATAGCATTGCGCAAAATCCTTATGTATTCTCAATTGTCGCTTGTTGGATATCTTATACCGTAATGTAACTTAATAGTAACCAATTGCTATGCTGACATAAGATATATCATTACACACTTAGGTTCTATTTACACTACAAGGTGAATACTTATGTCAGTTCATCATTAATTTTAGATCAAGCATGGCCCTTTTGGAATCAAGTTAAACTCAATTCAGGAAACCCAATCTAAAACTAAGTATTGCTCTACTATGTTCCATTAAAATAGGCCCTTTTGTGGCTTTTTTTAAACTTATATCACTAAATGGGTGGTCAGCTAAAATAGTGAATTAAAATAAGTATTATCAAAACAACATGCTATAGCAAACATGCATCAACACATATATCCAATTAAGTAACCATCAAGAATATTTATCATTCAATCACAAATAAATTTAGCTCACGTTTTGCAAAAGAAAAATAAATAAAAGAGTTTCAGCCATCAAATACAGCCCCATGATTAAAGAGTAAACAAGTAAATAAGAAAGATTAAGAAGAACTATTTTTCCAATTGATCTCTGTAAATTTTCTCTTCTGATGCAGCCCCAAATCTTGCACTTCAATTATGTTTTCCTCTTGTTTATTTTCGGTTCTTCTTCTTTGTTGACGGTGTTGGTTAAATTCTATAATTAATTATTACCAATGCCAAAGTGCAAGTGTACACAACAAGAAATAAAGTAATGAGTATTCAAGATCGTCTCCACAAAAATTGATATTACTCAAAGTACCAAAACAATCACAATAATACAACCAACTAAAGATCGAAATAATCACTTGTCAAATTATTCTTACTTAACCACAAATTATGCGAGATAGAAATAAACTAGTACTTGTATGAAATAAACTAAGTTAATAATGTTTAAGATTTAAATGAGAATGTAGTAGTTGAATGATCAAACTCTCCTAATGGGGATGACTGATGTTTACCGAATTAGCACTAGTTGTTGTGGTAAGTGCTGCAGCACTGGGTAGAACAAATCTGCTTCCGTAGCTGTCGCATGTTGGAAATCTCATACTATTAAATCTACTAACAATGACCAGTTGCTCATAAATTTAATGGATGGCTTTATGACCTTTAATCTCCCTACCCTACAAGGTAAAACACCTATATCTAGGATATTACAAATGTTAATTCAAGTATTGCCCTTATGGGATTTAAGCTGACCTAATCCAGAAAACTCAACTTAAGAACAAGTAATACTCCAATAAGGTCCGCTAAGACATGCCCTTTTGCTGCTCTATCTTAACTGAAATCATTAAATGGGTGGTCAACCGAAATAACAATTATGATCATAAAAACTATTAGAGTATAATGCTACAACATTATCACAGCAACATATAAGAACAGTCAAGAACCCATTGGATTATTTGTCACTCAAGTACATTAAAATTTAGTTCGTATTCCGATTGAAGAAAACAAACATAAATATGCTGATCACAGAATACATCCAGTCAATTAAAGGAAGAAAAATAATATGAAGTGAGCACGATAGGGTTCCAAGGCTCCTTCTCGGGTTGTCAACGATGCTGCTCAGTCCCTCTCCAATCTTTCTCTTCTTCCCTCGTATAATTGCTTTTGGATGATAATCAATCCCCCCTCTTTTGTGTAGTGCGTGCCTCCTTTTTATATCGCAAAATTAGGTTAAAAACCGAAACCTTGGAGCGTGCATGTGTTTAAATTAGGAAACATGCAGATCGTAATTTAATTGCTGACCGCGCCTATATTCTCTCCCGCGTTACTCCCAACTTGCTATAGCACTGGTTGCTCTAACATCCGCAACAACTCTTGCATTATTTCCGATTGTGCTTTCTGTCTTTTGTGACCATCTTCTTTCCTCCCCTTTTGTCCATCTGTTGTCTCTGCATTCTCTCATGAATTTAAAACCTGTTTTTAGCACAAATTACTATGACAACAGCAGAACTTGTTACATCTCAACTAAAATGAATGTTTATGCACAAGGTCACCAAAATGTAATCAAAACACATAATTTGCTCTCTAAATGACCTTTATTCATGTCTAGAACAGATGTAATAACTCTCATTTCCTAGAGTTATCAGACGGCTCCTCTTTTCTTTTGCGTGTATGCTTATTTTATAATTGAAAATTAGGAAAACTACAAGTCTAGGGCACGTATCTTCCAGATTTGGAAACTGCAGATCATAATCTTATAAGTATCTGATACGAAATCTTCTCTGTCAATGCTCTAAGACTACTACAGCAATGGTTGCTGCAGTAACGGGTACAAAATCTGAATTATTCCAGACTTGTTTCAATTCTTCTGTAGTTAAGTTCTTTCCTTATTTTTGCAAGCCTATTGTAGCAGCATTCCTCCTTTGAAATTTGAGCCTCTGATCACCTACAACTATGCACACAAATTATTATAAAACAACATAGTTTATTAAAAATAAACTAAAATAGATATTCATGCAGAATACAACTAGAATGCAATAAGAATATGTCATTTACTTTCTAAGTAATCTTGATTTAAGTTTAAAAGTGTCATAATAACTCTCATTTCATAGAGTTACCAATAAGACATTTACTGCTGTAGCCTGACTTGAAGTTATTAGGCTTATTATTTCTTTAGCTGCTCGGAACAAAATGGAAGGTTTTTCAAATAGATGTGAAGTCTGTCTTCTTGAATGGATTCTTCGAAGAAGAAGTTTATATAGAACAACCATTAGGCTATGTGGTGAAAGGACATAAAGACAAAGTTCTAAAATTGAAGAAAACTCTTTATGGGTTAAAGCAAACACTAAGGACACAAAATAGCAGAATTGACAAGTGTTTTCAAGAAAATGGCTTCACCGAATGCCCATATGAACATGCTCTTTACATTACAAAAAAAGATGGAGATATTGTGATTGTATGTCTGTACTTGGATGATCTCATCTTCACTGGAAGTAATCCAAGCTTATTTGAAGATTTCAAGAGAGTGATTGATGGCATATTACCTCAGCATTGAAGTCAAGTATCATGAAGATGACATTTTCATTTCTTCAGAAAGTTATGCAAATGAGATATTCAAAAAGTTCAAGATGTGATTGCAATCTAATAAGCACACTAATGGAGTGCAGAGTCAAGTTATCCAAGTATGATGAAGGAGAAGAAGCAGATCCAATTTTTTTCAAAAGCCTTGTTAGAAGTCTGCATTACTTGACATGTATGAGACCTGACATCCTTTATGATGTTGAACTTGTAAGTCGATACATGGAGAATTCAAATATCACTCATTTCAAGACTGTAAAAAGAATCCTTCGTTATATCAAAGGTACAATTGATTTTGGCTTGTTATATTCATTGCCTAATGACTACAAGCTTATTAGATATAGCGACAACAATTTGGGTAGAGATGTAGATGATCGAAAGAGCACTACCAGATTTGTGTTCTTTATAGGAGATATTGTTTTCACATAGATGTCAAAGAAGCAACCAATTGTCACACTTTCCACTTGTGAAACCAAGTACGTAACTGCTACATTAAGTGTTTGCCATGCAATTTGGCTCAGAAATTTACTGAAGGAGTTGGGTTTACCACAAGTAGAGCCAACCAAGATTTGTGTGGATAACAAGTCAACAATTACTCTATTCAAGAATCCAGTCTTCCATGATCGAAGTAAACATATTGATACTCGCTATCATTATATAAGAGAATGCATCACAAGAAAGGATATACAAGTTGATTGGGTGATGTTAAAAGATCAAGCAGTTGATATTTTCACCAAACCACTCAAGCTAGAAGATTTTATCAGATTCCCAAATATACTTGGTGTCATAAAACAAGTTTAAGGGAGAGTGTTGAAAACGATAAACTTGTTTTACACAAATTATTCATTCAAGTGGAATGAGGTGTCACTACTAGAAAAATAGTTTTTACTGACATTAGAATAGTGTCAATAATTATTTTTAGTGATACTTGCTAATTGTGTCAGTAATCTGGCAGACAGAAAAATAGTGACACTTATAAGTGGTGTCAGTGATTACTATTACTATAGTATCACTAAAATCATAACACCATGGTATCAAAATATTACAATACTATATTAGTATTTGTGATTACTATTACTATAGTATCACTACTTTATGTATTATTTAAAAAAATAATTATACAAAATGACATATTACCCATTGATTTGTTGATAGAATTAAAAGGCTGTGAGAAATAAGAACAAAAATCAATTTATTTATCAAAACCTTTCATAACATTTAAATATTATCAATATATATTACATAATCCAAATACTTCAATACACAAAAGCAATTAAAATTTCAGCCACCAAGCCAAGTTAGCCAATAAAATTTCCAAAAATTAATGCAAGGATTCCAACGGTAAGTTTTTGAGCAAAACTTCCAGTAGCAATACCATCTTCCAACAGCACTCTAATTCTAGCTACATACCCAGGAACACTCCAACTCATATGCAACAACCCACTATCTTCCAATAGCACTATAATTCTGACATATATCCAGTAGCATTCCAACCCAAAGCAACAAACCAATCTATGCAGAATTAATCAAAAATCTGCAGGGGATGTCTTGCTATTGTTCTGAAGTGAAAAAAGCTCCTGTAAATTACCAGGGTTGTTTTCACTGCAGAGAAGCAGCAAAGCAGTCCATGCAAATAGACATAGGAGACTATAGAAATTAAAAAATGAGAAAGAAAGAAGAGTAACCTATTTACGCCTAAACTGAAACTCGGAGATAAATAGACATAGGAGCAAAGGTTCCTCTTATAGACACAAGAACTACAACACATAATAAAAGTCATCACATTAAGCAAACACACCCACACATGAATCATAAGATTTCTCCACAACACTCGCACGAAGGTTCTCGATTATAAGGAAAATGGTTCCATCAAGTCATGAATTAACAAACAGAAACATTAATACTACTCAAAGCCACACAATATTGCTAAAGAAGACATGGCATGACATAACTTATGGTAGTTGTGAAGTATCAAGCCTACGGTGAACAAATGAAGATATAAGACTTATGACCTTTACATCATACATAGCCAAAATTTGTAGAATTCAATTATATAGCATAAATTTAGCCAAGGTAGGCCAGGAAAAGAAATTGATACAACTCAAAAGTTTACAGGGCATAACCACTGGATTTAAAACAAATATCAATCGGTCTCTTAGGTTTTAACCATCCATTGTTTGTAAAAAAAAAAAGAAAAAGGATCTAAAGTGAAGCCTAAAAGAAATGACACATGTGCTTAAACATCACCAATGTCAGATACTTTTTACAATGGTAAAACATTACCTAGACTAAATTCTAGAGTCCTACAACTATAATCCTGTAGAAACAGGATTCCATATTGCTAATTCTGTTTGCTCAAATAACTTAATGGCTCGCAAACCATTGAAGGAAATACAATGTTCATTCAGCAAGACGGAACGACATCTCATAAATTTGGAGAAATTTCTCCATGCAGAATGCATTTCTCCAAATAAGATGCCTTGGAAATTCAGAGTAAGAAACAAGAAACAAACTTCATAATCTTTTTGTCTGTTTCTTAAAAACTAAAATGTTGGTAACATCCATAAATAGAACAGAACTAAATCACATTGTGGAAGGGAAAAAACCATAGAACTAGTGAAAATAGAGAGAGAGAGAGAGAGAGAGAGAGAGAGAATCATTTCACAACAAACTAGAGTGAGTTTGTTGGTTGGCCGACAATTGTTTTTGTCTTCATTTGATTAAATACCTCTTCTAATACTAAAATATGAAAAATATGCAGAGAAATCAAATTGATTGAAATATAACTCAACATCCATTAACTAAAACCCCACAAAAACAAAAGTACAACATAAGCAAAGGCAAAGCAAGTACCCATGAACATTTACAAAAATTGTAACACTAATCAGTAAGCCCGAACACCCCCCCCCCCCAAAAAAAAAGCCAAAAAAAAGGATAAAATATGAGTTGGAGACAGCCAGAAACCACAAAAATAATGAAAAATGAATGGAAAAAGAGTAGGCTAATTAATGTGGATAAAAATGATGACAATGAAGAGATAGCTATTTAGGAATTTTGAAGATGAACTTTCGATCCTAGAAAGCAAAGTTTAATTTTAATGATGAGTCATTGTTCGCTAATTAATAAAAAGTTTCAAGAGAGAATTGAATTATTACAAATTGACAATGTGATTGAAGCATGCTTGTCACTTTAGCTCGATGGAATTATACAGTCCAATCAAGCTTGATAATAGTCATTAGTGTTTATTCAAAATAATTTTTCCCAAAATAGAAAACATGCTTTCCTTTTTCCTCCTTTTAATTTGTCCTTATCATGGGACCAAATCTAATACTTTGAAAGAACTATTGAGTTAATTGCAATAATAAATAAGATGGAAAATTTTACATTGGAAATCGTTAAAATTTACAAAATCATAGTCTTACTCTAATTTGTAATATTTGGAAAACGTGTTAGAGATTAACCCCAAAGCCTTTGTAACCTAAAGCCTTTCTAGCTCTCAGCCTCAGGCTCAAATTCATAGACAAATGTCACTGAAAACACAATTTAAAAGTAAATGATTCCTTAAGGTTTTGGACTTTGGTCATTGAGTGTTTAACTGGCTTTGAAGTGGGAATGTCTTTTAGCAACATGAATGATAATTATATTTTTATTGTTGCTGAATTAAGATCATGATATTTTTGTTAAAGTCAAGTGCAACCATTTGGTATGGTATTGTGGGTGATACTTCACACTATCAAGTTGTAAGAAAGGTATTGTTGTTATATCATTGATCAATTTAATTACCTTTCTATTTTACACTTGGATACAAAAGTGATTTTGCAGGCCCTTTGAAAACAAACGGTAAGGAATGATTTTACTGGTATAAATAAAATGTACAAGAACATAAAACTGAATAAAATGATAAAACTCAGGAACAGAATAATTAAATTGTGATTCGAACTGTCAGTTTGATTCAGTTTAATAATGAAATATTTGATTGGTTCATTTTCTATGAAACAATTTTTTGGCTTATTTTTTATTCAGGCCATTGAATTTGAAACCAAACTAAAAATCATAGATCGGACAAAAAAAAAATTTCAACTGATAACAAAGACTCAGAGGTCCAAAAATTCAATATACAAAAAGTCGACGCAGAACCAGTCAATTTCCATTCGATTCATTCGCTTTTTCAATTCGATTACCATTTAAAGAGAACCGAACCGAAGCCAATTCAGCCCAATTAGATAAAAAACCGAATCAAACTTAATGGTGCCCAAACTAATGGGAATTTAGTGCTCCTCTAAGCATAGTTTACTAATAATAGTAAAATTATTGTAGTCTATAATTTTTTATTTTTCATTTTCAACTTAGACTGAGATGATGAAGTGGGCACACCACATGTGTGAGGAAATACATGTGTACACTTCTTCGGTAGTGGTCTTGTTTTTGTACTAACAACTACAAAATTATTACAAAAGCAAGGAAAATTATATATAACATTCTTCTCTCGCTCTCTCTCTCTATATATATATACATATGTAGAGTGCAGTGGTCATTTTTAATTAAGAGAGTCGAAAATGAGTCATAAATTCCTCCTTTTGGGTTCATGACTGAAAATTCACATTGTCGGTTTTGAAGATTTGGAGGTGTGGGTTTGTGTTGATTTGGAGATGGGGAGCCCAGAGGATTTTGAGAAAAGATGGTAATGCTTCATATTTCTTTTTGTTTTTGATTTTTCTGTTTTTTAAAATGGGCTTTCCATGCTTCATCTGCACTCATTGTCAAAAGTTTTGTTTTCAGCTTACATGGTTTTTCTGCATATATTTTGTTTTCAGCTTCTTTCACTACAGACTACAAAGGATCATCTCCAAAGGTTAACGCATGAAATCTCAGGACTTTTTTTTTTCCCCCCTTTAATAGTTTTTTCTTTGCAAATTTTGGTCTTTCAAGTTCAAATCTTTTTCCTTTTAAAAGAATTTCTCATTTCGAGTTCATGCAGAATCCTGTGTTATTTCATCTTTTCTCGTTTTAGGTAATTACTTCTTTTTTTAATTAATTTTCTTTCTTTGCAGGTTTTCTCTTCTCTTCGTTTCTTCACATTCAGCACTTTTCTGCCCCAACATTCACAAGGTTTGTATTTTCTCACCACTTTCTATTTTCAGTTTAATTTTCGTTTGTCAATTGTCTTTGTTTTCACAACTTTTTCAAACTACCTTGTTCTTAAGTGTTTTTGAGTGTCCTCTTATAAGTGTTCCCAGTGTTTCCTCTGTTTCCGCCGTGCGTTTTTGAGCTTTTCTAAAAAGTGTTGCACGTGTTTTCCTATGTTCTTTGCTTCATGTGTTCCCGAGTGTTTTCATTTATTTTTTATTCGAAGTGTTTCGGAAAACAATTTCTACTTTTAATTTTCTACTAGATTTTATATTTTATTTCTTGAGAGTATTTTCATTTATTGTTGTTCAAGTGTTTTCAGAAAACAATTTCTGATGTCAGTTTTCAACTAGATTTTGGAACTTTTTTTTTCATCAGATTATTCTAAAACTGTTGTCAATGATTTTGGAAAAGTGTTTTTATTTATTTTTATTCAAGCATTTTTGGAAAACAATTTTTGTTTTCAGTTTTTTAGTAGATTTTGGAATTTTTTCTCGATTATTTTGGGAAAAGTGTTTTCATTTATTTTTGTTCAAGTATTTTCGGAAAACAATCAATTTTGGATTTTTTTTTAATTTGTTACTACTACCAATCCTTTTGGAAAATGATGCTATGATTTTTGGATATATTTTGATCTGTTTTTGGCGTGGCCTTGGGCATTTCTCAACCTCGTAAACTAGTTGGAAGGACATGAATTTTCCTCAGAGTTATAAACTCATCACTAGGTTTTACCACAACCGATGTGGGATAACTTCAACATTTTGATGTCCTAAGTATGTTCTGAAAATAAGTCAAGTAATTTCAATATTTTAGTTTTGCGCTTTTTAATTTCTATTCTGATTTAGTACTAAACTTATATTCTTTATATGTTCTATACAGGATTTGCGGATCATCCTTCTACTAAAGCTAATAGAATGCACGCGCATTCAAGAAGGTGAGTATTAACAATTCTTTATTAAATGAAAAACCGAACCGAACTAATATATGTCGAAGAAAATTCGATGCCTAAACTATCACTAATAAATTACATTTTTGCAAAATAATTGTGCTAGTGACATGAACTGTCAATCACTTCAAAGTCAAAAGAACACAACAACATCCAGATTCAGCACCCACAGTTTATCATTATGCTTAATTTTTTTTCACAGTTATAATGATTTTAAAGGACCAAAGTTTTAATAATTAAAAAAAAACACCAATTATAAAATTGTAATTATGCCTTGTTTCAAATGTCATAAAGCGAATGATAAAAAATATTGCTAGTTAGAATTAATCACAAATGGATTGCAATTTGCAAAACAGATAAAATCTAACAACAAATTAAAAAAAAACAAATTTAACTACAGAAGAGAGTCTTTATGTTCTATCAACTGGGCACAAACAAAAAGTGTTCTACCCACCATTTGTTAAAAGCTTTTTCTAGTACAACAAAATTTTTACATATCAAAAATCATTTTCTTTCAAGACAAACATTTTTTTTAAAGTTAAAATATTCTTTGTGTCTTGGCACTCCTACGGCATCAAGCAGCTGGAGGTAGAACTGTGTTGATGAATCCCATTTGCCTGTAACTTTTGAATTTTTATTTATTTATTTATCTTTTTCTTCTGCTCTCAGTGGTTGGAAGGTACGCATTTGCAAATCAGTATTTTGACTACAATAGTGGAAGCATTGTGGTGTAGTAATTCTCTGGGATTTCTGCAAACTAAAAGGAAATGAAATTGTTTTAAAAAAAAAAATACAGTGAGGTGCACATCCAAACTGGTAAATCTGTTTCTGATTAACTAAATATGGTGTAAGAAAAGCAGAATGATTATTGCAATTAATGATTGGGTGTAATATTAGTTCCAACTTTTTGTCATCACTTTTATATTTGCAAGAACTTGATTGTTGTAGTATTGACGGTGAATGTATTTGCAGGTTGCTACTGACGTTGCTGCACGAGGATTGGATATTCCTGATTTTGAAGTAGTTATTAACTATTCTTTCCCTTTAACCACGGAGGATTATGTTCACAGAATTGGTAGGACTGGCGGAGCCGGTAAGAACATTCTTCACAAATCATAATAAGGTAGCATATCAAACTTTTTCATGTTATCTTTGCTTGAATTCTGGAGTCAAAACTATTGTATCCATGTGTCATGCCAAATATCTTGTTTTAGCTAGTGACATTGCTATTTCAGGCACTTGCTGGGGAGCTGGTGAATGTTCTCAGAGAAGCTAGACAAGTTGTGCCAGATGCTCTTCTGAAATTTGGCACTCATGTAAAGAAGAAGGTGCACATTTCTATCCTTTTTGATATCTTTTTTTTCATTCGATTTGCTGTTTATCCACTGGCTCGGCACATATGTTTGGAAATGTTGTGCAAACATGCATGGTCATCTGTTTTCTGCACTGAATGAGTTTACACTGTGTCTCATTGCATTGCAGGAGTCCAAGCTGTATGGGGCTCACTTCAGAGAAATTTCGGCTGGTGCTCCCAAGGCTAAAAAAATAACATTTAACAACTCTGATGATGAAGACTGATTCAATGTATTGTTGCCCCTGAAACTTGTGTAGGGCTAGCGACAAGATATATAGGAATGTAGGATTAGCTATTATTGAAATTGAGAAACAAATTTCTGAGTTGCTATGGTCTACTTTTGGCAAGTTAATACATTTTTTACTTTTACAGACAGCTGCAAGATAGACATTGAACACGCATCAATCTGCTGATATGTAAACTTCACGCTTGTACAAGCTTTCCCAGCTTCTTTGGTTATATACAAGTTATTCGTTGCTACTTTGCTACATGTGTATCGCTGCTTTGTCCCATAAGGGTAATTTACTCTTTTCTAACTCCGCAGGTTAAGAATTGTAAGTTAAGCGTGTTGACGACTTATTTTGTTACGCAGCATATTTTGAATTGGCCCTTTTGTAGTAGTGATGATGAAAATGCACCAAATAATTTATGTAACTTGTTAAACTAAGGTACATTAAACTCAAGTGCAGATACTTCCTATCATCTTTTTCGTCATTGTTTTGTGGCCTCAAAATTGTGGAGTGGAGTTGGCAAAATGAAAGCTCAATGGAATGCGCCTTTCGATCAAAATCAAATATGCAGGCAGTCTTAAAACTTACAAGAAGGAAGCAATCAATATAGAAGTAGAAAATTTCATAAATAGATAAATTTAAGCTGGAAAAGTGCAGCCTTACTCTAGAAATTATTGTGCAAACTAGGCTTGTATAAGCATTAAAGTTGGTTTCCATTGAGCTAGACGTTTTCCGCAAGATATTTCAAAGGAATCGCTTTGTAATTTCTCATTACGTCTTTAATGTTTACAAACTAATCCTATGGCTGGGATTAAATGCATCCAACGGCTGCTGCATGTAGTACTTACACATTACAGCTTTCACTTATTTTTATTCCATTGCAGGTGTTTGTTAAAAGTAATGAAGTGTGATATTGCTCCTGAGCTTCACTGGGACATTTTAAAAAACACTTATTATTTTTCTTGTTACTTTTAACAAACACCTGCTCAACAAACGTTTCTTACTTTTATAGTCAACGAATCCTCTTCTGCAAGTTTAATGTTTAGTACTTGCTAAAGATATATGTATTTTATATGAACTAATTAGCTATTAGACTTATATTTACAAACTGAGCTAAGAAACTTATGAAACTAAACAAAGACAAAAGGCAATATTAACTGATAGAGAATTGATTATGAATTTGTGATTCATGAAGCTCTTTGCTTGAAAAGCAGCTGCTTGCCAGAAACGGGAATGCACTTGAAGAGAAAACCAATTGGCCAAGACATAGCTGCAATGCCAATACAAGCTGCCCATTGCCCCCAACTCAGCCTCTCAGTATCAGCAAACTTCTTCAGAAACTCTACCATTACGAGTTGAAGAACAATGGTAATTCCAATGATTGCTAGAAACAATTTGTTCTTGTGTATCCCTTTGAATATATTCTTCTTCTCAAGTTTCCTAGCATTGAACTCATTGAAGATTTGGCAGAAGACAAAAGTATTGAAAATCATGGTATCTTTAACACTTTCCTTCACGCCGAAGATTGATCTTCCTTTAAATTGCAGAGTCAGTAAGATGGCCACCTGATAAGTGGCCTGAGGAATGAGATTCCTCCACATGAGTTTTGTTATCAGAGGCTCGGATCGGCCAGCGGGGGGCTTTGACATGAGATCATTGGTGGGCTGCTCAGTGGCCAATGCCAATGCTCCCAGTGTATCCATTATCAGGTTCACCCAGAGCAGCTGAACAGCAGTTAGTGGGACTTTTCCTGAAGAAACAGCAGCAACAAAGTTGATGACAAGAGCAGCAACATTGACTGTGAGCTGAAATTGAAGGAATTTCTGAATGTTGTTGTAGACACATCGTCCCCATCTCAGAACTGTCACTACAGAGGTGAAGTTATCATCCATAATGACGATATCTGAGCTCTCCTTTGCCACTTCAGTTCCTTGAATTCCCATTGAGAGTCCAATATCTGCGGCCTTGAGAGCAGGAGCATCATTTGTGCCATCGCCAGTCACTGCTACAACATGGCCTTTCTGCTTCAAACTTTGAACCATCAGAAGCTTGTCTAGTGGGGAAGACCTTGCCATCACTCTGATACTTTCAATCTTTGCCACTCTTTCTTCAGCTGAGAGACTTCTGAATTGCGCACCTTCGATTACTGCATCATCATTGTTTAAACCCACATCAGGATTAAGGATTCCACATTCCATAGCTATGGCTTTAGCCGTGTGCACATTGTCCCCAGTTACCATCTTGACATTCACCCCTGCATTTCTACAACATTCAACTGCTGCTCTGACACCTGGACGACAAGGATCCTTCAAGCCCATAAGGCCCAACAAGGTCAGGCCAGTTTCTTCAAGCTTCTCCTGAACCAGCCCATCAGCCTCTGCAACTTTGGTGTGAGCAAAAGCAATGCATCGTAAGCTCTTGGCTGCCATGTCCTTGATAACTATCTCAATTTGCTTTCTCGCTTCACCATCCAAGACTCTGATTGTCCCAATTTTGACATAATAATGAGAACACATGGCCAGTATCATCTCTGCAGCTCCCTTCCAGTGTATGTGAACAGTCTTTTCGGGGATCCTCTTCACCAAAACTCCACTTCTCTTTTTCTCTGAATTGAAGGCCTCCACATTGATTACTTTACAGTACTGTTTCGGTTCATCAACATTCATCCCCAAATCAAGCACAGCCCAAGAAAGAATTGCCTTCTCAGTTGGGCTACCAGTAATCTCGGGAGTCGATTGAGAATTTGATTTGTAAACATTACCAATGGTGTTTAAACCAACTGCTTCTTGCAGCAAGTCGTAGAGATTATGTGCTAATCCTGAGGAACTAGCATCGCCCCTCATTGCTTCTTTTCCAATCCAGAATTCCGTAACCTTCATTTGATTTAAAGTGAGAGTGCCTGTTTTGTCAGTGCAAATGGTTGTTGCAGAGCCCATAGTCTCACAAGCAGAGAGCTTTCTTACCATAGCATGTTCCTTCATCATTCTTTTCATCGAAAAAGCCAGCGTAAGAGTAACAGCAAGAGGCAAGCCTTCAGGAATTGCCACAACAATAATGGTGACAGCAGCAGCAATAATGTTGATCACTGAATTCATCACATCATCGACCTTCGTCTTCCTCCCGAGAAATTCTCTCTTTTCGGTCTCATCTCTTGTGTTTCCCGTGAAGTACCGAATCAACATAACCGCAAGCACAAGAACAGCCACTGTTAACCCAATCTTCCCAATGCAAGAAGTCAGCTTGTTGAGCCGAGCTTGCAATGGGGTCTCCTCATTCAACTCGTGGCTAATAGAGCTCATCATCTCACCCCAAGCAGTGCTCATTCCAACAGAAGTGACAAGCATGAAGCCATAGCCATCGGTCACTTTAGTACCCGAAAGCAAGAAAGGACTTTTCTCATCAACTTCAACATGATCACTTTCCCCAGTCATGCTAGACTCATCAACCTTCAAAGAATGGCCGTTCAAGAACAACCCATCAGCCGGAATTTGATCACCAGTCTTCAAACAAACAATTTCACCAACAACAACATCAAAGATTGACAAACCCTGGCGCCTGCCATCTCTCACAACTTCAACTCTTATATCACTGCTCTCATCAGCAAGAGCCTGAAATTGTCTACTCTGCTTAAAATTACTCACAGCAGAGACGATGACAACTAAAAATACAGCAAATATGATACTACCGCCATCGAACCAGCCTTCTTTCAAGCCTTCTTGTTTAATGCCAAACCCCAGAGAGAGTAAAGCACAAACCAAGAGTATGATAATAGTTGTATCTTTAAACGCCTCAAAAACAAAACTTATAAAGCTTTTTGGTTTTGGTCTTTTGTACCTGTTTGCTCCGAAAACATTAATCCTGTGACCAAGATCAGCTTCACTGCCACTGATGCCACGCTTGGTATCACTTTCAATAATCGCAGCAACTTGATTAACTCCTCCAAGATTACTCAAGGACTCAAAACTCTTCTCTTTCACCATCTTTGAGAGCATCTGCTTGTCGACCCCGACAAAGGGAACTTCATGATCGTCACTGGTACTAATGTCGACGGCAACATAAGAGAGCGAGCGAAGCAAGATTTGGTTGTTGTTTTGCAGACACTTTCTGGACATTGAAACAAGAGCTCTGGTGAAGCATATGACCCTGAAGGCCATTCGCCACCTTCTTTGGTGGCGTTTTGAAAGTATCAAGAGGTCAAGATCTAATTCATTGATCGGCGTTGTATTTTCAGTTGGTTTCCGAGACCTAAGAGTTAGAGACATGGCTGAAAAAAAAAGAATGAGGACAAAGATCAAGAATCTGTAACAATGGAACGAGTTTGTAAGTCTGTGAATGGGTTCTCTTTATATATAGGGCTTTGCGAGGAGCAAAGAACTTGCACTGTAGCTTCCTTTCTTAACTGTCACAGAGAAATTCTCTCGGATGATTGTTATTGACAAGCTGCTTCTGTTTCCTGGTTTTTTCCTTGGTCATTATGATTTCTTTCGCAAAACTATTGAGTTTTACTAAATTTGGAGTGTACATTTGTAGGTTATGCAGGCTTTTACATTCGAGCAATAAAGGAAGGAATCTTATTTTTCTTTATTTTTATTGATTACCATATAACAAAAATATGGCGTGTCATTATCAATTGGTAATTAATAGACTTTCACAAGTTACGAGTGAATTAATTACATACACCTTGTTCAATGTCATTCCATTTGAAATAAAATATTTTGAGATATATATCCAAGAAGAAAAATTGTATTGTGAAAATTTCTCATAAATTAAAAACCTTATAACGCAAGGATTCTCTTGCCCAAGTAAAGTACAAAATTTTCTTTAAATTTTTCTTCAAAGCTGTATGATTACATATTCTTTAACCGATCGGTGAAATATTTGATGATGTTAGCATATATTAGAGTTGATTTTCACAAAAAAAGGTTACTTTCTGGGGTAAATACTCTTTTCCCCTTAGTTTGAGTCAATCATCAGTTACTACACAAAGTTTTAAAAATTAACCAGAAAATCTCTATCGTTACTTCTAGAGTTATTGGATATAATGAGGTAGATTTTAACGGAAACAAATACATAGCATAAACATTTTGATTTTCTTTTTTCATTTTAAAATGTATAGTCTAACTGAGTAATTGGCTCCCAGTCTAAAATTATAGGGGAGGAAACGGACATTAACTCTTACTTTCATAGTCACAAACCTTCTTTCCATACACTGACCTTCTTGCCTAAAAATTTTGATGGCTTCTTTGAGATGCCACGCGGCTATACACAATCAAGTGAAAAGCCTCTTTGAAGTCACGCATGGCATGGGATATCAATTTAGTATTTACTTTTACTGTAAATAGAACAAACAACTGCACATGAATGTAAAGGGTAATTTTCCTTTTTACGACATTGAAGTGTTCTTCAAGCAAAGACTTTCGGTCAAGAAAACGAACTACAAACTTATGATTGGGGACAAAGTCATGGGTTGGCTCAATTGATGAACTATAAATGATTCGATCATTATTTTTCTAAATTGTAGAAAAATTTTGCACACATTACCAAAATTCTCGTATTATGTACGAGTTTCTTCTGAGTAAAACTTCAGGCGGTGATTGTGATTTTTTCTTTTAGAAAAATAAAGCTAATTTAGGTTTGAAAATATTGTTTTAAGTACTTTTTAAGTAGATTTTTTTTCCTCAAGTTGAATTGATAGAGAATTCAGCTAAAAATAATAAAAAAATGCTTTCGAGGAAATTGCATGATCTTTCTTCTGTTCAATGAATAATGAATGTATTTTAATTTGGCAGTTAGGAATGCGAGAAATATTCAATATTCATTCATTCACTTTGTGTTTATCTGTATTATTCGTTCTAATTTGTCAAAGCGAACGCATTAATTCGTTTCTGTTTTAAAACATGATAGCTAGTGTGATCTAACTGTGAATGTGATTTAATACATTATTTTATTTTTTAAATCAGCAGTTTAGCGGTTAATATGACTTTTAATTTCTTATTGATGCGTGTTTGATAAGACAATTAAAATGATATGATCATTTTTAGGACCCACTTAGGACCACTTTGTGGTTCAGATAAAAAATTAATAATATAACCCTTTTATTATTCTGAAAATGACACTTATAATTTCAAGGATTGAGAAAATAGTCAAGTAGACCCCCAAATTTTTAATAAGAATACCAAAACCTCTTTTCGATTATAATATCTTTTAACTCTTTTAACCAAAAAAAACATGAATTAGTTTTCAATTTAGTGTTCAGTTTTATAAGAATTCCAAAAAGAAGAGTCTAATGATTCGAAGGTATTTACCGGATTTGATTACTTGGTCTGTTTTATTTAAAGCATATGTCGATATTTTCAAAATTATCGTGGCATGTGTCGATAATTAAAATAATGGTAGTCACAGTAAAAGGCTAAAATCAAAAGATCCGTCTTGCATAGTCATATGATCATCGTCGAGGGGAAATAATCCCTATCTTGTAAGCTAGGTCTTTATGTTAGATCTATCTCCTTAAGCCATAAGAATTAGGGTTTAACCCTTTCGGAAGTCGCCATCTGTTTAAGAAAATAATCTCCGCGGACCCTCAAAAACCATGATTTGTTCGGATTTGTATCCTATATTTTTTGCTCAGCTTCGTAAGGATCTTATGACGTGTTAGCTAAAAATAATAAAGAAAAAAAATGCTTTCGTGGAAATTGGATGGTCTTTCTTTTGTTCAATGAATAATGAATGCATTTTACTTTGGCAGTTAGGGAATTCGAGAAATTTTCAATATTCATTCATTTACTCTGTGTTTATCTGTATTATTTATTCTAATATGTCAAAGCGTATGCATTAATTCATTTCTATTTTAGAACACGATAACTAGTGTGACGTAACTGTGAATGTGATTTAATACATTATTTCATTTTTGAAATCAGCAGTTGAGCGTTTAGTATGACTTTTAATTTCTTATTGACGGGTGTCTGGTAAGACAATTAAAATAATATGATCTTTTTATTATTATGGAAAAGGACACCTATAATTTCAAGGATTGAGAAAATGGTCGAATAAATTTCTAAATTTTCAATAAGAATACCAAGACCTCCTTTCGATTATAGTATCCTTTAACTCTTTTAACCCAAAAACATGAATTAGTTTCCAATTTAGTGTTCGGTTTTATGAGAATTCCAAAAAGAAGTGTAATGATTCTAAGCTATTTACCGGAATTAGTTACTTGGTCTATTTTATTTAAAGTATATGTAGATAATTTCAAAATAATTGTGGCATGTGTAGATAATTAAAATAATCGTAGTCACACAAAAAGGCTAAAATCAAAAGATCCATCTTGGATAGTCATATGATCATCGTCGAGGGGAAATAATCCCTATCTTGGAAGCTAGGTTTTCATGTTACATCTATCTCCTTAAGCCATAAGAATTAGGGTTTAACCCTTTCGGAAGTCGCCATCTGTTTAAGAAAATAATCTCCGCGGACCCTCAAAAACCATGATTTGTTCGGATTTGTATCCTATATTTTTTGCTCAGCTTCGTAAGGATCTTATGACGTGTTAGAATTGCTTTTAAGGGCTATATATATATATATTTTTTTTTTGTTTTGTAGTATAAACGCTCTATTATTCCCTTGAATTTTTTATTTGGTAGTGATTATTATAAGATTGGCTGAGTCAGACTCTTGTCCTTCTTCTTCTTACATTTCTTTCTTTTCGTTATTTTTTTATTTAAAATATTCTGGGCAGCTAATTTCTTCCTTCTTCTCCTTCTTCCAATCTGACGAACATTGGACCATTACAAATCCTTGATTTATGTGGAGACAATAAAAGTTAAAATTTTCCTACTAACCAAAAAAAAAAATAGACAAAAAGAGAAGAAAATATAAAACTAAATCAAGATTTCACTATAAAAATCGAATCCGATCTAAGTCAAATTCCTTGCATATATACGAAAATTTAATATCTTCATGAATCGGTTCCAGCAATTGAAACAAAAAAATTAATTATATACCCACAGGTTATTTTTATTTCTTCATATCCACAATTGTTGTTGAAATTTTAAGGTTGAATAGAGTTATTCTGAATTTTCCCCAAAAAATAATAATAAAAGAGTGAGAAAAGAGAGAGAAAGAAAGACAAAGATGTTTTAGAAGAAAGTAAGATTAAAAAAAATCAGTTAATAAAACACGTTCAAGTAAATGATTTTCTTTTTAAAAAATTGTTTTGAATTAATCATAGGCCGTTAAGGCTTGTTAACAAAATGCCTTTAATGAGAAAAAAAATCTCAGCCATTAAAAATAATTATGACACGTCATAGGATCCCACAAATACTCAACTTAGTAGAAACTCAACTAAGCATAGGATTCAAATCCGATTCGTTTAAGTACATGATTTCTCCACTTCATATATATATTTTACTATGAGTTTCCGAAATTTAAATTTCTTTTTTATTGCTTTTTTTGTGTTTTTCTTAATTGCAAGTCAGCTAAGAACATTGTTCATCAGCCGGTGAGATTTTCTTATTTTCTTTCTATAATATTTTGGTTTTCATTTTTCAAAGATTTGTTATGTAATTTAATAATTTATGTAACGGAAATTTACGAATTTTTTTTTTGGGGTACCAGATTGCTTGTAAATTGTGTTGAAGCAAATGCTATGCTGCTAAAGACATTAAATTTAGTCAATGTATGTGTTGCATAATTAGCACGTGTACTAATAAATGCAAGTAATATAATGAAGAGTAAAGTATCGTTAACAGAGATTGTATATCTAATTAGCTACCAAAATTATTCTAACCCAAATTTATTTGAACAATTGAATAAATGAATTTAGATTAAAAAATAAAATGAAATAAAGCAATTAAAAATTAAATACAGATGCCACCGATAACAGAAATCACCAAGAGATTAAAATAATAGGACATCCGACTTCACCATAATCAATTTAATTTAATCTTTTATCTATTCTATTGAAGATTAATTATTACCCATGTTGACAGTTGAATAACCCTAATTCCTTAGATATCCTTTCTCACATATTCCCGTTTACTCATACATCATATCTCTATGTTCAATATAATATATGAAAACTCATTAACTTTTATGGTGTTCTTAGATTAACTGCACGAATAAAGTTAGTCCATCTGTATCTCCCATATAATTCACGGCATCCATTACATAAAGAAAAAATATATAAATCTTCTCTTAGTCTCATCATGTATCCTCAAATCATTTAAATATGGGCCACATATTTAAAAGCATTAAGCACAATAATGAACATTTAATCATGGAATAATAAAATAAAAATAATACAAATTTATGAAACTAAATCTTCATATTTAGGCTACATCATAGCCGTAGCAAAATAAATTAGTTTATAGGAATATAAAGAGAATGTATAAATTTAATTGTGAACATTAAAGCAAAGCAATATAGAAAAGGAAAGAAAAACTCATGAATTAATCTTAGTTTCTCTCGGATCTCTTGCGGCTGCTACTTCTCTTCCTCTCGACTTCTTGATGAGCATAGTATACATACAGACACTCTCTCGATTTTATGAGAAAAGTTCATTTATAGGAGAGAATAGATATTGGGAATATGAGTTTTATACAACCCGAGAGCCGCCGCTATTTCGAACTGAAAAGGGTCGTACATAGCAAAGTGATTGTTGTGCAAATTTTAATGTACTCGCAAGCGCACGAATCTATTGTAGTGTAGATCAATGGTGACGAGTGTCGATCTCACGAGGAGGTGGATTTTAATTATATATAGAATTAATTTTGTAAATGGGTGGTTGGAATTATGGTGGAAATGATTTGGAATATACTAAAACTTAAATTAAAATGGCGAGAATAAATTCTAAAACTGGAATTCAAATGACGAGAATGAATTGAAGAGAATTCTATTGCAATGACGTACTTGGGTATCTGGATCCGTATCAACATGCATCATGAGCTAAATAATCCGTATTAATGCCAATTAAATCATGAGGGGGGAATCCACACCTCATGAACCACGCTCTAATCAATATGGTACTAAGGGCTTATCGTGCCAAATAATAATAATCTTGTACTAGAGGGCCGGTGAAACCAAGGCGGTACTAGACAAAATTAGTATTATTTGTCGACGAGAAGTCAAAACATCCACAAAAACTAGAGGGGAAGAGAAAATAAATTTACCAAATAAAGCCCATGACACATGTTGAGACTTCACCTTCAACCCAAGTTTGAAAGAAAACTAGCCACTCATAATTGAACTAGGGCAAAATGAGAATTTATTAAAATACGAAGAAAATACAAGATGGAGAAGGAATTATAGAAAATGGATTCCAAAAATGGATTCAGAGATCTCAAATTAGGGGGGCCCTCTTTTTATAGATACATGGAGTAAATCATGGGCATCGAATTAAAAATAGTTTGGACGCTCAGGATTGCGCCACGTCATCAGTCAACAGTCCACAGTTTGACCACGTGGATGAACAGTAACACGGTTTGACCTGGATGAACAGTAACACGGTTTGGTTGAAAATAATCCTGTGTGATGCATACACCGTACGCGAGATTTTTCATCCACTGATATGCTGCCATGTCACCATCAACAATATATAAGAATTTTAGTCCAACAGGATCGTGACACCTCATCCGTTAATGCCACCTCATCGGTCAATACCATGTCATCGATCTGTCCATGTGAACAGTGTCGTGAACAGTAACGTAGACAGTACCGTACCCGTGAATAGTACCATACATATGAATAGTGTCATTTTTCCTTTTATGCTCCTCCTAAGGTTTTCGACCGTCCTGAGTTCAAAAGTAATGTCCGTTTTTTCATCTGATCTCTCCTTTATTGTGAAATGACTATAATGCCCCTAAAATACATAAATTACTTAATTAAAATAAAACACACGTAATTAAATCACAAGAATGTTAAATACATAAAAGTAAGGGTTGGTAGTAAGACTTGAAATGTAAAATGACGGTTTTCTCTTTTATAAATATGCATTTTCTAACACTCAACAGTGATACTCTAGTGTCTCACAAGAAAGAAGGATTTCTTTCAATTGACGATACTAATATTGTATTTTCATGTGAACATGGACAAGAGAGCTATATGAAAAAATGGTGGTTCAATTCAATGTTATTTAAGGACAAGGGGAATTAGAATACCGGTGTTGGTTAGTAAAGAAATGGAGAACTCTAGTCCTATGAAAAATCTCAGTGTAAGCAAAGAACTGATTAAAAATATATTACCCTTTGTTGTATATTTACTATTTTTTTTGGATAACTTTAGTTAATTGTGTTAGGAAAATGTGCTCTTTAAAAGCATATGTGTTTATTTACTTGTAGTAAACAATTTATTTTATTAATAAAGTAAATGAGGTAGTGTAATCAAGTATCTTAATTGCATTAATATTTTGACTAAAGTCTATTTAATCATATTATATATATTTATATGATCACCATGTGGATTCACAAAAGACATAAATACAAGTTATCTTATAACTAAATAAATTATGTTCGTAGTTGATAAATAAAGTTAGGCACTTTATTTATATATAAACTGTAATAAATTCATTGAATTATTTGTCTTAATCATGTATGAATTTATTGATGTAGTACGACTACATTGAACATGATCACATATGAAATTTAATTAACTTTGGAATAACTGTCAGACTTATTAAATCTCATAGGCATTGATGTTACTGTAATCCTAATCTTGAGTTAGTTATGATTTCATGATTGTAATTGTTGTTCCATTTGAGTTACCAATGGGCACGACACATGCTTATAGTCAAGATTACCCGGTATCTTGGTGGGAGCAATTATGAGTATTGGAGTTATAGATTAACAATATAGAATTTGTATAACAAATCACTTGATGAGTTTTTGGTACTTGATCATAGAATTCTCTGGTCAGAGTGTGTCAACATATTTAGTATGTTGAAAATGATTTTTAGAGAAAACCAGTAAGTATTAATGAAAAAGATGTAATTAAATTGATTGAACAGTTGAGATATCGATTTAATTAATGACGTGGTACATGTTGACTGTTAGAAAATGTATATTTATAAAGGAGAAAATCATAATTTTACATTTCAAGTCTTACTAACCCCGTACTTTATGTATTTAAACTTCTTGTGATTTAATTACATGTGTTTTATTTTAATTAAGTAATTTATGTATTTTAGGGGAATCATAGTCATTTCACAATGAACAAGAAATCAGACGGCAAAACAGACATCACCTTTGAACTCAAGACGGTCGAAAACCTTAGGAGGAGCATAAAAGAAAAAATGTCACTGTTCACATGTGCGGTACTATTCACATGTTCGGTATTATCTACGTTACTGTTCACGATACTGTTCACATAAACGGATCGATGATATGACATTGACTGATGAGGTGTCACAATTTCATTGGAGAAAATTCGTATGCACCGTTGATCGGTGACGTGGCAGCATGTTAGTGGACTAAAAATTGCACGTACGATACATGCATATACACGGGATTATTTTCAATCAAATCGCATCACTATTCAAGCCGGTTGACTGTTCAAACTGCGTGGTCAAACCGTGTCACTGTTTAAACCGCGTATTGTTGACTGATGACGTCGCGCAATTCTAAGCGTCCAAACCCTTTTTAATATAATGACCATAATTTACTCAATGTATCTATAAAAAAATGGGTCTTTCCACCCTAATTCAGCATCCCTGAATCCATTTTGGGGCTCCATTTTCTGTAATTCATTTTCCATCTTGTATTTTTTATGTATTTTAATAAAATTTCATTTTTTCCCTAATTCAATTATGAGTAGTTAATTTTCTTTTAAGTTTGAGTTGAAGGTGAAGTCTCGACATGTGTCATAAGATTTATTTGGTAAATTTATTTTCTCTTCCCCTCTAATTTTTGTGAATGTTTTGACTTTTCGTCGACAAATAATAATAATCTTGTCCAGATACCGCCCTGTTTCACCGGCTCCCTAG
Organism: Citrus trifoliata; assembly: GCA_018350135.1. Lineage (NCBI taxonomy): Eukaryota > Viridiplantae > Streptophyta > Magnoliopsida > Sapindales > Rutaceae > Citrus > Citrus trifoliata. The sequence goes on along the minus strand of CM031388.1, from coordinate 15,572,291 downwards.
TACAAGGTTATTATTATTTGGCACGGTAATCCCTTATCACCATATTGATTAGAGTGTAGTTAATGAGGTGTGAATTCCCCCCTCATGATTTAATTTGCACTAATAAGGAATATTTAGCCCATGGTGCATGTTGATGCGGATCCAGATACTCAAGCGCTTCAATTATTATAATTTTCACTTCAATTTATTCTCGCTATTTTAATTCAAATTCTAAGATAGTCTAAATCACTTTCACCACAAATTCAACCACCCATTTAGAAAATTAATTTTACACAGAATTAAAATCCACTCCTCGTGGGATCAACACTGGTCATCATTACTATTCTACAATAGATTCGTGCAGTTGTGAGTTCAATAAAATTTGAACAAGTTTTTGGCGCCATTGCCGGAGAGGTAAGTTATTTTAATTCGTAAAATTAATTTTTGTGAATAATTTCTTTTATTTGTTTTCTTGTATTTTTTCTTATTAAAAAAAGAAAAAAGTGAATATGCATTTAGATGTAATAATTTTTTTTCTTTCTCTATTCTTTACAATTCTGTAATTTAATTTTTAAGTTATTTTTCTTTGTAATTTTTTTATTTTATTAATTTATTTTTAGTTAATTTATTTCACGTATTTTTTGTGTGTTTTTATAGAAAGGTTTTAATAGCGTAATAAGGTTAGTACCGTAATTTCTCCTTCTTCTTTATTTTTATTTTCATTCCCCTCTAATCTTGAGCCTATAGACCTTGAACTTGAAAAAATATTGCGCACACATAAACACATTAAAGATAAAAGTGAAATGGATTTGCAACAACAAGTACCACCACAGGAGAGGCCATTTAAGGACTACTTCAGTCCCTTAAGTAATTTGAGCATATCATGCATAAGATACCCAAATGTAGCTACTAGGAGTTTTGAACTAAAATCTAGTGTGCTAAATTGTCTCCCAACATTCTATGACCTAGAAAATAAAGACCCATATAATCATTTGAATGATTTTCATATTGTTTGTCAAACATTTAAATATGACAATTTTTCAGATGATGATGTTAAACTTAAACTATTCTAATTTTCTTTAAAGGATAGAGTTCGTTCATGCCTCAACACATTGCCTGCTAATAACATTACATCATGGGAACAAATGTTAACTAAATTTTTGAATAAATATTTTCCAGTGCATAAAACCAATACTATTCGCAGAGAAATTTTAGAATTTACCCAAAGAGATGACGAGCAGTTTTTCAAAACATGGGAACGATTCAATGGACTACTCTTTAAGTGTCCACATCATGGGTACGAGAAATGGCACCAATGCCACTACTCTTTGGAGGGATTATTGCCACGTGTGCAAGAATGACTAATGGCAACAAGTGGAGGAGAGCTAATGTCAAAAAGTGCATCATAGATTTGGGAATTCTTCCAGTAACAAGTAGATAATTTCTAACAACAGAGTCGATCACTCAGGACTACTAAAAAAATTAAGAGAGTAATTGAGGTTCACATTGGCAAGTCAAATTCTGAAATTAAAGAAGTCAAAGCGATAATTGAAAGTATCTCCCGACAAATAGCATCGTTATCGACTGCTAAATCAACAGAACCATATGATCATGACTCATACCCAGATCAAGCTAATGCCGTAGGTATAATGAGAAAATCATCAAATTACAATCCATACTCCAACATATATAACCTTGGATGGAGAGATCACCCCAATTTTTCATCGTCTTAATGATTCCAACAAAATGGACCAGCAGCTCCAACTCCACCAATGCAACTAATTCTTCAAGTTCTTCAAGCCTCTCAGCCCTATTTAAACCATACAATCAAAACCAGAGCTACTCTTAACCCAAACCATGGGAGGATGCATTCTAGAATTTCAAGAATGATACTCACTCTACAATTGAGCAAAAGAACTGCACCATTGATAAACTACAAAATGAGTTGAGAGTAGGCTTCAACTCACAAGCCCAATCAGTTTCAAGCCTCGAGAAGATGGTGGGACAACTTGCTTCTTTAGTTCAGACCTTGGCAATGACTGTTGAGAAAGGTAAATTTCTAAGTCAACTAGAGCCTAATCCTAAAAGAGTACATGAAGCAAGTATCAGTTCACCACACCAGCATGGAGAGGTCAAAGTAGTCATGACCTTACGAAAAGAAAAGAAGTCGACAATAAATTGAAGATGCCAGTGATAAAAGAAAATCAAATTGTACCTGTGAATGTTAAAGACTCACCACCGAAGGAGAAAGAAGAAACCAACTCACGAGAATACGTTCCGAAAGCTCCAATTTCTCAGAGCTTAGATAAAGGAAAGAAGGAAAATCCACAGGTGAGATTCTAGAAATCTTCAAACAGGTAAGTGTTAACATCACTTTACTTGATGCTATAAAATAAGTTTCATCTTATACCAAGTTTCTTAAAGACTTTTGTACTAAAAAAAGAAACATTCATGTTCAAAAGAATACATTTTTAACAAAAAACGTTAGTTTTATATTCCAACACAAAATTTCTCTAAAATGCAAGGACCCAGGCTCCCCCACTATCTCATGTAGTATTGGGAACCACACAATTGAGAATGTTTTGTTAGATTTAGGAGCTAGTGTAAATCTATTGCATTATTCAGTATTTGTGAAACTTGGACTTGGAGAATTACACCCAACTCTAGTAGTGTTACTACTTGCAGATCGGTCCACGAAAATACCTCGTGGTATTATTGAGGATGTGTTTATCCGGATAGACAAATTTTATTTTCTTGTTGATTTCATTGTAATTGACACTCAACCAATCCAGAATTTAAGGAAACACATCCCTATTATTCTAGGCCGACCTTTATTGGCAACTGCAGATGCTAACATTTAATGTAGAACTGGAAATATGCAGTGGTCCTTTGGCAACATAACTATGGAGCTAAATATCTTCAACATTGCCAAACAACCTCACAATGCAGATGATGAAATTGTTGATGTAGATTTAATAGAAACATTAGTTGATAATACTTTTCTTTCAAACCTTAGTAATGATCCTTTACAAACATATTTAACTCACTTTTATTTGGATTTTGATATTGACAGATCAATCAATGAGGTCAATGCTCTACTTAACTCAGCACCATCCATGGATACTAATAAATGGAAGTCAAGAGTTGAACAACTAGCACCATAAAAAAAAACTCATCCCATCATCAGAATCACCACCGAAACTCGAGCTTAAACCATTACCCAACACTTTGGAATATGCATTTTTGGGAGAAAAAAGTACTCTGCCGGTAATCATTTCATCATCCCTAAATGACGAACAAAAAAGTAAGTTGTTGGATGTTTTAAAAGTGCACAAAGGAGCATTAGGATGGACCATAGCAGACATAAAAGGTATAAACCCAATAAAATGCATGCATTACATTCATCTTGATGAAAATGCTAAACCTACTAGAGAAATGCAACGTCGGTTAAATCTTAACATGAAAGAAGTTGTTAGAACTGAAATCCTTAAGTTATTAGACGCAAGTATCATTTACCCATTTATAATAGTTCATAGGCTAGTCATGTGTAAGTTATCTCCAAAAAGTCAGGAGTCACAGTAGTTACCAATGCTGATAATGAATTGATACCCACTAGAGTGACTACACGATGGCGTGTATGCATTGATTATAGAAAGTTAAATCCTGTCACACGTAAAGACTATTTTTCTTTACCATTTATCGATCAAATGCTTAATAGATCAGCAAGCCATGAATTTTATTGCTTTCTAAATGGTTACTCAAGATATAATCAGATTCCCATAGCACCAAAAGATAAAATGAAAACCACTTTCACTTGCCCTTTTGACACTTTTGCATATAGGAGGATGTCATTTAAATTGGGAGAAGGTATTGTTCTCAATCACATCATTTAGCAAAGGTATTGAGGTTGACAAAGCCAAGGTGGATCTCATTTCTAATATTCCTCCACCCAAAACAGTACGAGAAGTAAAATCTTTCCTTGGACATACTGGTTTTTATAGACGTTTTATTAAAGATTTTAGAAAAATTTCTAGACCCTTATGCAATTTACTTGCTAAGGATGTACCTTTTATTTTTAATGATTCATGTCTTGTGGCATTTGAAAAATTAAAGCAGTTGTTAACATCATCACTCATCATTCAGCCCCCAAACTGGAGCTTACCATTTGAGCTTATATGTAATGCATCTGATTATGCAGTAGAATCAGTATTAGGACAAAGGGTTGATCAAATTCCCCATGTTATTTACTATGCTAGTATGATATTGAATGATGCACAGTTGAACTATTCAACTACTGAAAAAAAAAATGCTAGCAGTAGTGTTTGCATTAGAGAAATTTTAATCTTATCTCATTGGTTGTAAAATAATTGTATTCACAGATCATACTGCTCTTAAATATCTTCTCACAAACAAAGATGCAAAAGTTATACTAATTCGTTGGGTGTTACTTTTGTAGGAATTCGACTTGGAATTTAAAGATAAGAAAGGCATAGAAAATGTTGTGGCAAACCATCTCTCTCGTCTCTATTTTATCACAATTACAGAATTATTAACATTGAATGAGTCATTCCCACATGAACAAATGATGAGTGTGGAAGTATTACCGTGGTATGTTGATATAGTTAATTATCTTGTTACATGTCAACTTCCAGAGCATTGAACTAAGTAAGACAATGTCAAATTTTTTGTGGAAATAAAGAATTTCTTTTAGGATAACCCTTATTTGTTCAAGTATTGTGCAAATCAAATTATTAGACGATATATCCCAAAAAGTGAAATTCAGAATATTCTTTCATTCTGCCATAAACAAGCTTATAGAGGCCATTTCAGTGCTAAGAAAACAGCTACTAAAGTTTTACAATGTAGTTTCTATTGGCCAACTATATTTCGAGACGCTTACACTTTCTATTCTTCATGTGATATGTGTCAACGAATGGGGAGCATTACATGAAGGAATATGATGCCATTAAATCCAATTTTGGTGGTTGAGATTTTTTATGTATGCGGTATCGACTTCATAGGACCATTTTCCCCTTCTTTTGGCCATCAATGCATATTCGTTGCTGTTGACTACGTATCAAAATGGGTAGAAGCAATTCCATGTAGAACCAATGATCACAAGGTGGTGATAGGATTTTTGAAAAGCAACATTGTTTCACGCTTTAAATTCTCTCGAGCAATAATCAGTGATGGCGGTGCCCACTTTTGTAATCGCTTACAAAGTGGCGACCCTATATCATCCGCAAACCAGTGGCCAAGTTGAGATCTCCAATCGAGAAATAAAGCACATATTAGAAGAGACGGTGAGGTTAGACAAAAAAGATTGATCATTAAGACTTGATGGTACATTATGGGCATATAGAACAGCTTGCAAGACCTCGATTGGGATGTCACCCTACAGGTTAGTGTATGGAAATGCTTGCCACCTACTGGTGGAACTCGAGCATCATGCATATTGGGCCATCAAGAAATTCCACTTTGACATGCAGCAAGCTAGCTCAGAAAGAAGATTACAACTGACAGAAGTTGAAGAAATTTACAATGATGCATACGATAATGCCAAAATTTACAAACAACGAATGAAAACCTTCCATGACAAACAAATTATGAGAAAATCTTTCACTCCAGGTCAGAAAGTGCTTTTATTCAATTCTCGCTTGCACTTATTTCCAGGTAAGCTATACTCTTGATGGTCTGGACCATTTATTGTTCATACTGTTTTTCCACATAAGACAATTGAAATTAAGGACCCAAAGAACGGTGTCACGTTTAAAGTTAATGGTCAAAGATTAAATCCATATCTAGAGTACCAACCACATGGAGAGGACACCGAAATAAATTTGAGTGACTCACCAGATTTGAATTGATTTTTTTCTTTTTGATGATTCAATTTTTTCTTTTTTCTTTCTATTATTCTTTTGCTAATTGAAATTATTTTTACATAAGTGTGTTTGTTTAACCACTACGTTTTCTCTTATCATTATTAATCATGAGTGTCATAGGTAAACAGTTCCTCCTGAACATTCTTAAACCACTTCAACGTGTAAAATCTCATCTCAAAAGGTAGATTCAATTTTGTAAAATATATCGTATTTGGGCTCTACAACCACCAAAGTTAGTATCCTATGTTGAGGATTTAGAAAGCCAGCTCAGAGATATTGAGAGAAGTGTCTACAACATCCAGTTGGAGTTTGAGGTAAATTCAATAAGAGGACGATTGTAATTTTCTTTATGTGTTTTAGTTTCTTTTTCTTTGTTTATGTACTTTAGTTTGTTGCCCCGATAAAGTGGCAGATAATGGTACTCCGTGACAATTAAGTCGGTTACTTTAGTTTCCCGTAATAACTAATATTCTTAGGCAAAGGTATGGAAAGAAATGAGATTTTAGCAAAGATTCACAATTGATTCCCTTCACTTCCTTAGAATGCCCTCTTTACAATTCATAAAGCTCGGTCTGAACGCATGTGATTGGTCATGAGAAATAACATACCTGCTGACATCTGTTGGTTAATCGAGACTAAAGTACAATTGGCAGGTGAGTTACCTCCAAAATTTATTGCATACATGCCTAGTTGTGGTAAATGAAATTATGCAAGAAAACGAAGAGCTCGAAGAATTTATGTTGCTTGTTATAAGTGTGCCAGAATGAGTTGCGATAAAAAAACCATGTTCTTTCGGAATGATATCTGATAATAGGGAAGATAAGATTCAATTCATTAGGGATGACTTGAATAAGGATTCATTGGATAATATCTTTTTGTCTCTTGAAACGCATCTCAGTGGATATGTGCAAGGAGCGATTCTCCAGTTATGCCCATTATTGCAGAAAGAGCATGCACGATATAGTCTCGGGAATCTGACTATAAACGACATTGTTTGCCAGTTTATAAGAAAACTGGATGGGAAGCCTATCCTCGACCCATAGAGGGCGTTCAAACCATTTCTTGACGTAAAACCAGAGGAAGATGTGAGTCACAGCAGCAACTATCTATAAATATCTTTTTACTTAACTGTTGTTTTATTTTATTGTTGTTTTATCATTTGTATTATTGTCTTCAATAATTTTATTTTATCATTTTTTTCTTTTTACTGTTTGTTTTTTGACTCTCGAGCCATGTGCTTTACACGTTAATTGACACTGACATTCTACCTCATACATAGTTGTGACCCATTGTCACCAAGATTATTAAATATGATTTTTTGTCAAGCACTAACAAATTATTTTTGAGAAGTATCTCAATAGTAGCTACTCTCAATAGACAATTCAAGAACATTTGTGTGCTTTCTAAATTTAATTATGGCAAACATAAAGAGTTTGTTAAGACAACTATAGATCTTGGTTAAAGCATAACAGAGAAAAAATTACACTTGGTGTATGGAGGAAGTAACTAAAGGTTATCAAAATTGGTCTTAGAAGCTGCTTTTGTCAGAGGAAGCCAAGTGTTAGGCATCATCCTAAAAGCCCTAAAATATATGGCCAGTTTGTCTGACTCACCGATTGGAGAAGAGTTAGTCATCTCAGGTATGCAAGAAAGAATAACTGAAATGCTTAATCATGTTGATACTTTTATTTTCCTTCCAAGAGATCTTACAACACTAGAGGCACTTATCACACTAATATCTTAGGCCCACCTGCACATTCACCATAAACCCATCGGTTTGTTAAATGTTAAAAAAAACCATTTTCCTTTTCTATCATTTTAAGTGTAACTTTTCTACATCATTTTCATATTTCTGTATGCATATTTTCCTTTCATGTTTAGAATAGGTTGGGAGTTATAATCTTGTTTTAAAAATAATTATGTGATTTGTTTTAACATTGGATAACATGATGAATTTCAAATTTTAGTATTTATATTATCTTTGGTCTTAAGTGATATTACGCCATGTTTGTTACTCTATATGTTGATGTCAGAGACAAATATGAGTTGATTGAAGAAATGAACATGTCATAATAAGTATCAAGTGAGTTTTTGATTCTATCGTTTTTCTTGGAGAATAATCATTTTGCCCATTCTTCATACATCTTAACAGTTTATTATTTTACACACGATCCCTAGATTTCTTTTGAGTTAACTCTTAAAAAAAATTGTAAAATTAAAAAAAAAAAAGTGTGTTGCTACATCTGGACTCATCTAACTATTAGATATGGAAGATTATTTAGAGCCCTAAAAGACTATAGAAGGGTCATCTTTGATCCGTTTGAGCCTTTCTAGCCATCTCTTTTATAAAATATCCACAGTCAACCTTTTTAACCCTTAAAAAAAAAAAAAATTCTTTGTCAAACTTATCATCTTGACCAACTCCAATTTAGAGTATTACCCGATATCTTACAAGTTTCATCACCTATTTATGTTTGAGAAAAATGTAAATAATTATTTTGTTCAGTGAAATTGTGCCAAACAAAAGTAAAAAATAAAAAATAAAAAACAAAAAATTGTTGTTAAAAAAATAACAATAATAGGTGAAATCAACCTTGCAACTTCCAAAACAAATCTCTGCATTTTTCCTCAAATATACACTTTATTTTCCATATTTCTCCTCATTTGTTAGCCATGTCCCTAGCCTACGTTATGTCCTAATAAAAGTCCTTAATTTTAGGGAACTATAGTCTGAAGTAGAAACTAGTTATATGGGCTAAAAAGATGTAGCGGTACATAATAAAAAATAAAATAAATAAATAAATTGGGTTGACTAGTATTTTTGTTTGACTTGAGATCGTATTATTTCTTAACTGAGGGCATATTTCTTTCACCTTGGTGAGAGCGTGTGACATTACTTTTTTATTATTTTCTCTCAAATTCAGCATTCATTGAAGTGACTATTTTTATTGGGTTTAATTTTCTTGTGAGAATGTCACTACTTCCAGTGAGATTTTGAGGTTTGACATGTCATTCATGATAACAGCTGTGACAAAGTCTACTGGGCTGATTCATGTGGATGGTTGATGTGGGTGTGATGTTTCTTTAGACTGTAGACAACACTTATACTTTTATTTGATTGTTATCATTAGTATGATTGAATAAACAAGATTGTTTAAAAAAATTATTTTGGATTTGAATTTTATTTTTGCTTTATTTGTTGATGTGGGTGTGATGTTTTTTTAGACTGGAGATAATGCTTATACTTTTATTTGATTGCTATCATTAGTCTGATTGAATAAATAAGAGAAAAACAAAATTATTTTGGGTTTGAATTTTGTTTTCGCTTTATTTGTGAGGGACTAGCAATAAGCTGGTTGGGGGGTGTGTTGAGTGTTAAAAAATCGTCATTTTACATTTCAAGTCTTATTAACACCCTTACTTTTATGTATTTAAGTTTCTTGTGATTTAATTACGTGTGTTTTATTTTAATCAAGTATTTCATGTATTTTAGGGGCATCATAGTCATTTCATAATTAACGAGAAATCAAACGGCAAAACAGACATCACTTTTGAACTCAGGACAATCTAAAATCTTAAGAGGAGTATAAAAGGAAAAATATCATCGTTCACATGTACGATACTGTTCACATGTACGGTATTGTCTATGTTACTGTTCACATAGACGGATTGATGACGTGGCATTGACCGATGATGTGGCATTGACTGATGAGGTGTCACGATTTCATTGGAGAAAATTCTTATACACTGTTGATCGGTGACGTGGCAGCATGTTAGTAGACCAAAAATTGCGCGTACGGTACATGCATATACACAGGATTATTTTCAACCAAACCGCGTCACTGTTCAAGTCGGTTGACTATTCAAACCACGTGGTCAAACCGTGTCATTGTTCAAATCGCTTGGTCAAACCGCGTACTGTTGATTGATAATGTGGCACAATCCTAAGCGTCCAAACTGTTTTTAGTCCGATGGCCATGATTTACTCAATGTATCTATAAAAAGAGGGTCTCTCCCCCCCTAATTTGGCATCTCTGAATCCATTTTTGGGCTTCATATTCTGTAATTCATTTTCCATCTTGTATTTTCTATGTATTTTAATAAATTTTCATTTTGCCCCTAGATAATTATGAGTAACTAATTTTCTTTCAAACTTGAGTTGAAGGTAAAGTCTCAACATGTGTCATGGGCTTTATTTGGTAAATTTATTTTCTCTTCCCCAATAATTTTTGTAGATATTTTGACTTTTCATCAACAAATAATAATAATCTTGTCTAGATACCGCCCCAGGTTTCACTGGCTCCCTACTACAGGATTATTATTAGGGAAAATATCCACCGTCCACCTATTTTTTACACCTTTTTCAAAAATACACAATTTCTTCATTTTTTAGCTAGAATCCACCTAAAATTACATTTTTTTCACTTTTCCACTTCTGTTTGGAATCCGTTAAGAAAACTAACGGAAACTTTAAAAAATGACCATTTTACCCCCAAAACGAAAATTATAATTTCACCCTAAAAACTGCCAAAAATAATAAGATTTGATGATGAATATCATTATTGGTACGTTAATGAAGTACAAAAAAATCTTAACTACTAGAGATTATAACTCAATGAATAATAAAACTTTACTTATCTTAAATTTAATTGATGGTTTGTGAGATTGGGCTATTTTTAATACTATTGTTATAATTTAGCATTCTAATTACCGACATATTTTTTAAAAAAACTTGCATTTGATGGTTGTGGAATTAATTTCTTTATTGACCGATGGGGAAAATTATTAGATTTAATCTGATTATTTTTTATAATTTTTAAGGTGAAATTGTAATTTTCGTTTTGGGGGTAAAATGGTCATTTTTTTAAGTTTCCGTTAGTTTTCTTAACGGATTCCAAACGGAAGTGGAAAAGTGAAAAAAAATGTAACTTTAGGTGGATTCTAGCCAAAAAATGAAGGAATTGTGTATTTTTGAAAAATGTGTAAAAATCGGGTGGACGGTGGATATTTTCCCTTATTATTATTTGGCACTGTAAGCCCTTAGCACCATATTAATTAGAGTGTGATTCATGAGGTGTGGATTCCCCTCTCATGATTTAATTGGTGCATGTTGATGCGGATCCAGATACCCAAGTGCTTCGATTATTATAATTTTCGCTTCAATTTATTGTCACCATTTTAATTCAAATTCTAAGATAGTCTAAATCACTTTCACCACAAATCCAACCACCTATTTGGAAAATTAATTCTACACAATTAAAATCCACCTCCTTGTGGGATCGACACTCGTCACCATTAATCTATTCTACAATAGATTCGTGCACTTGTGAGTTCAATAAAATTTGCACAACAGTATAAAGGATTTGTAGTAAAGAAATCAATGTGGCATGGGTCGAATTATTATTCGAAAATACTATCGTAGGTTCCATACAATTATAGAGGTCAAATCCAATTTTTTAGTGGAGTAGATTTGGAATCAAATAATTGGGTTAATTTAATTACAGGCCTAATTATTGCAGCAACTATTGTATGTACCCATATGATCCCCGGGTTAGCTCATTTAATTGACTGCGCCGCTACTGGATTAATAAGCAAGATAACTAGTTATTTGGGTTAAAAGCCTAAATATAGTATTTACTGGGAGGCTCCATTTAATATGTTTATTTGTAAGGGACCTTGTGTTATTTTACTTGGTGCGCCCTTATAACACAAGAACAAGTAACGTCACTTTTGGTTTTATGATTTTTTAATTTAAATCAAATATGATTTAATAGAATTAAAAAAATATAAATATGGAGCCTAGGGTTTCCACGAAATAGAGATATAAAAAGTAACACCACTTAGTTCTTTCTAAGTCAGTGCCTAAAACTCCAATAGAATTATGGTTATGTACACAAACCAAGTTTACAACATGTTCGTATTTGGAGATCACTAGCACATGTGTTGAAACCAAAGGCAAACAAAATGGATTCATTTTCTGAGGTTTGCATATTTGTGGGGTATCCTAAATGAACAAGGGGAGGTTTATTTTATAGTCCTCAAGATAGAAAAGTGATCGTGAGCACGCATTTTACTTCACTCGAGGAAGACTATATAAATAACTTCAAACTTAAAAGTAAGGTAATATTTGAAGTAATGTCAGATGATCAGGTTGATGCTCAGCTTTCAACATCTATTATAGAACAAGAAAAACAACAACAACCAGCTGATCAACACAGGATTATCTCTGAACAACCATAACTTTTAGAACCTCGTCGTAGTGGGAGGGTAACTAGGTTACCTGCGAGATACATGTTATTAGGAGAAACCTATATGGTTATCTTAGATGAATATATATAAGATCCCACTAGCTACAACGAAGCTCTAATAGACAGAGATGTTGAATTTTGGAAAAAAAGGCCATGAATTAAGAAATGCAATCTATATATTCCAATAAAGTCTGAGAACTTGTAGAGGCATCAAATGAGGTAAAACCCATAGGGTGCTAGTAGCCAAAGAGTTTACTCAAAAAGAGGGAATCGATTATGAGGAAACCTTTTCTCCAGTTGCTATACTTAAATCCATTAGATTTTGTTCTCCATTGCTGCAGTGCTAAATTATGAAATTTGACAAATAGATGTCAAGACTGCCTTTCTTAGTGGGTATCTTGAAAAAGACATCTTCATGCAGTAACCATATGGATTCATACAAAAAAGCCAAGAACACATGGTATGTAAGTTGCAAAAATCCATTTATCAATTGAAGCAAGCATCCCAGTCATGGAACATCAGATTTGATCAAATGATTAAATCATTTGGATCCATTCAGAACACTGATGAACCATGTGTGTACAAGAAAATTCAGGAAAAAATTGTAACCTTCCTAATTCTTTATGTAGACGATATCTCCTAATTGGAAATGATATAGGAGTATTGACTACCATAAAGAGTTTGTTAGCAAAACAATTTAATATGAAAGATTTAGGAGAGGAAAGTTATATTCTTGGTATCAAATTACAACGAGACCAAAAGAATAAAACTTTAGCCTTGTCTTAAGTGGTCTATATCTATAAGATATTAGTTAGATTTAGCATAGAAAATTCTAAGACTGATTTATTACCATTCAGACATGAAATTGTATTCTTTAAAAATCAATCACCTAAAACATATGAAGAGATAGAGAGAATGAGACAAGTTCCCAATGTAGAAGTTGTGGGAAGTCTCATGTATGTCATGCTTTACACTAGGCCAGACATCTATTTTGCAGTAGGGATGTTAGTAGATATCAATCTAATCCTAGACCTGAATACTAGACTACAGTTAAACATATAATGAAGTATATGAAAAGAAGTAAAAATTATATGCTTGTAATTCTAATGATGAACTCGTTCCAGTGGTTTATACTGATTCTGACTTTATGTTAGATAAGGATTCCAGAAAATTAACTTCCGACTATGTGTTTATATTAGGAAGTAGAGCTATTAATTGGAGGAGTGTGAAACAATCTTATATCGTAGACTCCAGAATTGAAGCTAAATATGTAGCTACATCTGAAGCTGCAAAAGAAGTTGTATGGTTTTGTAAATTCCTACAAGATCTTGAGGTGGTACCTGCTGTAACTGCACCCCTTAAACTATTTTGTGATAATAGTGGTGAGGTAGTTCAATCTAAGGAACCAAAGAACTTCAAGAAACAAAAACGTATTGACAGGACGTATCATCTTATATGGGATATAGTGCAGAGAGGTGATGTGGAGGTTACTCAGATTGCGTTACAACAAAACTTGGCAGATCTTTTTACTAAGGCCATACCTAGGAAATCTTTTTACTTGCACTTAGAATCCATGGGCATGCGTGAGATGCCAAATATGCTTTGAGAGCTAGTGGGAGATTGTTAGGAAAATATGCTCTTTAAAAGTATATGTGTTTATTTTATTGTAATAAACAAGTTTTCTAATTAATAAAATAAATATTTTATTCAAGTATCATAATTGCATTAATATTTTGAGTAAAGTCCATTTAATTATATTATATGTATTTATGTGATCACCATGTGGATTCACAGAAGACATAAATACAAGTTATTTTATGATTAAATAAATTATGTTCGCAGTTGATAAATAAAGTTGATCATTTTATTTAAGTATAGACTGTAATAAATTCAGTGAATGATTTGTCTTAATCATATATGAATTTATTGATGTAGTACGACTATATTGAACAAGCTCACATATGAGATTTAATTAACTTTGGAATAATTGTCAAATTTATTAAATCTCATAGGCATTGATTTTACTATAATCTTAATCTTGAGTTAATTATGATTTCATGATTGGCAATTGTTATTTCATTTGAATTACCAATGGGCACGATACATACTTGTAGTCAAGATTACTCGGTATCTTGGTGGGAGAAATTATGAGTATTGAAATTATATACTAACAATATAGAATTTGTACAATATATCTCTTAATGGGTTTTTGGTACTTGATCATAGAATTCTCTGGTCAAAGTATGTCAACATATTTATTATGTTGATAATAATCATTAGAGAAAACCAGTAAGTATCAAGGAGAAAGATGTAATTAAATTGATTAGATAGTTGAGATATCAATTTAATTAATGATGTAGTACAAATGATTATGCAGTAAAGAAATCAATGTGGTATGGGTCGAATTATTATTCGAAAACACTATCGTAGATAGAATACAATTATGGAGGTCAATTCCACTCTTTTAGTGAGGTAAATTTGGAATTAAATAATTGGGCTATTTTAATGACAGACCTAATTATTATAACTACTATTGTATGTACTCATATGATCTCCAAGTTAGTTCATTTAATTGATTGCACCGCTACTAGATTAATAAGGAAGATAACTAGATATTTAGATTAAAAGTCTTAATATATTATTTAGTGGTGGCTCTATTTAATATGCTTGTGTGTAAGGGTCTTGTTTTATTTTACAAGATGTGCCCCTTCAACACAAGAACAAGTAACGACACTTTTGATTTTATTGTTTTTTAATTTAAATCAAATATGATTTAATAGAATTAAAAAATATATAAATATGAAGCCTAGGGTTTCCACCAAATAGAAATATGAAAAAGCTTGTTTTTTCAAAAAGAAAAGGGAGAGCCACAACATACAGATCAAAGAAAAAGATTTTTCTCTCTAATTTTGAAAAGGAATATTTTCTCTTACTAGTTGATTTTAGTGGTGATAAAGGCATCTACACGTCAAGTGCAAATCAAACTTAAATCATAACCTAGAAAATCATTAGTGACGGATTGTGATTTAATAAGATTGGTGGTGACGAATCGTGATCTAACAGGAGTGATGGTGACATATCGTGATATGAGAGCCTAGATTAATTTAGCGAAAAGGCCAAATCAGATTGTTAGGGTATGATTTTCTAGATTATGAATTCCTATCTATTGTATGAAATCGGTCCCATTAATTTTTATATTAAAAAAACTGATTTTTCTCTAAAAAATTACATTATTTTATTAAACATATAATAAATTGAAAATTAAGAAATAAACAATACTTAAAGGAATCAAACGGTAGAGAATTAGAAGTTAAAGAGATTAAACACGGAGATTCAAAGCCGCATAACAAGAAGAGAAATTAAACATAAAACCGAGCCATGATGACGTTAAAAGAATTACGCGCGCAAGTAATTAGAAAGTGAACCAAATCTAAGGAAAGAAGATTATGGGCCTTTAAAATGGTAAAGTGCTTTTATCTTGGGATTTGGCTTCCAAATTTGATGTAGTCGGTTGCTTTAATTGGCTTGGCCATTATATAAGCCACGTTTTTGGCTTTCACGAGGGAGACGAATACAGAAGGGAAGCGACCAAAAGGAATTGAAGCAGAGCAGCAGCCGCGGTTTTGGAGAAGAGCCAGGCGCATGGATTAATCTAGGTGACTGGTTTTCTCTTATTTTTCATTCCCAATTCAATTATGTATAACTAAATATTTTGTGCTAGGGTTAAGGATGAAGTCATGTTCAATAAAATAAATTATTTTTTATTCAATTAATTTCCTATACGTGTGTTTTAACGTTTATGAATTTTTTTTCATTTGTTTGGTTAAATATAGTTAAATCTTTTTATTAATTCTTTCATGCATTATTAATTGTTAAGATTAATATTTGACTAAATTTATATTTAGATCTATAAAGTTCATATATGACAGTCTTTGATTCTGTTACTTTAATTAAATTATTTATATAGAGTGCTTAGGAAAATGTTGAATCTTTATTATTTAATATATTTACATGGATGCTTAGATAACATACTAGTAAGCAGAAAAAGAACATATATAAGATTAATTTTAATTTGGCTTAATTATTATATTCATGAATAGATGTAGATTGATTTCGAGCAGTAACTCTAAAATTGAGAACTAGTTGGTAACTAGATAATTGTTAAGTTGCACTATAGTGGTTTCTGAAACCTTGGTATACTCAATCCCTTGAATTCTTATGTTTATTTACTAGTTTTAATTTTAATTGCATCTTTAGCTTTAATTTTCTTAAACAAAATATTTTCTCTTCAATTAGGGTAGAATTATGATTAGGTTAGTTTAAATTTAGCTTTCCTAAAAATTGATAGTATCTATAGATTTGACCTCGTTATCCCATGTCTATACTTTAATAGACCTGTGCGCTTGCGAATACATTAATGTTGCGTTTACTTTTTGGATTGGAGTGGGAATCCTTGGATTAGGAGTGTGGAGTGGAAGTGGAGTGGGAGTAGAGTGTTTACTTGATTAAATGAAAGTATGGATTGTCAATCAGAATCCCAATTATTTGTTTACTTTGTCTTGGATTGGGAGTAAATTATTTTAAATTATAATTTTATCCTTATGTATAAAATTATAATTTGTAATTAAAAAATTAATAAAAATTATATTTGGAAAATAAAATAAATATTTTATTATATTTATAAATTAATAATAATTACTAATTTTCTTAATTATGTAAATCATAATTTTTTATTAATTTTAATTTAAATTATGTGAATAAAAATTATTAATAATAGCAACACAAATAAAATATTATTATTGATAATATAGTACAAAATTAATATTTTTTAGAATAAAATATTTATTATTATTAATTAAATAATTAATTAATATTTATTAAAATTAATTTTTAATATTATTAATTTAAATATAATATTTATTTATTTTTATTTTATTAAATTTAATAAAATAAATATGATATAATTATTATTTTTAATAAATATGATATTATTTATTTTATTAAATATGATATTATTTATTTTATTAAATATTATTTATTTATTTTAATTTTAATTATAAAGATAAAATGGGAAGAGGGGGGAGTGGATTCCCACTCCCCACTCCAAAATTGAGTGGGACTCACGAATTTCCACTCCCACTCCTTCATTTTTTAAGGTAAGTAAACACTGGAGTGGGAAGAATCCACACTCCACACTCCCACTCTAGCAAGTAAACACTACCTAAAATTTATGTAATACTTTTGTAAATTTTACGGCAACTTCTCGCTCTCCCTCCCTCCCTCTCTCATGTTTTTTTTTCCCTAAATCCTTAACTCAAAAGGATTAAAACAAAGCCAAACCAAGCAGCCCACTTTAAGCATGTTGCACGCAGGTGAAGTACACGATGTTGAATTGATTTAATTCAAAACAATCTAGTCCCTTTTGTCTTCCATTTACTAGTTAAAATTGGTATCTTAAGATTTATTTCACTGCAATTGCTTTTCCTCTTTATTTTTAAAATATACCTATAACAACAAAATATAAAAATTGAGAAAAATTAACATAGTAAAATATAATTTAACAAAAAATTAAGTTAGGAAAGTATTAAAATAATATATATCAATTATAAACACATTAAAAAAACTCCAAACTTGACATTTTGTTAGTACTCAACCAAAAATTAAACTAAAGACTATGAAAAGAAAATCCTAAGTAAATCAATTTTGTAGGTTATCCCAATTGCATTTAGCATATGCAATTAACCTTTAAACCTCTAGGTAACTCTAGTGGACAAGATTTAGCTCATGAGAGTTTCTAGTGATGATACTACAAGCATCACCAAAAATGCCTCAAAGGTTGCATATATATATATATATATATATGGGCAGATTAAGAGACCTCTAAAATTACACTTAATTTTACACTAATTTTAAGCTTTTAGATTTAAAACATATCAACGGTGAGGATTTAATAGATTAAATAAAATTAATCATTTTACTTTTTATCATTAATGCGTGATTTCTCTCTCCTCTCGTCCATCTTCTTCCCCAATACTTTCTCTCGTCTCCTTCAAAGCTATTCTCAAATTAATGAGTCTCCCCCAGGTCATTTGAACTCTCAATTAAACTCAATAAAACAACTAAATGTTCAATCTGTCAAACTTAGTTTTCGATTTAAAGATTCATGGAGAATTCGTCGCTCGCTAAACCCTTAATTTCTCTATTGTGGGTTGAAGAAGTTTGACAGTTATGAGCTTTTTCCACGTTCTATTGCCCAATATCAGACACTAGTATAGTGGCAAGTAATATCAAGAACAAAATTTTGTCAATTGTAATGTGCACTGTAGGAACATACCAATTTATTGCTTTATGTGCTCTTGAATGAAGAAAGTACTATTCATAGTTTGTTCGAGGAATAATTTTGTAGTTGAGACTACACCTTGCAAAGAACTGTATCTTCAAATCCTTGATTGATTATTATTATTTTTCCTTAAATAAAAGTTTTTTTGTTGCTTTCGATGAACATGTACACAAGTTTTCAATTTTCTAAATTTGTTTTACTTCGTTAGAGATTGGGGGATAACCCCATGAAGTCAAATCAATATACAACAATGCTACCTTGTTCGAGTGAAATTGCCTGAATTTAAAATTTTCTTTGTTTATCAATTAAAAAAAATTACTTTATAAACTCCTTCCAAATTTTATTCAGATGGATGAGAAGGGAGAAAGCATTGGGGAAGAAGATGGATGAGAGGAGAGAGAAAGTGTGCATTAATGATAAAAATTAAAAAGATTAATGTTATTTAATCCACTAAATCCTCTGTTTTAAATTCAAAGGCTTAAATTTAGTGTAAAATTAAGTGTAGTTTTAAAGGGTTCTTGATCTGCCCCTATATATATATATATATATATAGTTGGCAAAGTTCTAACTTTAGTTTAATAGTTAGCCTCATCTCACAATCATTTCAAAATCTTTAATATCAATAGCACTTGTGTTGAATAATAACAGAATAAGTCTAACCAATCTTATCATCTTTCTTTCTTTTTTTAAATATCCATACGCATAAATTTACATTTTCTTTTAATGTTTCTTAAAGCACATGCTTTTTTTTTACTTTTTGAATATTTATAGTCAAGAGTTTTCACTTTATTACTTAAGGTAACATTCTTCTTATTGTATGGTATATACGTACTGATGGTATATAGACCCAAATTAATCAATGATAGTTTTACTCTTATGAGTTATAGGTAGTCATTTTTAACAATGGTGCTTGTGTAAATTTAAATAATATAGAATCAAGGTAAATATTCATTTAATCAATTTAAAATTCTCAACTCAGGATATATCAATCTCAAATCCCAAGTAAAAATTTTAAAAGAATTTATGTAAATGCTCAAGATATATAAAGAATCATGATCAAGACAAAATTAACATGAGAATCAAGTATAAAGTGAGACAGTAATAATCCCCTTTTTAAGAATCGTATTCATTTTCAACCATATACTCATCATCGACATAAAAACAACAGGTAAAACAACACAATTTTTTTTTTCATTTGTTTGTTTTTTAAATGAAAGCAAATATTTCAATAACCCCAAACTTGAAATTAACATTTTCCTCAATGTAAATAAAAGAAAGAGAAAAGAGAAATTTCCCAGGTTTTGTACTTGAAGATGTGAATTTGTAGTTAAATAGTTGAAAGGCATGTGAAAAGTTGATGTTCGTCGACCCTCAAACTTGTACAAGAACCTAGACAATATAAAATAAAACAAATAAAAGAAAAGGCTAACAAAAGAAAATATAAGAAAATACAATAATAATAATAATAATAATAATAATAATAATAATAATAATAATGATGATGATGATGATGATGATAAAGTTTAAAAAACTTGGGTTGCCTCTCAAGAAGTACTTGTTTTATAGTCGTTAGCTTGACTACCCTTCAAGAGATATATAGCTCTATTTAACCACAAGTTGTAATAGTGTGTCCGAATGAACAAAAAATGAGGGCGCTTGCATAAGAGAATAGCTCTTTCTCTCTCTTTCTCTATCTATCTATATATGTGTGTATGTTATTAGCCTAAAGGGTTATATATAATATAATTTTGATGATAACAAACATATGTATTGAGTGATTTAATAAATATTGTATTTCACATTTTCACTAGTTTTTTAAGCATAATATTTATGCAAGTGAATCAAGTGAAATCTAGATTGAAGACACTCAACAGATAACGGCGACATCAAGAATAGTCTGGAGCTCAACGAACAAATTAGTGCGATAATTCTTGTAAAGCCGGTATGATTTAATTAATACTTGATTTAGCATTTAAGAAGCTCAATAGATTAATTTAATTAAATACTTTTCATAAACTAAAATGTTTTATTTATAAAGTAAATTATTTTGTTGATTTAAATAATTTGGACTTAAATGCTAAGATTTGTAATCTTTGGGTTTCTTAAATATTATTTTGAAATTCAAATTTGGACTTATTTGCAAAGGTTTGAAACATTTTGGGCCATACCATAATTTATGAAACTTTGAGGACCCCAATATAATCTGAACACATGATATCCAAAGTTGGACAGAGAGGAAGCGGCGAACTGCTCGAGCGCTAGCGGCTAGCCGCTTGAGGAAAATCTCATATATTTCAATTTTTGGACTAAAGTGAAAGGTTTTGAGAACTTTGAAAAATGTGGGTATTATGTTAAATTTGAAAAGGACCTCTTTGAAAAATAATAATATCGTTGGGGCAATATCATAATTTTAGAAAGTTTCAAAAAGATAACTATTAGACCTATTTGTAAAGTTTTCTGACGTTTTGAGTCATAGTATAATTATAAAAAGTTTTAGGTCAAAACGTAATTCTAGTGAACAGTGTTACTGTAGCAAAATTAAAAAATAACGGTAATATTACTGTTCCTGAGTGGCTAGCCGATTAATTAAGCGGCTAACCGCTTGAGCACGGGTCTTTTGGCTATAACGGCTAGTTTTTGGGTTTTCTCTATAAAAACTCAACTCAAACTTCTCTCTAAGGACTAACACAAGCAAATATAATATCATATAACATATATTGAGCTTCCATTTCGTAAATCATCATTTGTTGAATCATTATTGAGGTATAATTTGTTATTCACTCTTAAAGAGAGTTTTATTGTTGTGAATTTCATTTCTTATCAATTTATGAGTGTACAAGTGTGGGAAACACTTGGGGTGAAGAGATTGTGGATATAATCTCTTGTTGTAAAGGTTCATTGACACTTTGAAGTCAATTGTAAACGTTTGAAACCTTGGAAAGGCTTGGATGGTGAAATCCTCAAGCTTGGTGTGCTTGGAGACGTGGATGTAGGCGGGGATAGCCGAACCACGTAAAAATCCTTGTGTTCGTTTTCTCTTCCCTTACTCTTTTAATATTGTGCTTGATTGAATTTATTGTTTTGATTTGATTAAGGCAATCGATTAAATTGTTGTGCGAATTGTATTGCATAAATTTTAAAAACCCAATTCACCCCCCTCTTGGATTGCATAACTTACATTTCATATGTTTGGGGAATAAATAGAGAATTAAAAATAAAGCACAACGTGTCGATGAGAAGGTTTTGTTGACTATAAGTTACCCTTATAGGGTACTCAACCTATACCACCTACACCTACTAAGTAAATGGGTAAGTGGGGTACGCCACATCAAAACTAAGATAGTTAAAGAAAACATCTAAAAATACCCACCACGTGTGATATTTCCATTGCCTAAAGAAGATATTTGATTTGGCAAAATCAAATAATCAATATCTTATTGAAAAAGAGGGGACAATTGGCTGACACACCTGCAAAAAGGTAAAAACAGCACACTAAGGACAATGGTCTTAATTGTCACACCTACCACCGTCCAGATAAAATTCTGCAAAGGTGCCCTATACCACCTGCAGCGTACGCCTTATACACAAAATGAAAAAAACCCGCCAAAAAATGCATCCTTGCTCTCCAAGCATGCTCCTAAAGGCAAAAAAAAATCATCATAAAGATAAAACGGCGTGAAAATTTTCAAAATGACAGTAGAAGCATCACTAAATACCATGTGGCAGGGTATCCAGGGTGTACTATATAAATGCAATAAAGTTATATTTTTCTCATACACATCACAAAAACACACAAAAAAAGGGTGTTGAGGTCTTCTTCAACCTCCAGCCACCATTTTAGAGAGTTTGCAAGTTCTCATCACCTAAAAATGTTCAACTTGCTGACTTGAGCATCGAAGTGTGGTCGCCAACCACCCCCGACTGTACCTTTAACCTCTATTTGTTGTTTTGTAGGTCCCATGGCATTCTTTCAAACCCTCTCCCACTCATCTGATCTCTCACCATTATCAGCCCCTTTCTCACTCTTCTTCACATCTTTTGAAGCCCAAAATAGCCCGCACACTAAGGTTAATTGAGGTACCATGAATCCCTAAAAATAAATTCATTATTTTGGTGAGGTTTTGTCCCTTTTTCTTGTACCCAAAATCCACTTAAAACAATGTGTGTGTGTGTGTGCGCGCGCGCATACACTTGAGCCAATCAAGCTTGACATTGATAATTACATTGAACAATCGAACTAATTTGAAAGAAAAAGAAAGAAAGAAAGAAACCTAGCGTAATTGACAGGTAGAAATAAGCCACAAATTAATGCTGTATTTTGAGAGAAAAGATGTTCAAAGTTACGAAATACTTGAAAAACTAAGTCTTTTAGTATTTTGACAGATTTCAAAAAATGAAAAATAAAAGATCATTCTATAAGAAAATCTAGCCTAGACTAGCCTGTTATTTTCTTCTCTCATTGATTCCATTACATTGTTGCATTTGAGTTTGAAGTTTGAGTATCGTTTCTTCGTTTAGGTAAACAAACACAATAATGTGGCAATGCCATTGCTTGTTCGATTCTATCATTTTTTTTTTTCCTTTTGCCTGCAAACAAAGCAATAACAAGCACACAGATATCCCTCCTTGCACCAGGCTGATAATTTGGCGATTGCGAAAAAATTTGAGAAATTGTAATATCAAATGTTATTTTTAAAAAAAAAATTAAATGGCTGCCCCCATTTAGCCGTTCAGTCAGTGGAAAAAAAATGGAAAAAAAAAAAAAGGATTGCTACCACTGGATCTTCTAATGGGCTAAATAGTGCAACAATTATAGGTCCTTCCTTTTGTATATAGAACCCGCCATGTTACTATAGGGAATAAGGTTACCATGCAATAAATAAGTATTGAGCCTGAGGGGCTTTATTTTTATTATTCACAATTTAGGTTTCATTCATCCTATCACTTATTCTCTTTTTGAGCTCACTGGAGGATAGGAATAGAGGATTCAATTGAATTACTTTAGCTTATTGTGATTTTGTTTACTCATTAGCCTAGCTAGCATGCTAGTAAAGCAATAAAATGCGACTGCCCGATGGGTTTTTGACTTTGTTAATTTGGATGTCCCGTGACCTTGAAATTGATTTTTGAGATTGTTTTGTGTTTCTTTCATTAATTTCTCATTCTGAATTTGTTTTAGAATAGGTGCACTTGACCGTTGCATGTGGCTTCAAATGGATGCTCTGTCAAGATATTTTTTTTTCCCTCATAAGATTAATTATTTGCAATTATTAAGTAACATGCCAAAACAATATACGAATGATGCCTCCAAACGACATCAAGCTAAGAGGGACAACCAAGTGTAAAAATCATATTGCTATCATTGCCTGAAACTTAGCTAGCTGATCTTGTGATTTACTTACAAATAGTAGCATATTCAAGTCCGGAGTTACATACAAATTAAAATTTTATATCTTATTATTCAGCCGTGAGTCCACGCAGCTTGCATGAAACACTGCAAATAGATAATTACGAAAGAAATTAACTTAATCAGGAGATAGTAAATTGACATAATTACCAGAATGAACGGCCATATTGACATAATCCCAATTTAGCTAGTCCCAACATGCAAGTTTACCCAAACGAGGTACTAATTCATTTGATTATTATGTATATATAGGAAATGTTATTAGAATATTTCAAAATAAATAAAAGATCGTAAAAATTGAAAATGCAACACAAATAAAAAATCATACCACATTTTTTAATTCATTTTTCAAGTCTCAAATGTCCAATATTCATTCATTGCTAGCTGGTTTCACTAACTTTGATCTGTCATTAAGTCACAAACCAGTAAGAAATTAAGATGCAAAATCACATATATAAATAGAATGTTGTTTAAGTATTGTCCATGCTCACCAACTTTAATAGAAGGATTATTCGCAATATTCATTTTAGTTTGATTTGGATAAAGCATTTGTGTTTTTGGACCTCAATGCAAAATTGGAGAAGTTATAGGGCCACTGTGTAGATGGACTCCAGTTCAAGGGATTTTAGTAACATATAACGCTGACGTGGCAAATGTCATTATAAGCTTAATGTTACGGACCGCAATCGTAACACCCAAGATATGCGCCCGTACGCTAGTGTCATGCTGGTTGTGCTGATTGTGGGAGACGTGCTTCAAGGGCGTGCGTGTGGGAATACAATGCCCTAGACTCTTTGGAGTTCAGGCAGGCCGACCCGGTTGAGTTTGGGGAGCTTGTCGCTAGTCGTGGACTTAACACTGAAGAGGGGTCTAGGAAAATCCTGACGCACACTGGTTGGGAACTGAGGCCGTTCTCCTGACGAGCCCAAGGCAGGGCGAAACCAGTCGACATTGTGCCACTTCCTCCAGGCTTACTCTCGTAGTATGGGATGCGGGAGTGCCGCACGGGGTCGAAACCTCTCGTCCCGTGACAGATGGTATTAGAGCCGCGCTTGTCATCTCGCAAAGCCCTCGTCGCGAGCTCGCCAAGCGCTCCAATGCCGCACCACGCGAGTCCCCGCCCTTCCGGATGCAAGGGTCGACAAGCGGGACGAACAGGCGGGTTCTCACACCCCCAAGCGTTCGCACCGAGTGGATGGTGTCTGCACGCGGGTCCTCTCCACAGATCGAGGACGAGTAGGCAGGGAGTTCATGGGTTGATGACAAGCCGATCTTCACGTTTTCGCGTGGAAGTGCACACTTGCGAGGCGTACTCCTCATGCACGAGGACGTGCATGGTTATGGCGGTGGGAGAATGTTACGGACCGCAATCGTAACACCCAAGATATGCGCCCGTACGCTAGTGTCATGCTGGTTGTGCTGATTGTGGGAGACGTGCTTCAAGGGCGTGCGTGTGGGAATACAATGCCCTAGACTCTTTGGAGTTCAGGCAGGCCGACCCGGTTGAGTTTGGGGAGCTTGTCGCTAGTCGTGGACTTAACACTGAAGAGGGGTCTAGGAAAATCCTGACGCACACTGGTTGGGAACTGAGGCCGTTCTCCTGACGAGCCCAAGGCAGGGCGAAACCAGTCGACATTGTGCCACTTCCTCCAGGCTTACTCTCGTAGTATGGGATGCGGGAGTGCCGCACGGGGTCGAATCCTCTCGTCCCGTGACATTAAGCTTTTTCCAGTAATGTCAGTATAAAACAGAGCTAATTAACAGCCCCTGGTGTCAGTTAGATTTCTTCTTTGTTTGTTATTCATTTGGCCTAGAATTTACTTCGATGTGTTCAATGTAATCTCCTCCGTAGATCTGATTTGTATCACGAGTGTTTTTTTATCAATATAAGAAGTAGATTTTTCATTACAAGATGGTGTCTAGCAACTGAGTTCTTCATTTTCTTGTTCTTTGTTCTGGGTTTGTTGTTGATTCTGTTTTGGTTTGATCTTGTCCAATTATCAAAGTTTTGAAGATTTCACAATTTCACTTGTCAAGACTTGAAATTTCAACATTTGTCCCTCTGACCACATAAAATCCCAATTTGAACGACGTTCAAAGACAAGACCCAATCTTCTCAAAGCCCGAAGACATAGAGCTAGCCAGCCAACCACGAACCATGAGCCCAAAGACTGTTGGGCCTTAATTACTTAAAGAATGGCTAGCCCAATGGCAGTAAGTTTTTCGATTGGTTGCCCCTTTGATTGTCTGAAGAAGCTTGTGTAAGACAGGCTCGCCTAACAGTGGCAAAATGAGACAAGATTCATTTATTTAATTCAATTCGATATAAATTAAATAGATTTGATTTTAAAAAAATTAATTTATTTAATAAATTAGTGAATTCATTTTAATTCGCTAATTAAACAAATCGAATTTAGTTTGAAAATATTGATTCATTTATTCGTTTATGATTCATTTAATAAATAGATCATAAACAAATCGAATATGGTCTATTCGTTTAATTAAATTATTTTTTATTCTTAAATTTTTTTTTAAATTTGAAGGTTAATATTGTAATAAACATACAAATTGTAAATGAATCAAGATTTGATTCGATTCGTTTATTTCGTTTAATAAACGAATCAAAATCTCAAGGATTTGGATTCGATTCGTTTATTTATTTTATTAAATGAATTAAACGATTCAAATCCGAATCCTAAGATTTTGATTTTTTTATTAAACGAATCGAATATAAATTAGTAGAATTTTAACCCAATTCATTTATGATTCCATTCAAATTCGATTTGTTTATTTGTTTTGCCACCCCAAGGCTCACCACTTCAATACTGCTCCATTTTGTGGTAGAATGGTGAGACTCACAATGAGTGCTACTAATCTTTTAAATGTAACATTTCGTGAATCCCAAAATAGGACCCTTAGCATTGGATAGGCTCACCACATTAGTATACAAGTTTTTCTTTTTAACTGGAATGGTGCATTTATTAAATGGTAATCTGAATGAGAAATGGAAATCAGAATCAATTGATCACTTTAGCTATATGAATCAAAATCAGAATAAGATATATTGTTATTGATGTATTTACCTTGTCTTAGAATTGAAATAGATTGTTGCAAGTTATTAAAATAACATTAGTTGATTATTGTCATTGTTTATTATAATAATGTGATTATTATTATTCAAAATAATTATTGTTAACAATAACAATAGTGATAATAATAAAATGAATAATAATAATAATTTTAACAATAATAATAATGATAATCATTAACAATAATAATAATGATAATCATTATATTTAAAATTATTGTTGTTGTTGTTGCCGCTGTCGTCGTCGTCATCATCATCATTAATTATTAATAAGATTATTATTGTTAATATAATAAGAATAAAAATTATTATTATTACCATTAATTAATGATATTTATTATTATTATTATTATTATTATTATTATTATTAACAACAACAACAACAATTATAAAAGTAAGAATAATAACAATAACAATAATATAATAATATTTTATTTGAGGACAAAATTAAGATATTTGATAGGGGTAAAATGGAGAGTTCAAGGAATAGGAACTTAATTCCCAACCTCCTCCATAGGAATCAAGTTCCCATTGTTCAATCCCAAAACATGTGGGTCCCACATGTTGCATTCCCATTTCTCCCTCTATTTTTAAAAGTAAACATTATCAATCATTCACATTCCGATTTTGATTCCTTAATCTAGGAAATAAATGCAATATAAATGCATGCATTTTCTCAGCAACAACAAGATTGTCTTTTTCGTCTACAGTAGCTAGCATTTGGTTTTTAGGAGAAGAACATAAGTCTTTCAAACGCTAAACCCAAAACTTTGCATTTTATATACACATACATATATATATATATATATATAGTTTCACTATTTTCATAGATTAAGGCTCTATTTGGTATAACATTTTAGATAGAACTTACTTAAGTAGAGTTTTTGTTAGTGTAGTTTTTACAAATAGAGCTTTATCCAAAAAAAAATTAATTGTTTGGTTATCAATGAGAGTTTTTATTAAAAATTATAAAATATTTTAATAGATAAGAATTTTAAAGTTATTTTATAAAAAATGATATAAGATTGTCAAATAATTAAAAGATATTTTAAACATTTTAATATTTTAAAAAAACTTTTCAACCTCTACTCCTAAAAGTCCAAAATTTTAGCTTTTACTAGTGGAGACAAAATTGCTCATTTAATCTTCAAAAGCTCTATAAAAAAAATCAAACAATAAAAAAAAATTGATAAGAGGTTATAGGATTAAATAAACACTTATGACCATAAAATTAGTCATATTAAATAGGCACTAAGTCTAATAACTATTGTAAAACCTCTATAAAATAATGTTTTTAGGACCAAAAAAAAATCTTAGCAAAGCTATTTACTTATTAATAAACGAAAAATTTATCAATTTATTGATAACTAAATATTTATTAATTTAGAAAGAGATTTTTTGTTTTAAAAAGAGTTTTGTTGGTACATTTATAAAAAAGGGCAAATCATGCATTCTCAAATTAACAGTATCTCCTCCACGGATTATTCAAGGGGTAATGGATACCTCTATTGATCACGATCATAATACATAACGTTTCTATTTACCAAATGTTTCGAAAAAAGAGGCCTCTCAAGCAATAATAACCTTAAATAACTACTTTCTACAATATGAGAAAAATATATTAAATGTAATGCATGCCCTGCAAAAAATTAAGGATGAGATTGAATTTAATTTAGCAACAAAGAAAAAAAATTTAGACGCATATTTTATAAAAAGTTGAATTCAGATAATTTAAATTGTAATAAAAAAATCCTCAACTTAAAATGTTTTATTTGATTAATTAATAGGTTTGATTTTCATGGGCCTTGAAGAATTAAAGAGATAAAAAAAAGAAAAAAGAATACCTACACCCCTAAGGTTTGGGAAAATGGTGATGTAGACCACTTAAAAAAATTTAAAGTCCATTTTTTTAATTGCTATCTACAAAGAGTATCATAGTTAAAAGGGGGCTTGGTATCTCTTATAAAAAACTTAGAGAACTACATGATTATTTCCCTAAACCTTGGAGGCGTATGTGTCATTTTCTTTAAAAAATTATTATTCCATGCATTTAGCGAAATTTATTACACTTGCTCAAGTTGGGACCCTAGGATTTTATTATGTAATCAAGATTATTAATTGAGTTGGACTATTGGCACCCATTCATTAAACTTATAAAACCCATGTTATATTATAATTATATTTAAAGACAATTATAAATAGAATTAAGCCATTTATATTTTCTTTTTCTCTTCTTTTATTTTGCTTGCACAATATAAATATCTTTTATTATCATTAAAATAATATGAATTTAAGAAGTAATCCTCTAAGTCAAAACAAAATTCTTATAATAAACATAACAACTTAATTAAGATGCAATACAGTGGAAAAACAAGCTAAATAAAATTTTATCCAATTGCAAATAATGTTTTTAAGAATTCTCAAATTAATTGCTAAATGAAAATTTATAAGTGGAATAAAATTGTATTAGACATATAAAATTTCATTATTTTCTAATTATAATGTTTTGGGATATTATCAATTTACTACCAAAGTTTTGATGACATATCATGTCAGTACCAAGGTTTACCGAAAAGTGCATTTTACTACCAAAGGTTTGGGTGGTTATCATTTTACTACCAATCTGTTAATAAAAAGTTAGTGTTCAACGGAAATAATGTTAAAAGACGATTTTGGCCCCAGGAACGTAAAAGACAATTTTACCCTTTGAAAAGAAAGAAACAAAGAAGCAAAAATTACAAGAAATGCCCAAGAAAATAGCCGTTAGAGCCAAAAACGATTATTTTCTTGGCTTATAAAAGCTAGAATTTACAGACTTACAAACATATTAGCAAACCATTTCATCAACACCAGCAACCTCACAGTCATAATCAACATAGTAGCCTTATAAACACACTAGCAAACTCGTTTGAAACACCCCAGCAACCTCACTTAAATACTAACAACCCCATCTCAGCAGCAACAATCTTATTTCAAACACACTAGCAACCTCACTTAAACACTAACAACCATATTTCAAACACACCATTGGCCTCATTTCAACCCTAACAACCCTATATCAACAGCAGCCTGATACTAAACACCTGCAATTCTGAAACACACCAGCAACCCCATAGTAAACACCTGCAACCTTAGACTAAACACCAGCAACCTCACACCAAAAGTACTGAAATTTAAACACTTTTGTCATACAAAAACAACAAGAATAAGGCACAACAAATACTTGAATTCATTGAAAACACAATATCCACCTCTTTCCTATCTTCAGTTAAAACCAAACAATTTTTCACCCTTCACACATATAAATTCAAATAGAAAAATGGCCTCCAACAACCACACAAGCATTAGTTCTAGGGGTCGAGCTAAGAAACCTCCAGAAGTAACCTGCAATCCTAAATATTGCAATTGTGGAGTACAGGCATGTGCTATGGTATCTAGTACGTCGGAAAATCCTAACAAATTATTTTGGATATGCAGGCATAAAAAGTGTAATTTTTGGCAATGGGCAGCAAAAGAAGATTTAGAAATGCATAACAGAACATCTAGTTATGGCTTGAACCTAAATGAAGATGTACTAAAGATGAATGAAAGACTACGATGCATTGAAGCGAAGCTAAAATTAGTCATAGTTTTTTATTTGTGGCCTCTTGATAGGCTTATTTTGAGAAAATAATGTAATAGAAGTAATTTAATATGTAAGCAAAGTCAAATGTAATCTAAAGCACTTCCATTATCAATGGTGAAAATAAGAGTTTGTGCTGGAAATGCCTATTCGCAGAACTGTCAGTTTGTGAATTCAAAAAACACCACAGCAGCCTAATGCACTAATAATAGTTTGTTCAATCAACAAACACCACAGCAGCCTAATGCACTAATAATAACTTGTGCATTTAAAAAAACATCACAGTAGCCTAATGCACTAGTGATAGTTTGTGCATTTCATATACATAATATCCTAACAATAACATTTTGCTAACCATCTATGATCTGTGAAGCTTGTGAGCCTTGAGTTGGATTTGGAGAAAGATTGTCAGCTTCATATCGACCTGCACAAATATATATATATATGATCAAGTGTTTGAGAACAGATAATGGTGGAGAGTATACAGACGGTGAGTTTCTTGCATACTGTAAGTAAGAAGGTATTTAAAGGTAGTTCACGGTGGCATACACTTCTCAATAGAATGGAGTGGCAGAGCGGATGAACAGAACTCTTACAGAAAAAATAAGAGGCATGTTGAGGATTGCTAGTCTACCAAACTCATTTTGGGTAGAAATAACCAGGACCACCTGTTATATAGTGAACCAGTCGGCATCTACAGCGATTGAGTTGAAGACACCAATGGAGATGTAGACTAAGAAGCCAGCTTATTACTCTTATTTACATGCATTTAGATGTCCTATGTACGTGATGTACAATGTCGAAGAAAGAATAAAGCCGGATCTAAAATCCAGAAGAAATATCTTCTTAGGGTATGCTGATGAAGATTGTCATCAGCAGAGGTGTTATCTTTGTAAAAGATCAACTACAAAGGAAAGATGATGATGATAGCACTATGAAAGAAAAGTAAACGACTGTACCAGTATATGTGGAAAATAATGCAGAAAAAAAAGAAGATTCAGATTCTTCTGAAGCAGCACTAGAGCACGAGGAATAAGAAACAGTCCAGTCTGAGATATAGAAGTTCGTCAGTCAACTTGAGAAACACAACCACCAATGTGGCACTCGAAGTATATTACAGAGATCATTGTTGCATACTGTTTTTTAATAAAAGATAGAGAGCCATCAACTTTCCATGAATCTTTAAACAACTCAGATGGGTCTTTGTGGATAATAGCAATACAGGAAGAAATTGAATCTCTGCATAAGAATAAGACATGGGAACTTGTACCACTACCATATGGTAGAAAAGTCATTGGTAATAAATGATTCTACAAGATCAAGCGTGATGGTAATGAGCAAGTAGAGAGGTATCGAGCAAGATTGACTTCAATGAGATATTTTCTCCTGGTAATTCAACTCACAACAATCAAAATAGTCCTAACAATGTGTTCTATATTTGACCTATTTCTGGAGCAGTTAGATATGAAAATTGCGTTAACATATATGTTTTCATAATATTGATTTTGATGATAACAAACAAGATTAAGAATGATTGATCTTTTAATCTCAAATTATTATTTTTATCCTTTTTAAATAAATCATTATTTTCATATATTAAAGGTTTTATATTTAATGGAAAAATGATGTTATGAAATTGATTGTTTTTATTATTTTTAAATAAATCATTATTTTCACATTATAAATGTTTCATATTTAATGAAAAAATAATTTTATGAAATTTGTTGTTTTTCAAAGTTTATGGTTTAATTGAAAGAATTTTGAAAACTTTGAAATAAACAAGTATTGCTTGAAATTTTGGAGAAGGATTTATTTGAAAAGTGTCATAGCATTTTGGGTTATACCATAATTTCAGAAAGTTTTGGAATTAACAAAGCATTACTTAGAAATTCTGAAATTGGACCAATTTGTAAAGTTTTATAATGTTTTGGGCCGTAATACAGTTTTATAAAGGTTAAGGGTCAAACTGTTATTTTATAAAATAGTTCACTGTAGTAGTCACTGTAGCAGTCACTGTAGAAAATGGCAATTCGACATTTGGTTAACGGCTCGTCAACTTCGAACAGAATTGAAGATTAGTCTCTGGACACTAACGGCGATCCGACATCTGGTTAACGGCTCACCGACATCTAACAGAATTGAAGATTAGTCTCTGGACACTAACGGCGATCCGACATCAATTAACGGCAATCCGAAAATTTAAAAATCCAGCCCAACGTTCATATTGACCAGTCAAACGGTGATCCGACATCCGTTAATGGCGATCCAACAGTGAGCAAAAAGTGATAACGGCTAGTTTTCAACTCCAATTATAAATAAGTTTAATCTAATTCAAACAAGAAGTTTTCCAACAATCATCATTGAACAAAATATTGAGAATACAACTTTCATTGAGCTTTAAATCTTTGTATTCATCTTATTCATTCACACATTGAGCTTTCACTTGTGATCAAATATATTGTGTGTGAGAGATTCATTTGTAATCCTTTTTGTAAAATCAAGTTAAAAGATTGTAAGTGTTGGGATACACTTGGGTTAAGAGATTGGGGATAATCTCTTGTTGTAAAGGTTCATTGACACCTTGGAAGTCAATTGTAAGCGTTTGAAGCCTTGGGAGGCTAGCTTAGTGAAATCCTCAAGCCCGGTGAGCTTGGAGGCGTGGATGTAGGCGGGGATTGCCGAACCACGTAAAAATCATTGTGTTTGTTTTCTCTTCCTTTACTCTTTTAATATTGCGCACGATTGAATTTATTGTTTTCAATTTGATTAAGACAATAGATTAAATTGTTGTGTGGTTTGCCTAGGATAATTTTTAAAATCCCAATTCACCCCCCCTCTTGGGTTGCCTAGTTAGTATTTCAAATTGCATTTCTTCATAGAGAACTTGAAGAAGAGATTTATATGCTCCAACTAGAAAGTTTTGCTGAAACATGCAAGGAGAACTTGGTTTGCAGGTTGAAAAAATCTCTATACGATCTGAAACAGGCACCAATGTGTTGGTAGAAAAGATTTGATTCCTTCATCATGAGCCTTAGATATAACAGACTCAATTCAGACTATTGTGCATACTATAAGAAGTTAGAAGATATTGATTTTATCATTTTTCTGTTGTATGTGGATGACATGTTAGTAACAGGCCCCAATAAAGATTGAATCCAATAATTAAAGGCATAATTGGGTAGGGAGTTTGAAATGAAGGCCTTGGGACCATCAGACAAGATTCTAAGGATGTAAATTCACTGAGACTGAAATAATAGAAAATTTTGGCTTTCTGAGAAGAATTACTTGAAGAAAATCTTGCGACGCTTCAACATGCAATGTTGTAAGCTAATTTCTACCCCACTTGTTATTTTAAGTTATCATCAAGTATATGTCCTAGCAATGAAGAAGAGAGAAAAAAGATATATTGAGTACCGTATGCATCAACACTAAGAAGTTTGATGTTCGCTATGATAAGCACTAGACCAAATATTACACAAGTAGTAAAGGTGGTCAATAAGTATATGGCGAATTCTGGTAGAGAGCATTGGAAAACTGTGAATAGAATTCTGAGATACATCAGAGGATCCTTGGATGTTAGGGGCTACGTGAATTCAGAATTTGCAGGAGACCTTAATAAAAGGAAATCCACTATTAGTTATATGTTTACACTTGCAGGAGGAGCAATAAGCTGGGTTTCAAAATTGTAAACTGTTGTGGCTTTATCTATGACAGAAGCAAAATACATGGTAATTATACAACCTTGCAAGGAAGTTATTTGGATACAAAGGTTATTAGAGGAGCTCGGGCATAGACAAGGGAAAATTCTTGTATTTTGTGACAGTCAGAGCGCCTTACACATTGCAATGAATCCAGCATTTCATTTTAGGATAAAGCACATAGGGGTACAATACCACTTCGTACGAAAAGTAGTGAATGACAGAAGTGTGGATTTACAAAAAATCCATACTAAGGGAAACATATCAGCTGTTTTAACCATGCCAATCAATGCTAACAAGTTTTTATGGGGTAGATCCTTTTTTGGCCTAGCAGAGACGTAAGCAACATAACAATGGCAAAGAAAAAAGGATGGTGTGGAGACATGATTGGTTCTCAATCAAGTGTTCAAGTGGGAGAATTGTTGAACATGTGCATGCATGTGGCTAACAATTGCATCTGGCTAGCATGCAACTTTTTGACTATTGGCATAAAGTTGTTAAGTAATTGGGAAACAAAGGTAAGTGGAAGGAATCAACTTTTGACTTTGGCATCAAAATAGAAAAGTTGAGTATAAATTTATACTATTTTAATGCCCACTATTGTTAATTTTTGGGCATGGCTTGGCCTATAAATAGAGGCCTCATTTGTCCTCTCCATTCATCCCATTTTCTCTAATTCAAGTGAGGATGCCAAGAGGTTTAAGTTGAGCGTGTTGAGAGCTTTGAGCTCCAGTTCTAGTGTTTTGAGAGTTTGGGTGTATTAAGGTTTTGAATTGTAAGACAAAATACTATAATACTTATAACTCATTTTTATTAGTAAAATATTTTCTTTTGTCTTTACCCGTGAATGTAAGTTAA
Source organism: Citrus trifoliata (assembly GCA_018350135.1). Lineage (NCBI taxonomy): Eukaryota > Viridiplantae > Streptophyta > Magnoliopsida > Sapindales > Rutaceae > Citrus > Citrus trifoliata. Next base: position 15,537,169 of record CM031388.1, on the reverse strand, counting down.
AAGTCAAACCGCATAAATTTTGGTGTCCCTGTGTAATCATTACTTCTTAATTTCACTTTAATTGCGTGTCTGCTGCACTGTCGAATTTCCAACAGCATTGTTGAAAAAAAATTTTCGTTTTCAATTTTCTTCTATATTTTGAATTTTTTTCCTTTTGATTATTTTACAACTGCTGTCAATGCTTTTGGAGAAGCGTTTTTATTTATTTTCATTAAAGAGTTTTCTGAAAACAATTTCTGTTTCAAGTTATTTTACTAGATCTTTGATCTTTTTTCTTGATTATTTTGAAGGGAAACTTACACCAATAACCATAAAAATTTTGACTTTTTCTATCTTAACCTCTCAAATAAATTTCTATCAATATTGACCATAAAAAAACCTTTGAGACCAAAATACCCCTCTCTCTCGTCTCTCCCCCAACAATCTCTCTTTCTCCCATCTTGCAAAACCGAAGAACCAAGCTTTGCAAACAATCTCACCTGTCAGCAACAGTCTCGCATTATTATAGGAACTCTACTCGACTATATCAGTTTGACATGCCTTCTGATGCCGGAAAAGTTCTTGATGCTTCAGTTCTTCCTTCATCAGATGATGGTGAAGATGGTGCATGGGTTGTGCTAACCGAGAAAGCGGGAATATGGGCAATACCAGAAAAGGCTGTTGTACTTGGTGGAGTTGAACCACCTCTCTACTGTTCTCTCCAATTCGTCTATTTTCATCTGCTGCCAGTGCCACTACATTAACCGACCTCATTTTACCGCTTCTGCTTTGCACGACTTCGATTTTTCTTCTGTTACTTGCACTAAACCAGTTTCGAGACCGAGAAAGTGGATTGATTCCGATACAGCTTGTAGCTCGAAGCCAAATACAGTTGCTTATTGCAATTCAAAAAACGACGTTACTTCGGTCTCCAACTCCAAGGATGGAGTTCAAAAAACAAGTCACACAATGCCCACATGGAAGGAAGAAGCAGTCCCTTGGAGTATCAAAGCAAATCGCACCAAGTTTCGTGCGACAGGCAGCTTGTCGCCAGATTCACCCCCGGACTCTTAGTTCATTGAAACTCTCGAGCAAGTTCAGAAAATAACTCATATCACTATGTGATGCCGATTAGTGTTGGATCTGGATAGATTATGATCGGATTTCACTTTTATTGTTGCCTTTTGCCGTCGCTGTTGGTTGATGATTCAAGAGTGGAAAACTGCATTTGGTTTGACGAAAGGGGAGAAAGAAAGTTGCTTTTGGATTGTAAAGAAGGGTAATTTGAGGAGAAAAGCGTGTGTTTGGCTAATGTTGATAGAAAAAAATTAAGAGGATTAATTGTAAAAATAACAAAAGTTTTATGATTATTTTTGTAAATTTCCCTATTTTGAAACTACTGACTGCTGTCAATATGCTAGGTTATTTTGATTTGTTTTTGGAGTGATCTTGGGCCCCTCGCAGCCTTAAAAGTTAGCTAAAAAGGTGATGATTTTCCTCACACTTATAATCGTTATGAGATAGCCGTACTATTTTGATGTCCAAGTGTATTCTGAAAATGAGTTCAAATAATTTCAGTATTTTAGGGCCCGTTTGGTAGCTTTTTTTACCCATTATTTTCATTTTTGTTTTCATAATACAAACATAATATGTGTTTGGTGAGATGGATTCAAAAAACAAATTATAAAACAGATAATTTGAATTTTCATTTGTAGTTATAAAAGTGAGAACGTGTTTAACACGTTCTCAAAGAATCCCAATACAAATTTTAAAATAAATTACAAAACAAACCCCAAGCCTCATCTCATTATCCGAATCTAAAAAATTCACGGCTCTCTCTCCGTCGCAGTAACCAAAATCAAATGTTGTTGCTGCCGCCTCTTGGCTCTGTCTCGGCCTGTGGTGGTACTACTACTTCGTCTCTGCTCTGGTTCCGCCATGGTAGATCGACTGCAGTTGCTGCGTCTCTGTTGAGAAGGGCTTGGCGACCAGAGGCGGCGAGTGAATCGCCGAGTGGAGTGAAGACTAGGAGAAAGAAGACAAGGAGTAAATCGAAGACTATGGCTGAGATGATGTCTAGAAGTTTCCATTGTTGAGCTTTGCGTTTTGATATGGGTAAATTCAGGTGACCCACGCTGCAGGTGAAGGATCCAATTAACTTAAATAGTTAATTGCATTTTCGATAAACTACTCAAGCATCAAAGCCCAAAGGAGCCGGTTTATTGGTTTTGAGGAGATGATGATGAATTGATGATGGGACTTTGGTAGTGATAATCTGGAATTGATTTGAGTGAGTATTGAGTGGATGAGTTCGGTGGAGTAAAGGCAAGCACGGTAACTAGTAAGAAGATAAACTGCAACATGACGATGACAAAATTAATATTAATTCAAATAATAATTTTATCATTTTTAATTGTGTACACTAAACGCATATTACTGATTTTGATTTTAAAATATAAAATATAAAAAATAATATTAAACACATATTTAAATTCGAAATATTACAATTATAAAACACCATATTCATTCTTATTTTTATTTTCAGAAATATGGCTCTTCATTCTTGTAAATATCAATATGGTGTGGGTAAAGTTGCATGCTGGGACTAACTGGGATAATGTCAATATGGCTCTTCATTCTTGTAAATTCATTTATCTATAATATATTTTTCTTTTAACTTAAAAAGGAATTACGTACAATTGAGAAATTAACCAATTATCTGCTGATTAATTTTAGATGATGCGTTCATGCGTTAAGGGATCGGGTCTGGAATATGCCTCATGAAAATGAGTCTGGAATTGTCAGTGTATGTATATATGTAATTATGTATATAATAACCAATGCTAACAATGGTGAAAGTAACACCAATATTACCACGATAAACAAATATCAAGGAAATCTCTTCTTAGGATCCGTTCGAGGCAGATACGCCGCCACAGCTCAACTCCTAGAATATCTTAGAATATGGGGGTGGAGTAGCTGCACTGTGGCAGCGTAACTATTCCAAACAGACCCTTAATTAATAGAATAAGCAGTGAAAATGCAACATTTCCCAACCTGCTCCTCAGCGTGCTTCTGTAGATATAAACCAGTTTGCCAGTGTCCAAAGAAACAAATGTCTCATGCACATTTACAGACCTATGCCAGCAGTACTAATTAAATACACACAAAAAAAGTTAATAATCTAAAATTAAGGGTCATGCTTCTTACAACTACCCAAGAGTGGTACTAAAAAATTCAAGAGTTATTTGGTTGTCAATATGTCTTGAGTTATTGGGTGTAACTTTTTTATTGAATGTAAGTTCCATTTAACGTAACTTCAAACACACCCTTCTTTTGGAGGATTATCTCTTTGATCTACTGAAATTCAATAGGCCAATTTTTCAGTCATCATACGCAATTGTAGCAGCAGATCCTGCTGATTGAGCATTTTGGATTTTCTTATTGTAATTGCATTGGCCTCTGATAATTAAAGCAAACTCAATTGTTCTGTTGGAAACAACATTGCTTAATGGGGATCAACCATTTGGAAACAATGGAACAATGTTGCCCATCAAGCGACGTTGCTTCCAATGAAACAATTTTCACTACCGGTCCAATTTTAGTAAGCAAAAAATAAAAAATAAAATCCTTTAAAAGAGACCATTTTAGAATTTTTATTATTATTTTATTTATTTATTTTTTCTTGGAAACCGGTTTATATTTAAAGAAGCATGCTCAGGGCCAAGCTGGGTAATGCTGCATTTTTTTCAAGTCTCACCGGGTTTGCTTAGAATTTGTTTATTGTGGTAATATAAGTACTAATTTCACCATCGCTAGCGTTAGTGATTATACGCGTATATTATATTCACAATCCCGGACTCAATCCTATTTTGGAATTTATATATATATACGGGGTAGGTTCAAGAGACACATTTTTAAACACAAATTTAAACATAATTTTTCAACCATTGGATTAGATCGAAATGAAGGGGTAAGATTAAGTGACTGAGTTAATAATTTCATTAATATATTTCTCCCTCCTCTCTATAATGTTTAATTATCTTTCTTATTTTATTTAAGATTTTCTCTTTTCTCTCTCCTATAAATTTTTATATGGAATAATTAAAACCATCAAAATTAATTTACTTACATAATCCATCAAAATTAATTTACTTACAAACAGTGAAATAAAGTAGCAATATATGGAACAAACTTATACAATTTTCGATCTGTAGTTTCAGAGCCAACACTACAAGTAAGCCGTATATGCACAACCTTCATCAATAAACTTCGAAAAAGGTTTTAATCAAAAATCACGATCATTTCCTATCAAACAACATTGTTCTTTTCCATTATATTTTAAATTAATTTACTTATATAATTTGTAAATGGAATAAGTAAAAGTTTATACACAAACACAAAGCGAAAAAAAAATCATATGATGCCAAAAAAATAAAAATAAACATTGATATGAATCTGATCATTTCATCATGAAGCATACATAAATAAATAATGATGCAGTTGAAGAAGATTGAGAAAAAGGGAATCTTCGTCAGCAAGGCCACTAATTGAAGAAAAAGTACTGCATATAGAAGAAGGACAAGTGCTTCTGGGTAATAAAAATGGGCTTGTTTATATTTACAAAAAGATTATGTAAGCTACATAAATTAATTTTGATTGTTTTCACTATTCCATTTACAATCATTTATAGGATACTTGAGAGAAAAAATAAAGTCTTAAATAAAAGAAGAAAGAGAATTAAACATTAAAGAGATGATCAAATGAGAAAGAAAGACATTAATAAAATTAAAAACTCATATCATCTAAATTTAACTCTTTATTTCAATTTAAACTGATGGTTGAAAAATTATGTTTAAACTTATATTTAAAAATGTCTCTTGAACCTACCATACACACACACGCACACACAGAGCAAAGCACAAGTATTGCGAGTATAGTGAACTCATCGACTTTGTATCCGAGTGAGGATGAAATATTGTGCGCCATTTTGCATCAAGAATCATCGAGAGGGGAAAATCTCAAAGTCCTTTTCTGCACACACGGTAAGTTGTAGCTCGTCATTCTATTAATTATTTAGTAATTCAACCCAGCTAGCTGATTGTGAAAATAATTAATAATTAGTTAACAAATGTAATGAGACATCGTTCACTAGGTTATCCCTGTTAGCTTGATCTCTCTAAGGAGACATGATTCATATATTATTTTGGCATGTTAGCTACTATCTGTAAATTATTAATCTTATGAAAAAAAAATTTTGACATATATATTATATATTAATATCTGTCACGCAAATTGACTTTCTTGCTATATTCATGATTTGTAACTTTGTTTCCTTATGTTTATCTGAAAAAAGATGCAACTCAATACGATGAAAATTTTAATTGTATTCATTTACTTATGTTTATTTGAAAGGTATATGTGCTCACATTTTCTGATAGAAAATTTTTGTCAAGTGAAGTTAGAAACAAAGGCGTTTGAGAATTTTGTATTAAATACAATATTCTCAAATTAGTGAGAAGGCCTCCTCCATTCCCCAGTAATTTTTTGTGAAAGAAATAATTTGAACATTTGTTTTGTTGATTGTATTTAAAAATAAACAAACCACCTACTAAGTAATGGGTTTTTTATTTTTTGACTAATTATTGAAATTGATAAAAATGTATTTGGGATTGAAACACGATAAGCAATTTATTTCATAAGTTTAGGAAAAAAAAAGACGTTTGATAAATTTTTTAAAAAGTTACTTATTTCATAGGTTTCTTTATTTTGACAGCAGTTATTAAGAACATGTAGGAATTACTTTTTTATAAATGGCTTATTAGTTAAGGTACCATACTTTTTTTAAGTTCCCATGATAACTTTAATATTTTAATAAAAAGAAAAGTATGTTTTATTTTTCATAAACCCTAATACATATACATGAAAGGCAATTTCAACTCATGTCTATTTTAGTTACTATATAATAAAACAACACTTTAGTAGTAAAATTTACCAAACCAGGTACTCTATTTTTCAACTCACAGTAACTGCAAAATATAATTTATCAAATACCAAATTGTTTTTTTATTAAAATACTAAGATTATTGTGGAAATTTTAATTTAAAACTAAAAATCTATTAAATATCCCTTGAGTTTTAGCGTTTAATTGTTCTAGTTGTGTTTATCTTCCAATTAAACACTGAAAATTTATTAAATATTTCTGAATAAAGTTTAAAAGGTTAATATAACACTAACTTGTTTCTTTTGATACATGAATTCTTAATTTAACTTATTTTAATATTTTTTTATTTTTGTATCTAAAGTATTACTGTAAAACATTTTCATATGAATAGAAAAAAAAATTTCCTAACTTTCATCTAAATGATCAAATGTTTGAATGAAAAGTTAATTTTTTATTCTAAAAAATACCCCTCCTTAAATATATTTATTTCCTTATGTATAAAACCTAATAACCCTTTGATTTTTTTCTGTAACCAAAACAATTTTTTTAATTAAACTAGAACATAATTTACATGTCATATTAAAATTTCTCTTGCTCTTAATTTTTACTTGGTTCAATAAAGATCAAATACACTATTCAATTTTACATGAATTCATTTATTATTATAGAACAAATTTTTAATGTAAAAGTATTATGTCAAATTTTAAAAAATAATGTAATTAAAATTATTTTTCAGAATTTATTTTTATTTATGTGTTAAATACTTACCTTATAAATATTTAAATACTTACCTTATAAATATTTATAACATTTAAGTATTACCATACTAGATAACAATGTAAATATATAAATATTTAAACTTTCAATTATATATAACACTTCAAAGAACTAAGTTTGAAAAAACTAGATTTAAGATTTTTTAAGATTGTAAAAAAAGAACAACTTGCCAATTACCATTAGACAATAAAAACTAAAAAACAAACATATCATTCAAACATATGCTATCGTAATGACGAATGTTGAATAAATTATTTAACTTTATATGTCAAAAATACTCCTACACCATTAATTTGTTTCCAGCCATGTAAAAGTTTAATTATATAAATATGCATAATGATTTAAGTTCGGTAAATAATTTTATAAATACCGAGAGAAAAATAAAATATTTATTGCATATAATTTTATTAAGAACTATTTTAGTATTTGAAAAATTGTGTGGAGTGAAAATTAAAATTTTAAAATTATTTTTCCATAATATAATTTAGAGAGTAAATAGTACCATCCTAAATAATAATAATAATAATAATAATAATAATAATAATAATAATAATAATAATAATAGCTGACTTAAAAGCAACGCTATGCTTACTTGCTTACTAAGCAATGCTTAGCCTACGCTGTGTATTTGTTGCGGACTTAAAAGCAACGCTATGCTTACTTGCTTACTAAGCAATGCTTAGCCTACGCTGTGTATTTGTTGCGGACTTAAAAACAACGCTACGCTGCTGATGGAGTGCCAAATCCCAAATATAAAGTGTAAACCCTTCGATCTCTGTGCCCAGAGTATAAGCGTCCATTCAGATCGACTGTGAGTATTTGGTTAGTCCTAATTCATGTACGTAATGGCTCGGTTGCTGCTACGGTTTTATTTTAATTTCTTTTTTACGATTTGTGGTTCGTTCTTCTCAATGAAACTATGCTGATTTTATTGGCATTTCATTTTTAGCCTGATCATCTTCAATTTTGTTTCGAAGGTTCCTTATTCTGATTTTATTTGTGTCCATGCAAAGTGATAGTGATTGAAACTATGTCGTTTAATTTGATCCTAGTAAACATTTCCTTTCTATGTTTCCGTTTCTCTTTTTTTTTTTTTTTTCAACTAATGACCGATTCTCTTGTTCCTTGATTTGTATTTGACATTTGTTTCAGGTTGGAATCAAATCAAGACTCTGTGTAAGTATTTTGAAGTGTGGAGAAGAAATAGTAATAAGTGACAATGTTCGGTTCAACTAATCGCAAGTGTTTTCTTTTACCTTTATCTTTTGCAGTAAATTATTCTTTTTTCAGTAGTTTAATCTTATTTGCTCTTTTAATTTTTGAAAGCTTTGTACATTATCTTTTCTGTATTGATATTTTAACTCTTTTTTTTTTTTCTTCTAATTGTTCACGAGTTGTGTCATTTGCCCTTACTTTATAGGTTATAGTTGAGTTAAATTAAGTTTTCTAGTTACCTGATGCTATTTTTATGTCTCAGACATTTGTGGCAGGATTGTAACTACTTAGAATATGAACTCGTTTTCTTCTCAGAATTCTTGGACTGGTCAAGCATGCTGTGCGACTTGCATTTGCTAAGTTTTTTTTTTTTTTTTTTGGTTGGACAGCATTTGGGCAGTCTTCTAGTAGTCCATTTGAATCTCAATCAGTCTTCGGGCAGAACAATAATGCAAGTAACAATCCATTTGCTCCCAAACCATTGGGTACAACAACACCTTTTGGTTCAACAGGGAGTTCCGTATTTGGAGGCACGTCAACTGGGGTGTTTGGCCCAACCCCAATCATCTTCCCCATTTTCATCAACCACAACTTTTGGCGCCTCATCATCTCCCGCGTTTACAATTTCAGTTCCTACCTTTGGAGCATCTTCTACTCCATCTTTTGGTAGTTCAACATCATCATTTGGTGGTGAGTATGTCCATGAAGTACCATTAGTTTAATTATTATTATTTTTTGTTAAGTTTTGTTTCTCCTCCACTCTTTGCCTGACTTGTTATTACTTTTGATTTTAACTTTTGAGATAGATGGTTATGATTCTAGGTCAATAGGTGTTTTGGGGCACTAAATGTGCTTAGTGTCCTAATGTTATTCTGGCAATAATGCATGGCTTATGAATAGAATTTATTGCCGGTGTCCATATGTGAGAAATTCAGCTGAGGTGGATGCCAACTTAATGGCTTTTAAGTTTTTGCTTATGATGACCGAGATTCTTCTTCTATGTATAGCTCACATATTTTCTCTTAGGTTTTTGATGCTCATGTATCTTTTATTTTGTTTATATCCACCAGACAATTTTTTTACGATAAGGGTATTTGGAATGAGTAATGTTGTTCTTTTTTTTTTTTTTCTTTTCTCTTCCCACTATATATAACTTCATTTAGATGATAGAGAAACACAATATGTCAACCAGAGTTAACCCATTTGATAGATGCTATGTATTTGCTTTATCATCCTTCTATAGTATTTTATTTGGTTTATCTTTTTTTCTGTTTTATATTTTATTTTCTCTTGCACTGGTGTGCCTTGATCCTCTCTAACTTAAGGGTCAGTATGCGTTGATAAGCCCTTTTGATTTAAGTGGGATTTTTTTTCCCGAAAGAAAAATAAACTAAATTTGAGGAGTAATTTTCATCTTTTACTGTATGTGTGTTATATCCTAAAATTATTTAACATATTTTATTATTCTTTTTTTTTCTGGTTCATTTTCATGAGAACTCACATTAAATCTTGCTCTCTAACTGTATGCATATATCTCCAGGGTCTTCTATCTTTAGCCAGAAGCCTGCTTTTGGATTTGGGTCCACTTCTACTCAAGCAAGCCCTTTTGGAAGCACGACTCAGCAATCTCAGCCTGCATTTCGAAGCAGTTTATTTGGTTCCTCTACACCTTTTGGAGCATCAAGTCAGTCTGCATTTGGTGCAACAAGCACCCCTGCTTTTGGTGCTACTAGTTCACCTGATTTTGGGGCTACCAGCACCCCTCCGTTTGGAGCTACCAGCACACCACCTTTTGGAGCTAGCAGCAACTCAGCCTTTGGCGCTACCAGCACCCCTGCTTTTGGTGCTACTAGTTCACCTGCTTTTGGGCCTACCAGCACCCCTCCGCTTGGAGCTACCAGCACACCACCTTTTGGAGCTACCAGCACCTCAGCCTTTGGTGCTACCAGCACCCCTGCATTTGGTGCTACTAGTTCACCTGCTTTTGGGGCTACCAGCACACCTCCCTTTGGAGCTACTAGCACCCCTCCCTTTGGAGCTGCCAGCACATCACCTTTTGGAGCTAGCAGCACCTCAGCCTTTGGTGCTACCAGCACCCCGGCCTTCGGTACCACAGGGACTGCCTTTGGTGCATCCAGTACTCCAGCTTTTGGATCTGGTGGAGTGTTTGCGGCTTCCATCACTCCTCTTTTTGGGTCATCAAGCACTTCGGCCTTTGGGGCTTCGAGTACTCCCGCTTCTGGGGCTTCGAGTAATCCCACTTTTTGGGCTTCAAGTACTCCCTCTTTCGGGGCTTCGAGTACTGCTTTTGGGCCTTCAAGTACTCCTGCTTTTGGGACATCCAGTAGTGGATTGTTCAGTTCTGGGTCCTCTCCAGCTTTTGGCCAGTCAACTTCGGCATTTAGTAGCAACCCATTTGGAACTTCTGCATCGCCCCTTGGAGCTCAGAGTTCTTCTTTTGGTAAGCTTCTTGAATGGATATGCTTTGTTTATGTGCTGTTACAGAAATATGCTTTAGATAAGCATTCTGTGTCTTGAATAAAAGGAACCTTGTTAGCTTTATAATCTTTATTAAGTTGCACTGCAGTCATTAATTTCCAAAATTATTAAGAAAAAGAAATAAAAATTCCTGTGTTGTTATGTGCTATCACACAGGAGGCCAGGGTACAACACCAACATTTGGAAGCACTGGCTTTGGCCAATCAACTTTTCGGGTTCAACGTGGTGGAAGTCGAATAGCTGCTTTTGTTGTTCCTACGACTGAGGCAGAGACTGGTAGTGCTTCACAGCCTGCTGAATACTTGGATTCAATATCTGCCATGCCTGTTTACAAAGATAAAAGTCATGAGGAGCTAAGATGGGAGGATTATCAGTTGGGAGATAAAGGTAATTTGCTGAAATCTGGAAATTTTGGTGGTGCTTGTTCCTTTAAAATGAGACTGACTGATTCAATTGTTCTCTTTATTTCGATGTCAATTTTCAGGTGGTCCATTTCCTCCTCCACCATCATTTGGGCAATCATCTGCCAGTCCATTTTCCTCAACATCTAATTTGTTTGCTCCCAAAACTTCAACCTTCACTAGTTCAAGTTTTGGAACTTCCACTTCAACTTCTGCGTTTGGTTCTTCTCCTTTCGGTGTATCATCTTCAGCTAACCCTTTTGGATCAACTTCGTCTGCAACACCTTCAATATTTGCAACGACATCAACTCCCACATTCGGGCGCCAGCTCATCTCCAGCTTTTGGGTCATCCCCGTCCCTCTTCAACAGTACAACACCTCAGGGAACAGTTTCATCATTTGGTTCTGGCATGAACTTTGGTAGTCCGTCGTCACCTTTGTTCAGATTCTTGAATTTAGTGAGAAGGCCTCCTCCATTCCCCACTGATTAGTGTAAATACATCATCTTGAGTGGATGCTTGTGTGACCAAAGCTCAACATTTTAGGATTTTGTTTATTTTATGACCTAGTTATGCTATAGATTTAAGTGGAAAGTGGCTAATATTATTTTGAACAACTGTCATTATATGACAGCCATTGCACAGAATTTGAATTATTTTGCAGTTTCAGTGTATTTTAAGCACAATCTTGAAACATGCCTGCTCTTCATTTATTTGGCTGATGAAGAAGTAAAGGAACTATAAGTAGTAGTCAAATTTTATCATGGTTTGATTCTTGATAGAAGCTTGTGTGTATAGGTATTTGTATAATTAACAGTTTTGAGTTATAAATAAATGAATTCTGCAACATTTGATCATGTGATTATGATTGATACATAATAATATTTATAAGTTTGATCATGTGCAAAGTACTAAATAGTAAATAATATGTTATAAGTTTGATCATGTGATTATGAAGAAGTGTTCCACAATAGAGTAATTCTAACATAACAGGACCCTAAAATAAATTGTATATTACCTAGATCCAAACATTTAAATATCACTGTCCACAGAAATTCCAAGCAAATATACAAAATAGAGAGTGTTAAAATAAATGTGGGTCAAGTGCTATTGAAATCATTATAAAAGACAGTAGGAAAAAAAGAGACAATATCACATGAGATTGATACATAATAATATATATGATGTGAAGTTGTCAACAAAGACCTATAAACTATTTAAGACTTATATTAATGTTAAACTTCAAAATAATATATTCCTAGAAGAGAAATGTTCTAATATGGGATTTTAAAATACAGAAAAGTTTGAGAAAACGCATAAACCGTGCGGTTTAAAGGTTTTAAGTCTTTAAAGAATTTTTCGAACTTTCTCGCAATTTAAAATCTCAGATTGCAACATTTCTGTTTCTACAAATTTCAAAATAATATATTTCTAGCCTATCAACCAAATAGTAGATTTAAAAGTATTGTTTTTGAAGTTTAATATTGGATTTTTGGCATGAATTGACTCTACATATCATTTTTTGTACAGTAGTTAAAAACTATATATTATTACATATGTATTGATATTAGACCTTTTAATTTCTTAAACTTTCACCACAAACACTCGAAACCTCTTACTCCATTTCATATCATATACTCAAACCCACACTGATGGAAACGATAGGACTATCCCTAACACCTAAGTTGAGAGATACAATGTGGCATATTTATGATTATCGAAGCCCTAAAGCGTCTCACCTCTTTTGTGAAAAAGCAAATTGGAAACAATACTGCAAGTTCTAATTGTATGATCTATATGCACAGGAGGCAGGAAAAATTGATCTCTTACTGTTCCTAAAACTGTGAAACCTTGGGAGTAAGTTACTTACTTTTGTGCATTAAGAAGGAGGGAGTTCAGCTAATCAATGGTCAGCAATTGCATGGGGCCCACATAAGACAATTGCTGACCAACTGAGCACTGGATCCGTTTCCCAAGAAGAACAGTCATACAAAACTAATATATTTGTTAGGTAGGTAAGCAAAAAAATTTTCATCCAAACAGCATGGGCACGGCTATGATACAGGGACTCAAAGTCCCTGTATCACAGAAGGGGTCAATTTATTGACCCCTTTGTTGTTTGGCTGCCATCTGGCAACCAAACAACTTTTATGACTGGCAGCAACCGGTTTTTCAGCCGGTTGCTGCCATTAATATGAATTTTTTTATTTAAATAAATTAAAATAAAAAAATATTTAAAATGAATAATATTTAAAAAAATAATAATAATAAGAAGTAGAAAAGGACAAGTAAAGTAAAAATAGAAAAAATATTTTTTATTATAAATATTTTAAAAAATAAAATAAAATGTGTGTTAACAAAAGACAAAAATTTTATTCATTTTTTATGAACTCTATCTCATGTTTAACATGTTTTATGTTCATGTAATAATTTTTCAAATGCTCCAAAATTTTTCTTTTTTGCCCCCGTTTCATGTTTATGTTCTATGTTTCATGTTTGACGTTTTATATTTTATATTTTATGTTTTATGTTCACTATTACGGAGGGATTCATATTTTATGTTTGTTGTTGCATATTTTAAGTGATCTGTTTCATTTTGGTTGTGCAATGTTTCATGTACTGATTTTTCAAATACCCCGAAATTTTTCTTTTTTGCCCCCGTTTCATGTTTACGTTCTATGTTTCATATTTGACGTTTTATATTTCATGTTTTATGTTTCATGTTCACTGTTACGGAGGGATTCATATTTTATGTTTGTTGTTGCATATTTTAAGTGATCTGTTTCATGTTAGTTGTGCAATGTTTCATGTACTGATTTTTCAAATACCCCGAAATTTTTCTTTTTTGCCCTCGTTTCATGTTTACGTTCTATGTTTCATGTTTAACGTTTTATATTTCATGTTTTATGTTTCATGTTCACTGTTACGGAGGGACTCATATTTTATGTTTGTTGTTGTATATTTTAAGTGATCTGTTTTATGTTGGTTGTGCAATGTTTCATGTACTAATTTTTCAAATACCCCGAAATTTTTCTTTTTTGCCCCAGTTTCATGTTTACGTTCTATGTTTCATGTTTGACGTTTTATATTTCATGTTTGACGTTTTATATTTCATGTTTTATGTTTTATGTTCACTGTTACGGAGGGACTCATATTTTATGTTTGTTGTTGCATATTTTAAGTGATCTGTTCCATATTGGTTGTGCAATGTTTCATGTACTGATTTTTCAAATACCCCGAAATTTTTCTTTTTTGCCCCCGTTTCATGTTTACGTTCTATGTTTCATGTTTGACGTTTTATATTTCATGTTTTATGTTTCATGTTCACTGTTACGGAGGGACTCATATTTTATGTTTGTTGTTGCATATTTTAAGTGATCTGTTTCATGTTAGTTGTGCAATGTTTTATGTACTGATTTTTCAAATACCCCGAAATTTTTCTTTTTTGCCCCTGTTTCATGTTTACGTTCTATATTTCATGTTTCATATTTCATGTTCACTGTTACGGAAGGACTCATATTTTATGTTTGTTGTTGCATATTTTAAGTGATCTGTTTCATCTTGGTTGTGCAATGTTTCATGTACTGATTTTTCAAATACCCCGAAATTTTTCTTTTTTGCCCCTGTTTCATGTTTACGTTCTATGTTTCATGTTTGACGTTTTATATTTCATGTTTTATGTTTCATGTTCATTGTTACGGAAGTACTCATATTTTATGTTCGTTGTTGCATATTTTAAGTAACGTGTTTCATATTTATTGTTCAATGTTTTATGTAATAATTTTTAAATACCTTAAAATTTTTCTATTTTGCTCCCATTTCATGTTTATGATGAAATACTAACTAGGCAACCCAAGTGGGGGGGTGAATTGGGATTTAAAAAATAAACTAAGTAAACCACACAACAATCCAAGCTAATGCCTTAATAAATTCGAATACAGTAAATTCAATGAAAGCACAATAATAAATGAGTAAGGGAAGAGAAAGCAAACTCAAGGATTTTTACGTGGTTCGGCAATCCCTGCCTACGTCCACGCCTCCAAGCTCACTGGGCTTGAGGATTTCACTAAGCTAGCCTCCCAAGGCTTCAAACGCTTACAATTGACTTCCAAGGTGTCAATGGACCTTTACAACAAGAGATTATATCCATAATCTCTTCACCCCAAGTGTTTCCCACACTTGTACACTCACAAATTTATGAGAAATGATAAATACAACAATGAATCTCTCTTTAAGAGTGGATATACAAATTGAAGAACAAAGATGATTTAATGAATGATGATTCACGAAGTTGAAGCTCAATATATGTTGTGTGCACTTGTTCTTGCTTGCTTGGATTCCCAAAAATGAATTGGCTTTGAGTTTATATAGTTTGAACTCAAAAATTAGCCGTTATGCAACTCAAAAACTAGCCGTTACTCACATTTTGGGCGTATCCGGTTTGCCGTTTATGAAATCCGGTAAGCCGGATTTATGTTACCGTTAAGGCAAACTTTTGAATTTCAAACTATCCGGCTTGCCGCTTACGAATCCGATAAGCCGTTTATGCACCAGAAGCTCACTGGTCGATATCCGGTCTGCCGTTTCCGCTATCCGGTAAGCCGCTTTCGATTTGGTAACATTTTGCCCCGAATCCGGTTTTCCGGTTTTTTATATCCGGTAAGCCGGATGCTACAGTAACCTGCACAGTGCACTATTTTTTGAAATTATAGTTTGACCCCAAAACTTTACAAAACTGCACTACGGCCCAAAACGTTATGAAACTTTACAAATAAGTCCAATTTCAAAATTTCTAAGTAATGCTTTGTTAATCTCAAAACTTTCTGAAATTATGGTATAGCCTAAAATGCTATGACACTTTTCAAATAAGTCTTTTACCAAAGTTTCAAGCAATATTTGTTTATTTCAAAGTTTTCAAAATTCTTTCAATTAAAACATAAACTTTGAAAAACAACTAATTTTATAAAATCATTTTTTCATTAAATATGAAACATTTATAATGTGAAAATAATGATTTATTCAAAAGGAATAAAAGCAATCAATTGCATTAAATCATTTTTCCATTAAATATAAAACAATTATAATGTGAAAATAATAATTTATTTAAAAAGAATAAAAACTATCAATTTCATAACATCATTTTTCCATTAAATATAAAACCTTTATAATGTAAAAATAATGATTTATTTAAAAAGAATATTAAATAATTTGGGCTTAAAAGATTAATCATTATTAATCTTGTTTGTTATCATCAAAATCAATATTATAGAAACATATATGTTAACAATCTCTCCCTTTTTGATGATGACAAACATTTCATGTATTTAAATAATCATTTTTCATAAAATCATTTTTTTATTAAATATAAAACATTTATAATGTGAAAATAATGATTTATTTAAAATATATAAAAAATAATTTGATCTTAAAAGATGAATCATTCTTAATCTTATTTGTTATCATCAAAATTAATATTATGAAAACATATATGTTAACAATCTCCCCCTTTTTTATGATGACAAACATTTCATGTATTTAAAGAATGATTCCACAAATTGCTTCCCCTAAATATAATTTTCTTTTACAATTTGCCAATTCGCTAAATTAACAATTTAAATACATGGATTTTTCTCCCCCTCATCATCAAAAAGAAAAACTTAATTGGCAAAGAAAAAAATCAAAATTTTTTTAATAAATTTGAAAACATGTATTCTTCTCCCTCTTCATCATAAAAAGGAAAACGTAATGGAAAAGAATAAGAGTAGGAAATTTGTTACCCATGTTGTTCGAATAGAAATTCCGACAAAATCTCCCCCTAACAACAAACATCACCTCAAATACAAGATTAGTAATATCACATCCAAATTATCATAAATCATAATACAAGCCAACTCCATACACAAATAATCATACCAAAATATCATGAACCATTATTCCATTAATTACCAAATCAACAACTCATAGCATAAAAATTATCATATAAAACACCCATGTAATCAAATCACCATATCTCAAAATCATCATCATAATCAAATATCAATTATCAAAACAATTACTCAAAATGCATGTTATTCTCCTTTTGACTACATCGAAATGAGATATTACTTTATCTCCCCCTTTGGACAAAAAAACAGTTCAAAATGCATATTATCCAAAATTTATTATATGCTCCCCCTAAATATATGGTCAATTTAATAATTTAACCAAAATGATTTTATCCAAAAACATATCATATTTGTCTCCCCCTATCAATCATCAAGACTACAAATCAAGCACATATAATCATCAATTACCAAAATTATCAAGAAATCAAATCATTCCAAGTTTATGCCGAATTTTTGAAAATTCTTCTTCGCAAAAAGGTTTTGATTTCTTTACCAAATTGGCATGCAAATTATCAAATATTCAAGCTCCATAATTATCAATCACATTAAATAAAGACAACTAAACTCATCAAATATCTAATGTGACATTTCAATATAACAAAAAAATCTTATATGCTTAAAAATCTCGAGGTATATGAATTTCTCTATTTTTCGATATCATTTAAAACAAGTAAGACATATTCAACAATACATTGATAAAGTACAAAAAAAATGCATTTATTCACTAATCATAGATTGCATAAGATCAAATTTCATCAAATACAATAAAATCATCAAAGCACAGTTTTTTTTTATGATTACATTTTTTTTAATCATAAAAAAAACTGAAGTAAAGCATAAGTACATAATAGCAATATATAGATCATCAAAATCAACACAACTAAAAAGCCATCATTATGAGCTAAAGAACAAGTGATCAAATCCATTATTACAAATGCTCATATATATTTTTAAGTGATGATCTAATAGTTACACCTTGTGATAGATCTTTCAAAATTAAGTTCTTAAGGTGAGAAGAAACATACCTCCACTCTTTGGGAATGTATGAGAAAGTACCTTCATTTTACTCCGCATTTATTTCTTCATGTTGCTCCTCTTGATTTTCAAGTGGTGCATTCTTTTGGCTATCCTTTGATAATCTTCTTGTAACTTTTCATCCACATAATCATCAACCACAACTTTCACCATAGAGGAAGAATTAGATTCATCAAATATAACATGTATAAATTCTTCCACAATCAAAGTTCTTTTGTTATACACTCTATAAGTTTTGCTTGTGATTGAATAGCCAAAAAAAATACTAACATCAAATTTTGGATCAAATTTGCTAAGATTATCTTTTGTGTTCAAAATATAACATTTGCATCCAAAAACTTTGCAATAATTAATGTTGGGTTTTCTATATTTCCAAAGCTCATAGAGAGTATTATTGAGATGATGTCTAATCAATGTGGTCTTAACTATTTTTTTAATAGACCTATCATTTCTCTCTACAACTCCATTTTGTTGTGGAGTTCTAGGTGATGAAAATTTATATTCAATGGCAAAACCATTACAAAAAAAATCTCAAATGCATGATTTTCGAATTATCCACCATGATCACTTCTAATGCAAGAAATAACATATAACTCATCTATCATGCATATACATCACACAATCATGAAATATGTAAATATTCAAAGATTTAGAATTAAAGCATATCACTTATTTTTGCTTAGACCATGATCAAGTGATTATCCCCATAAGCTTCATCAAGGAACTCTCCACCATTCCTTGATTGTGGTACCTACAAAGAAAACATTCACGTTGTGCCCTTTGGTACCCAAATACTCTTGGATCCTTGAGTGTTAGATTTAGTTCCTTTCGGAACCCAAATACATTTGACTCCATAATACACATTTCTTTTAATTGGACATCTATTCTTCATATGACCATTTTGATTGCAATAATGACATACAATTTGATCATTTGTGGAGGTAGCCTTAACAAAATAATTCTTATAATATTTTTGTTTCAAGTAAGACTTATACCCAAGTCTTCCTTTATCAAACACACATTTTTGTGAATTAAGCATGTTATCCAACATCTTTTGCCCATTTTTGAATTTCAAAACAATCTCATTCAACTCATTGCTCATTTTCTTAAGCGTTTCATTTTCATTTATTAATTTGTCAACATGTGATTTCTCATGCTCATACGAAGTACTTTGTTTACATGTGAATAATGCAATTCTATCATGTAACATTTCATTATCTAATTCTAATTCTTTGATCTTTTCATTTAATGAAACATTGGATTTTTGCAAGGCATCTTTTTCATTTTTCAAGTCATTTACATGTGATTCTAGATGCTTGTGTGAAGTGCTAGGTTTCTCATTTGATAATGCAACTCTATCATGCAATGTTTTATTTTCTAATTCTAGGCAACTAATCTTTGCACTTAGAGTTTCATTTTCATTTGTGAGCTCTACCATTTTCTTTTTAAGACATGCATTCTTTTTACCAATTTTCATCCACTCATCATACAATTCTTTAAACGCATCATGTAATTCATTATAAGTAGGAAGATCATTTACCTCATCAAGTCCATCATCCGAGTCATCTCCAATTGCCATAAGTGCCAAATTCGACACTTCATGAAATTCCTCCTCCTTTGTAGTCTCCTCATACACAATTTCAAGTTTTCTCCAAATTTCATAAGCATTAGAACAATTTGAAACTTTATGAAATTCCTTTTTATCTAAGGTACAAAATATAGCATTCATAGCCTTGGAATTTAATGACATCTTTTTCTTATCCAATTCACTTAAAACATTCTTCCTAGGAATGAATGAACCATCACAAACTATTTCCCATAGTTCATAATCTAAGGTTTGTACAAACACTCTCATCTTAGTTTTCCAATAAGGATAATCATTATCATCAAAGAATGGAGGTCTAGTGGTATATTGGCCTTCCATGAAGGTTGAGCTAATTTGGGTTGCTATAGATCTTTAACTCTAGACGGTTAAGTCTACACAAGAGCACCTCGCTCTAATACCAAATGAAATACTAACTAGGCAACCCAAGAGGGAGGGTGAATTGGGATTTAAAAAATAAGCTAAGCAAACCACACAACAATCCAAGCTAATGCCTTAATAAATTCAAATACAATAAATTCAATGAAAGCACAATAATAAATGAGCAAGGGAAGAGAAAGCAAACTCAATGATTTTTACGTGGTTCGGCAATCCCCGCCTACATCCACACCTCCAAGCTCACCGGGCTTGAGGATTTCACTAAGCTAGCCTCCCAAGGCTTCAAACGCTTACAATTGACTTCCAAGGTGTCAATGGACCTTTACAACAAGAGATTATATCCCCAATCTCTTCACCCCAAGTGTTTCCCACACTTGTACACTCACAAATTTATGAGAAATGATAAATACAACAATGAATCTCTCTTTAAGAGTGGATATACAAATTGAAGAATAAAGATGATTTAATGAATGATGATTCACGAAGTTGAAGCTCAATATATGTTGTGTGCACTTGTTCTTGCTTGCTTGAATTCCCAAAAATGAATTGGTTTTGAGTTTATATAGTTTGAACTCAAAAACTAGCCGTTATGCAACTCAAAAACTAGCCGTTACTCACATTCTGGGCGTATCCGGTTTGCCGTTTATGAAATCCGGTAAGTCGGATTTATGTTACCATTAAGGCAAACTTTTGAATTTCAAACTATCTGGCTTGCCGCTTACGAATCCGGTAAGCCGTTTATGCACCAGAAGCTCACTGGTCGATATCCGGTCTGTCGTTTCCGCTATCCGGTAAGCCGCTTTCGATTTGGTAACATTCTGCCCCGAATCCAATTTTTTAGTTTTTTATATCCGGTAAGCCGGATGCTACAGTAACCTGCACAGTGCACTATTTTTTGAAATTACAGTTTGACCCCAAAACTTTACAAAACTGTACTACGGCCCAAAACGTTATGAAACTTTACAAATAAGTCCAATTTCAAAATTTCTAAGTAATGCTTTGTTATTCTCAAAACTTTCTGAAATTATGGTATAGCCTAAAATGCTATGATACTTTTCAAATAAGTTCTTTACCAAAGTTTCAAGCAATACTTGTTTATTCAAAGTTTTCAAAATTCTTTCAATTAAAACATAAATTTTGAAAAACAACCAATTTCATAAAATCATTTTTCCATTAAATATGAAACATTTATAATGTGAAAATAATGATTTATTCAAAAGGAATAAAAGCAATCAATTGCATTAAATCATTTTTCCATTAAATATAAAACAATTATAATGTGAAAATAATAATTTATTTAAAAAGAATAAAAACTATCAATTTCATAAAATCATTTTTCCATTAAATATAAAACCTTTATAATGTAAAAATAATGATTTATTTAAAAAGAATATTAAATAATTTGGGCTTAAAAGATTAATCATTATTAATCTTGTTTGTTATCATCAAAATCAATATTATAGAAACATATATGTTAACATATGATTCTTGCTTTATGTTTCAAGTTCTAAGTTTCATATTTGATGTTTATGATCATTGTTACGGAGGTACTCATTGTTACATATTTTATGTAATGTGTTTTAAATTTACTATTCAATGTTTTAGATAATTATTTTCCAAACACCTGAAAATTTTTAATCCACCATTTTGTAAAGTGACTTTAACATAAGCATTAGAAGAATATTAAGGGATTTAACAACACTCATTGTATGAATACTATTTATTTAGTCTTAAATCTAACCGTTTCACTTGAATTTAGTGCACCGATTTTAATCTTTCAATGGTTATACCTTAAACTACAAGTGTTCGTTTTAGACATTCAATAATATTATTTTGTTAACATTTTTCTTCTAATGTTTTATAAATATAATCACTTTCGAAGTATTTGTATTATGAATAAAGGTAACCAACAAACTAATAATATTCCAATCCGAATTTGCTTTTAAATTCAGAAGAGCTCTTATAAATAACCTTACAATCATTTTTAATTCTATTAATTCCCATACAAATTTATAGGCTTATTTCTCCATTCCGCTAAATCAATTTAATCAATTTATTTTTATTTTATTTTAACTAATTATAGGGAACACAATTTAATGAAAATAAATCAAACTAACTATTCCTATGTCAAACATAATATTTTCTACATATCCTAAAAATCCAGCAAAATCTAGTACATTACACCAAGTGCATCATCCAACCTTATTACAAGTACCATCTCTGAAAAAAAAAGTGGATTGATGTATTACATAAATTTACGGCAAATAAAAAAAAAGGAAGAAAGGTAAATAGTTTTAAAGTAAAAGCTCAGCACAACTTATTAACAATGTATTTATTTTTTAGCAATATAACATTTTTTTTGACATTTTTCAAATAAGTATCTTGTGAAATAAACATCCATGCAAATGAAATAAACTAAGCTTTATTAAAATAAATAACAGGATAAATAAATAATTAAACCATATGGTTTCATTCAAAAGTCATCAATTGTGATCACCATACCAATTGCAATCATTTTACCATTGAGAGGTAATAACACAACAATTTTCCAGTATCCTGCCTCATGGTCAATACTTATAATTGTTGTATAAAATTGAATGTGTTCTATCACTTGCTCAGCAACTACAATGAAACCCAGCAATGTAAATGGAAAAAGAAAATTTTTTTACATATGCCGTATAGAAGATGCCTTGCAAATATCAACCTTTATTTACTGAAGCCAAGCCTAAAATTCTGCAGCAAACAAAATTGCAACAAAGCTGCAGCAAAGTTCATCATCCAACAGATTCTGCCCCCTCCAAATAATTTCCAGGTACGACAAGGGTAACTTGATTGGTCTATTCTTCCAGTAAGCAATGACAATCTATTGTTCGGCATTGACATCATCTGAAAATTCATTCAAAAGCTATATTCATCAAAACAACATAATGTTCAAAATGAACTTAATATTACTTTCATGCCTACACAAATGCTCAAACTTTCACTAAAATAACTAATTATTACTTAAATCCAGCAAGTCAGTTTCAGAGTTAAATACAGAAAATTCCAATCAAAATAATATAACTACAGATATACATACAAGAAACTTACCACCAAAGCATTAATATAGCAAATGAGTTTTCAAAGCAATAAAGTGTTCATACTAGTAGGCAAGCAACCAAGCAAAATCTGGGTAAAAACACTGCCCATGATAATATATTGTTGATCTGCTCATTT
This sequence comes from Citrus trifoliata, assembly GCA_018350135.1. Taxonomy (NCBI): domain Eukaryota; kingdom Viridiplantae; phylum Streptophyta; class Magnoliopsida; order Sapindales; family Rutaceae; genus Citrus; species Citrus trifoliata. The sequence goes on along the minus strand of CM031388.1, from coordinate 15,514,238 downwards.
TAGGAAAAAATTAAACTTTACAACTAGTCAATTGAAATCTTTGTTCATTTCACTATTTCACTCCAAGGAAAGCCCTTTATTCAGGTGAGAACCCAACACTTAATATTTACAGAGCTACAAGATTCAACTCAAACAATTAAAAAAAGAAGATTTAAGTCACCATTAAAACCTAAAAACTACTAAATGAGAAAAAATTGTGACTATAAAATCAAATATAATTGGCCAAAAATGGTCAACCAAGTGTTAAAAAAAAGTTTCGTGTTGCAAGAAAACCAAGAAATAGAACACAATATCATACACATTAACTAATAAACCAGATTGAAAGTGACTAAATATGCGTAAAAGCACGAATTAGGACTAAGAGAGAATTTGCCAGTGAGACAATAGCAATGGAAGTGAGGAATACACCGAGTATAGCAGATAAATCGCCAGGTTGAGGCTAAGGTCGAAGCCGAGGCTGTGCTTGTGTAGGCCCTGCTCTTTGTTGCTGTCGATCCATGCACTGTTGCCCAAAAGCTTGAGAAGGGAAAGACATAAACCAACACTATAAATCAATAAAAATTTTAATTCATACCCAAATCAACAATTAAAATCAAACCCAAATCAATCATTCAAATCTAACCTTGATACAGTTCAAATCAAACCCTAATTATAAATTAATTCAGAAAATCTAATCTAATACTAACGTTTTGCTTGATGATTATGGCGGTAAAGAGAATGTGGGCCGAGGAACGGGGTTGTGCTTGTGCCGCCGTTAATCATTGTCAACGAAGAACATCAGCCCATCCTTCTACCTTCGTTGATCGTTGCCGACTGCGGAGATCAGCCTGTCCTTGTGCCGCCGTTGATCGTTGCCTAGGAACTCCTTCAGCCGCCGCCGTTGATGGCCGTGGTGAGGCATGTGTGAGGTGAGGAGTGGTGAGGTGTTTGACGTGTGTGAGGTGAGGGAGTGGTGACGGTGAGGTGAGTGAGTTGTCACGGACCGCAATCGTGACGCCCAAGATATGCGCTTGTACGCTAGTGTCGATGATGGTTGTGTTGATTGTTGGAGACGTGCTTCAGGAAAGTGTGTGTGGTGATACAATGCCTAAACATCTTGGAGTTCAGGCAGACCGACTCGGTTGAATTTGGAGAGTTTGTCGCTAGTCAAGGACTTAACGCTAACGAAGGGTTTAGGAAAATCCTGACGCACACTGATTGGGAACTGAGGCCGTTCTCCTGATGAGCCTAAGGCAGGGTGAAACCAGTCAATATTGTGCCACTTCCTCTAAGCTTACTCTCGTAGTATGGAATGCAGAAATACCGCACGGACTCGAAAGCTCTCATCCCGTGACAGAGTAGTGGCTTTTTTTTTGTTTATTTCAGTTGTACATGTTTGTTCTTTCAAATTTTTTTAATTATTGAATAATAAAACAAATCTCAGTCATTGGATCCACTCTATTCAATCCAACGGTAATTCTTTACGTACTGTAACTACCCCGTTTGAACCGGTTGCCATATTTTTTTCTGCTTTTATTCATTTTTTTCTTTTTTTTTTAAACTAAAACCCCAACCATTGGATTCAAATAAGCTGAATCCAACGGTTCAAGGGCAGCCCCTGTACCATACAGGGATTTTATGCGCTGCATGGTAGCCGTGTCCAAACAGCATTAGTGCTGCTGCAAGTCAATAAATATTGTTGTCCTGAGGATATTGTAACCATAAGGAAGATTTATTATGCCCATAAATGCTTCTGTAAAGACTATAAATAAGATCAAGTTAAGATACTTTAAATGAAATCTATTGCTTGGTCAAAAGCAACTGATTGAGCTTGCATGTCGACACTGCTTAAAGCAAATGCATGGTTATTAGAAGATTATGCTACTGTGATAGTGAAGATGATATAATAAGGTTTGGGCGATTGGGGCTAACTAGTACCTACCAATACTGAAAATGTCATTAACATGATCACGTACAATGCTTTAATTGTATTTATGGCGGAAGATTACAATGTTTTTAACTATTTGACTTAACATAAACTTTTTATTAGAATTCCTTGTATTTTAACTACTAGAATAGGGTTTTCAGATGTTATACTTACATATTTAACCAACATCCTTATGTCTTTAAAATAAGACATATAATTTTTTGTCAACTTAGCTTCATCAGTAAAACTAAACTCCTCTTGAAGGTTATGAGTAAACCTCTAAATTCTGTGTGATCATTTATGATACATATAAGAGAAGTGATATGCTAACGAAAAGTCCAAAATGATGTGGAGCATTTTCTCATTCCTCCCCTCATGAAGGGTTATAAAGATATTGCTAAGTTTATACTTGTGATAGAAGATTAACTATTTGATGGAACATAGGTTTTCCTACTAGAATTCCTTGTATTATTATTACTTGAATATGGTTTCTAAATGCTATCACTCAGTAATTTCTATATAACATTTGTGCACTTTTGCAAGTTGTTGCCATGGTTGTCGAAGAATTAAAATGGGATAAGGGGTTATATTGTGATTTTTAAAGAAGTGCACTTGTAAGCTTACCAACTGTAGATATCATTGTTAAATGACCAAAAATTGGTATTTAAGTAACATCCTTATGTTTTTAAAGAATTAGCTTCATCAATAAAATCATACTCCTTTTAAAAGGTCATGAGTAAGGTGGCGTTTGTTTTTTAACTTAATGACTTAAAGTGACTTAACTTAATTAATTAAGTTAATTAGATGTGTTTGTTTTTATAACTTAATAAGACTTTTTAGATAATTTTGACTTAATAAAATAAGCTAATTTTTTTAGCTTTTTACTTAATGGAGAAATCTGAATTAAGTCAATTACTTGCTAATGTAAAAAATATCCATGTTTTATAATTTATTTTTCATGTCTATCCCAAAACTCACCTATAGATATTTACCCCACATAAAAATATCCATATTTTTTCTTTCTTATATTATATATAATAAAATTTGAAATTTATGATATTTTATATATTAAAATTCTAAAATAATTATGTATTAACTTGAATATAGTTTTACTTATAAATGTTAAAATATTATGGTATTTAATATATTATTTATTTGACATTTAAATTTAATAAGGATACAAATGTAAAAGTACATATTTTCAAATTTTTAAGTTGAAAAAAAAACAACTTAATACTTATTTTCCGAGATTCAAACGAAAAAACAAACGTAATATTCAAATTCAGACATTCAAATCTATTCAGAATTCAGACTAATTCAGGTCTATTCAAATTTCAGACAAAAAAACAAACGCCACCTATATGTTAAAGTGGGCAAAAAAGCCCAGGATGGCCTAAGTCTGCGGGTTTCGGCCCAACACTTACACATGAGGGTTTGGACAAGAGCTTAAGAAAAAAAAAATCAGACCCACTATTTTAAAAAAATAAATTTAATAAATTATAATAATATAATTAAATTAAAAATTAATTTTTAAAAAAACTTAAATTCTTAACTTATAAATCAATGATGATTCAAAAAAATTAAAATTATAATATTAAACTATCTCTTTTGTGTTAATTAATTAAGAGAGTGTTTGAATTAGAGAATCTAGTATTAAAAAAAATTAAAGTTATGAGCTTTTATTTATTTTATTTATTATTTTACTTTAAAATATTCATTTTCTTTTATTTATCTATGATTATAATAACTTATTGATCATTAATTTATTTTAAATTTATAATAATTTAAAAAAATTAAATAAAGCCCAAGCGGCCCCAACCCAACCCAGGCCCTCTCGCTAAATTTAAAGTGGGCTTGAGTCTAGGGACAATTAAAAAAACCCGACCCAAGCCTACTGTTTGTCATTGCTAATAAATCTCTGTATTCTTTGCGATCACCTGTGACACATACAAAAGAAGTGATATACAGACAAAATGTCCAAAATGGTGTCGAGCATCTCCTCCCATTCCTTCTCTCGTGAAGAGTCAAATAAAGATAATGTTTTATTCATGCTTGCGGTGAAACTCAAAATCTTATGAGTGTCAGCATTCTATGGATCTGCATCCATCCAGCATGTTAAATGTCAAAGGGAAGCCTATGCGAGGGCTTAATGGGATGGAAAATTCTAGAACTTTAGATCCAGTAGACCGACCTCCTATGCTGCCAATGGAAATGGCAAATACAGTGCTACCATTGAACTCAACGGTTTTTTACTAGAATTTCTTGTATTTTTATTACTAGAAGATGGTTTCCAGGCGCTGTCACTCAGTTATTTCTATACAAAATTAGTGCAATCTTGCAAATATCATTTTTTATTCTTTTTAACCATAATCTCTACAATTTTGGTATATTGACCACTTACACGTGCACTTCTCACACTTCGTGCACTTCTTTAACCATCACGATAATGGCCTCCTATCCGTAGGGTTGCGCATTTTAAACCAATCATAATTAATCTGATCCGATCCTACCAATTTTGACTAGTTTGGGTTGATGTCTATTTAATTCAAATTAAACCACAATTCAGAAAAATTAAGTTCAAGCGCTTTTAATTGGCTATCGGTTTAAAATATTACAAAATTGGTATTTAATCAACATCCTCATGTCTTTAAAAATAAGACATTTAAATTTTTGTCAACTTAGCTTCATTAATAAAACCAAATCCTTCTCTTGAAACATCGACCATCTCTTCCCCTACCTGCTCCCATGAAATGTCCCATAAAGATAATTCATTTTTCTTTTATATACTTGTGGCAAAATATTACATTATTTTTAACTATTTGATTGGTTTAGTTTGATCATGAGGTAAAAAAAAAAAATTGATAAAACCCTTATCTAAACAAAACTGTTGCAGGTCACCTCACCGTCAAGCGCATGCTAGCACCACCACCATTCGTCGTACCAACACCAACCAGAGCAACTCCTTGCCAATATGATACCAGCAAAAAGCAGTATGACACCCCGCCATCATCTTCGCTTGCCCAGCTCGCCATCTTCAATATGATCAACAAAGTAGATTCACTTGAAACTTTGTGCGGGTCACCATATAGCAAATTTTGATTCTCATAAGCATTTATGATGATTGGAAATTTTTCTATACTTGAATTCCCTGTTTAAAGTTGAAACTATATGGTTGATAGAGCTCTTTCAGGAAACTACCTGCTTGAATGATTGGATAAACATAGCCTTCTATGTGCATTGACCAGGAAATCCTTGGAAAGTCTTGTGGTCATTGTATTTGACTAGAGAAAGCTATGTGTGATTGAAGAATATTCATTTTCATTTGCTTATCACAGAAGAAATAATCATAATGCCCTAACTGATGCTCCAAATAAGTATGCACTATTCCAAATATAACGAGGAGTTGTGCTTGCGAGCGAATCAACATGTTTAAATTATTTTAGAAAAAATATTGGCCCAACGCCGCAGTGCATTCTATATTAATGAAGATCTTTTACAACAAAGATGAGATGCCAGTGCATTCGAACAAAGTCAACTTCCATTATTTTAAAGTAGCTATTAAGATAAAATATATGCCTGATATTTGATAGGACAATGCATGTAAATTGTTGGAACTAAAGGGTAGGGATGCTTAAAAATCCGAAGAATAAACCATAGGTTGAAATTATTAGTTATTTCTTGCAAGTTGTAATCAGTTGCATGATTTGGTAAAAATAAGGAGGAGAATTGAGTTTTGACTATATTAATCCCAAAAATGGTTTGTGAATCAAGTATATTTATTTGGCATGCTGGCACTTTTAATGTAAAAGTCCTATATATATATATATATATATATATATATATATATATATATATATATATATATTTGACTGAACATTGATTTTTACTAGAATTTTCTTTTAAATGCCAATTTTTGGTCTTTTTTATTTTGATGTACATGACTTTGGTATATTAAGTACTCTTTTTTTTTAAATGGTTTATTAAAACTACAAGAGTGAGTACATAATTGTCATACCAAATAAGATATTAAAATAACACCAATGAATGCACCAGCAGCAAAACTTACTAAACTAGTACTACCAAAAAAAAAAAAAGCATGGCAACCACTCCCAGTCCCCACACTCTTAAGTATCTTTAGTGCCAGCTAAAACCACATTGTCCACATTGGCAACTTTCAAATATAAGAGTTTTTCTTTCGAGATAGTCTCCTAATGCATAAGGAACTATATGATCATTATAATGACCGTTGTATTGATAATTGGCATAATGGAACTCGACAATTCATCCGGAAAATCTTCTATTTGGGGTGGCTAGTGTTGCTGGTTTGATACTTGTTGTTTAATTTGTCATTACTTGTTTGGCCCTTGCTGGTTTGATGGCTGCTCCATGATCTTGAGAATGTTCAATTAAGGAAGCGTGGGAACTGTAAAGTAGAAATACTATAAGTATATTGATTACTTACAAGTACACTTCTTCAGCCATCACAATAATAGGTTGCTATCCTAGTTTAATTGTTTGACAACCGTGGCACTAGCTTCCAAAATGATCTTTAATAGTCTTTTAGCAAAAAGACGTAAACTTTTGTTAACTTAGCTTCATCCATAGAACCAAACTCCTCTTGGAAAGCTAAGAGTGAATCTCTGTTCTTTGGGATCATCCGTAACATTTTTTTTTTTTGGCTAAGAAACAAAAGATTATGTAAAGAACTATATGAGATATGTACAAGAATTAGTGGGAAAGTCGCATTCTAAACAAAACACTTAAAAAATTACGTAGACCAAAAAGAGTTCAAAACCCAAAACAATATAGTTCATTAAGAATGCATCCCTTCTTAGAACATAGAAGATTCCCAATCAAGTAAAATAAAAAAGAAAGAAATATATTTGAATTCAATATTAATAGATGTTCAGAGGGAGGTCCAGAACTTTACTCTATTATACATGTGTGAAGGATCTTCCCCGATTTTATTATTAAAGATTATCTAGTTTCTTTCATTCTACAAGACCCAAAAAATAGTCAAGACTACACAGTCTCGGAGAACTCCTGCTTTTCCTCTCCCTTTTAAGCAAGAAAATATTTCCAATAGAAGGGAGTAACATGAGGCAGGATCTGACCAACTTCACGGGAGTAACATGAGGCAGGATCTGACCAACTTCACTCTTAGATCATTAAGATAAATGTCATGTAGGATCTCAAGCATCTATGATCATCCATGACATATGTAAAAGAAGTTATATGTTGACAAAATTATCTAAGGTGATGTCAAGTATATCTTCCCCTTCTTCCCATCGAGGAGGGTCAAATAAAGATAAATCAATTCTCCATATAGCAATATGCAGCACTATCTTATAAGCTGACAACCTTTTTTTTTTTTCATTTTGAGTTGATATTGTAGAATTAAAATTTCAACTTATATATTGAAATGGAATTATAGTAATAAACTAATAGTATAGAATTTGTACGTTTATCTTTTAGTTTTTCTTTCATCAATCTTGACTTTTTTACCATCATATTTCAGTCAGAATAAAGGTTTTTTGCCTTCTTTTAAAGACATTGGAATCATCTACACAATGATGGGCCAACACAAACCCTTTTCTCAGTAATCAATTGCTCCCCTATGCCAAGCATGATATTAGATACAACAGTCTTGATGCCATTTAACATTGAAGGAACAATTTTCTCTTCAAGGTTACGGTTCATTGTTTTGATCAAGCAATTCATAGTTAGGATGACTTGCCTCTTTTTTTTTCTCTCTTCATAATTAATCAGGGTTTTGGGCGAGTATTGATGCTATATAAGAATAAGAAATCAAGAATATACTGCATAGTAATTAGATAATAAAATTACTTGGAGAAATATGCAACACACATGAATAGACAGCAGTTAAAGCTTAATATTAAAAGAAGGGTAATTTTCAAGGACCTCCCCTGAGGTTTGGCGTATTTACACATATATAGAATGTATGGATGTAATTACAGACACCACCCCTGCCGCTAATTACAAGTTAGATTGACCGTTAGGGGACTCTTAAAATTACTATAATATCCTTCCCACCAAAATAATAAATTGATAAATAAAAATTTGACAACTGACGGGTAATAAGTTTGGTTGAAATCACACGACATCAGAAAAAGACCAAAATATCAATCAATGTAAAGTAGTTGACATTGCTTATTATAAAAAAACTCTTCAAAATCAAATGAAGCTACCATTAAATCGTTGTAAATAAATGTTAATAATTTGAACAGCGACAACAGCTACAAATGGAGGCTTTTGCAAGTAAATAAATCATCAAAGCACAATTTATTCTTCATCTTCTACTTAAGAAATCTTTGTATCTGTTTCAATATTATCATCCATTCAAATCATCAATAGAAGCATTCAACATAATCAAGATCAAACAGTGTCTCAACCGTATGGATTTTCTAAGCTCAAACACATCCAGTTAATCAAACATACAACAAATGAGCCATGGCAACATGACATAAACTCTCACTTCCTTAGCATGTCTTATAGGCTTGTCAAAGCAAACATTCTTGACATGAACATCCTGCCACATCTTCTTTAAGCTGGTTTATTACTCTGGAATTATTGTTGCTACATCAATCTCATTTCCAGCTACCACAGCCACGATCTCCATGTAAACATGGCTGCAAGTTATAAACAACAGCATATCTTAAGTAACAAAAAACCATTAATAAATAAAAATATGCTACATGAAAGTTTAAAGAAAATTATACCATCAATAATAATCATTTCAAGATGAGAACATCAAGCAAGATTACGATATGGACTAAGCTGGTTTGAGTTTAAGTTTTAGAGGCCAAAACACTTCAAACTCTGTGTGTAGTCGACAAATTTGGAATTGATATGTACATCTCTTTCTATGTGTAAAAGCAAATAATTGTCTTAATATATGAGAATGAAAATACTATTGGCGACGAAAGCTTCCTATCATTACATGCTTTGATGAGCTCAAAATTTTTAACGATACGTGCCACAAAGGAAGAGAATTGATATTACCAGCCTTTTCAAAGCCATGGCACCATGCTGCCTAAGTATTGAAAATTACAAGCTAGCACAATCATTGAAACTCCCAAACCCAATTTAAAGTTCAAGGATTAGAAGAAAAAAATCAGCATCGCTAATTCTAATTCTATGAGGCCTAAGATCCATCAGCTATGTTACTATCCGGATGAACAAAAACATTTGAAAGAGATGGGGATGTCTCATCATGGAAGAAAAAGAATTAATGGAATTAAAAGAAGAAAATAAAAAGGAAGAGATGGAAATGCAGATCTAGGTGAGCAATGGAAATCGTTTGGCTAGTTTTTCTCTTCTCCAACACCAACTTGTTTAACCAGACAAAATTAATAGAACAACAAATTAAAGCTGTGTTTTAAAAGATATATTCTAAAAGCAAATTTGATATTCTTCCAACTCCAAATAGATCAAGATAAGATGAAAGTATCACAGTGATTATAATTTTTTTTTTTGAATGAGAACATCAGATTGTAATAATACTTTCTGCTTGCATTTCCATAAATTAGTTCCTCATTTGCAACCTATGTGCTACCAACATGACAGCTTATAATAATAAAATGATTAAGCATTAAATCGGCATAATAAAGATTTGAAGAACCTTGTTATGGCTATGAAATAGCTTTTCCATCAATGGAAAACAAAATAAATTTAAATTGGAAAGCTGCGTAAGATTGATTTGGCTAAGGAACTGTAGAATTAAATGATTTGTTTCTTGAGTGTTTCTTTTTTCTTTTCTTTCTTTTGATATTAATATTTTATTTTACATATAAAATACACGAAAGAATTACAAGATGTCTCTGTTAACGTTTTGTTTGTTGCATAGAGTGATTCCCAAAGCTCTCATGCCTCATAAGGTACTGTTGTTATATCTATCTATCTCCTCTACTGCATGTGTGTGTGTAATTGTGTATATGGTTTCTTTTATTCCATTAGTAGAATATTATCAAGTATCAAAGCAATTAGTTAACAAAACCCTTACTTAATTTGCATATATCAGGAGAAAGCCAATCGTAGATAATATGCTACATAAAAGGTTTGCATATGAGAGAATTTCAACCGTGTATGTTTTTCTTTTGGAAAAATTTAACAGTTTTTCAATTAATTATTGCAATGACTCTTATATGGATGCTTTCATAGAAAGTACTTTCATTCAAAACAGCTTCTGTAAAATCGCCATCTAGATTTAAACATATAAATTTAGCACAGATTTTTGCCAAAAAAACACAAACACATAAACACATAATAACTGCTCTTTAATTCTAAAGACGAAAAACACAATGAATATTTAAAATTAAAAAAAATTAAAAAAAAAGATGAACAACAATCAGAACAACAACTTACTATAATTGACTAATAGAAAAAGAAATCAGAGACCACACTTGTCAAGATCAACATGCATAAAAAAAAATAAAAATTCGAAAACCCATTTTCATTTGTAAGTAATTCAGAATCAACCCATTCTTAAAAAAAAAAAGAATCAACAAAATAATCAACTGCATCTTATTTGCATCTTCGAACTGTCACAAATGAGGACTAACCTCTTTCTCGCACTAATTCCAGTCGCAGCTGAAGCCATTCACCGCTGGTACTCACTTCGTGGAAGTCTTGGGCCACCACTTGAACTCATCTCGTTCATAACAGAAGCTGAACTCTCCTTCAATTTGATAAAGTTTTGGGCAAAAGGAGCTGCTTCTTGACAGCTTTAGAAAGCATAAATTGATGTTGGATTTTGCTTATGTGAAAGATAAAGGGAAGATTTTTGCTTTCTTTTGTCCATCAAGTATCGCAAAGCACTGGACAAGAGATTGTAACAGTCAATACTTCCCAGACATCAACAAATTTTCAGCTTAAATTTTGAATTATTTTAAAATTTAAATATGATTTTACGTATTTACCCTTCTATGCTGACATTATACGTATTTTTATACTAACGGCAAGGGTGGTGTCTGTAATTACATCAATACATTCGCTCTATGTGTAAATACGCTAAACCTCAAGGGAGGTCCCTAAAAATTACCCTATTCTTTTAAGATCGCATTATAAAAAGGGTGCAAGACTAAGAAATTAAGCACGACGAGTGTAGAAAACAAAAGAAGTAGTGCAAATGAAGTTACAAGAGGAATCCATAAAAGAATTAAGCAAGCAAAAGAGGCAGCAAAGAGCCAAAAAAAGGATGGGATCTTTATGAAGCCAAGACAAACTGAAGTTAAAATAAGCAAGAATGAAGCCAATAATTAAACTAGAATGAAGCCAATTGTCAAGTCGAAAGAAGCCAAGTAAGACTAAAGAGGAGAAGAAGAAGGGCAGCAAGAGACAATTCAACAGGTGAATAATTGGTCATTATCGAAGCATAAGCAGAGATTCCACATCGCAAGCTTCAACAATAACATACTTGTAGACAAGCTTAAGCAAGATGTACAAATAATTATAAGAACATGTATACTTTTGTCAACTTAGCTTCATCAGAAGCACAAACTTTCTCGAAAGGCCAAGAGTAATCCTTTGAATCCTTTACGATCATTCATGCACATAGAAAGGGAAATGATATGCTGACAAAAAGGTTGGTCTATATTAGTATATCATATGTTACCCCTACGCGATGTTTTTCTATGTTCTCGATAAGAATGGCAAATGATTACATACAAATATTTATAAGACTATAGCAATGATGTTAATGGGCTGATCTGCAAAAGTTCTCGGACTTATTTGAAAATTGGTAAAAGTTCCGGATCATTGTGAAAATATTTACAATAAGTGTGCTGACGTGTATAACAGACCAAATACGATTCTGTTAGATTTAGTTATGAAAACACCCCGGAAACTGCAGCTATATAAAGCTCACTCGTGGCTCTATTTGCTGTCAGTGACCTTCGTTTCTTAGCCTACTTTTCTTTGGATTTGTTTCCTTGAATAGAAATCACATTTTCTATGTAATGCATGATCTTGGAGTATTGTGATTTGATCAACAAAAGCGTGCGTTTCTTCCCTTCAAATATTTTGCACTGCGCTGAGTTCATTCAAACTGCAAATTTAAAATGCAAAACAAAATATCCGGCCTTATTGATAAACATCAAATCAGATGATGAACATTATTGTAATCCTAGGACTAATTGACAAACAACAAAATCAGATTTTTCCAAATCAGCAACAAAACCCCTTGAACAATTTGAAAGTCCAGCAATCGTCATCCATTGACGCACTCATGGCAATGCGTGTGGCTTCGGCAAGAGAACTATCAAGGAAATGTTGCAAGAAAAATCATGGAAATTGCCTCGACATATCTCGAAGAAGAAGTTCTAGCAAAGATATGCAAGAGTGGTGATCATCATTCAACTCACACCTCATATGAAGAAATACTGTTAGTACAGTTGTTCTTATATGTTTGATAACAAAAATTGTTACTACTACTTTAGGGTTCTTACAAGGCAAGGTCATGGTAAAACTCTACAGTTGTTGAGATTTTTTATCTTTGCCGAATGTTGTATATCGCTTGAGACAAATGCAGTGTCAAAATGTCGACTTCTGTCCTGCCAGTTAAAGGGTAATTTTCCACCAAAATGGAGATTGCCTCTCCTATACCCAATCTTCCACACTACTTCCAGTGATTATACAATAGTGGCATCATACACCGTACAAAATTTACAGATCATTTGAACTATATTATGCAGTACTAGTCTATGATATGATATCGCCTAAATAAGCAAAAACCCTTTTTTTGAATTTCCGACCTAAGTCCAAAATTTCAGATTCCCTCATCTGCCTACTTATGCTATCAGATTGCCCCCGTCTTTCTTCTTTCCTTGACAACCTAGTCGCAACATCAACAGTCAAACTGGCCATTTCTCTGCTGCTTGTTAATACTTGCAAGACAATAGAAGAGTATGAAGGATTTGACACAAGCCGATTGAGTAATATAAGAGTTTCCCGTATCAGCAGTGTCCTACATACAAAAGTGCTCGTGGTATAAGCAGCTATGAACACACAAAGATTATGGTGAAGCTAGGCACCCCTTTGCTATCAATTACCTTGCTCTAAACAAGTCTGCGGGCACGGTATAAGCTGATGATTCTGTGTCTATCTCTGCTACTAATACTTGCAAAATCAGCATCAGGAAGTTTGCCTCTCTAGGTAGCTTTTGACTCACCAGAATTTCAACACCAGGTCTCCCATATGATACCATCAAAGCTAACAGAATAATAGCATTTCTCCGAAGTTCCAAGTCCTGAAAGTCCATTTATTTTAGATAGTATAACAGACATAATTTTATGGCAGGTATTACTGAGAAAAATAGGATTTAAGACAGAATCAGTTAACTCAGAAAAGACAAAAGGCAACAACTTTTTGATCCACTTCCAGGTTGAAGATTATTCAACTGAGAGTTTGATGGACCAACAATTGACAGTGGCCACAGATAAAACCCTTAAGTGGAGACCACTGTACAGACAAGTTACGTGCTCACAATTGTTTAGATCCAGGAAATGAGTTAAACATCTAGTAAAGGTAATATTTATACAATAACATACACTAGGTCCTAAACTTTTCAGTGACATCTTTATCTGCTCTAGCTTTCAGATGCAAAATGAAACTTTCATACAGAAGAAGAAGAAGATTTCAAGAGGGAAAGAAAGAACATAGAGTGGCATAGAGAACAGAAAATAGGTTGAAATGCTAAAAATGAAAAACATAAATAAGGGCATATACGTATCAAACAAGAAAAGAGAATTTAAAAAACAGGAGTAATGCCTTTAGATCATATTTAACCTGCAATAATGCGCACATTACTGATATTTCACAAAACTTTCATCATTTTAGCATATCAAAACTGCTGATAGACAACTTGAAACAAGAGGTTGTTTTGAAAGAGAGGAGGCTCTGAACTTACAATGCCTAATGAGAGTGATAGCTTGTTGACAAGCACCAAGTAATGCCATGGGATAAATACTAAGAGCTCCACTACTTTTGTTAGGCCCACACTACTAGCTTAAAATTTTTTAGGTTTAATGGTGCCTCCACATGTATCTAAGTCTATCTTACCAAAGTGGTGTTGTGTTTGAATCTGCTATTATATTAGTTAAATGATAGCACAGAGAAACTTGACCCTCCATTAAAATCCTTGCAATGTCAATTAATTAAATTTTCATCAACATCTGTGGATTGTTTTAAAATATTATAGCGCATCCCTACAAATTTAAAGTTTTTGGGATGAATAGTTATGCAACTAACACAAACAAAGGTTTACATCTAATAATAGTTTGTTATTATAAAGTAAACTCATATGCAGGGGCATAAAATCAAGCAGCTAGAGACACAATAACTCAATGCAATGATGATAATAGTGATACTATATCAAATAAATGAAAATTTGAAATTTGAAATTCATCTAATAGTGTGCTACCTGTACACTGGTTCCACAACAACCTATACAGTCTGCCAAGCCCTCCAAGATTGAAGGCGAAAGATTTACATGACTGTCATCTGCAACACCAGCATTCTCCTCTGTATAACCAGAGCAGAATCTACGAAATATTTTCGGACCTTTTATCCAATCAAGAAATAAAAAATTGTTAGGAAAGTGTAGCAACTATGAGCAAATCTATACATGCCAACTTTAAATCTCAAACATACGAATGAATGGGGTTATCAGAGAGGAGATGAGAGTAGCAGTAAGTTTTAAGATCACTCAAAGTGCTCTGCTAGTCAGCTTGAAATTAAAAAGTAAAATAAAAATAAAAAAACAACAGCTGAAAGTATTAGAGAGCACTAATTAGAGTTCTTGTCTGAAAACTACCACTTAAAAGGGTTGGAACTGGTTCTATATTGCACCATGTATGGACAGAAACTTAGAGTGGTTAATCTGATACGAGGTTTGAACATCTAGTTCTTCTTCTCGCCCTTACTTTGATTTGGCCGCTTAGATTGACAAAACTTTCTGATAATGTTATGAAAAACATGTTTGAACTATGTACAAGATAATCTAACAAAATATTGAAGCTAACTAGACTAAAACAAAAGAAGAGCAAACCTGTAGTCAATACAAAAACAGATAAGTGGCTAAAACAGTAACTGCGTGTGATTCAATTTACTAACACACATAATAATGATAATAATGGGAGAACAAAATGATGCAGGCTTACAGTTCAGCAGCAGATACAGAAGGTGCACAGCTTCCTTTTGCACTTGTACACCAGCTTCTTTATTTAGCAGCTGTGAAATATTTTCAAATACCAGCTTCTGGCCAAATCTGGTTTAAGCAGGATTTCAACGATGAAATTCTTTTAGAAAAGGGCACCATGTCATGTTAAAACATTTAACAAGAAGAATACTGTTAACTTACTTTTCTCTCTCCATGTAAGAATAACTGCTCATCAAAATCATATTCATGATAGAAATTGCCTCTGATCTTACATGTTCATCAGTAACCCTCATAGTTGTTTGATGCATCAGTTCAAAGAGAGAAACCCAATTTACATGAGAAAGAGAAGTCGCCATGACAGGACTCCAGATTCCATTTTTGTGTAGAGTTTCTGCATCAGAAAATCTTGTTCCAAAAGGATTACAGCCTGAAGAAGCCTCATCCCCTCTTAAATAAAACAGTCTATTTTCTGCAGTGTAGGATCCATGAAGATCTCGGACGTTGTCCCTAGAAAGAACTCCCTCGACCATGACATTTTCCCTGAGTAGAGTGCACTGGAAAGATCAAATCAAAGTCCATAAGCACGCAAATATAAAAGATAGAAGCATAACATTACTGAGCACGAGCTATCAGGCAACTGGTGAATGAAAAGGATATTAACTAGTCTACTCCCAAAATGAAGTTAATAAAGGGAAAGAGTAATATTACAGCTACAAACTCTTGTACAAACTGACATGGCATTAGATGATTGGTTGAATGAAAATATAAAATTAAAAAAAAAAAAGTGGGCCAAGTGATGTTTTCATTCAACCACTCATGTTATACCACATCAGTTTGTATATATTATTTTGTATGAAGGAATTTGTAGGTGTATCATCATTTCTCTAAAGGGAATAATAACTAAATTCTGTATCCATGATATCCTAGGTAAAATCCTCCTTGGGACCTTAGAATGAGGAATTCAATTGAGGACAACTGAGGTGGCAAGCAGGTGGGACTGCCCAAAAGGTTGCAGGTCATGCTAGCTTGTGCTCCAGGCCAATTCTAGGCCCACCAAAGCCCGCTTAAGTCTATCTTTTTTTTTAATATAAAAAATTAAAGTTCTTCAAGTTTCTTTGCATTTATAATTAGATCATTGGAACGAATACAGCTACACCATAAATTTAAAATAAAGTGCTTTATTTCTATTAATTAAAAAATAATAATAAAATTAAGATACAAATACACATTAATTACAAACCTATAAGGAGTAAAAACTGCATCACTATAGTTTTAGCAAACCAAATTACGTTGGCACCCAATTCAACATCAATCACATGCAATGCTCCACTCTAAATACAAAAATAAAACAAATGAAGTACATTGGTAAAAACCATTTATCTTTGGATTTTCTCAATCACATCATCACCATCATCTTGTGTTTTATCAGCTATAAAATCGCATTTATTATGACATGAGGCATTCCAGTATTCAATCAACCAATATCTAGGCACCTAAATTACCAGCTAACCACAATTTACTGTTGACATGAGAATTTATATTGTCACAAGCCATTGTACAAAAAATAGTGAAGGTCTTCAAAGGTTGTTTCCACTAATTCAATAAGTCTAATGGTTCTGATTGTTGTCTAGTTAAAATATTTGCTAAATCAATTCTAAATCTAAACAATTCATCAGGTATGGAACTTCTACCATCAACATTTTCTTGCAATTATCGACCAACACAAGTCATTATCACTAGGAGTAAACTTGAAGTGGACCCATTATTGTTGTAATACTTTGTTCATTATCTCAGTTGATAATGACAGAAAACATAAGGAAAGGAATCATAGTCGTATTTCCATGCCTCATTTATTACTCAGTTTATTTGAAGAATTTTAACTTTTTTCATATCAGAAAATGGTAAATCTGAATTTAGCCGATTTGATAAGCCAAGCCAGCAAGCAGGTAATGCCTAGCCTTACATTAGTGGGCCCAAGCTAGGCCTAGCCAGAACCTCAAATGGGCTTCAACATTTGGACATTGCCCACCCTTTTGACACCTTTAATTAAAAGTAGTTCCCCAGTTGCTAACAACCACCTTTTTAAATCACTAGATATTGTCAAATGTAACAATTGTAGCCACATGCAAAGCACGTCCATCAAGCATGAACACATCTATAGGATACCAATAAATGCAAACATGACATAACAATAGTACAACTAAAATAAAATTAGAGGATTTGACACATGACCACATGGTCATCTCAACTCTAATAACCTACCAAGGTTACCATTAACCTAGAAGCTTAAACAACAGCTCAGTAGGAGTACTTCAGCTGTAATAAACCATTACCAAGGAGCAAAAAAGAATACATATGATCATGGCACAATTAAAGGTAACGAATAAATGAAACCCTGAACTCAATAACCAAAAATCCCATAACTTCAAAGTATGTGATCAACCTAAAACAATGAAAATAAGAGCAAAAGTCTACAAGTGTGTATGTCATGCCAATGAAGCAATACCTTTCTCCAGCTTTATTTTTCAAAGTCAAAAGATGCTTCAAGAACACTTTTAGTACATGCAAAGAGTTGCTAACAACCACCACCTGCAAAAGGAACAATTCCTCAGCATGGACAACACAGATTTTCTGAAAAAAAATGGAAATCACCAAAACTCATGAAAAAATTAAAACAAACAAATAATGGAAACTGGAAAGAGAGAGAGAGATTTAAGAACATTCAAAAGTTCAAGATAAACATACTTGCGGCAAAACATTTATGGATAGGCTTACATAACTGAATATCACAGAGTAAACTATTGATCCAATAGTGAATTTCCATAGTGCACATGCAGATTCTCTAGCCAAGAGTTTAGGGCTTGGCAGATAAGTAATCCTTGGTACCATTTATAGAAGAGATTCTCGTGGACATCAATACATTCCAAGTGATTTTACTCTAGCAAATTTAGGATCAAAGACAGAAATTACTTTTTTATTTAACCATATTGTGTTATTTCATATGTTCAAAGAAAAAAGAAAAAAGAAATGCCAAATGCCGAGCTAGAGCTTCTTACATTGTAGTTGTTGATTCATTCTTCTTCTTCAAAAGCACAATTAACATCATAAAACAAAAATAGATATGTCTCTTTCCTCATCTATTATCAGCAAAATAGAGAATACATATTTGAGATCTAATCATACAAATAGTAATGTTGGAGATAGACATCACTTTTTAATTTAATCACATTGTGTTGCTCATATGTTATAAATAAATAAATAATTCAGTGAGCACCCAGTCCATATAAACATCATAAAACAAAAATAGATATTTCCCCTTCCTATCTACATTATCCAAATAAAAAGTAATAACGCATTTATGGGAAGTAAGCATACTAATAGCAAACCAAAAAAAAAAAAAAACACTACTCACATTATTAACATTGCAAAGACCAAGTAAGGGTTCAAGCAAAGTCTCCAACTGCATCACTCCATTACCAATCTGAATTTAGGAATGGATCAAACTAAAAAAAATCAATATTACTAGTATTAATCAGTTTAGGATTGCAGGTAAAAACATCAGGGTACCAATCAGATTAGGCCAAAGATGATAGGTAACAGTGATTGATGCTACTTGAGTTACTATATATAACAAACTTGGCCACTCTTTAGAGAGTTACTAAATCAGTGGCACCAAGTACTGAAGTGCAGAAATAAGAATAATGCATAAATAGTAATATTGTATCACATAGACCCAAACATTTAAATATTATTGTCCATAGCAATCCCAATCGATAATATAGTTTATAGAGAATGGTTAAACAAATGTGGGTCGAATGCTATAGGAATCACCAAAATGCACCGGGAAGTTCGATAGTTGGCATCATTACAGTAGAACTAAAAATAAAAAACCATAGAGGAAAATTGATATTGTCATATGATATTGATATATATTAATATGATGTTAATAAAGACTCTAATCATTTGCTGCTATTGAATTCTGAATGGGCAAAGGTCATCTGGTACTATACTAGAAATGCAACTGAAAGCACTGATATTTCCCTTTTATAACTCAAAGAGAAAACAAGAAACTGTGAAAAGGAAACAGGGCACAGCAATAATCTAATCCATTGTTCTGCTTCCATAGTACAAGGGAAATGCAAGTGGAAACAAAAAAAAAAATTAACCAACCAAGGGTCAATATTCAATGCATTTCAAAAGTGTACTAATGGAAAATTGGTGGTGGAAAATAAATATTTATCAACATGGATGAATCCTCCCGAACTTTTCCAAATTGCTGTCACTTGCCACGTAAACTAGCGCTGCAGATGGAAGAACACGGTCTTCAAACATGTTTTGTCTTAACAAGTATATAAAACAGCATCAGTGAGAAGTACCTTTGTCAACACAGAATAGAGATGACTTATATTTACAGCTTCAGAACTAGGATCAGTGTCTGCATGGTGGTACTTCAAAGCTCCAACTGAACTTTTAACTGGCAGAGAGACTTTCATTATCGATGATGTATTCATGTTCATACAACCAAAAAGGGCATGAAACTCTTGTGAACAATCCACAAACAACTTGGATATCATAGTTTTTCCCAATTCTTGGTCTCCTGGGGAGCCCCATATGGCCCGCAACTTTTGCAGATGATCAGAATGGGAAGCTTGATCCACTTGGATTCCTATAGCCTTACAGCTTGAGCTGGCTAACATACAACAAGGAAAAAGCACTGAAATATCAAAAAAAAACTAGCTAAAAAGAAAAAAATCAACACATTCTTGCCTCCAACTCATTTGTTACCTGAATTAATTTGATTGCCAACCTGATCTGAATCTTTTGCCTTTTGAAATTGTTGGAAAACCTCATGATGATCCACTGCAGGAACTCCATTTTTCCTGTTACGACAGCCAATATCATTCACAATTTTTTTTTTTTTACACTACAACCAAAGGCAATATATACATATGGAAATGCCAACTACCTAAATTTATCTTAAATTTACAATTACATATTCCATTGAAACAATAGATTCTATGTGCTAAAACATGAGCATAAGAAGTTATAGCTGCTCGGAGGCACTTCGAATTTTATCTTAAATTTACAATTACATATCCCAATGAAAAAATAGATTATATGGGCTAAAACATGAGCATAAGGAGTTATAACTGCTTGGAGGCACTTCAGTTTCAGATATCCTTTGGTACAAGTTCTCATTATAAAATGTGGTCTATGCCACATGTCCATTAACCAATTGCAATACAAATCCTCTAGTGCATGAGACGGTACACACCAGGTACACACCAATATTAAACTTCAAAACAGTACTCCTAGCCTATTGTACAACAAAACACTAAATTTAGAAAATCTTCAGAATTAGCTAAACTTCAACCAATCCAAAGCCAAATTACCCTGGAAAAGAACATATACAAAGCTTAATATCTTAAGTGGTATTGTCTAGAGTTAGTAAGTCAGAAATATTAAGGTGCCATCATCTTAGCGCTGAAAGTTTTACCATGATAATTCTTTGGTTTCAAAATAAGGCTAATTAGGGTGATTAATTTACGCAATATTAAGGGTGACTTAGTCTTAAAAAATGTTCTCACCATAGACAATTTTTAAAGCCATTTTTACCTACGCCAGTGTGCTTTGTATTGCTTTTAATTTAGATTCTGCTGTTTCCCCACATTCTGAAGGAGTTTTCGTCCTTCTCTATTTCTTGTCACGCAAGGCAAACATTAAAGATTTTCTGATAAATTTAACTAATTTAAACATAGATCACATATACTAGCTCAGGAACTCCCCCACTAGCAATGGAGGATCTCTCATATGGACCATCTCAATCATATACGAGCTTATATGAAAAAGGAAAAAAGAAAAAATCTTGGATAGTTCGTTATGAAAAAAGATCAACCATTAGCTTAATTAAAACCTTCAAATAGATAAATTCCACCAGAAATGGAACAATTAAAAAAATTAAAATTAAAAAAGACTGAGAAAATGACATGCAAAAGAGAAAACAATTTTACTAACAGTTTTTGACACTTGGAATGATGAATATTAGCAATCAGCTTCTCTTTCTCATTTTTGTCCTTCTTAAGTTCCAAGCATTCGTGTTCCTGAGAAATCGCATTTAAAAAAAAAAAATCAATGCACGCCCAACAAAAAATAAATAAATAAATAAACTTCAAAAAATTTCAGAATCCATACCATTTCTGAGAGCTGCTTGGATACAAGTCCGAGCTCCCTCTGTAAATCACAATTAAGGGAAAAAAAAAAAAAAAGACATTTCATAAAAGAGTATTACGATTAAGGAATTGCATTCTTGATTTAGAAAAGGAGATGAAAGTAAAAACCTAACCTTGAGACCCTGAATTTCAAGATCCTTGGCGTCAACGGCGGAGGCGGGGGCGGCGGCGGTGGTTCTCTGAGAGAGGTTTCTTGGAGGCGAGTAACTGATTATTGGATTACTATTGTTATTATTATTATTCATGGCACTGGAAATGAGAGGAGGAGGTTGCGAGAAGAAAGCAGTTGAAGAAGAAGAGAGAGCCAACTGTTCTACTTGATTCAGTTCCTCTAAGAAATCATCGTCCCATACTTCCATATTTTCTCCGCTCATTTTAATTTTATTTTTTATTTTCCTTTTCTTTTTCTTTCTTTTCTTCTTCTTCTTCTCCTCCTCCTCAAGTGAAATTGCAGTGCTTTTCGAATTTCGAGTGCGCCTTCTTCCCGGTTAACGTAGGGTTGCGGCCAGACAAAATTCTTTTTTTAAATTTTTTTATTCTATTTGAATTTTGAAATAACTTTTCTATTATTTATAATGGGGAAAATAAAATAAGAGCCGGAATGTTTTTAATAAGTGATTTTGTACTAACGGGTCTCTCTAAGTTCTCTCTGTCTTACTCTCTTGAAGAGAACTATGAATGGATGAGTAGAGGGGTTTTCATGACTTTTTAGAAGTTAACTCACTGGTCGGGTGGTTTAGTTTTGTTACTTTTCCTTTTTAAAGCTTTGTAGTTAGTTTAGTCTTACAACTTGGGGAGACAGAGTTGGTGAAGGGTTTGAACACGGAGTAAATTGTTAGGTGAGTAGAATGACTTTTTCAGCCCTTAAAGAGTCCTTATAACTATGGACACAAAAGAATTAATCCGCGCTTTAGGGCAAAATAAAGAAAAGGTAGTAAATTTTGAAGGAAGCATGAAAACTAAAGGTCGATTTTTTGGTGAGCAAAATACTTCGCACAAGAAGTGTAAATGATTAAAGGGCAGCTACAACTAGTGTGGAGAACAGTTAAAGAAGTAAGGATTGATAGCTTAGGAAACAATATTTTTATGTTCAAGTTCATGGATAAAAGAAGAATAATGTTAGGAGGTCCATGGCATTTTAACAGAGTATCTATTGTTCTCACAGAGCTAAAAGGTATTGGCGAGATTACAAGATAAATTTTTACACATACATCATTTTGGGTGCAGCTCAAGAATATATCCATTATATGTATAGAAAGAGATACACTCAAGATACTAGGAGAGCATATTGGAACAGTAGAGGAAATAGAGACAGATGAGAATGGAGAATGCATTGGGGAAATCGCGAGAATACGGATATCTATTGATATAACATAGTCGCTTACTAAAATGATTTTTCTCAAACAAGAAGATAGTGAAAAAAAATCCCAATTCTAATGGGCTATGAACATCTATTAGATTTTTGCTTTTGCTATGGACACATTGGGCATAACTTTTAGGAATGCGGTGATTATAAGGGACAACCAAAAGTAGAGTTGTCATATGGTATTTGGATGAAGACAGTTAAAGTATGTGAGAAAGCTAAACATAATTGAAAAAAAAAAGAGTGGTGAAGCAGAAACTTTGGAAGAGTGGAAAATAAACAAACAAGCTTAGTACAACAGGATCATCATGAAGCTTCTTAGTAAGGGCATGTTGAAATGAACATAAGTATTGTAACAGGGTCAAAACTCGTTAATGAGATGGTGGGTCAAGTAGCAAAATAAGTAGGCGATGCTGAAAGAGAGCAGTTATGTGAGGATCATTTAATGCAAGTAATGAGAGAGCCAAAAAAGAAGCAAGGCCAAAACAAGCAACAAGCAACAATAACTGGCAATGGAAAGTTTCTAAAAATCCGAGCAATCAAGCAAGAAAAGAAATACAAAGAAAAGAGAAATGAAGAGACTGCACCAATTGAAGTCTATAAAGGGGAAGTGGGCCTTGATTATCAAACCCAAAAGGGAAACCAAACCAAAGTCAAAGGTCTAAACAAAGAAGAAGTGGATAAAAGCTTATGCACTAAGCACTCAAGGCCCAATAGAAGAAAGTGGAAGCTGTAATAAGTACTAAAGGAATATATAAATTTATCGAAATTGCTTCCAAACGAACTAAAAATGATCCAATTGAACCAAGCCCAAGGCATAAGAGAGCAAAATTATCTAACCCTTTGAAACCAGTAATAGAGCATAAGCAACAACACTTTCCATCAATAAACTCAAGGTATACTAGGAATTGTTGGCAATGGAGGAAGTGAAGTTGATAGCTTTAACTACAACAGAGATATCGACGAAGGCTGATAACTAGCTCGCTGAAAGCTATAAAAATCATCAACTAGAATGGTCAAGGTTTAAAGAATACCCTAACGTTTCTAGTACTACAAAAAATTCTCTAATTACACAGGCCTCAACTCTTATTTTTATGTAAAACAAAAGTAGGAAGTTAAAGTTTGAGAATTGCTTTGGGGTGGACAGAGGTGGTAAAAAAGTTGGCATAGCAATGTTATGGACCTTGAAGATTAAAGTGCAAATCAAATCCTTCAGCAAACATCATATTGATGCTGAGGTGCAAGATGAAAATGGGAAGCACCTAAGATGCATGGGTATTTATGGTCACCCCAAATGGGGCAATGAAAGCATACATAGATGCTTCTAAGGCACTTAGCAAGTTTATCCTCTTCATCTTGGTTATGTTTTGGCAATTTTAATGAGATATTACACCCTTATGAAAAGATAAAAGGTAATGCGAGAGATTTAAACATGATTAGTGAATTTAGAGAAACTCTACAAGATTACAATCTAGTAGATGTAGGGTATAGAGGATACCTATTTGCTTGGGCTAATGGAAGGTACGGGTCACAATTTATTGAGGAATGGTTGGATTGGACAAGTTTTTGTGCAACGAAAAGTGAAGTGATAGATTTTATGATTGTGTAGCCATTCATATTCCAATCTGGACCTCAGATCATTGTCTGGTACTGATGGAGGTTCACAAAAGAGGCATTGTATTATGATGGAGAAAAAAAGATCCATGAGAATTCATTATGAGAATATGATAAGTTCATATGAAGCTTGTAAAGAAATAATTGATAGGGAGTGGAGTATCCATGGAAGCTGCAACGAAAGTAATCCCATATCTTTATTTTAAAAAGTCATTAAAGTATTGATGGCTAGGCTGAAATGGTGGAGTAAAGAAGAATTTGGAATGAGAGAAAATAAGTTGGAGGAAATTAATGAAACAACTATAGAGGTTGAGACAAAATTGTGTGCAGTATGAAAATAGGGATGAAATAAAACGAGTGGAAAGACAAATTCATAATGTGCTTGCTAATAAAGAAATCTTTTAGAAACAACGATCACGGGTAGATTAGTTGAAAGAATGGGACAAATACACAAATTATTTCCATTATAAAGCCTTAACTAGAAAGAAGAAAAATCGAATTTCAAGAATTAAAAATGGAACGAGCTATTAGACAGAAAAGGCTGGGAAGGTGGAGCATGAGTTTTGTGACTATTTTGTAAAGCTTTTCACCACATTTGAACCAAGTCGGCACAAATAACAGTAGCCTTAAAAGGGATAATTCCAAGAGTTACATAAGCCATAAATGAGCAACTGGAGTAACCTTTTATTGTGAAATACGTCTCTGAAATTTTGTTTCAAATATGCCCAACAAAAGCACTAAGACTTAATGGGTTGCTAACAATTTTTTACCAAAATCACTGGAGAATGGTGAAAATAGGGGTCTTCACAACTTGCATGATCCTCAACAAGCAAGGTACCATAGCTTCTCTAAACCATATTTACTTTGCATTTATCCTTAAGATTGGAAAGCCTAAAAAAATTACAGATTATAGACCAATAAGTTGGTGTAATATTATTTATAGAATTGTTACCAAAACCATAGCAAATAGGCTGAAACAATTCCTCCACCAAGTAATCTCTCAAACACAAAGTGCATTTACTTCTACTAGACTTATAATAGACAATATCATTATATGTTATAAGTGCTTACATAAAAGTAGACATAGCAAGGGGAAAAGAAATGTTTTAGGGGCTTTAAAAACTTGAAATTAGTAAAGCTTACGATAGAGTGAAGTGAAAGTTTTTAGAACAAGCAATGATCAGACTAGGCTTTTCCCAAAAGTGGGTGGACCTAATTATGATATGCATTACTACAATCTCTTTTGTCGTGATCATTGAAGAAGTACCAAGAGGTCCAATCCAACCTTCTTTACTAATGTAGGCGAAACGGAAAAAAAAAAAAAAACTCATTCATGGCCTATCTTTTGACAAAGATGTAAAGATTTTCCATCTTCTTTTTGCAGATGACAACCTTATCTTCACTAGAACTTCTCTTTTATACTTTAGAATTTGAAGAGAATCTTTGATTGTTATGTTGCTAAATTAGGTCAACTGTTTATTTTGAGAAATTATCAATGTTCTTGAGCAAAAACATTCAAGAGGGATATACTTAAGCTATCAAGAATATATTATAGCTCAAAGTAGTCTTGAGGCATGAAAAGTACTTCAGATTTTCGTTAATACTTGAGACGAAAATGAGTAGTTTCTTTAATGATGTAAAACTTAAAGTGATGGGAAAGATCTCAAATTGGCAACATAAGTTCTTCTCTTATGGGGGTAAGGAGGCATTGATTAAAACAGTGGTTCAAGCTGTTCCAGCCTATGCTGTGAGCATATTCAAAATTTAATTGAGAAATTGTGATGATATTCAAAAAGCAATTGCCAATTTTTGGTGAGGATCAAAAAAAGAAAATAGGGGCATACACTGGGCAAGGTGGAAAAGGTTAAGTCAGGCAAAGAGTTAAGGAGGGTTGGGATTTAGAGACTTTTCTAATTTTAACCAAGCTTTGGTGGCTAAATAAGGGTGGAGAGTGTTGCAATTCCCAAACTCTTTGGTAGCTAAAGTATTGGAGGCCAAGTATTTCAGGCAAAATGATTTTCTAAAAGCAAATTCGGGGTTCGTTCATAGCTTTATATGGAGAAGCATTCTTTAGGGAAGACAAGTCATTTTCTGCTAGCTCAAGATGGAGGATTAGGCACGATGATGAGATACAAATATATAAGGCAAAATGCATCCCTAAGCCTTTGACTTTCTAACCTATCTCACAACCAATATTACCAATAGACTCTTGTATTTCAAGTTTGATTAATGAAGAGAATTAGTGGGATGTAAATAAAATCTATAACCATTTCGATAAGATGGAAGTAGATAAAATTATTAGCATTTCACTACCTCGGTAGCCAAGGAAGGACCTGCTCTATTGGCATTGTGAGAAAAGAGGACACTACAGTGTTAAATGTGGATCCCAAGTTGCTTTAAGGTTGAAATGTCGTACACTTCCAACAAGCTTTGGAAATTATGGTAGCCAATGGAAAATCATTTGGAC
This sequence comes from Citrus trifoliata, assembly GCA_018350135.1. Classification (NCBI taxonomy): domain Eukaryota; kingdom Viridiplantae; phylum Streptophyta; class Magnoliopsida; order Sapindales; family Rutaceae; genus Citrus; species Citrus trifoliata. The sequence goes on along the minus strand of CM031388.1, from coordinate 15,487,481 downwards.
TATTTGTGATACCTGAAAAGCTGAGGATCTTTATATGGAGAGCGGCCAAAAACCTTCTCCCCTCTACTGAAAATCTTTGGAAAAGGAAGGTGGTTCAAGAACCCATTTGTCAATTTTGTAGAAATGGGGAGGAGAATATTTTTTATGCAGTGGTAACAAGTAAGAGAGTTATGAAAATATGGAAGTTAACTCAATTTGCAGAGGAGCTAAATAGAACAAATGACCAAGACATAATAAGCTTGCTGTAGGGGAGGATGAGTGTGAGAAGTAAAGTTGATGCTGAAATGTTAGTGGCTATTTGTTGGAGGATTTAGAACGCAAAAAATCAGTTGCTGTTTAAACATAAAAAGGAAGATCCATATATAGTGATAGCCAAGGTTTAAGCTATTGTTCATGCTTACAAACGAACTCAATTATTAGCATACATACATATGGATAATCAAGGAAATGTCCTACAACAAAGTTGGAAGCCCCAACTAGATGGATGTTAACAACAAGTAGAGTAGCATGAGAGAGATCGTTTGGGTTGTGTAAGAAATTCATAACTTAATGAAGGGTTTCAATCAGATTAAAATCCAGCAAATACCTAGATCATGTTATGCAATTGCTCACTCTCTAACTAAACTAGTTTTGGAGACTTGCGAGAATGTTGTATGGATGGGTTTAGTTTATACACTTCTGAACTGATATACTTATTTGCTTATTTGAGTTAGTAGAATGTTTAACTTTCCTTTTCAAAAATAAAATAAATAAAGTGATTTTGTCGGTGAGTTGAAAATGGACTAAAATGGAAGAAAAATAAGGACTACCAAACACATTTTATCCTTTTCTTTTCAAATTCAACTGTAGAGGTGGTTTTTTCAACATCAACAGCTATTACCACTAAAGAAACAAAAGAGAAAATGATTAAAATTAGGGATGGCAATTTTTCCCGATGGGATGAGATCATGCAGGATCCCATCCCATTTGGGACGAGATTGGGACATATTGTTGTCCCATAAAAAAATTTGGGACGAGATTGAGATATTTTTTTATCTCAATTACATACGCGGGATGGGAGTGGGATTGACAAATTCCGTCCCATCCCGTCTCATTACCGATTAAGAATGGAAATTTTTCTAATTGGGATGGGATCCCGTAGGATCCCATCTCTTTTGGGATGGGATTGGGACATATTTTTGTCCCAAAAAAAATATAGGGACGAGATTAGGACGTTTTTTCATCTCATTTGTATATACGGGATGGGACTGGGATTGGTAAATCTCATCCCATCCCATCCCGTCCCATTGCCAACCCTAATTAAAATACATGCTGTACCATATGCATGATAATTACATCCAATATTTTCATCTTGCAAAAATATTAAATTCATATGAATTTATTCCAATCTTAAGCGAGTTTGATTGTCAAGACTAATTAATTAGTCCAAAAAATTTTATCCAAAAGAAATGGGACAATTAATTCTTATTTCAACTTGGGTTTAAGTAGGGTAAAATCTCTTTTATCATTCTTTTCATTTTTATTTAAACTAATATTCATATAAATAAAAAATTAATTTCGTAATTTATTTAAACTAAGATTTTATATTATATTAAATATCAAATTTTAATTTAATAATTTATTTACACTAATATTTAATACAAGATTAAAATAAAAAAAATTATTCAATAATTTATTTACAAAATGCTAAATATTAAATTCGACAATTAATAATATAAATTTAAATTAATGAACCACCGAAAAATGCACAGAAGTAGTTGTTTTTGTTAATGAAGTTCATCAAACAGTTACCTAACAAAGCGGCTGGCGGAGGTGGGCCCCACCCATCCCCATTGACGGCAAACATGACACGTGCGTCCAACCTCTCAAACCAACACTTGTCATCGATCAACCGAAGCCACCAGCTTTGAAGCCGACTTTTGGCCTTTTACCTTAAGCAACCAATTAATTGGCTTCACTTTGTTCATTAGTTTTCATCTTGCAACTTGCTCACTCTTAGATTTGTTTCTATAATTAAACTAATTCATCTCTTCGTTAGTGGATTTTTGTCAACACTCAACCGGTCCTTTTCTTCTCGTTAAAGTCATTTCACTGTTCACTTCAAAAGTCTAATTATAATTCAATTATAAGTAACTACAACATGTAATTGATTTTTTATTAATAATTGGATTTGATCATCTACATCTACTAGCTTTTTATATTTTATTAAATAATCGAATACAAGGCTTAAGTGATCAACCAATTTCAAAAAATATTTTTGGATAATAACTTTCCAATCCCTAAAATTTTACAAAAGCACAATTAAGTACACAATGTTAGTTTATACGTAGCTATCCACGGTTAGATTCCACTAAAAAAAGGTTAAAATAGAGGTGATAATTTGAGTTAAAATGTCATGACTTATTCGTGTTTTATTACATTTAAATTGACATAAAGATTTGATCCATTTATTGATTACGATAGGAACTTCAAATACTAATTTATCTATTAATTAATTGTTTCATTTTTTTTACTTATTTAACATAAATCTTTATAATTTTCTAAAATTTATCCTGTTTAGCACGTTTTTAATTTATTTTCTAAAATATTTATAGTACTCTACACCAATAAATTTCAAATATATAACAAACATAAGAATGAATCAATACAATAAAAAAATAAAAAATTAATTGTATAATATACTGGTTTGAATGTCGAGAACTATAAATCTAAAAATAAATTAGTGAAAAAAGTTTGATATGATTAATCGTATCATTTTAGTGCAATTTAGACTTGCTAAATAGTGTCTTATTCGTCTCAAACATTGACGCTTCCAAGAAAATAAATTATTTAAATATTATCCTTAAAGTTTTTGGGAAAAAAAAATCTCAAATGAGCTGAATTTTGAATAGAATATGACTGTAGAAACCCTCATGAAAAATATTACAAAATATGTCTTTACATGTAATGCTACGAAACCATGAGGACCGGATGATATCACCATGAAAGATCTATTAAAAAATTGACAGAGAATCTATATGCAGGCAAAACCCAATGCGCCAAGCAAGAGAAGCCACCGCTTTAGATTACAGCTTCCCCTGCCTCTGCCCTCATCATCTTGGATGTGACAGACGTTTATTGGTCGATCAAAATAATATGAAGAAGACTTTTTCGATACAGATACAAATACAGTAGTGAGAGAGTCAAAGGAGTTTTTAAAGTTATTAAGGATCAGTGACAGAGGAGACAACATGGTGGGTATTTTCTCAAGATTCTCTGTGGGGAGAGCTGGCCATCGACGAACTCAAAGTGCCCTTGTAAGCACACAGACTCTGTCTCTCTCTGTCTTTTTATTGTTCTTTTTTTTTTCAATAAGATTGAGAGTTAAGTCTATTTTTTATTTGTGCAATATGTAGGATGAAAGAGAAGTGTTGCCACCAAATCCTGCGGTTACAGGTGCAGTTCCTGGGACTGCAACAACAGCTGCAGCTGCGGGTGCTCATGGGATTCAAGCAGCGGTGGAGTTTAAGCCAGTTGAACACCCTATTGAACCTCTTGATAATGATCTCCCAATTCAATGCCCTCTTCCAGAACCCTCTATTCTCAATGTAAGTTTGAAGAATCTTGTTTGTTCTTTCGAGATTCTATAACCGTGTGTTCATTTGTGATTTATTTTCTCAATGGATCTGCAAATGTCTTGTGTGTATTTAAATGTCAAACATTGTGTGGTCAATTGTGATAATAACCATTGATACACAATGTAAACCAATCTTTCTTTATTCTTTTCTTGGTCTGTCTACGACTGAAGCTAACTTGTATGGCGTACCTGGACCCATGATGTTTCATCTCTATGCCGTGTTTTGTGCGTTCAGCTATCATCATTGGATTATTTATGCTCAAACCTGATTTTCCTGTTTATCCTTTCCACTATTCTTTAGCATGATAGAATTTTCAATGTTACTTGAATTGAATCCGTTCTGATTTGAGAGTAAAGCATAATAGATAGAGCTTTTGCCTGTTGGGTTTACAGAATAGTAATCATTTTGTAATTTCCAAAGCTGTTTTTGAGAAGAAATTTGATCTTTCAAAATGGATGTAATTTGATCTTTCAAAATGGCCATTGCACCATTTACTCAGATAGGTGCCAGATTATAGAGGTTTCAGACTTGTGTAGATTCGTTTCTAATAGTTGATATCATTAGCATGAATTCAGCAAAGTACTCTGGATGGTTCACAGTATTTTGTGGCATATTCTATCCTTTAACATGATCCGGGATTGGGCCAGTTGGGTTCAGATTAGTTTTACTGACTTTTTATATAATACAAATTTTAGAGGATAAAGAAAAATGATTTGAATAGTGATGATTGCTCTAAATTGAAAAGAAAGGAAAGGACACAGATTGGAATTTTGTCAGCATATAGGGATATAACTTGTACAGCCATCAGGTTTTCACATGTCACCATGGCTTATATCTTGTGCTGTTTAATCTGAAATAGCTCTCTCTCATGAGCTTGTTGGATTTAGTTGCAACTTCTTAGGGTAGGGTCTGTGATTCATGATGTCAATCACTGCAGATCCCTGGTTGTCTGTGTGGAACTTAAGCACACCAGACAAGGTATTGCCAATATGAGAGAACAGATTAATTTCGACATGGAGCAGTCAGAGATATTATTGTGGTTAACTATGACAATCTAAGATCGTCATTTCCATTATACATAGTTTGCTTCTTAAAAGGATAGGCTCATGAAGCCAAAGATGCTTATTGACTTCCATTCCTATGTCTATCTATTAAGAAGCTGAATTGCAAGAATGTCTCTTCAGCTTTATAACCTAAATGGGTAAGAATCATATGATTCTATTATCCTTCTCTCCAAGTATGTGATACAAAATTTGTTGATAAGTGATTTTATCTGGTTACCATGGCATAATAGGGATTTTCTACATTTTAACTTTCTTGTAGGAAGAGAGTCCGAATTATTCAGATCATCAGATATCAAATTGCATTTTCACTGCTGCTTATGGCTTAATGATGATGTGAAGTGATTTTAGTTGATGACAAATCCCAAATGGCTGATTGTGTATTTGTCTACTTAAGTTTCTTCACCATACCTCTGTCCCTTAGCAGTCTATGAGATGTAAATAACTGGGTCTGAGTATGTATGATTGATGATTCTGTATTTGATGAAGCTTTGTCATGTTAGAGGTCACCCCTTTTTTGTTGGCAATGAAATCACTGCATGATGAGTGTGTGTGTGTGTGTATTTGGATTGATTAAAAGTTGAAATAGACCACACTGGTATTACTGTTTGATAAGTTCTCTTTTTGGCTGCAAAAGCAGAATGCAAGTTGGAAATATGGTATGAACAAAATTATCAATGTTACAATAGTGGAAAGGGGTATGTAAATCATACTGTTTGAATACTAAATTACTTTGGATGGACCAGAGAATATGGCTTTTGTTGAAACTCAACAGTCGGATGAGATACGTTTGGTAACCAGTCGTACATGATGCTTGCTTACAAGTGGAGTGGGTTTTCTCCGCATTTTTTTGTGGATGGGTCTGTGTTCATAGAGGGCTTACTTCTTTCTGTTCTCACATCTATTGTTCTTTTGGGTGATAACCGTTAAATTTATGATTCTGATAATGAGATTTTATTTTAATAGGATGGAACAATATGGAAGGAGCGAGTATCAGCAGGCATGAGAAGGAGAGCCGACTTACCAGTTATGAAAGAAGGAGGAGCCCTTGAATCTGAAGCTGTGGGTACAAAACCACCCCCAAATAGACCTAATCGCTTGATTCTACCATCTCTTAGTGCTCCTGAACACAATTTACTAAAGCTACTCGAAGAATGTAATGCTTCTGGGATCTGAAACTTGTTACTGATTCAGCATGGAATTCATCATTTCATACTCTTCGTGTTCTTTTTCTCTTATTTTCCCGTTGTGTATACTCACTCATTTGGATTTATAAAGTTTTTGATCAATCATAGTAAAAGCGTATATATATGTAATATGTAATAAATCAAATCACAGCTTCCTTCAAATTTGATCAGTGTGGTTGGGCCGGCAATTGCTGTTATTATTTCTAAGCACTTTCTTGTCAAGATCATTGTGGTAACTGATTGTGTGAGTTAAGAATTTACATGACTGGACATTCTTATCATATTTTCTAATGAACCTGGATAGGATTAAGCGATGTGATGGCAGATGCTGTGTAACCTAACAAATTTGAATGTGAAAGTTCAGAACCTGAAAATTTTGGTGATGAACATGACCTGGATGGTGGAGTATAAGATCAAGTTTGTTGTTGTTTCAACAAATAGTATGAGAGACACACAGATACAATCAAAATACCAAGAGACTAAAGAAAGTGTAGTTATTTCAATGAATATAATGAGAGGCATACAGAAACATCACAATTACTTATTAACATATGAAAATGAAAGGGCTATTTATCTATCTACACTGGCAACTTGGGAACTTCAAATGGGTGCTCTTCTGCTGCTGTGGGATCAACAAGGTGTTTCCGAGGCCCCCGAAAGCTGCCATGATTCATCTGTGGCTTGTGCTGCCAGACATGGTTTGCTCCAGCGACTGCACGAACTCCAACCACTGCAGCAGCTGCTTCAGAATGATGAACTGTTATGGAGGAGATGAGAATGAGGGAGATAAGAGCAAGAAATGCATAAAACAAGGCCTTCATTATGAGAAGCTTAGGAATTGTGCTATTCCGTGTAGCGTGGACAACAATGAGTTGATATATAAACCAAAAAGTCATGTAGAGTGAACTTTTTAACTTTGCTTTGCTTGGAAGTCACAAGGGAATGATTTTTCCACCACCCACTCCAATTCCATGTGGAGTAGTGATACTGCAATGTTTTGGTGGCTTTGGTTTTGTTGGTGGGGTTGGCATATGAAAGATTCAAATACATGACCATACGGGCAAAATATATTATAAGGTATAAAATTAACGTGCTTTTTAAGTAATGATTGCTTAGGCCTACTACTTAAATGGGATATGTGATTAATAATGTAAGAGCTGTACACTCACATACAAAAGTCATAACAAAATAAATTAAGGGATTGATAATTGATATGGTTGTCCGTTAATTATCACAAGGGTCTTATAATAATTATTATCATTATTGTAATTATGCTAGAATTCTTTGAGTTTACAATCATTAGTCTACTGGAACCTTTTAAATCATATTTGTGATGGTGCATTTTGGATTTTTAGGCCCAAAAAATTAGCTAGATCTATGTCTAAATATTCAGAAGAAAATCAACTTCCAAAATACTTACTTGAGCACTCAACTCCTCAACTTTAAGAATAAGGGAAGGAAGTGGCCACCACTCAAACAAGAGGTGATTTACATTTTGAGTGAAACTATTGACACCCCTTTATAATCCTTATGAAATCTCACTTAAGATAAAATTACATTTAAGAAAAAATATTAATCTAATAAACATTCTTAGTTTTTTTCCTTGCAAATTATTTGCATTAATAATCAATCCATTTTTTTCTATACTTGTCTCTTCCTATCTAACCAAAATTAAATTGCACATATTTATAATAATCTATAATTCTTTTCCTATTCTTACTTATTAAACATTTTTTTATTTAGATTACTTTCAAATTATTATTTAAAGTATGTTTAATTTAACTCAATGATTGATATTAAAAAATTAATTAACCAAAAAAAATTAATTTTTGGGTAGGGTAACAATAAGATTGTAAAAGAACAGAGAGAAAAAAAAAATAGAGTACTACTTTGAATTTTAACGATACAAAAATTAAGTTAAAAATAGAAGAGTGATTTATTTTTTAAAGGACATTTTTTAAATTATGGTATATTTAATTCTTATTTCAGGAAATGAGAATGAATTTCATTAATTGTTAGTGTTTACTTACCAAAAGTATAATGGAATGAGAAAGAATTTTAGGTAGGATCCACAAATTTGAGAATGAAAAATGAGAATTACATTCCAATAAGGAAGTTGAGCATAAAAATGAAAAATAAATTGACATTTTTATCTTTAATAAAAATCAAAAATTCCTTTTTTGCCTCATTAAAATATTAAAACATAATCGCTATAGTTATGACTAAAATAATCATAATAGTAATAGCAATATTATAATTAGTTTATTCATAGTAATAATGATAATAATGGTAATCATATTTATAATAAGAATATTTACTTTTTATTTTGTTAGTTTACAAATAACTAAGGACATTTTAGTAACTTGTAACAATACACTGTAATTATAAAAGAAACTAAATACATTAATGAGAATACAACTCATGTCAATTCTGATTCTTCAATTTAAGTAAACAACTTATTTTATATCTTATTCCTCATTTTAATTTCAGTTCATTTTGATTTCAATTTATTCTGATAAGTAAGAATAATCGAAATAGGCGTTTTATGAGAAGATTTAAAGTGTGCCAATTAGAGGTGGTAATTTGTGATATTATGTCGTATATGTGTCTTGTCAAATTTAAACTAATATGAATACGAGCTCATTAATTAATGTCTTGAGATATCAAATCAGAGGTTAATCTATTTATTAATCATGCCAAATCGTATTTACTCATTTAACACATTCAATGCAATTAAAAAATAAAAATATAATTTAAAATATGGCAAATATGTCAATATTATTATTAAATAAGTTAAAAATAGGTTTCTAACATAAATAACTTTATGGTGCTACGAATATGACACAAATATTTGATCAGTGTTAAGTATATACACTAGTTGTTTCTTTTAATAATATTACCACATATTAAATGATAATCGTATCAAAAATAGTGAAGTGGTTCAGCATGGATACGACATATGTCTGTTTATTACTGGTGTTTGTTTATGTCAATACGAATTCAAAAAGTCATGTGTATCCGTATCATGTAATCATTTCAGACCCACGTTACCACCTCTAGAGCCAGTAGTCTGACCCTTGCAATTTTATGTGTATGAGGCCACGGGGAACTGGCAAAGCCCAAGAAATGAACAGAATCGGGTTTGAGCTTAAGCCCATGACCAACTTTAAACCGGGGCTGGACATAACGGCGGAAGCATACCCATTTAGGATGGGTTCGGGTTCTGAATTTTAATTTTATTCAAAATTACATAAAATTCTTTTCTTTTGGTTCAAGAAAAGCGACATAAAAAAGGCACAACGAGAAACTGAGAGAGAAGGGTTTTTGAGATTGCTCTGATATTATAATAAATAAAGAGAGAAAAAAAATCATATTTTTCTCTAAATCTTGCACTGTCGCTTCGCCATGGCAGCTCTTCAGTACTTGGAATCTTTGCGAAACGACCATCCGGAGCTGGGCGAGTGGTACAATGCTTTGGCAGATCTGTACCAGAAGAAGCTGTGGCACCAGCTCACCCTCAAGCTCGAACAGTTCGTCGCTCACGCCGTCTTTCAGGTCACAACTTCTATTTTCTTCAATTTTGGTTTCCTAGATCTTGAGGCGGTTGTTGAGTTTTATGTCCAATTTTCGGTTAGGGTTTTTAATTGGGCATTTGGGGTTTTTCAAATTCTTAAATTATAACTACAATTTATGTGAGTTATAGGGCTTTCTCAAGTTGAATTTAGGGGAAATATAATATGGTTTGATATTCTAAGGAACCTATTAGATTGTATGTCTTATAAGGAGCTGCTTGGTGGTTTTGAACTTTAGTATTTCAGAGCATACGGAACAAATTCAAATTGCTTAAGTGTTTGTGGCCACTGAATTTAGGGTCTACAGATGATAAATAAAGGTTGACCGATTGTTACATGTGTATTCAAGTTTTAAGGCTATTAGGTTCTTCAGAAAATGAAGATTTAATTCAACTTTATGCAGTTGAAGGATACCTGGCTTGAGTGTGAAATTGTCTTGGGTCAGGTTTTGGTCCAATGGATGTTTTGTTTATATAAATGCGACAATAAGTTTTGAAAATTTTTCTTGATGTTGAGTTTTGTATAGAGTAAGATATTAAATGAGTGAGGTTGTTCTCCTTGGATTAAGCTACTTATAGTCCTAGTGCAATTCTTAAAGGAGGAGTTATTTCGTTTAAATAACTACATTTAATAATTCAGCTTTTTCCAGTTTCATTAAGGGAGTTATAACTTTTTGTACAGAATTTTATTTTATTTTTTTGGTTGATTATAATAGCAATGATATTTAGTGCAAGATATATGGAAACTAATCTATGCAAACATGACAATGACATAATTGGAGCCCTTTTATCTGAATGACGTCGTCGTCAAAATTCAAATCAAATGAGGCTAATTTCCTTTTTTCTAGCTCAGGAAATATACTACAGGTGACATAACCATTTATTCTTTTGGTTCTGATAATGGGACCATGTACTGGAGATCATATGATTGGCTTATTTGGACTCTAGTAGCCAATGCAGGGAAACTACCATAGGTGGCGCTTTTTGGAGCATCTGATCTATTACAGATCTCCAAGTTTTCATATGCATTTTAGTATTCTTGGACTGCACTTTATGATTTATATACCCTGGTCACTTCATCCAAAAATGTGGGACTGCTATATCTCTCAGATCTTTTGTTGAAATCAATTTATACATGGACCACTTATTAATTTTCTGTTTCATGTCTATCAAGTGTCATGATCTGATGCTGAACATTTGTGTGTTTATTTGTGTGATTCGTCTTTTACTTGGATTGTGATGTGATCTATTGGTTTGCTTTGCTCTGTTCCCTTCATTTTAATTTCATTTGGCAATTTTTGATAGGCAATTAGCCTTTTTGGTGATATGTTTTCGTTTTAAGTTTCAGGCTGGTGATGCTCTGATTCAGTTGTACCACAACTTCATAACTGATTTTGAGACAAAGATCAATCTTCTCAAGCTTGCACATTTTGCTGTAATAGTTTCTCGGCAGTATCCTGAGAAGCAAGCTGCAATTAGTTATCTTGAGGGTGTGATTGAAAAACTCCGAGCAACTAATGAGCAGCGTAAAGAGGAGCCAATCCTTTACATTAAGATGCAAATAGCCATGTTCAAACTTGAGCAAGGAGATAGAAAGGAGTGCAAAAAACTTCTCGAAGATGGAAAGAGTACACTTGACAGCATGACTGACATTGATCCATCTGTATATGCCAACTATTATTGGGTGTCATCTCAGTACCATAAATTTCACCAGGAATTTGCAGAGTTCTACAAATGTGCTCTTCTTTATCTGGCATACACATCTGTGGAGTCTCTCTCAGATTCATTCAAGCTGGTATGTGCTTTTATTTCTGTTGAGTGTTGCTAGAGAAGAGCGATGCCTTCTTTAATACTTTTATTTCTGTTGAGCGTTGTTACAATTCACTTTGTCTGGTCATGTTGAATTTGTTGTTGTGATATTGCATGCTGTTATTTCCTGATTTTGAGCGTTATTAGTTTGTTCAGGATTTTGCCTTTCTTGTTTCTATAGTCCTTTCTCTATTTATTCTTTTGATTTCTGAAATGACATTTACTCTTAGCAATAAAATGTTTTCTGCTAGCTCTGCCAAATTACTGATTCAGTATTCTCCATGCTAACACAAAATGATTATGATTAGGAAGAACTTGGTTCAATTAGTTTGTAACATCAGATGATGATAGCAGCCCTTGCCTTGTTTTAGACTTCTTTAGGAATTCAAACTTTTCTCCTTCAATTGTTGAAGTTAGTGAAGTTAGGAGAAGACATATAGGCCTAAGTTTAAAATTGCGTAGGAGTTTGAAAATTGTTTTCAGTTTATGCCAATAAGGAGTCATGGTATTAGTTCTTATGTGGTTAAGAGTGTTCATTGTTAACACAATTTACAGTTTCTTACTAAAAAGGAAAAAAGTGTTACTTTTGATGCTGACCAGGAGGAAGATGTTAGAATGACATCACCTAGTTGTCTTAAACCCTAGGATGATAATTGGTGAAACAGGAGATGTGTAAAGTAGGATCTGTAGGTGCTTCAATCCTTCTTCTTTTTCTTTTTTTTAAGTCCTTGAAATCTTCAAACCAAACTGGTAGCAGTTTTATAGGATTTTCTTCTTTAAGGGGCTAGTTTGATGGAAGTGGTGCCCAATTCAGATGGGTGATTTAGCATGCTATACTTCAGGTTCCACATCCGTTTTCAATGATCATACTGGTGAATTTTTATGCTGGAGAATTGAGATTTAGAATGCTAATAAATAGAAAGATTTGATTGGAGCCCATAGTATGGCTAAAGAAAAATAATATAGAGGCCGAGGGAGGAGTACTCTGCAATAACCTGTCTACATGATTGGCAATTCATTAGCTTAGAGTTAAACCCTCGAGACATAACCAGTTGAAAGAGCAGGAATGACTATTTCCTGCTCAGAGTAGTTGTTAGGCAAGCATGGTTCAGCTTGTTACGCTGGCAAATAACGAGGGTATGTTTAATTTCAAAAGAGGAATTGCTTCAGTTATTAAATTTTCTTGTATTTTGACTATTGTATGGATGGTTATAGACTTATAGCAGAATTTACTTTGAAAAACTGCTAAACATAATGGAGTTATTTTATTTTATTTATTTTTCAATGTAGTCTTTCAGAGAATACAAAAAGTTTGGACATGAATGAATATTTAGTTGATCATATGGTAGCAATAAATGCAAAATGTAATTGTGTTTCAATTGTATTTTCTGAACAACAACCTTTTTGCATTGTTTGTTTTGTAATCACTGATATTAATGGTTACACGGTACTTTGCTTTATTCATCATCATGCAATTTTAACATTTTAATGCTATTATAACTTATTTTAGGATTTGGCATTTGATCTCTCCCTTTCTGCACTGCTGGGAGATAACATCTACAACTTTGGGGAACTGCTCGCACACCCTGTTGTAAGAATACCTTCTCTAAAGATGTTGGATTTTCATGCAGTTTTACTTTTCATTTGTTACTGTTTTACTTAGATGAGAATCATATTCGACTGCAATTGTGGTCTCTCAACCAACGTAAGTAGATGGCATTGAACGATCACTTCACGTAATGTTGCTTGTGCATTCTCAAACTTCTCAGCAGTTTATTTTATTTATTTGAAATTTTAAAAAGTTTCTGTAATGCCATTGTTGGTTGTCAACTTGCACACACAGTATGACTGATGTCGATGTGTTTTTCAACTTGCACACACAGTAGTGGCTAGTGCTTTTATGATTGTCTAGAGACAACATTGCCAAAATTTGTTAACGCAGCTGCACAAGAAAAAGAGAATTGTTATCACGGAATTACTTTACATTTCTGATAATCATTTTGTGGTGCTTTGGGGTGATTTCCATAATCTTTATTGTTGTGCTTGAGATAACGCTTTCAACTGTTTTTACAGATAAATAGTCTTACAGGAACAAAGGTCGAGTGGCTTTACTATATTCTCCAGGCATTCAACTCTGGTGACTTAGTTCGCTACCAAGAATTATGCCGTGTACACAATGCTGCTCTGAGAGCTCAACCAGCACTAGTTGAGAACGAGAAGAAGCTATTGGAAAAGATTAACATTCTCTGCCTGATGGAAATCATCTTTAGGTATTTATCATTTTAGCTTTTTTGGGTATATTTAATAATTTCAGTATGCTTTGTTACTGACCTGAATTGACATGCCTTTCCTTCTAGCCGGCCTTCTGAGGACCGAACTATTCCATTAAGCATCATTGCAGAGCGCACAAAACTTTCTATTGAGGATGTTGAGCATCTTCTCATGAAGTCTCTCTCTGTAAGTCCCTTTATTTTTTACATGCATACAATTATTCTAGTCTTTGGAGAAGCACCCTCCTCTTTGATTGGCAACTAAAGTACCTTGAACTCCTTGTTCGCCTTGATGTGGCCTATGATTATGATTGCCATTTAATATTATTTATAGGTTAATGAGAAATGATCTGTTGGTGACAAATTCATCTGACATGACACCAGATTTTAAAATGCTCAGTTTAACCCCGTGTAAAACATATCATATTTTAAGTTGTCTTATAATTCCTCATTAGCAACTTGATTACTGCTATTTTGCACTTATAAGATCTATCCATATCAAGTTCAGTTACAATTATGGTAATGACTTATCTTGTCTGAAGAATTTGAGCAACACTCGAATTAATGATTGTACACTTTTGACTCATTTATGAAGGGATTATAATTTTTCCCAAGTTTGCTATTGGTATGTAGTTATAGAACTTCTTATTTGATGTGCTGCGTGAGAAAAAACTTGGTAATTAATTATATTGCCTATTCTAGACATGTCGTGTATATATCTTAAAAATCTATTCAAAGCTTATATATTAAATGGTTTAAAAACTGGGAAAATTTTGCCATTAGTTTTTCTTTTTTTAAAAAATAAATAGAAATTCTTTATGTGCAATCTATTGTCTTTGAAGTTTGTGCATTCAATGATTTAAAGAATGGGATAATGTTGCCGCAGGTTCACCTCATAGAGGGTATAATTGATCAAGTTGAGGGCACGGTACATGTGTCCTGGGTGCAACCAAGAGTTTTGGGAATCCCCCAGATCAAATCCTTGCGTGATCGGCTGGACAGTTGGTTGGGCAAAGTACATACTGCTTTGTTATCCATTGAAGCTGAAACACCCGATCTTGTTGCATCATGATTTATTTTTATTTTTTTTCCTTCCTTGTTTTCCTTTCTGCTCCTTGTAACAATGTCTTTTGAGAAAACGAAATGAAACATGACAATGGCGGCAAAGAGGAGGTAGAGACGGTAGTTTGAAATTACTAGGTCACTCAGAGCCAACTTTGTATGCAAATCCTTTAATTGTTGCTTTATCCCTTTTTCCTGAATCATTTTTTTTTTTTTCTGAAAGGAGCAGCTCATGTGCATTCCTTCAATTTAGTGTCATTGTTATGATAGTTTCTCTTTGAGACCACTTGAAAATTGATAATGGCTTTTCACTATTTAAAATTGAAGTGTTTATCGAACTATTTATTTGAGAATTTTCTTACGTATAATCAGAATTGGGAAAGTCAAATCTACATTAATTCCCAGCGAGTGCAGCAATTGTGTGTGAACCAATGGGCTTCTACTATGTGGAATGTAGGCCCAGCTGGGTACTGAAGGTACTGTATCTGTCTACCTGCATATCGTCAAATGGTTGAAAAAAGTTTAATAAATTTGATAAGAGTAATGCTAAAGATGAGAAAGATGAGTGAAAGATACTAAAGAGAGAGAAATGCTAAAGAGAAAAATTTTCTTTGTGTTAGAAAAGTTATTAGTCAGTAATATAAAATAAAGAATAAAATAAGAGAGTAATATATTATAAAGTAATTTATTTATTTTAATTATGTATAAATAAATAGATGAGTTCTCTTTTTATATTTAAATAATCACTCTACAAAATTAATGGAAATATTATGGATCATAATTCATTGTAAAATAGTAAAAGTTACAAAGAAATTAAAAATTTGATAAGCCAAGAGATTGGTCATGCATGGGGCATGCAAACCTATTATTGTGGTAAAGATTTTGGGATGTTGTTGAGTTCGATTTGTTAACTACGTGTCAACTAGCTTGTTAGCTTAAAATTAGGTTGAATAGTGATTATTTTGTTTTGAATAATCTTTGGCTATTTTGTTGTTATTTATTAGCAGTTAATGTTCTATTTCTTAGGAATATTATCTAGGAATTAGGAATAGTTGCTAATTTTTTTTGTATTTAAATTATTTGATAGTCATTAATTAAGGGAGCGGAATCCAATTAAAATTATTGTAGTTTTTTTTCACTTTAAGAGAATACTATCATTATTATACTATTTACGGTTTTGACTAGGACCTATTAAAATTACTAGTGAAAAATAATGAGGAGATTAATATATATATGTTATGAACATCCACGTTTATTTTAATAAGTTCATAATACTTTAACGTGTTTAATTTGATAATCTTTTTCTGGCCACAGCAGTGGAATGTACAGGTCAAAAGTTGCCGATACCTAAACACTGTGCAGTTTCTGGTCTTCTTAATCTACTCATTTATTTTATTTTATTGATTATTGCATTAATTGTTGAATTTAGTAAATTAATTATATTTGGTGTTAGATTACACATGTCAATTATTTTTTTCCCCAAAAAAAAAGTTATCCCCAATCTTATGCTGAAGCCACATATTGCCCCCGGCCCTTGCTCAGTCAATTTATTTTTCTTCGGAATTTCTCAATTTCAGCCAAATTTATTTGCCCTTGGTGGGTTTTTCATCTATTTTCAAGCAAAAATTCTTACATTAAAAGGGTTATCTGTTTTTTTTATATAATAATTTAATTGATTTAATTTCAATAAGATAAGTTATTAAGTCTCTTTATTTTTCAAGTTTAATAAAAAATTTCAGTCATTAAGTTATTAAATCATTTTTTAACTTTTTTGTTTAATCCAAAAAGTTTAAGTTATATCATTAAGAGATATTCTTCAAAATATCCATATCTAATTAATTCATTTTCATTCTTAAATAAAAATTTAATAATTAGTATTATTACTCATCTCTATAACTTGTGATAATATCGTGGAAGATTATTATTATTTTATCTTTTTATTTTCTTCAAATTAGCATTTTTATTTCATAACTTTTTTATAAAATTTTTCCATATAAAAACATCATGAACTACAATAAAATTGATTAGCGTATATTAATTTAGAATATAAAAGGTTGTATTCAATTGAACACAATTTATATTATGATAATATATTATCTTATTTAAGTTCTTTAGAATGTTTATTATTTATTTAACATTTATAATTTGTAAAGGCACAAATGTAAAAAATACAATTTTTAGATCTTTTAAGGGGTCCAACTATGATGCAACTGCGGTATCGTACCACAGCTGCACTTTGCCATTAGATTTAGGTATGGTAACAATAGTGAACTGGATCTAATGGCTAGGTGCAGCTGTAGTACAGTACCACAATTATACCATTGTTTTACCCTCTTTTAAGTTACAAAATAAATAACTTAATATTTATTTTTAACAATTCAAAATAATTCAAGTCTAATTAGATTTCAGACCACTAAAAAAAATAAAAGAAAAAAAAACTGCTACCTAAGACTTACCTTATAATATCTAGGAAAATTATCATTTTACTACTAAAGTTTTACTGACATATCATGTCAGTACCAAGATTTGCTGAAAAGTGCATTTTACTATCAAAGTTTTGCGTCGTTATCAATTCACTACTAGTTCGTTAAGGAAAAGTTAATGTTTAACGGAAATTAAGTTAAAAGTCGATTTTACCCCCAAGAGTTTGGTAAAAAAATGATAATTCCCTTAAAAACTTAGTAGTAAAATAATAATTTATCTATCAAATTAATAGACAATTTTACTCTTACAGCTGTAAATGTCTTTGATGCCCTTATGACGTTAGCAAATTTTTAACGTTGCTAACGGAATGGTAGTGAATTGATAACGACGTAAAATTTTGATAGTAAAATGTATTTTTCGACAAATCTTGGTACTGACATGACATATCAATAAAACTTTAGTAGTAAAATGATAATATCCCTAATATCTATTTAGCCTCACAACTAAATTAACCCTTAAAATATAAAGACTATTATTATTATTCTGTGGCACTATTTATTTAAGGTGGTAAAATATTTTCTGATGGTAAAACCTTTTGTATTGAAAACAAAAGATTCAAGGTTCTGTTCAAACGGATGAAGATGAAACTAGAAAAAAATTTGGCATAATTTTGTCTAATCCCTCCAAAATCCAAATAAATACTCATGCACCTATTCCTTGCGTCGGTCCTCATAGAGATAAACTTAGAATTTCCTTCATACATTGCAGCTGCCATGCAATCTTATAGCCAGACAAACTGAGAATTTATTATATTAATAAATATCACAAATTTCACACACAATACAGAGTGAGGGAGACTTAGGACATACATTAAATTTGGCCAGCTTCAGTATACATGAAATTTCCATCATTGATTCTGGCGTAAAAATTACAAAGAAGACTCAAAAAGCACATCATTCTTGCCTAACAAAGGGCGATGAGCTCATGTCTGTGCTGTAAAATGAATCCTCCGCTCCACCGTAGTAGTTGTCTTCTTTCTCATCATCCCACTTAAGGACCTCTCTTATGTACTTGAATGCCTCATCAACTGTCACTCGATCCCTTGCCCTGGCTTGCCACACGAAAAGCTTTCGTCCAGTAAGGGATGCATATAGGTCTTTGAACTTCATGGCGACATAGTAGTAGGCTTGGTGGGCCAGCGACTGGTTGTTATGGTGCGTCCGGACTGGACTGAAATCATTGAACCATTCGCAAGTACTTAAATGCACTCGATTGACCTTCTCCTCAAAGAGATCATACTTGTTGAGTATCAGCACAAAAGGAGTGTCCTTGAAGCAAGGATGCCTGATCATCATCTCAAAGAGCTCCTTGCTTTGTATCATCTTGTTTTGAAGTAGGGTTCCACTGCCACTACTCTCTGGACAAATCCACATTTGATCATAATCACTAAGGGCAACACAGAAGACTACCACCCGAACATCTTCGAACATTTCCACCCACTTGCAACCCTCATTCATCCCCTTAGCATTGACCCTTATAAGTTGGTATCTATAAAAAAATACCATAAAGGAATTGTTTAGAATCCTAAAATCAAATATCAAATCTTTTGAAACCAAAGCAATGCCAAAATGGTTATGCTAAAATGTAAAGAACAGGCGGGGCATGTTTTTGTGCAATTAATATAGGCATGATTCATAATTGTAATAAGATTCATATCTAATAAGACTCTTTTTACCAGGCCACAGGGGCCAGAAGCCACAAGCATTAGTTCAATACAGAAGCTACACTAATCAAAGGACTGGTTTTAACTGATACAAAAACTCACTTTGTCAGAGGCTGAGGTGGAACTTCCAGATTGTCTGTGTAGGTTTCAGACATTGGGCTACGATCATCAAGGGAAAATTCTATGAAGGCCAAGCCATTTCCTTGAGTAACCCCTTCTGCATAAAGAATGTCTCTATCGGAAGGTTCATATTCATTGCTCGACACTTCAACAGCCTGGAACAAGCAAGATCACAAGATATACCATTCAAGATTAATGAACAATTCAAGTTTTATCAAGGCTAACACCTTGTTCAAATGGCTGTTGAAAGATGCCATATATTAGGTTCAAATATAGACAATGGGGATATCATTTGTGCCAAAAATGGAACATCTTGTGTACTCAATGAAAGCAATTTTACAAATATCAACCTTAACATCATGATTTTGGGCAACAACATCCAACATGGAAGCACAATGTTAATAATTTAAAGAGCACCACAAAGTAAATAAAGCACAAAATTCAGAAGAAGCTTCCTAGGGAAGCATTGAAAGCAGCTAAACATCTTGTATTTAAATGACTCTAATGCCCCCACTTGCTTTTAGAAGATAATAACTTGGTGAACATCAACTTAATTGGACATGAATAACCATTCAGTCACCGAAATGCTTTACAAGACAAGTATGTTGATAATAGAATTGTAGGAAAGAATGATAACAGGCAATATCTAACTTACTACAATTCAAACCAAAACCTTAAGCTTAACTTAATGAAACCCTGGCAAAAACCCAAAATAAACTTAGTGAATCCCCAAGAAACATACAACTTAATGAAACCCTAAGAGACATAAAACTAATATCCCAACTAGGAACAGCAACAGATGAGCAAATTGATTTCCATGAAGGCTGATGTGCCATTGGTCCAGTGGCATATGATCTAATCACAAGCTAGAGCTAGGGGAAGAGCCTCCATGTTCTAGCATTCTTGGATGCCTGGGAATTATTGGCCAAGGAGAAAGAAGGGAGGTCAGGAGCATAGGAAGAGCACAACTTGTCCCATCAAAGGTAAGTAATATTAAGTTGAACATCAGATCTAGGAAACTCTGCAATAGTAAGCTTATATGAGTAAAATAAGCAGATATGTTACAAAGATCTAGAAAAATACCCGGCTTAAGAAGTACTCTGCAACATCAGGGAGGAAGTGGAGCTCATCTTTTCGCTTATAAGTTTCCTGTATAGCAGGATCCTTCCAAACCTCATCAACTAAAGGAGCATACTCACGTGTTGCTGCAGGAAAAAATGCATCCAGATCTCCTGTGGCTATAATGTCCAGCAGCCAGTCAGAGAAATGCTTCAACCTTGGGTTAATGGAATAGATACACTGAGTAGTTTCGCTGGGATCAGCCTCTCCACCTGAAAAAGCATTTCCAGATACACATTACATATAGAATCCACTTTTCTGTGTCAAGCAGCAGAAATGTATATGGTATTTTGATAATGTCACATGACCTAGTTTGGTTCATTGTGGTTCCCTATATTTTCCAATCTGCAAAGCGAACAACTCTGATTTGTTTCTAGTCCATAATTATAGTTAGGAGATTGAGCCACAAGATACCTGCAACTTAGACTCACAGTGGGCTCCTAATTTGTGATGTAATAATGCCACTGTTAAATACTGATAGTGGACCGAGACCACAAGGTTTAAGCTTTTGATCAAGTGGCTTCGCAAACATGACATAAAAGCTGAGATGTTATACCCCCACATTCTCACTCAATCTCAGTCAATTTTAAAACTTGTCTCAATCAAATCAAATCCTGGTCTTGGTCTTATGCAATGCACATTTATTGCAGTCTCACCCAGTAATCATTGGATCCATATTCCAAGTGAGCCGACCTCCAAGACTTTACATAAAAATAATGTTGGGCATTTTCCTAATAGTTTAGTCTCGAGTCAACTGCTTTCACTAACTGTAAGCAAGCTTAATATGTATCCAAATAGCTGAATACAAAAAGACCATGCATTGAGCTATTTGATGACAATCATGATAGGTTACTTAAGTGACTTATTAGCCAAGAAAACCAAACATCTTCGCCTCCAACACCATCAAGATTCTGATGGCCACAGAGCCTAAAACCTATTGTATTAAGGTTAGATATACAGAAAGTAATGGCTTAGTTCAGTTGTCATGTTTAGCCTATTAAGTTCTTTTAGAAGTATTGGTTAGTAACTCTGGTACTCTTATGTACATATAAATTGCAGATCACTATGTTGTTTATGGAGTGCTCAATCATTATACATCAACTAAGATGCAAGATCTAACAGTATCAGCAATATATATCATTTGGAAGAGAAAACTTATTTTTCTATCTGTTGCCAACAAACTTCCTATTATAAGAAATACATTTCTAAAATACAACATTTGAACCCAATAATTTGATCACTTAAAAGACAGTCATGTCATGTATCCAAAAACAGATATTGAGCAGGTTTGCCAGATAGTAACAAGTTTTGATTCATAAACAGAGACAACTATTTTTACTGAAAACATAATTATTTTAACATTCAAATATAAAGCATATAATATCTGCAAATGTTACCTGCTTCAGAGTTTTGATCGTGGGAGCCCTGGGCGTTCATCCTAGCAGTGGCCTCCTCCTCAAAGCGCTCCCGTCCATCAAGCAAAATGCTCAGATATCTGTACATATTGCTCTGTATCATCAACTTAATATCCTGTAGTTCTTCTGCAGTGAACTTGTTCCCATACAAAAATTTGGCCTGTCAAATAGTGCACAACATCATTTCGGAAAAAGTTCTAATAGTGGGGCAATGTTGAGTAAATGCTCACTCAGAAGTCTAACAATTTCAGGATGGTGCATCATCAATGAAGGATACAGTAGATGAATATGAATATACTAAAAGTGAATAAATATATTTTGCCACCCACAAGAGCAAACAAAAATTCAGTCAATGTATCGCAGGGAAGTAAATGTAGCATATGTTAAAATGATTTCAACCTGCACTCAATTTATACACTAGACAACTGGGATTTGGGCTACTTTTTATTGCACACAACAGTTTCAGCCAGTAAAACCCTCCATTAGACATTCTAATTCAGGGTGCTTACAAGTAAAGCTTCGATTGCAAGAATTATACAATGATCTGATAATTCTCAAAGTTGATATGTCCACCATCTATTTTTCTTGCTTTTATTCACCTAGTATTTAAAGTAGAAACTGAAGAGTTTTGTTGGTGACCCTAGTCTGTCATAGCCCAATCGAAATATGTGACACTAGCTATCAACCTTTGTGGCTCTAGCAGCATCGTGTCAAGCCCATTACTGGCTGAGTAGCATGAAGACGTACAATATCATTCATAATAGAAGGGCATGATGCCACCCACTCTTTTTAAGGTTGTATTGCCGGTTAAATCCTGTTTCAATTGAAAGGAGGTTCCAATGCTTTCAGTATAGTGGGATATTCTGTATTACTTTCTGGAGATATTTTATTTAGTGTAAAGTACTATAACATAAATTCTCTCAAATGAATCAGGTTTATGCAACAAATGTTATCAATTAAAGGAAAGTTCTGAAGCAAGTGGTGCACCATAATCTGGTTCATGAAGATACTGGATACTAATTGTAACTAGCAAGAATCAGATTTGATTTTATTCAGCAAATAGAAAATGTCTGTGGTACACAATTTAGTTTCTCAATTGTCTAGGATTGGATTTCATTCTACCTTAACCCAATTACAATAAAAGTTGAATACTAAAGTCTAGCATTGTTTCTCTTCATTAGGATTGTTCCAGTATCCACAATGGTTTCTATTTTAGATAAAGCCTACAAGATACTGGATGGTAAATCTAAAATTTAAAAAAAAAAATGCATTTTACATGCTTTCAGATGAAGAAAATAGCATTAGCCCAATTGTTTGGGGTCCAATCAAAAACCCTGTTTGGCCATGCCATAGCATCATCACAAACAGATAAAATTAGATGAATTAATTAACGATATCTAATTGCTAAATATACTGAAGTAATAATAAATAACTCGCCATGCATATGCTACACCTATTTAACATTACAACTTAACAACAGTAAAAGAACGTAATTTTGATAAACACTGTGAAGAAAAACCATGGAGGATTCCACAGACCAGACAGAGAAATTGTCGGAAATGTTTGTCAAGCTACAACTACAAAGTTTGTAGAGGAGTTTTAAATCAAGAAAAAATCTGCATGGTGCAGCTTATCTTCTCATACTGTTAGTTAATTAATGCACGTCATAAAAGTTCCATTTAGATTGTTGAAATACTACTAAACTGTCAAAACCGCAAGCCATCAAAAGCATCATTTTAAAAATACCAACCTGCTTGAAGATAGTACTGGTTCCAGCGCCTTGAAGACCAAGTAGAAGAAGCTTCTGAACTTTCTTCTGCTCTAGATAATTTGGTACGGTTGTATAATTGCTAGCCTCATCTCTATGCCCCTGCGGTTGACCATGAAGTACAGGCAAAGAGAGCAAGCTACAAACAAACCGTGTTGTTGCCTGTCTAGCAGATAGCAAATCCAAAATGCATCACATAGGATAGCCATGATCCACTATAAATTTTGTGATAACAAAGAGTTTGACAGTACATACCTTCTCCCAGATGTTTCCCCTGATGTTATTCTGACCTTCTTCCTCATAACGACCATCATCATAAACCCAAAAGTGAGTGTCACGTGGGCATTGTACATTTGCCAGCTGAAATTGTAAATGAAATAGGCAATAAATCCATCGGCATAATTAGACAAGTTAAGAGCAAAATTTGTAGCATTAACAGGGCTAAACACTTATCAAGACAAATATTCCAACGCCAAGTTAAGGGATTATTTAATGTGCAAGCACATTGGAAATAGTTTGAACGCAATGCCCTACTAATTGAAAATAAGTGACTGTCATACAACCATGGGAAACCAATTTTATTTTATCTACACTATCTTAGATGTTTGTCCAATACTATGGAATTAGTATCACTGGAATATGCTTTGCGTAAGACTGTGCATCAGGAAAGTGAATATGTGGGTCAGGAGCTGATTTGGTGTGAGCAAGTCTCCTGCAAAGGTTTTCAAACATTCAGGGTGCATTGAAAATGCCCAATGAGCAAAGATATAGAACTTTACTCGTGTCATACTGTATGGATACATTATTTTAGAAGGAAAACAAATAGTTAGCACATTACAATAAATTCATGTCACCAAACTGTCTGCTGGGTTGCTAAAACTGAGACCACTTTGATTGAGTCAAAAAGATGCATCCCAATATGTTAACAAATCCAAGAATATGTACAAAGAAAATAACCAAAAAAACCTATGACAAATTTATTAAAGGCTCAAACATCAGGTACAGCGTAAACCAACATACCGACGCAAGGAATGAAGAACAATCTTGAATAAAGTGGATGTTTTTCATACGTATGCTCACAAGAATCAATGATATTGCATATTAGTTTACACGATGAAAGGCCTCACCTTTAGCACCCTCCTTTCTAGTTTTGTAATTTCTCGGCCATTGATGAAAACTTGTGTGTTCCCATTGCTTGCATCAGGGCTTAATTTTCCTGAGAAATTTAAGTTCGAACTAATAATTCTGTCTGGTTTTTCACCCTCCTGTCAAATCAAGAAGCACAGATAATCAAATGATTTCCTGCTTCTCGTATGTGCAACTACAGAATGCCAAGTTGAAAAGATCGCAGTTGAGGCATCAAAATATACATGAACCCACCTTTCCCCATAGACCAGATTCCTTGTCATACCAATATTTACCAGGCTTCAACTTTCGTGGAGGTAAAGTACATCCAAGTAACTCTGCCATCTCTTCAGGCTTCAGAGGGAAACCATTAACAATGAGCTGCTCTGGCCGGAGCTGATTAGCAGGGCATTCTTTCTCTGCTTTCATTATCTGCTTTACTTCCAATGGGCTCAGTAATCTGGATAAAACCCTAGAATGTTTACCCAATTTTAAGCGTTTTGATTCATCAATAGGCTCACCGATGCATGTCACACACTTACGCCCTTCAGGCATGGATCCCATTGCCCTAAGCACACAATTGCTGCAATACTTGGCATCACAAACCAGGCATGACTCCTTCGTTTCCCACTTCCCTTTACCACACCTATAACAAACTCTACTTTTCCTCCTCTTCTTTTCTTTTGAGACCCCTACATACTTGGGATAAGTTGGTGTCTCCACATCCACCTCTTTCCTCTCCGATCTGTCAACAGTACTGTCAACAGTATTAAATGTGACAACAGGCACTCTCCTTCCTTCATTCACTGGTTTTGGAGGATTACTTGGACGATTCTGGATGGAACCTGGAGACGCTGAAGGTGATGCTGAAGAAAAATCAGGGTTCTGCAAGACCGACACTACAGACTCAGAGCTTGCTGATAACCTTGGACTCTGAGTAGGGGAATCAGTGACACCATCAGCAATACGCGACACTGGCAAAGGAATCGGTTCGATCACTGGGGCACCTACATTAGCAACTGATCTTTGCGATTCTGAAAGGGGCTCTGCAGTTGGAATGGCACGAGAATTTACGTCAAGAGGTTCTACTCTAGGGACATCATGAGAAACTGGGGGACCTTTGTACTCCATGGCTATCGAGTAATCAAGCTCAGACGTTTCTTCCGGGAGAGGAGCTCCCGGTGGAAGCATCTTTCTCACCAACTCCTTCCAGCTCTCTCCCCCTTTTTGCTCCATCATCCACAATAACAACCACTATGTCTTCAAATATAGAATCAAACTCTGAAC
Source organism: Citrus trifoliata (assembly GCA_018350135.1). Taxonomy (NCBI): domain Eukaryota; kingdom Viridiplantae; phylum Streptophyta; class Magnoliopsida; order Sapindales; family Rutaceae; genus Citrus; species Citrus trifoliata. Next base: position 15,461,923 of record CM031388.1, on the reverse strand, counting down.
TAGTTAAATTCCACCCATATTGATCAAGATAGGATCATCCCAATGAAAGTTCAACTATGTGCTCTAAGAACTTCCTACGATGTAGACTTAGCAATCAAAAGCAGAAGTGGTCATCAAGCTGCTGCCGCATCCTTTGAATGCCTTCAAAATTAAAAGAATTAATCTAGAAACTCATCAAATTCAATCATTCAACGTAAAAGATGACATCATATTTATATAAGCAAAATTACACAAATCCCATTACCAAATCTGATGAAATCAGAGTCAAATAGAGGAAAAAATCAATCCAAACACAAATTGCACAACCTCCATGTAAGAAAATTCAAACCTATCTGCTTTTCAGCTAATCCACCGTCAAAAATCATGCAACCCCACTTGTAAAATACATTAGTTTCAATCTTTAAACCACTTAACAACCCTCAGCATAACACCAAAACTGCCATTTATGACAGTCCAAACCAACATTGAATAAATCAGAGTCAAACAAATGGGTTAAGAAAAAAAATCAAAACAGTAATAATAATAATAATAAATCCAAGACTAATTCAAACAAAGAAACATACTCAAAACCCCACCCACTTTACCGCTTACATTAGTAAAAGGGCATCAAAAGAAAATGTCTTTTTTTAAAACCCCTTTTTTGAATAAAGCTTTGGACTTTCTAGAGAGATTAAAGCTAAAAGAGAGTGAGTGAGAGAAAGAATTTACCTGAGTAAGGGACAAAATTAAACTGAATCCGATGACAAATCAATCAGCTTCAAATATCTATAATCTATTAATAATAGAAACTAAAAATAAAAAAAGATAAAAATAAAAATTTCGCTGCAAAATAAATAAAATCTGGTGAGCCAAAAAGTTTGACGATATGGTGAAAACAACAGCTAGAAGTGCCCTGAAACGAAAGAAGTTATGTGGGGCCCGCGGCTCTTTTCACTTTACAAATTGCTCTGTGTTTCGTGATGACTGATGATAAATCAAATAATGATGGCCCTTATACTATAGACGCATGTGAGCTCGTGCGGCCGTGTGTTACACGCGCTATCTCTGGGGCGTACCGGTGATCTTAGGTGTGTTAAAAAAGTTCGTACGTCCACGATATTTTGAATACGAAACTGTTGTTGTCACGCGCGTGGTAGTCTCGTGTGACCACTCTTTTGCGGACGCATAAAACTACGACCAGCTCCTGATGAATTTAATGCTCTGTCTTAGCGGCCTGAAAATGGACGGGCTGTAATATATGTAATGGAACTGAATCGATCCTTTTACACCTTTGGGTGCATAAAGAAATTACATTTTAAAAACTTTTGTTGGGTTTCTGGGCCCAAACCTGGGCTTTTGATGGAATCTCAGGTGCGTGCGTAGCCTCATAGGGGCCTGCACACTCGAAGCCCTCGCCTGAACTCTTGCACGTGGAGTCGGACCAGAGCCAAGCTTTTTTGCCATTTTCATCCATTACTATCCGTCTATCCCCTAGGAGCGGACAGCGGCTCGGTTCAATTCGATTTCAAATTAATGTAAAATTTGAACTATTGATTTTTTTAGAAATAATAATTCCAATCGAGCTGAACCGAATTATTCGGTTTGGTTTTTTTAGTTTTAAACTGTAGTTTCTTTTTTATTTTTTAATTTTCTTTTGGCTTTTTTTAATCATATAAGTCGATTGATATCGATTGATATTTTTTCAATTTTAAAGTCGATTGATATTTTTTCAATTTTAAAAGCCAAATAGAACCAATTTTCTAGGGAAAATGGTTTTTTTGCTCACCCCTATTGTCCTCCTTATAGTTAAAAGTTCCAAATGTTTTATCTATAAAATTATTAGTTTGATCTAATTATTTTATAGATAAAACTAATAATAGTTTTATAATAATTATACCAATTTTCCCTTCATATGTTTTATCTACATGAAGGGAAATAATTAGTTTCTTAACCATACATAAAATAATGGCAAATTTTGTATCCTTTTACTCTTTCTTGCAAACTTAAATATGAGCATCAGCATATCTATCGTATAAAAATAATTATCCAAATCCACCCATATTTTTTTGGATATTATCTTATAATATCTATATCCATATCCATATAATTTTGGATAGATATTATCCAATCCAATATTGATGATCCAATATACATAGGTCCAATTGCCATCCCAGCAAAAAGTATAGAAATCTTTATTTTATTTCATGTACAACTTCAATTTTCTCTAATATTAATTTATATATCTCATTAGAAAAAAAGGGCATCGGAAGACTATATGTTTAAAAAGCTTTCTTTTTCGAGTAAATGTTTGAAATGAAGTTTTAATGTTTCGTTCTGGGCTTTGCGTGCATATTTTGCATCATTGAATGCCTTAATTTGGACGAAACTTTTGATATTTTTTGTTCCACGGTTGTGCTATATTAATTCTTAAACCATATGAAAAAACGACCGAAATTAACAATAATTTGAGCTTGTCTTGTCTGGTCAGCTTATCAAAAAAATAAAAAATTGCAGTGAATAATTAATGTTTTTCTGTACTTCCTGCTCAATGTTGCGCTCTATGATTACAGAATTTCCTGCTCAATGTTATGAATTAAGAATTGATCAAGTCACTTCTCTGTGTGCGCAGCATCAGGAAATAAGAGCTATTTTTCTGTGAATTGTGAAAACATATCTTAAACGTTCCGCCTGTTGAAAGTTTATTTCCGTCTTCGTTGTTCTACTTGTGCTTTACTTCACAGCATCGCTACAGCTTTGAAAGTGTTAAAGCAACCAACCCTTGTGCAGTCTCCTTCGTTCAATACCTTAAGTTGAAAGACAATTAATATAAAGACGTATAATTTACTATTGTTTGTCGTACACTATTATTATTATTACTACTATTTCAAAATTTCAAGGTATTGGAGATGTGAAATTTTAGATCTATATTCAAGGTACACTCTGATGCTTAATAGTTAATACATGACACCCAATGTCTCAGTTTGTTTATTTTGTTTGGCAAATTTCAAAGAATATATAGGTTTCAAAATTTCCTCTAATCATATATGCTGAAAGTCTTATTGGGAGCAAGTGCATTTTGCAACCCAAGCCTTTTCATTTGGTCAAATTTGTCTACTTTTTTTTAGTATTATTTTCAAAAGGTAAAGGACTGGGTAAAGTTCATAGTAATTAGATTATTTTACCTTCTACTTTTATAGAATTCGAACATAAATTACTCATTAAATAAATCTGATTGAAAATTACTCATTCAAAATTTTAAAGGCAAAATCAAAAGTTTTTTTTTAGGGAAACCTCATCTAATTAGCAGACACACAGCTTACTCACCATAAAAAGTGACTTTAGATTCTCATTTGTTATATCAACCGAGTGTAAATTAAATCTAAAGTGTACGAGAAAATATGTAATAGAAAATGATTGAGGAACTAAGTAGTTTGAAATCCACCCAAAAATACAACTCGTTTTGGGTGAACTTTTGTTTGAGTTTAGGAAGTGTCTTATACATATATGGGTGCTCATAAATAATTGAACGACGTGACCTGAGCCTTGCATTACATGCATAGGAGCTTCTATTTATATTTAGATTTATATCAAATTTTAAGTAAAATTTCATATTAAATTAATCTGACACATATAAAATTTAGCACAACTTATACAGGAACCAACATAACAAGAAATGTTCGAGTCCAGAATCCTGGGTTTGGCTAAGTCCGGAAAAATTATTAAGTCACGAAGTTTAATACTGTAATGTTTGTAAAAGTTATTGAGAAATGCATTTTGATAGTATAATTTCATAATGTTACTAAATTGTACGATTTAATAATTTTCTTGAATTTTAATAAATCCAAGATCCTGAATTAAATTAGAACTACGAACATACATACTGCTATGTAGAAATTAATTCAATCCGATGTCTTGCGGTTCAGTTTAATATTATCTAATGTAACCTGCGCATATCAAACGTACATACAAAATAGCATTATTTAGGATTGACTGTTGCAAACTTATTTAGAAATTTTTTGAAGAAGGATAACATGCATAGTAGAACGCACAAAATTTGTAGGGGCTGCCTGAATATTAACTAATATTATTTAAATTACGAAGTTGTAAATTACCGAAAGTAAAGTAGACAAAAGATTTTTACATGTTTCAGAATTTTTTTTCCACATTTATGACGCCACACCTTCTGAAATTAAACAATTTACTAACTATAGCATAGAGAAATATATATTACAACTTATTAGATTTGAAAAATTAAGACTATCTTACTGATTGTTGCCACCATGCGTGTTGAATCAACGTAGTCGAATTTATATGGCAAGTACCGCTCGTAATTCTTTGTAGTAGATAATGTTCAGGTGAAATCCCTTCACTATTGCAAACAATTCCTTGTCCTAAAGAGATTAATCAGCAAAGAAAGTCTATGAATATTATAAGATGAAGAAGACAGAAGATTAAAACTCCATGGCAATTGGCAGCAGCATTTTTTATGACGTTATTCACTAGGGGTGTTTGCGGATCGGATTTTACGAATTGAATATCAATCCATATCCGATCCATAATTTTACAGATTATAATTTTTTAATCCAATCCAATCCACGGATTGATTAAACTCAATACAAATCCAATCCATACATTTGCGAATCAGATGCAGATTTGACCCAATCCATATCCAATCCATACGTTTGCGGATAGGATGCGGATTTAACTCAATCTATATCCAATCCACCATTTTATGCATTAGTTTCCGAATTAAAAAGTTTTAGTTCTCCCCAATCCATGAACTAATGAAATTAAAAAAAAATCTAATATAAAAATAATTTTACTACCAATTAAATTTAAAATTGAATAAAATTTAAACCAATTAATTATTTAAATAAAACTAAAATAATACATTCAAAGTTTCAAAATATAGCACGTCGAGATTAATTATTCAAATAAAGCTACAATAATACGTTTAAAGTTTCAAAATATAACACATTAAGATTAATTGTTCAAATAAAGCCACAATCAATTGAAATGACGAAGTTTTTGAAAACAAATACAGTTTGATCCTTCACCAGGGCTATTGTACTTGTCAAAAAGTGGTGATTACGGAGCCGTCAATGATGGAAACCAAGAGAAGTTCGGGTGGTGATCTTGAAGGTTGTGATAGTGTAATTGTTTGGCTGGAACCAGTGATTGTGAAGTGGTTCGATGGACTCGGGGAAGAAGATGGCTTGCTCTCGTTGGAATTGTGCGGCCGACGTCCTTCAAATCGGTGTTGAGAGTGTATCGAACCAGTATTGGGTGTTGTTAGTGCATGTGACGGCGGGGAAACTTAAAGTTTTTTGTTTGCAAATTGTTGGTGACTTGATGTTTACTTTGCTTTTGGGTGACTTTGCAAATTGTTGGTAACTTGACATTATGTTACTTTACTTTTTCTAGTGCGTGTGACTTTACTTTTATTTTGTTTTACAATTTTTACAAGTTATATTTGTATATTTGATTATTTAATTATTTTATATTATTATTGGGTAATGGTTAAGATATATTATAGTGCTTATGTAACTATGTAATGTCACATTTATAATATTCTTTAATTAAATTTATAATATTTTTTTTAACTATAGATATATTTTGCGGATTCACAGATTTTTACGGATTTACAGAAGTAAATCCTTATCCAATCCATTGATTGTGGATTTTTAAATTTTCAATCCATATCCAATCTACGGATCCACGGATCGAATTTATAAAGATCAGATTTTTACGGATCAGACGGATTGAGCGGATTGGATTGGATTCTGAACACCCCTATTTTCATAGTACTTGTCACCACTCTATTTTCTACTCCATATGTATATATGGTCTATTTATGAAATCTACTTCTATAATAGTCACCCAATCTTTTTGTGCCTCTTAAACTTAAATCCCTTTACATATTAGCTCCCTTGCTACTTAGCATCTTGTGTTCATGAAATCTCAGTTGGGATTATGTGTTCTTTAAAGCATATTGATTTATTTATTTATAATAAATAAATTTTGTAATTAATAAAATATTTGAGATATTTTTCAGACATCTTAATTGCATAAATATTTTGTACAAGATCCGTCTAATATTTTTATATATATTTGTGTGATCACCATATGAATTTACAAAATAAATAAATAAAAGTTATCTTATAATTAAATAAATTGAGTTTGTTGTTGATAAATAAAGTTAGACACTCTATTTATGTATAAATTGTAGCAAATTCATTGAATGATTTGTCATAATTATGTATGAATTTACTAATAGAATTTGACTACATTGAGCTATATAGATTTAATTAACCTTGAAATGATTGTCAGACTTATTAAATATCATAGACATTGATTTTGTTACAATATTAATCTTGAGTTAATTATAATTTCATGGTTATTATTGTTATTCTATTTGAGTTATAAATGAATGCGACGTACATTTATAGTTAGAATTACCCACTATCTTAGTTAGTGAGAGTAATTATGTGCAGTGAGATTATAGATTAACAATATAATAAAATTTCGCAACTCTGGACCGGTTTTTGGTATTTTAATCACAAAATTCTCTAGCTAAAGTAAGTCAACATAATTAATATGTTGAAAATTATTGTTAATGAAAATTTTTATATAATTTTTTTTTGTGTGATCAACAACTAAACCAAAGTAGATTACGTGAGCTCCTCGTATAAAAAGTAAATTCACTTTTTTTGATTTATCACCAATTGCAGTTTATTATTTACATTTCACACGCGCCTAGCTTTTGCGAAATTAGCTCCGAGTGGACCACATATTGTCATATTAAATCGTAATAATGATCCTTTTAAAAAAATATTCTGTAATAATTAACAATTTGTTCTAAGATTGGACCACCTACTATTTTTTTAACTCTTTGTTTGAATGAGCATATCAAAATTAAAATCCTTGTATATTCGTAATTTGTCTTGACGGGATATTTTTTAATCAAATAGAAATGGAATATCGTGCAGGGCGTTCATATTGTTTTTTAATTGGTGCTTTCATTTTTTATAAAATAAAAATGAGAATAAAAACAGTACTTCTAAATTTATTTTTAAAAGTCGAGAATGCATCCGGTATCATTTTTAAGTTTATAATCTTGAAAATGGAAAACGTGAGACTCGTCCTTCATAGATTGCGTTAACAAAATATTTCAGATATATATAGCTGATAATTTTCGGTATTTAAAAACTTCGATGATTTTTATTTTTAAAAGAATTTATCATCTTGTTAATTTCTTTATTTTATACAAGTTTGAATGAATGAATTTGATAGTTATATCAACTTTGATTAAATATTTAATCAAGGTTCTTGGTTCGAGGCATTGAAAATGCAGCTGTGTTAAATAATTATTGGGAGAGTTTTGCCGCCTCAGTGGTCCTACTATACTCGAATCTAAATTAGTTGGGGTCTAATGTAGTCTTCGGATACTAGATGGTTTAATAGACAAAAAAAACTTTGATTAAATATTTAGGTTGATTGTTAATTTTCTCCTACCGAAATTAATGTATACCACTTATTTATTGTTTTGATATATCAAAAACATCTTCTGAAACAAAAAATTTAAAAGAAAGATGTGTAAATGAATCATTTCCTTGAAAATTTTTCTTGAGAATATGAAATATATATTTATTATAAAATATTTAAAAATAATAAAAAGTATAAGAAAAATATGTTATTATTAATAATAATTCACATTAATATATATATTTCTTATTTTTAATACTTAAATTTTTGTTTAATTTTCATTTATATGATTTATTTAATTAATAATAAATATTAATAAAAGTATATTTGAAAATAAGTGTAATAGTGTAAAATTATACTGCCAGAAAGTAATTAGGCATTATAAAAATAGTAAGAGGGTAAATAGTATATATTGACTTAAGTGAGTGGAAACTGAGAATCTCACTATATATTAATTAAATAGCTGTAACAAGGATATTAAAAGTGCAGAAAAAATAAAAAACACAGGAAGATTTTTATGTAGTATAGAGTTTAAATTCCTACATCCATAGGGTCACATCCTAGGGATGACAATTAAATCTGGATATGGGTTCAAAAAAATTGGATCCCTATATTAAAAAATACGGATCTGGATATGGAAATTTGGGATCCGCATGGATTCTGATCCGAATATGGATGCAAGTGCATCCAAAAAATCAGATCCAGATAAATTTTATTTTAAATTAAAAATATATATTAAAAATTAAAAATATTTTTTGTGGATTTAAGATGTTGTATATTATTCATGTTCAATTATTAATTGTTGGATTATAATTGAATTTTATTTGATATTATTAGGTAAATTATTGAATTTTTTAAATTGAAAATTAAATTGAAACTATATTAAAAATTAAATGAAAATTAAAAAATAAATTTGATTGTGGATTTATGATGTTGTATATTATTCATGTTGAATTGTTAATTGTTGGATTATGATTGAATCGTATTTGATATTATTAAGTAAATTATTGAATTTTATTTTAAATTAAAAATAAAATTAAAAATGAAATAAAAATTAAAAAATTAAAATTTATTTGTAGATTTATGAGATTATTGTATGTTATTCATGTTGAATTATTAATTGTTGAATTATGATTGTATTTTATTTCATATTATTAGGTAAATTATTAAATTTTAAAAATATATATTAAATTATTGAATTTTAATTTTTACGGATCCAGATATTCAGAATATCTGCTCGTATTCGCTGTAAATATTACCAACATTCGGATCCACATCTTTTTTTTTTTTTTTCCGAATACTGTTCATGTACTGTTCACAGGTACTCTGATATTGTTAACGCGGCACTATTTATGGCACTACTATTCATTTGATAGCAGTCATAAGTTCTTCAAGGCGTGCGCAGTGCACTGTCCTTAAGACTAATTTCTGGTCCTCTAGAAAGATTTCCCAATGTAATAAGGACACAAATAATGCAGATTGATCTTTAGGATTCAATGATACTATTGTTGTGAGGTTGCACTCCGAACAACAGTGTAGAACACTAAAAGAAAAAAATTATGAAGGCAACATAAGATAGATGAAGAGGTCATAGAAGTTGTTCTTTAAAGCCTTTTATGTCTTCTTTATATAGAAAAACTCCCTATAATCATTTTCCTAATTCAATTTGAATTAGTCATTCATGTGTCTCATAATTTAATTCAATTTGAATAATCCAAATCTCATCTAAATTTGACTTATTCAATCCTAATTTATAATTAAATTAAACACATGATTAATTTCAAATCAAACATAAAATTGATTACTCTCACTTCTCTCCAATATGGGAAATTAGTATTTTGAAATATCAATAAAATTATGACAATCCTCCACATATTTTGAAACACTTCAATTTTATTCATCACAAAGTCTTAATGCATGTGAACTAGTGCCTTTTGGGCTATGAACTAGCCATTGAACAACTAATCGTGTCTCACAAGAACTTGGTGAAACTTATAGTTTTTATGAATTAATATGCCTTCTATGTAAAGTAGAGGACTAGAAGCTCACATTAAACTCTTTTAGTCTTTTATTGTTTTGTGGTCTGGCACTTTAATGGCCCTATGCCCCTAAATTCGAGTGCTCTAGAGAAGCCTGTATAACTCTTACAGGAATCGACCCAATTCTGCACTCACATAGGTGAATTTCCATCAAGTGTGTCATACAATTTTGACACACCACCATACACAAAATGTGGGCCATGGAGTTTGTTAAGAGCTCAATTGCTCAACCTAAATCACTGCCTATAAGCAACTATCTCACAATAGGGAGGACTCAAATAAATAGATTGATAGATGTTATGTAAATTTTATTGAACTCGCAAGTACACGAATCTATTGTAGAATAGATCAATAGTGACGAGTGTCGATCCCACGAGGAGTAGATTTTAATTATGTATATAATTAATTTTCTATGAGGGTCGTTGGATTTTTGGTGAAAATAATTTGGAATATTCTAAAATTTAAATTAGAATGACGGGAATAAATTAAGCGAAATCTATTGAAATGAAGCACTTGGGTATCTGGATCTGAATCAACATGCACCATGGGTTAAATATTCCTTATTAATATTAATTAAATCATGAGGGGAGTTTCCACTCCTCATGAACCACACTATAATTAATATGGTACTAAAGACTTATCGTGTCCAATAGTAATAACCTTACATTAGGGAGCCGATTAAACCAGTGCAGTATCTAGATAAGATTATTACTATCTGTCGACAAAAAGTCAAAACATCAACAAAAATCAGAGGGGAAGATAAAGTAAATTTACCAAATAAAACCCATGGAACATATTGAGACTTCACCTTTAACCCAAGGTTGAAAAAAAATTAACTACTCATAATTGAATTAGAGATAAAATGGAAATTTATTAAAATACATTGAAAATACAATATGGAGAAGAAATTACAGAAAATGGAGTTCAAAAATGATTTTAGGGGTGTCAAATTAGGGGGAAGTCCCATTTTATGGATACACTAAATAAATCATGACCATCAGATTAAAAATAATTTGGATGCTCAGGATTGCGCCACGTGTCAATAGTACGCGGTTTGCATAGTGATGCAGTATGAACAGTGAGGCGGCTTGAATAGTGATGCCATTTGGTTATAAATAATTCTGTGTATATGCATGTACAGTACGCATGTTTTTTAGTCCACTTACATGCTGCCACGTCACCAAACAACAGTACATAAGAATTTTAGTCTAATAGAATTGTGACACCTCATTAGTCAATGTCACGTCATCGGTCAATGCCATGTCATCGGTCCGTATATGTGAACAGTGTCGTGAACAATTACATGGACAGTATCGTACATGTGAATAATGCCATTTTTCCTTTTATGTTCCTCTTAAAGTTTTCGATTGTCCTGAGCTTAAAAGTGATGTCTGTTTTGCTGTTTGATCTCTCGTTCATTGTGAAATGACCATGATACCCCTAAAATACATAAAATATTAAATTGTAACACAACACACATAATTAAATCACAAGAGATTTAAATACATAAAAGTAGGGATGTTAGTGAAATTTCGAGTGTAAAATGACGATTTTCTCTTTTATAAATATATACTTTGTAACACTCAACAATAGGGCCACAAAACAACAAGTGACTTTTTATTACCTTTATGAAATTACTTCATGGGTTACCATTATTTTGTCTTTGGTTATAAACAAAAGTCTCATCCCCTTAACATAATTACCACTAACCTTAGGTAGTAGTTTATATTTTTGCCCATGGCAATAATTGTGTGGCAATCACAATATAATTACATAGAAATAGAAGAATAAACATGAATGGGAAGATTGCTAAAGAGGTTTCTTAATCATTTAGTCTCAACACATGCTTTCTCTAGAGCAACTAGCTTAGGCTCTATGGTAGAACGAGCTAAACACATTGGTTTAGAAGAATTTCAAGACACAACTCCTTCATCAAGGATAAATATATAACTACTAGTGGATTAGATGTTATCTTATCCTGAAATTAAATTCACCTTACTACTATACCTCTACAACACCTATGGAGAGCTACTATAGTTAATTAAATATCAATGTTGTCTCTCAAATATTTTACAAGTTTGTCTATAGCAGTCAAATCTCACTGAGATTTTGAGCATAACTACTCAATCTGCCTACAACATATCTAACATTAGACTTGTACTATTCATCCAGTATATTAAACTACAATGATTTGGGCATATCTCAATTATCAACACTATGTTTTACATTTTTCTTAAGGTAGATATTTGTATGATATGATATAGTAACTGATTTCCTATCGTAATACCCAAACCTTCTCAACATAGTGTTCTTGAGACAACATGAGACCATTGCTAGTCTTAGTGATTTTGATCCTTAATATAACATCTGGCTCTCCTATATTCTTTAAATCGAAGTTAAAAGCAAGCATTCCCTTAGTCTCACTTGCATATCCTCCATTAGATATTAATACTTTATTAAACTTTTCATTATACTATTTTGGTATTTGCATACCTTTTTGCTCAATAGTTGGAACTGCACAACCCTCTTATTGTCTTATGTAGATTTTTACATTCAAGTTGACTTTTAGATAAGTAGTTTTGACATCCATAAAATAAATATGTCAGTTATGAATTGCAATTATGCAATCTGCATCACAAGAGCATAAGTATCAAAATGATCCATCAACTTTCATTTTTCTTTGAAAATTTCATTTGCACCCAATAAGTTTTGTATCTAAAGGCAAAACAACTAATTTTCATAAATGATTGCTCATGACAAAATCTAACTCATTATTGATTGCTTCTCTCCATCAAGGTGCATCTCATGAAGCCATAGCTTCATTGAAAGTTTAGGGATCATTCTCAATAAGAAAAACATATAAGACTCCACTAAAACTAATGGTCGTTCTCGTCCTCTTACTTTTCTTATGTTCAAAGTCTGAACTCTTAGGAGGATCATTTAATTGACTTTTTAAGGGGTAAGTAACCAACGTTAGCTTTCTTAAGAAAATAGAATCAAAGAGTTCAATATTCTTGGACTTAATGATGGATGTCTTTAACTTTAAAGTACTAAGAATCTATAAGTAGCACTGTTTTGGAAATCCATATATAAATAGTCAACAATTTAAGGTTTTGACCTAGTCCTTTTTTGGGATCATGTATAAGAACATTTGCAAGGCACCCCACACTTTGAGGTATGAAGAATTAGGCTTATATCCTCTCTATAACTCATAGGGTGTCTTTCTTGTTTTCTTATAAGATATTCTATTCTGAATGTGGTTAGCTAACAATATATCTTCCCCCCACAAATTCAGCAATGCTTAAAAAATGATTACCATGTCATTTATCATGTTCTTCAATGTTCTATTTTCCTTTGAGCTACATTAAATGATTAAGGTGAATAAGGAGGTGTCACTTTATAGATGATACCATGATTCTCACAATAAACATTGAATATGCTTGAATTATATTCACCTCCTTAATTCATGGTTTATTTTAAATCATCAAGGTCATTGTGAACTAAACTGAGAAATTCAATTCCTCTATTTAGAACTAGTTTACATATCTTTCTTCTAGGATTTTTGATTCCACACATTTATCACATTTTTCATCTGACAAGCTCAAACTAGATAGTATACGAAATCCTCTCATTTAGGGTTGGCAAAAAGCTCCGGCCGGCCCAGCTCAAACTTAAGGGTTTTAAATCCTACCTTCAATATAAAATCCTAGATATGAGCTTAAAAAATTAAAGCCCTCAACTAATGGGCCTGGTCATGGGCTTTTACATAAAATATAGACTTAAGCCTGGGCTTTAATTTTAAAAAAATTTCAAAAACCAAGTCACAAGAAAAACAAACCCTAAATTAAACAAACCAACTAAGCAATTAAGAAAAAGCCAAAGGCTGCCGACACCACCCAACAATTACAGCCATCACAAATTCACCATTCACCCACCCAACAAGTGTAGCCATTGCTGATTCAGAAGCTAGCACCACCAGTGAGCGAATCCAATAACGCGAAACAACAAGCGAAGCAACAACAATGAACTTAGGACACAAAGAAGCAGCAGTAAACTAATGCGTGGAGTTGCAAAGTAATAGCAGCGAACTCATCACATGAAGTAGCAGCAGCGAACTCAGCACACGAATGCAACAAACCCACTATAGCAACAACGAATCCACACTATCCGAACTAGCACCCATGTGACCCAAACTAGCAACAATCCGCATCAACTCTACCTCAACTCAAGCGAGTTTTATTTTCTTTCCTTTTTATAGAAATTTTGAGATTATTGATTCAAAATGTCGCTATTTGACAAACAATTGGTTGTTGAGATTAGGTGTGGGAGAAGTTTGGGAAATTTATAAAAATGGCCATACAACTTTTGCATTTTTCAACTTTAACCCTCTAAAGTTTTTTCTATCATAACTAGCCAAACACCCTACTTTTGGACTAAATTACCCTCATCACTTTCATTAAATTTACAAAAGTATGCCACTTTTTCAATTCCAGCACAACTAAATACGGTTCTTCTTCAACAACTTAACAAACATTCATCATTCTCAACAAACTTCATCACTCTCGATAAATCAATTGCATAATTGAATATAATCATCAATGAGAGAGCTTCTTAAAATTAGTTTATGCTTTTACACAATGTAAATCTTTAATCTATTGATTTTATCAACTAAGTTCGAAATTAAAGTGGGTTTTGTTGCAAATATTATTATTTTTCATTCATAAAACAATGTGATTTGTTAAAGTACTTAGTTTGAGTTGAGAAATGAAGAAAAATCATTGAAAATACAGAAAAATCGGGCAAAAAACGAAGTTCAGAACAAGTAGACAGGCAAGTGGGACAAGTGCATGTCTCACATAAACGCACTGCATATATGTGCAACAGGCACCTGTCCCACTGCCTGTCGCACATAAACCCATGGATTTTATAGAGTACATGATTTTGGATATGATTTGTCTCGTCGTAAGCTTTGAAACGGTATATTATACGCCTAAAACGGACATATGTAGCTCAAGTTATGGCTTTCGAGACAGACACCTGTCTCACTAAATTTCATATATGTTTCGAAAGCCATAACTTGAGCTATATATGTCCGTTTTAGGCGTATAATATACCGTTTTAAAACTTACGACGAGACAAATCAAATCTAAAATCATGTACTCTATAAAATCCGTGGATTTATGTGCGACATGCAGTGGGACAGGTGCCTGTCGCACATAAATGCAGTGCGTTTATGTGAGACATGCACCTGTCCCACTTGCCTGTCTCACTTGTTCTGAACTTCATTTTTTGCCTGATTTTTCTGTATTTTCAATGATTTTTCTTCATTGCTCAACTCAAACTAAGTAATTTAACAAATCACATTGTTTTATGAATAAAAAATAATAATATTTGCAACAAAACCCACTTTAATTTCGAACTTAGTTGATAAAATCAGTAAATTAAATATTTACATTGGGTAAGAGTATAAACTAATTTTAAGAAGCTCTCCCATTGATGATTATATTCAATTATACAATTGATTTATCGAGAGTGATGAAGTTTGTTGAGAGTGATGAATGTTTGTTAAGTTGTTGAAGAAGAATCGTATTTAGTTGTGCTGGAATTGAAAAAGTGGCATGCCTTTGTAAATTTGATGAAAGTGATGAGGGTAATCTAGTCCAAAAGTAGGGTGTTTGGCTAGTTATGATAGAAAAAACTTTAGATAGTTAAAGTTGAAAAACGTAAAAATTTTATGGCCATTTTTGTAAATTTCCCGAAAAGTTTCCATGTACAAATAAAGATGACCTATGCATCTATCACCCAATTAAAAAAAAAATAAATATAGGACAACTGAATCACAACTCTTCGAAGACTTTTGGTTTTGGTTATTATATGGAATGTTACATTATTGTATTATGTTACGTGCTTTAATTTTGTATAATTACGTTAACTTTTTATTACTTTTATATGATGTTAACGGTAGCTATCTTATTATATATTAGATAATCTTTTATAATTTATATTTTTTTAATTTATTAAAAATAATTACTAGAAGCCAAAGCTCGGCCCAGGCTCATTTAGGCCCAGCTTTTTAAAGGACTTGGGCTTCTTAACAACAACATGGGCTTGGGCTTAAAAAAACCTGGCCCAAAGCCCACAATTTGCCAACCTACTCTCATTTTTTTAATATAAGAGAATTTCACACGACCATATACGACCATGTTTCCCATGTTGTAGAGTTAATAACACAAGTTAAGATGATTAACCTTTCATCTTTAATTTAAGAATTATAATCTTAAAGAATTCACTAGAACAATATCCCTTTTCCCAACAAATATCTCATTATCTGACAATTTAATTTGTCACTCTCAAAAGGACATTTTCATTCATGTCTTGCTCAGTACAAAGACATAATTCAAATAGTATTGAATTTTATAAACATGGCATATCTTGCTCAATGAGAGGATTCTCTCAAAAGTAAGTCTACGAAGAATTATTTCCTTGCTCAAGACTAGTGTGGACTAGAAGTCATCAAAGAAAACAAAGTCTTCTCCTTCCCTCAGTAGAGTATAATCAACCTTGTTTATCTCAAAGACAACCACAATCTCCTTTAGCCAAATTGGCTTGTGAAGGATTTTGTTGTCTCAATTTGTTTGAGTTTAATTGCTCTGTTGGCTAACATAGTGCCCAAGTTTTCTAAGCACAATACAATTTCCTTTCCATTAATAATGAGATTGAATAATTATTAAAATTTTTGTTATGCTTTTGTTATGAGGAGCATAACAATCTTACCTTAGAATTTAATTCCTTGGTTCTTCTATCATATTAATCAAATTATATCTTCAAGACTCAAATAATAAGAGAAATTTACATAAATAACCTAAAAAAATTTGTTATTTTCACAACTAATCCCTCAATTTTTTTTCCTATCAACATTAGCCAATAATCATCCCTAGTACCGAAAATACCCCTTCCATAACTCTCCCTCTCCTTCCTCCTCTTCCTCTCCTTCCTCTCTCTCTCTCTCTCTCTCTCTCTCTCTCTCTCTCTCTCTCTCTCTCCCCGCCAAATTCACTCCCAACTTATTCACTTGTCGCCGGCGGCTTCCCGAAATCATTCTCGGCAGTCAACACTCCCAAATTCCTAAATTTACTTTTCCCCAAATCACTGCTTCTTGAACCAGTGGAAGCAATGGAATGGGTAACTGAATTTTTGCCATGTTCACGATTATCACCCGTCTTAGATGACTTTCGAGGAAGCTTCTTTAGTATTTGCTTGATCATAATTCACATAAACGCACAATTACCATACTCTTAAAATCCACAACACTATTAGTTCTCACACTTTCCCCCAAATCCCATTCGAATGCTAATCAACATCCATCACATCCAACCCTTAAAGCCATCTACACAAAATCCCCAGAATTGGAAAACAAAATTTTGCATCCAAGGAGGGGGCCTAGTTAATCAAATTCTTAGCTTTCTCCTCTCACAACCAAACCAAACCAGAACTTAACACAACTTGTCCGCACTACCATTCTCCGCCAACCAAAACCCAGTAGAAAAATTTTCAACTTTTTGACTAAAATCCAAAAACCCAGATGAGTAAAGTCCCTATAAGAGCATAAGATCAAAGAAACTTTTTTGTGTTAAATGCAAGACCCCCTTTTTCTTCTCTGTTCTGCTATTTTGAAAAGAAAAAGACGAGGAAATTCAAGTACATTCACCACATTAATGAATTTTAACAATCAGGACATGCTTTTAGGAATAATTAGATATAATAAAAATCAAAATTGGTGCGACAGGCTTGCACCAAGCTATGTGCGACAGGCGCCTGTCGCACTTGGCTTCGTGCGACAGGTGCCTGTCGCACTTAGCTATGTGCGACAGGCGCCTGTCGCACTTGGCTTCATGCGACAGGTGCATTTCGCACCAAACTATGTGCGACAGGTTGGTTAGCAAACATAAGGGTAATTTGGGGAGAAAACTATGTGTTTGGCTAATGTTGATAGAAAAAAGTTTAGAGGATTAATTGTGAAAATAGTAAAAATTTTATGGTTATTTTTGTAAATTTACCAAATAATATCACTATCCATTCCTCAATAAAATAGACTTTAGTCTCTGAATTTTAGTAATTTATTCCTTCGTCAGAAAGATCTCAAATTTTACATAGAGTATGCTGACATATAGGGTTTTCAATAATAAATTTTCATAACTTAATTCTATCTAAAACAATTTAAAACAATTTTCGTTTTAGACCTCAGGAAAACTTGTCACACAGTTTTCTGCTATGACCTTACTGAATTAAAAAGCTCAAAACAATTTATCCTTTGACCATAAAATCATGAAATTTTTCAAAAATAAACTAGACATATATAGGAAACAATTCTACAAATTTCATGATTTTGAACAAGTCTGGGTTTAGTGAAATGTTATCGTAACTCATGGATTGTGCTGAAACTAGAAATTTTCAGCGTAACAGACTTGAGTTCAAAAAATCATTATAAATTGAATTCTCATCTGATTTTGTTCAAAAGATTCCTTTGGATGTCTAGTGTGTCATATAAAAATTTCAGATTTAAACTCAATTTTTATTAATTATTACAAATTTCGCAATAACCCTCGATCATAAATTTCTATAAAATCTTAGGTACCCAATGTTTCTTATCTAATCATACTCAAAATATTAAAATCACTTAATGAAATACTTTTGAGATTTAGGATCTGCTACCATATATATTTTAATAAATCTCAAATCTTAGAAGCATTTTTATACGTATTATTATAAGTAATAGGTTTGGCGTACCTTATTTGAAGCAATAATCAAACCTCATAAAATGTGATTTAAGATTGTTGGAAATATGAGTCAATATTGCTTATGAGAATTCAAACCAAGCCGAATAAAGAAGTTCAACACGAAGAATAAAACTCCATGAATAGTTATTGCGGGTACTGTTTACAGGCACTGTTCATATGATACTATTTACAGCATTATTCACTCCACAATGTTCATGGCATTGTTGATGGAACTGTTCATCCGGCAACAGTCATAAGTTCGTTAAGGCGTGCGCAATGTGCTATCCTTAAGGTCAATTTCCGCTCCTCTAGAAAAATTTCTAATGCAATAAGAACACAAATAATGCTGATTGATCTCTAGGATTTAATGATATTGTTGTGAGGTTATACTCCAAACAATAATGTAGAATAACAAAAGAAAAAATTATGAAGGAAACAAAAGATAGAAGGAGATGTCATAGAGGTTGTTCTTTAAAAGTCTTTTATGTCTCCTTTGACTAGAGAAAACCTCTATAATCCTTTTCCTAATGCAATTTAAATTAGTTATTCACTTTCCTTATTCAATTTGAATTAGTCATTACTCATTTATGTGTCTCATAATTTAATTCAATTTGAATAATCCAAATCTCATCTAAATTTGACTTATTCAATTCTAATTTATAATTAAATTAAACATATGACTAATTTCAAATCAAATATAAAAATGATTGCTCTCGCTTCTCTCCAATATGGGAAATTAGTATTTTGAAATACCAATAAAATTCTAACAGATATATCGGACTAAGAATTTTAATGTTAATTATTTAGAGATTTCAATTCATTCATTTTGGAGAGGCAAAGTTCTAGTTCTAATTGACTCCATTTCTTATCAAATCTCATTGTCTTTCTTGATTTCTTTGCTGTTATTCAAACTTCAAAGTTCAAACCTCCCACAATAACAAGTTCTCGCTCCCCACACAAGGTTTATTTATAGCTTTCATCTCCCAAAATTTTTCTTTTTTGGTGAGCAGCGAAAAGGCATACTTGTCAAAACATGGTTCTCCACACAAGAGTAAGACAAATTATATTCTGCAGTTTTACAACTCGCAATAAATATTTTTTTCTCAAAATTTTTTTTATCGTTTTCTATTTTATTAATTTCTTACCTTATCTGGTTTTCACATTTCTTCTCTGGCCAAACCATCTTGTGCACATTCAACGACAGGGGGATGATGGATTTTTATGCTAAAATATTATTGTTAGAGATTTTACTAGTACAACTAACAAGCACCCACCTATGTAATACTTATTAATTTGAACAACCTTGTCCGAAACTAAAATCTAATTCTAATAGTAAGGAGCAGTTTTCTTACAGCACAAGTTGTGGTTTCGAGTTTTAATGAGTTTGTGTGAATTAATAAAAGGTAAAAAATTATTTAATCTTTAGATTTTGAGATTACTGTCTGTCCAATCCTTATATTTTGAAAAATACATTAAAACCCTTTCGGTTTAACCTCCATTACCATTAAAATGAAAAATTATTACAAAATATTGGATTCTTAAGATATAATTTACAATAAAAAACCTTTGATATAAATAATGTAAATTTACATTAAAGGCTAATTGTTTAAATTAATTGGAATTGTTTATGCAAAACACCCCGATATTAATGGCGTTAGTGTTGAAAATAATGATGCAATTAGTTGTCTATCGACTAGTCTAATTATTGGTGATATTACTAAGTCTGATTGCAAACTTGAAGTTAACTAGTTTATGGAAGTCAGCAAAACTATGAGACAGAAGCACTAACAAATAATAAGATTTTCTCTAATGCAACCCTCTCCTTCCCTGTTAAGATCCTACATCGATTAGGGGCTGGTTTGGAATTGTAGTACCAAATAAATAAGCTGCTTATACTTTAAGATGAAATAAACTACTGATTAAAAAAGAAGCTTGGTGTTAGGTAAAAAAGTGCATGTGTTTAGTAAATTTTATCACGAAAGTACTATTTTATTATATAATGACAAAATTATATATAAATTTAAATTGTCTTTTATTTAATATTAGGGTTTATGAAAAATAAGACATAATTGTTGTTTTATTAAAATATCAAGTTTATACTAGAAATTTTTAAAAAAAGTGTGATACCTTATTTAATAAGCTGCTCATTAAAAAAAAAAAGCTTCACATGATTTTAAAATCAGTTGTCAAAAATTTTACTGAATACCATTTTTTTCAAAACTTAGAAAGTAAATAGCTTATATCTTTTCAACCTCCATCCCTAAGGTCCCGTTTGAGATTGAGGTACTATACATTTTAAGTTACAGCTGCTGTGGACAAAAAACTGTAATTATAAAAAAAGTTAATAATATGTAGTAAATATAAAATTTTAAATAATAATTTTGACAAAATTATTAAAAATATAATAGATTTTTCATTATATAAGTGAAAAAATCATATCAACATATCTTATAAGTTACAGTAGGTAGTGTTTACTAAACACTTTAATGCTGTATTTTTTAAGTTACAATTACCCAACTTCAATTTCAAATACATCCTAATTGGTGGTTTGTTAACCCCATGATAAGGTACCCTACTCTTGCAATCTGATTTTTAAGAGTGACCTCTACCTTGTGGATTTTTAGCAATTAATTGGTATTAGAGTAATTTGGTCCTTTAAAATTGGCCTTGGCACAACAGTCTTGGCCTTGTGACCTTGGATGCATCATCTAGTCGGGGTGTATGAACCGCCATGAAAGTCGGTTTTAAAGGATGGTGGAATGTTAGGATTCCACCTAGTGTCGGTATGGGACTACTTGGTGGTTTACTAACCCAAAGCACCCTCCTCTTACAAGCTGATTTTAAGAGTTAATTCTACCTCATGGGATCCTTTACTTGAAACTTATTTTTTACTAAAATTTTGCTGGGAATTTCATAGCAAATGTAAAAGAATAAGAAGAAGTGATTGTAGTTTCCATCAGCATAGAAACTGAAATTAACTTTGCAGCAAATTGGAGATGGTGTATATCATAGCTAAAATTGAAGCAATTAAAGATATAACACAAGCAGGAAGCTACCATAAGAAGCGAGAGAGCATTGGCTAATAATATCGTTTTCCCACAGATGTCAATTGTCAGACTTTTCTTGTAGTGTTAGCCAGTGATTGTAAATATTGTGGTCGATAGTTGACAATCGTAAGATTGAAAATTAGTTCCTCTCCTTTGATCAAGGAGGAAAGACTAATGTGAGAAATTGTTTTTTTTTTCTCCCATTACTGTCTAAACTCTATTAGAAATTCACCGACTTCACAATAGTAAAATTAATTTTAACAGATAAAAACGACGCTGATGCAAAATTCAACGCCACAAATTATCAAAATCAAGATACCTTGATTGAATTGAAATTAAATTTTATTCAATTTATAATCAAATAATAACAAAAAATGCATGGTTGGCGAATGACAGCTGGTGATGCCGGCGTGGTGTGGTCAGGCACGTTGGAGTGAGGAAGGGGACTGTTGGATTTGATCGACCCCAGCTTCCAGTGATGTGGCGCGCTGCCACAGTGGCTGATCGTGATTGAAGTCAGCAATGAATGAGCGGTAAGAGAAGAGGCTGTAATTTTTATTTTAGAGAGAAGAGATAAGACTGTAATTTTTGTTGGAGAAAGAGATTGACGATCACCCAAAAAAAAAAAAAAAATGGAGGCAAGGATTGACAATTAGCGCTTGCGTCTTACTGCTGATGTTGCAAGACTTGTCATTTACAAAACAGGTTTGACTTGGTAAATATATAATTGTTTTCATTTTTCTGTTTTTACATTTCAAGGGGTAAAATCATGTTTTAATGTATTTAAACTGTTCTAAGAGTCTGATAACCTTTTAATAGATTCTTAAACAGATTAAAATGGTGTAACCTACAAAATGGTCGGTTAATATAAACAAATTGATAACTTGATGCTGAGTAAATTGTCATAATATTTTATTTATGGTTATTATTTATTTGTACTCTTCCCAAGATGCATAGCTTAATACTAATCGAACCTCACATGCCACGTTAATTTATTCAATATTCAAGTCATTATATAGTAAAAAGAAAGGAAAAAACATAAAAAAAAAGATTTCTAACATTGTCACAAGTAACGGCATGATCCTTTAATAATTTTTAAGAGTACCGAGGACCAAACAAGCATTTGTTTCAAACCCTAACAGTGAAAAGGAATCTATCCCAAATTATATAAATTTCATGGTAGTAGGTTGCACCACAAGTAAATTTCTGCCATTTTCGTCACCCCCTCAATTCATGATACTGGAAAAGGAAAATGTTGTGAAGAAATTACATTTAATTAGACATCAAGCCCATTTATTTCTTCTTATTGGAGCTGCTTGAAACTGTTAATTGTTATCAATACCATATAATTAATTACAGCCAAAAAAAAATCATATAATTAATTGATACTATTGAACTTCCCAAGATTCGGCTATCAGATTACAAGAGAAAAATATGGAGATATGTACGTCTAGTTAAAGTTAAGAATTAATATATAATCCCTGAGATAGTGTCTCCTGTATTAGTATAGGAGGTATGATATTCAATTTTTTTTCTGTTAAAAAAGTGCTTTTTGCTCGCAGATAATAGAATTTGGTTCATAATACATATATATGGATCGAAAGATTTACAATTGAATTATTCACAATCAAAATGTTGATTATACATACGTACAATTAGGAAAAGGTTAAAAATAATTAAGAAAGTCTATAATTACCAGTCAAATTAAGCATACCAGAGTAAAGTATTGTCCTTTGTGGAGACTCGAGCAAAACGAAACGATCATCAAGTAGCCCTTGAGGAGGTTTGGGAGCAACTGGAGTAGCCCCCGAAGAATTATTTCTTTACTTTTGCTAAATAAATTAAAGTAATGAATCATTCCCAAATATATTGGAAATGTTCTCCTCAACATCATGACTTCTTAGGTGGAAACCCTAGCAGCGTTAATTTCTTGGTGCATGTTGACGTCCCATGACACCCTTAGTGGTGGGAGGATTCACAGGACCTCTAACATGTGTTACATTGCCACCTTCCGGTGATGATTCACCGGCGCCGCTGGACGCCGCTGCTTGTAGGTGGATTGCCTCCAAGACAAGAGATTAGATTTCCCATTCTTTCTTTTTAACCTAGAGGATCGATGTCGAAATTGCTGTGATTTTATAAGAAGAAATTGTTGGTTTTTATTATTATTATCCCATTCTTCTCGCCTCGTTGACTTGTATTGTGTTTGTCATATATGCATGTATTAACTTCGTTAGTTCAGTTTCCTGTACCGAATCCAGACAAAACCTAGTATGGATTTTTTCGTCTAAGTTCTCTAGTTTCTAATATTTCCATTTAAAGTTTTCTATATATATGCATATATTATTTAGACCCATTACAGGCCAAATCCATTCCTCTATTATTTGAGAGATATTTTCTACCTTTACAAATAATTTGGAAAGAAATAGTCGTTTGTGATATTCAAAACCCTCCCTACTTGTTACCAGCCGGCTACTAGTCTAGGTGGCATATATTTTTTATAACGCAATTGACAAAAAATATGTAGGACTTCTCTTCTTAGAATAGTTTTGAAATACTCTATTTACATTACACACACGAGAAATGTACTACAACTTCTCTCACTTAAGTGGTCATTTATTTTTTTTTCTGAAACTTAAATAGACTTAAATTAATTTGAATTATGAATATAATTAAGTGTCTAAATTAAATGAGAATGACATATTTATTTTTTTGTCTAAATCTTTGATAATAAGTATTAAGTTTTTTTTTTCAATTTAAGAAGTCTGAAAATCAGTACTCTTATATTCGTGCCCTTGCAAATTTTAAATATTAAATAAATCACAAATATCTCAATGAACATAAATAAAATAGTTAAACATCTCAACAAATATAAGTACGAGAGTATTTTATCATAATATGAATCATGCTAAAGTGAATTCAATCCTTTATTATTCTAAATTTGAACAACTTAATCAATTTTATTGCAATTTATAATGGAACATATGAAAAATATTCATAAAAAATTGTAAAGATAAATAATGCTTGTTTGAAGAAAATAAAAAGATAAAAATAATCATAATTATTACTATATTATTACAAATTAGAGATAATTAATAATGCTAATTAATAAATTTTATTTAGGTTCGGATGAAATAAGTTAATTAGATATGAATATTTAAAAAATATCTTTTAATAATATCATTTCGACTTTTTAGATTAAGTAAACAACTAAAAGAATTGACTTTAATGGCTTAACTACTGAAAACTTTGATTAAGTTAAAAAAATAAACAGATTTAATTAATGACTCGACTTAATAAAATTAAGTCAAATAAGTCTTTGAGTTTAAAAAAGAAAAAAAAAACTCTTATACTCATTCTTAAGATGAAAAAGTTGATTAACTTAACATGCATGTAATGATCAGAAAATTCTGGATGGAGTGCATATTAATCTCCTGAATATCTTTCCATGCGAAATTATATCAACAAACTGGAAAAGATATATATAGAAATAAAGCGTGATAATAAATTATTAACAATCAGTTGGAAATAGTTTGAACTTAATCACGGGATTGAAATTGTAATATGCAAAATTTCGTTAGACATTGATCGTTGCTTTGATTCGGCAAAACAATTCTCTTTCATTTGTAGCTACTCATATTTTAGCTTAAAGGGTTCGGTGGGATATCTTCATCTCACTTTCTGTGTACATCCTGCACTTTTAGATTATTAACTATGTTATTTAATTTTCTAAGTACACCCATTTGATACCAAAATCTCTGACTGCATAGACGCCGAGGTTAAAGAAAACAAACTTAAAATGCACATTTCGAAAATTGCTGCACTTATCTGAGACCTTTTGATTTTGATATAACCAGTTATAATTAAACCAAAACCTTAGTATTTAGATGATAATTGCCTTAGATTTTAAGTGTCATTACAAACTTCTTCTAAATTAATTCTTGGAAAAATATTCTGTATTAAAGAATTCACCGACGAAATCAGAATTTGGTACGCCTAGTTGACTACGGAAGGATTAGGAAATTAAATTTATACGAGGGACTTTGGACAGCTTCCACATAATGATTAGGAGTTGCATTTAATATATGCGTATGACATTTTCATAAATGAGTTACATGACAAACAAGGTAAGAAGTTACTATAGATGAGCAATGCATATGAACACTCAACATTTTTCTACTATATATGTATAATAATTAAATAGAAATATCTATTAGTACATCACTAATGTGAAATTAAATTTTATCTATTAGTAATTGGAATGTTATATATCACATCAATTTAAGATACAATTACACAAACTAAACAACATTATATGCGTAGTGTGAGTAATTAAAAGAAGAATGATACTTTTGTCTTTCAGAATCTTTTTTTTTATTACTTAGGCCTTTTATAAATTTCTAATACTTAGTCTAACTTGTGCATTAAAATGTTTAAAAAAAAAGAGGAAGAACACTTAAGAAGTATAATTATATGATTTAGAATAACACATAAGTTACTGTCGTGTCAACCTTTGTCTTTAATGTTATGCTTGGATGTTGGGTAAAAGGTGAGGTTAGACTAATTTGAAGAATAAAAAAGAAAAAAATTCAATCCAAAGTTATGTTTGGCTGTCAAGATTGATAAATTAGTACAAACCTTAGTCTAAAATTCGTAGGACTAACAATCTCTATTTTCATATGAGTTTAGATAGAATTGAATTTCTTATTATAATCTAAATTTTCTACATATATCAAAATCTTATTTAGTAATTTACTTATAACTCGTATTTAATTTAAGATTAATGTCAAAATTTTAATTCAATAATTTATTTTTAACTAGTATGTAAAACTAGTAGATAAATAATTGAATATTACTAATTATTAAATTCAACAATTTGTAATAAGTTTAAAAAATAATATACTATTATTTAAATAGTTATTTTAGCTTCATTAAAATAAATTTAACATAATCTGACATTATACTGAATAAAAGAGATTACTATATAATCAGTATAGTCAAATCTAATTTTAAAAGTAATTTAGTCTAATCCAACCTTCCAAATGTAGCTTAAGGGTAAAAATGTAAAAAAGATAAAAACAATTAGCATCAAATAACGGTATCTTTGTAATGGCTATGACGAAATGGGCTATTAGAAAAAAAATATGGGGGACCAAAATGGTTAAAAATATCTCTTTGAGTGATAAAATATGTTCAATTTTTACTTTTCCCTTTTTAATATGGGTTGGATTATTTGCACTTTAATAATATATTTTGCACACTTTTATTTTAATAAAATTTAATATCACTAAAATACCCATAATGTAATTTATCATTAAGGAAAAATTAAAATAGTTTTTCACACAAATCACTGATCTTACCTTGTTTCAATATCAAATCTAGTTTTAAAAAAATAAAAAATCTAATTTATCATTTAACTAATATAAATAGCTTCAAAAAGTACTTATTCAAAGAGACGAACAGTATTTGAAAAGAATTATTTCTTTTTCTTTTGGAAAGATTTGCCGACACCATTATTCTTATTTCTTCATTTGCTCATCTCCATGGACAAACTGATTCTAATCCACTCATCTCTATCAATCCTTGTTAATTGAATACAGAACTTGTTGACTATTAATTATTTTTAAATCTTTAATTTGGATGTTAAGTAACTGACGTGCATAAAAGAGAAAATAACATAACACGACTAATTTAATTAAGGGTAATTTTCATATTTAGGGGAATGTGTAAAGTAAAAGACTGTCCACGTATATTTAATGAGTGCGATTGCCATTTTTAATCTACAATTTTTAGTTCTATCATTTTTCTTCTAAGTTGTTCATAATAACCCATCGACGCCAAAATTTTAAGAAAAAATAGATAAATGGTTTCTGCTGAGATAGGTTTTTAAATGAATTTTTTTTTCGAATATCATTAGGAATGAAGTATTATGAAGACTTTAAGAAAGTATAGTAGAACCTATATAAATTAATAGGGTTGGAACCATATAAAATTTATTAATTAAAAGAGAAATAAAATAATTGATAAATTAGTAACTTATTAATTGATCAATAAATTAATAATTTACGGGGTTATTTACAATTTAATTAGCATACATCGACAACAGTTCATAATTTCTTATTATAATTTGAGAGGTCAACCTGAGAGCTTTTAGATGTAACAAGAAAAATAAGAGATTAGATCCAAGTAGATATAAATTAAAAAAAGTAATAATAAAGTCATATTTTATGTAAATAAGTAATAATAGAGTCATATTTTATGTATCTACATTTGTAATTTCAGTAAATTATTAATTTATGACTCTAACGGGACCATAAAGTTATATAAGATTATTTTAGAAAAGTATTATCTCACTATTTTATCAAAATTATTAATTTAGTCCATTGGTCCAAGTTGGGACCCTAAAAATTTATCATATAATAGAGATTAATAATTTATAGAGATTTTACTGTAAGTAGTAAAAACTAAAAATTCAAAGAGGAAAAGTTTAGATATCCCTTTTTATTCTATTAGATATAATGTATAGAATATTACATTATTTATTATATACCACTTCTCCCTACTATTTTTATAATTTTACAACATTACCCTTACTTTCAAATAAACTTTTATTTATATTTGTTTTATAAATTAGATAAACCAATTTAAGCTAAAAATGTTAATTTCTAAAAATTAGAAAAAAATTATTCTTATTTTTATTTATTCTAATAATTTATGATCTATAAAAATGATATTAAATAAAAATTATGAAAAATATTTCAACCTGAAATGAATAGTTACATTTTACATAGATTGCAGCAAATATCTAACAATTCTAATTCAACAACTTATGTCTCTCTTTTTCTAGTTTCTATAAATACTCAATAAACCCACTAATTGCGTTTTGGGACTCCAAACACCAAACTCTCACCACATTGCAAATAAAAACTTTACAATTCTCAATTCTAAAACATAATTAAAATTTCGTTACACACTTTTTTCCCAAAGCACAAAAGGAAAGAAAAATGCTACATCTTTTCTGAATATTCAATGAAAATAAAAAATAAAAATGTATTAGAATCACCTTAATTAAAAAAAATATGTCTTTTGTACGTAATTTATATTTACTAGAAGGGTAGGGCTATTTGCACTTCTAAATATTTCTTTAAACACTCTATTACTTTACACACTCGTACACAAATTATAAAAGATTAAGTTTTACTTTGTACACTCTTTAAAATTTCAAAAATATTCTTACTTAAACTATTTAAATTATTTAACTTTATTTACTTAAAACACTAATAAAACTATGCAACACATCAATTTTAAGGATTTAACATGTACTTACAACAATATAATTAAGTCAAGTTGTAAAAAAAAATTTAATATAAAATTAGTTATTAATTTTTTAGTTATTTATGTTCAATATTGAACTTCACACCCAAAATAACTTGCAATGAGAATATAATAAAAAGAATTATATTTCATAGATACTACCCAAAAAAAGAAAGAAGTCATAAAGATGAAGGAGATGAGAAGAAAGGACAAAGCAGAAAAAAGAGAAGTGGGAAACGTAGAGATGAAGAATATGAGAAGAATGGTGAAAGCAAAAAAAAAAGTTCATTCAAAGTACTTTTTTATTTTATTTTTTTAAAAATGTATCACACATACTGTGTAATTAAATTTTTTTAATATTGATTTCCTTATTATTCATTTAAATGTTAAATTCAAATATTAAAAATAAAAATTTTAGAGTTTAAAGTATGATAATTAAAAATGAATAATGAGCGTGTTATATGTATGTTTAAAATAATTATACAATATTAACGTATAAAAAAATGTCCTTAATAGTAATTCATAGTATGAATATTTTTATAATATATATTTTTATTAAAATTAAAATGTCCAAAATAATTTTTTGAGTACAAATAACTCACCCTTACCAAAAACATGACAGCTAATATTTATTTATTTACTGATTTTCTGGAGAGGGCTAATATTTTTTTAATTAAACACAAAAATTGGATCTTGTCCACTCAATAAATGCCAAGCCCACTTTTTCAACAGCATCAGCATTATGTCAAAGTAGAATCTTTAAGTGGCGTTAAAAATTCGATGGCACGAAACACCACTTTCAGAGAATTGGAAAAAAAAAAAAAGAGGAACCATAAATAAACAAAAACAAAACACAAAACTGTAATCTGTAAAAAAGAAACAATTTCATTTTTTTTGGGGGAAAAAAAGGACACTTGACCTCGGGATTCCTCAAATTTTTTGTCCAACTGTTTGTCGGTCAACAGTTGAAAGGTGCTGAGAATTATCTCTATCGCTATTATTGGATTCTTTAATGTTTGGAACTGTACACAAGGATCTTCGGATATACCTTTTTTTTTTTTTTAACTTTATTGCTTTCATTAATTTTCTAAATTAACCGTTTAGTTAAATTTGGATAACCTGCGAAATTGGATCTCGCGTTAACATTTTTTTTATAATCTTTAAATGCACAAGAATTAACGAAATTATTAGCTCAAGTTATAGGAACTAAAGTAGCATTTAGTTTTATATAGTTGTAATTTTCGTTTCTAATTTTCTATTTCAAACTAGGGATAATAAGACTCTACTAAATTATATACAGAGGAATAAGGGTTATTTTTTGATGCCATGATTAAAGTTATGGTATTAATACCGTAATTAAACATAAATTAAGTAAATGAAACATAAAACTTATAAATTTAACATAAAAGTTGTACATCAACATTAATTGTAAAATAAAATATAAATTTTAGAAATTAATCATAAGAATTGTAAATGCAAGGTAAAATAAGCAAATTAATATAAAATTAGTAAGTTGATGTATTATTAATAAATAAAACACAAACTTGCAAATATAATATAAAACTCATAAATCAATATTAAGTGCAAAACAAAACATAAATTTTAGAAATTAAATATAAGATTTGTAAATCGAAGATAAAACAAGCAAATTAATGTAAAACTAGTAAATTGATGTATTACTAGTAAACAAAATACAAACTTGCAAATATAGTTTAAAATTAGTAAATCAACATTAACTGTAAAATAAAATATAAATTTTAAAAATGAAACAAAAGACTTGTAAATAGAATGTGAAACGAGTAAATTACTATAAAACTAGTAAATTGATGTATTACTGGTAAATAAAACAAAAAGTTACTAATATAACATAAAACAATTAAATCAACATTAAATGCAAAATAAAACATAAATTTTGTAAATTATGCCTCAAACTTAGACTTAGTAATTTAAGGGATTGGGACGGGCTTTGCCAAGCCAGGACCAGGCCCATATAATGTTTAACTGGCCCAGACCCTCTCAAAGTCCATCCAAATTGAGTGGGCCTGGACTTTTATGAATTTTCAAATATTTTTTTTTAATGAAACTATAAATTTTCAAAACATAATTATCCAATACATAATACTACAATAGACTAAAACCTTAAATATAATTATCTAATACATGATTAGCCAACACACAAAATATGAAAATACTAACATCACAAGTACCGTACACAATATATAAATCAACCACTAATATAAAAAAAAACTAATCCAATATTTGTGGGCCATCTTTGTCCCATCCTTCAATTTCTCGCCAGTAAAAATTTCTTCTTTAGGAACTCCACCTAATAAAAAAAATGTGTTAAAATAAATAATAAAGCAAAATAATTAGTAATTAATTTTGTAAAAAATATTTTTATACCTCCACTGCTAGTAGCCCATAACCAATGCTGAGAGCACATGATAGCTTCCAATGTGTGTGGATGTAGTCTACTCCATGTGGACTTAATGTTCAATCCCCCATACTAAAAGCCGACTCCGAGGCAACAGTTGTCACATGTATGGCTAGCGAATCCATGGCCATCTCCGCCAAAATAGGATATTTACCTTTGTTCATATTCCACCATTGTAAAACATCAAAATCCGGAGTTCTTTTGACTAAAGGATCCTCCAAATACCTATCTAAGTCGGACTTCGAACTAATAGGTTGACTATTTTGGGTTGCATATGCATCAAAATCACCCATATCATTTATATCATCAAAATAAATATGAGATTGGTCGGAAAGAACAACAAGTGCGATAGAAGACTCACCAACAACACTATATCTCGTAGTTGCAGATTTGGCCTTATAATAATTCATCATTTCATCACAAAGCTCTCGCACTCTCTTAAGTTGATTTTCAAGGCCGACTACATAAATTTTTGGATAATAATAATTAATCAACATCATCTTGTATCTCAGATCAAGAATAACAGTCATGACCAATACCCCACTAATCTCATCCCAATACTTCAAAAATTTTCCAATCATGTTATCCACCATATTCTTAATTGCAGGAACATCTGATGTTTGCCACCCCTTCAATGCAATCCTCATTTTACAAACTAATGGAAAAAATAGATTAACAGTGAGGTATGTTGTATCCGAAAACATCTCAGTCAACTTTGAAAAATGCCTCAAATAATCTAGCATTTGCCTAGCCAACTCCCATTCCTCACTACTAGGCAATCACTTGTATTGTGGCTCAAGTGTTTGCAGTCAAGAAAAAACACCTTTGTACTTCACTGCAAGTTCAAGCATCGCAAAAGTCGAATTCCATCTAGTTGGACAATCAAGCCCCAACTTTTTCACATCCATTTGCATTTGTCGACATGCCAACTCAAATGTTTCCACCCATTTTGACGATGAACTCCAGTAAGACACACTGTCTCTAACACGTGTAATACCACTCTCAACCATGGACAATCCATCCTTCACAATTAAATTCAAAATATGAGCCGCACACCTCATATGAAAAAAATTACCACTCAAAATCATTGACTCAGTTGACAACAATCCCTTCAATCTTTCAACCACCGCATCATTAGTTGAACAATTATCCAAAGTAACCATGGATAACTTTCTATCTAGATTCTAATCCATCAAACACTTCACCAAAATTTGGGAAATGCAATAAATTGTATGTGGGGCTTGCACATATATAAATTTGTTCATTCAAAAAAATAATAAAAATTATGCCAAGTTACAAAAAAATTAAATAAAAAAATTTTAAATTTAATAAAGTACATATACTATACAAATTTAAATACAAAATTTTAATATTTAATAAAGTAAAAATACCTTAGGATTCGACTTTGCAAATGCCAAGAGTTGTCAATGAAATGTCCTGTAACAACAATATAACCTTTCTTTTGATTACAAGCCGTCCACATGTCTGTAGTAATTGCCACCCTACTATTATTAATCTCCAACAAATTGATTACCTTCCCCTTTTCAACATCATATATCTTAAAGATCTCACTTTTTAAAGTGTTTCTGGACATATGCTTCACCAATGGATTGTAATAATTAACAAAATCTCTAAATGCCTCATTCTCCACAAATTTAAGAGGAAGCTCATGTTTAACAACAACTATTGTAAGTTTTTGACGTGCAACCAATGGATCAAATTTATGAATTCCAAGCTCACCACTTTCGGTTTTCACCAAGTGTTGCTTATTCTCAAAAACTTCTTCAATTGTCAGTTGATTTAAACCATGAATTTGTCAAGTATGTCTATTTAAATGACCAGTTCCTGATCCACAAGAAAGAACCGTTGTACAATGATTGCCTTTTGCCTTTGCTACACTACCAACATTTATTTTTGTGAAATGGCCCCAACAATTTGAAACAACCCTCTGTTTTCTTTTTTTATTACTCCGCATTTTTTCTCGAACATTTTCCGACTCCACAGATGGATTTGAAGGCAAATTAGAAGATTCAAAAACATTTTCCATTATAAACCTATACAAAATTAAAGGAGGTAACTTAATTAATTAATTAATTAATTAAGCTAAGTGTAAATTATTTAATTAATTAATCAATCACAGTACACTATGAACTATAGGTTTGCTGCTCATAAAAATTGCAATGCCATGGCTCTACTATTTTCAGAAAATGAACAAAGGATCAAGATTGCATGGCCCTATGGATACCATCAATTGTCAATTAATCACTAACAAATCAATTACAAGGGATTCACTTAAATTAACTCAAATGGCAGGCCACCAAGGCAGCAACCTATACGGCTACACACGTAAAAAAGGAAAAAAAAAGGGCGGTTGTGCTGGTTGCTGGTATTCTATAAGAATAATTCCAAACTAAAAAATAAAAAAAATTGAAGCTTAATTGACCAAAAATAGACTTATGCTTAAAGGCACTTTACCGGAGTTAGATGCAGTGTCGCGCGGCTGTGCTGGTGGGTGGGAGGTACTGCTGCGACACGCGGGAGATGCTGTTGCTGCCTTGCTGGGTGGCTTGGCGGTGGGTTACGCTTTACATGGGATATGCTCGCTGCTGCTGCTGCTGCACGGTGGGTCGCTGATGGCTGATGCTGGCTGGACGCTGCTCGGCTGTTGGAATCTGGAGATGCACGTTGTTCTTGGCTGCCAGCAATGAGAACAGTGAGATGCCGTGACAGTGATTTAGGGATGCTCACGATTCATGAATGATGGTGCTTAGTGCTCACGACTAGAGGGATTTAGGGATTTTGCCCGATTTTTAATTGTTTTGTTTAAGTTTTTTGTTTCAAATTTTTTTTTTCAATTTTATAATATATTATACAATTTTTTTCATTAAAAAAATTATATATTATTTATTATAAAGCCCGAGCTTAAGCCCATGATTTTCATTTAGGCCCTTTACTGAGCCCATATGTTATGGGCTTTATTAATTTTGAGCCCTTATCCATAATTTCAGCCGCGGGCCTGGGCCGGGCTCGAGTCAGCTCGAGCTTTTCTGCCAATCCTATTAAAACTTAAGAATAAAAAGTAAAATAAGTAAATTAATATAAGAGTTACTACAAAAAAAGTTCACAATTGTAAAATAAAAACTCAATATAATGTTTATTAGCTTATATATTTATTGATTTTTTTATTCAAATTGAACAATGCTAGCTTTACATTTATGTAATAGATGTGATGTTTTATTAAAGATGAAATTTATTCTCAAAATCGGATTTTGAAAAAAATATTATTTTAATATCGTTCATAGTAGTTGTAAGAAGAGATTATTTTGCATCTTTCTACACTTTCTTAAAAACAACCATAAATGGTCCTAGGCACAAGTAAAAAGTTTGGGACTACATAAAATATGTATAAAACTCAAAATTGGATATAATTTTATTGATATACCATATATGTTCTAGTAATATAAGAATATTTTTTTTTATTTCGTTTTTCTTGATCCACATCAATATAAATAACTGTGCTTAATTCATTTGTGTAATAAATAGATATTACTATAGAAAATGGGAAAAAATTATACAAATATCCTAAAATAAATATAGAATTTATGGTTAAACCAACTCAATAAAATTTATTCCCCTCTTTTCAATACAATTTTTTTAAATAATGAATACTTTTTTTGTGTTTAATTAAAGAAATTATTTTTTGTAAATGAATAAAATATTTTTCACTAAAATTCTGTGGAAACAATGTTGATTTTAAATAATTAATAATTATGTATAAATTTATTGGTTTCACTTTACATTTACTAGTTCTATATGTAATTTGTAATATTTACATCTATTACAGTATTGATGCCGTAATTTTCATTACGACGTTATAGAATTTTCCAGAGGGATAATTCTATTGATGCCCTTTTATTATCCTTATCAAATCCCTTTTCTTTTTTTATCCTCTTAATTCCTGAAATTAATGACCTTTGCTTGGTTCTTTCTTTTTATTCAATAAGCTCCTCTGTCTGTTTGTAGTTCTCATCTTCCATTTCAACCCCTTTTAACTTCTTCTTGATGTATTATTTTAAATGTAGAGATGACATCCAACATTATATTCAATGAAATGGTGTGAATTTGTTGGAAAAAAAAGATTTATTAAGTAGCATCAACTCCTAAAAAAAGAAAAAAGAAATTATGCAACTAAGAATTCCACTTAAAAAAGATAATAGGCAACTCAAGGTTTGGTAAATAAATTTAATAACCTATGAAAACTTTGTATAATT
This sequence comes from Citrus trifoliata, assembly GCA_018350135.1. Lineage (NCBI taxonomy): Eukaryota > Viridiplantae > Streptophyta > Magnoliopsida > Sapindales > Rutaceae > Citrus > Citrus trifoliata. Next base: position 15,426,577 of record CM031388.1, on the reverse strand, counting down.
ATCTTTTCAACAAAAATAAATTATAAATTCAGTAATACTTATATTAGAACAAATTCATACTCATTTTCAGTTGACTTGAGTTTATAATGGAGAAAGAAAGTGAAATAAAATCGTATGTGTGTTTAATTAGACAAGTTTTTACTTTGGATTAGGCTATGTTGGAACTGCTCCATAGTGGAGCACTGATTATTACTATACGATCATAGAGATAAATACGATCTGTACTTGAAATACAAGTGTGCAACCCAAGAGGGGAGGTGAATTAAAATCTAAAAATTATTAAATTGTAAAACAAATTATCATGCAAATCTAAAAGGAATTTAATGCAATAACAATTAAAACAATTACAACATAAAAAGATAAGGGAAGAGAGATTCAAATACAAAGATTTTTACGTGGTTCAGCCAACCTCGCCTACGTCCACGCCTCCAATCTTTCCGGGCTTGAGGATTTCACTAAGCAAGCCTCTAAGGCTTCAAATGTTTATATGACTTGCAAGATGTCAATGAACCTTTATAACAAGAGATTATCCCCAATCTTTTAATTTAAGTGTATCCCAACACTTACAATTACTCAAAATAAAAGATTACAAATTGTTTTTCTCTCACACAATATTTAACATTACAAATCAATGCCCAATGTGTCAATAGATGAAGCAAGAATACGTTTTTAAAGCTCTATGAAGATTGTATTCTCGAATATAAGTTCAATAGTCGTGTTGTGATCAATCTGGTTTGAATTTGAATGAGTTTATTTATAGTTGGAGCTGAAAAACTAACCCTTATAGACTGTCTGCTCAAAAACGATTTGCTGTTAACCATTAGCGGTTAACCGTTTATGCTAGTCAAAGTTACCGTTGGGCCAATTTTCAAATAAACGGTTTGCCGTTTAGAATTACCCTTTCGCCGTTAAATTCCAGAGACCTGCAAAACAAAATTCAGCTATTCATTTTCACTAAACGGTTAAAGATTAGCATGAAATGACAATTTGGAATTTATCAGTTAGCCGTTTTATCTTAACGGTTCACCGTTTGTTTCCAGTAACATGCAAAATAAATTAGCCTTATCCAAATCTGTTAAACGGTGCCAGATGAGTACAATCTTCAATTCTGGATTTTATTGGTTTACCGTTAAATTCCAGTAGCCTTCCCACCATTTTATATTTTCCATTTTTCTTAACCGGTTAGAGCATAAGTAATTTGTTACTCTCTGGTTTTAATTAGTTAACCGTTTTTAAGATAAACGGTTCATTGTTTATTTCCAAAATCACAATTTTAGCCAGATATTGCAGTGAATCATTTTCCATTTTAAAATATATTAGTTATCCAACTTTTATGAATATAAATGGAATGATTATAAGTCTTTCATTTATTGGAGGATAACTCCAACATTTTAATAAAAAACGTTTAAAGTTTGTTATCATCAAAATCAATATTATAAACATATTCATGTTAACAGTACTCACTGCTATGATATGACTGCTATCATCAGTACTCCACGGTGGAACAGCTCCACTATAGCCATTATCTTTTGCTTTTAATACAATTTAATAATATAAAGAACAAAATTGTAAAATGCAAAATAATAAATAAGGATTTCATAAGAGAAATTTAGCATTGATATGGAGTGCTAAAATGATTGGAGCCAATTCAGGTCTAGTGTACTTCTTGGAGAATTTAAAGGATGAAATACAAATTTTGGTTAAAGAAAGCTCAATAACATTATAAGAACAATTCACACTCTCACAAATCACTCTTAGAAGCTTTATTTTGAAATATAAGTGTGCAACCCAAGAGGGGGGGTGAATTGGATGTTTAAAAATTATCCTAACAAATCCACACAACAATTCAATCTAATGCCTTAATCAATTCGAAAACAATAAATTCAAATAAACACAATATTAAAAGAGTAAGGGAAGAGAAAACGAACACAAGGATTTTTACGTGGTTCGGCTATCCCCGCCTACGTCCACGCCTCCAAGCTCACCCGCTTGAGGATTTCACTATCCAAGCCTTTCCAAGGCTTCAACGATTACAATTGACTTCGAGGTGTCAATGAACCTTTACAACAAGAGATTATATCCCCAATCTCTTCACCCCAAGTGTTTCCCACACTTGTACACTCACAAATTGATGAGAAATGATAAATACAACAATAAATCTCTCTTTAAGAGTAGATATACAAATTGAAGAACAAAGATGATTTAAAGAATGATGATTCACGAAGTTGAAGCTCAATATATGTTGTGTGCTCTTGTTCTTGCTTGCTTGGGTTCCCAAAAATGAATTGGCTTTGAGTTTATATAGTTTGAACTCAAAAACTAGCCGTTACTCACATTCTGGGCATATCCGGTTTGCCGTTTTTGGAATCCGGTAAGCCGGATTCGCAATGAAGACTCGCTGCCCCGTAACCGGTTTTCCGGATTTCGTATCCGGTAAGCCGGATAGCTACAGTACCTGCTACAGTGACATTTTTCCGAAATTTCAGTTTTAACCCCGAAGCTTTATAAAACTGTAGTAAGGCCCAGAAAGTTTGTAAACATTTGCACATAGGTCCTAATTTTAGAATTTTAAATAATGCTTTGTCAAGCCCAAAACTTTCTGAAATTATGATTTCGCCCAGACTTTGTGAAATTATAGAATGACCCAAAAACGTTTAAATAATTTCAAATAGGTCCAATTTCAGAATTTCTAAATAATACTTTATGAATCCCAACAACTTTCTGAAATTATGATATAGCCCAAAACGCTATGACACTTTTCAAATAGGTCCTTTACCAAAATTTCAAGCAATATATGTTTATTTCAAAGTTTTCAAAATTCTTTCAATTAAACCATAAACTTTGAAAAACAACCAATTTCATAAAATCATTTTTCCATTAAACATGAAGCATTTATAATGTGAAAATAATGATTTATTTAAAAAGATTAAAAACAATCAATTTCATAAAATCATTTTTCATTAAATATAAAACATTTATAATATGAAAATAATGATTTATTTAAAATATATTTTTCAATAATTTGAGCTTAAAACATTAATCATTCTTAATCTTGTTTGTTATCATCAAAATCAATATCATGGAAACATATATGTTAACAATCTCCCCCTTTTTGATGATGACAAACATTTCATGTATTTAAACAATCATTTTTCTTAAAATCATTTTTCCATTAAATATAAAACATTTATAATGTGAAAATAATGATTTATTTAAAATATATAAAAAATAATTTGATCTTAAAAAATTAATCATTCTTAATCTTGTTTGTTATCATCAAAATCAATATTGTGAAAACATAAATGTTAACAATCTCCCCCTTTTTGATGATGACAAACATTTCATGTATTTAAAGAATGATTCCAAAAATTGCTTCCCCTAAAAATAATTTTCTTTTACAATTTGCCAACAATTTAAATACATGGATTTTTCTCCCCCTCATCATCAAAAAGAAAAACTTAATTGGCAAAGAAAAAAAAATTTTTTTTTTTAATAAATTTGAAAACATGTATTCTTCTCCCCTTCATCATAAAAAGGAAAAACGTAAAGGAAAAGAATAAGAGTAGGAAATTTGTTACCCATGTTGTCCGAATAGAAATTTCGACGAAATCTCCCCCTAACAACAAGCATCATCTCAAAAACAAATTTAGTAATATTACTCATAAATTATCATCATATCTCAAAATCATCAAAATCATCATCATAATCAAATGCCAATTATCAAAACCATTACTCAAAATGCATATTATTCTCCTCATTTTGACAAAATAGAAATGATATATCCTTTGTCTCCCCCTTTGGACAACAAAAAAAGTTCAAAATGCATATTTTCCAAAATCATATTACATGCTCCCCCTAAATATATGACCAATTTAAAATTTTAACCAAAAAGATTTTATCCAAAAATATATCATATTTATCTCCCCTTTCAAAAGAGTAGAGAAAAAAAATGCAATCGAAACAAAAGCATAAAAAATAATTCGATAAAGATATTACCAATTTTGTGAGAGCAAAAGTTTCGGCATAGTCTCCCCTTAAAATGCTCAAATCCTCCAATACATGACATGGTTAAAAACACTTCCATATAAGCTTGAACAATAATAACCAACCAACAATTCCTTCGATTCATCAAGTAACGCACATATAATCATCAATCATTATGAATTCCCAAAATCATCAAGAAATCAAATTATTCTAAGTTTATGCCGAATTTTTGAAAAATCTTCTTCGCAAAAAGGTTTTGATTTCTTTACCAAATTGGCATGCATATTATCAACTATCCAAGCTCCATAATTATCAGTCACATTTTATAAATAAAGACAACTAAACACATCAAAGATCTAATGTGACAAAAAAAAAAATCTCATATTTAACAATGCGTCAAGAAAGCACAAACAAAAATGTATCCATTCACCAATCATAGATTCCATAAGATCAAATTTCATCAAATGCAATGGAATCATCAAATCACAAATTTTATCATCAAAACTTAAGCAAAGCATAAGAACATAATGACAATATCAAAATCAACATATGCGATTATAGATCATCAAAATCAACATAGCTGAAAAGCCATCATTATGAGCTAAAGAACAAGTGCTCAAATCCATTATTACAAATGCTCACATATATTTTTAAGTGATGATCTAGTAGTTACACCTTGTGATGGATATTTCAAAATTAAGTTCTTAAGGTGGGAAGAAACATACCTCCACGCCTTGGGGAGTATTTGAGAATTACCTTCATTTTACTTCGCATTTGTTTCTTCATATTGCTCCTCTTGATTTTCAACTTATACACTCAATTAGCTCTCATTTTATACTCTTCTTGTAGCTCTTCATCTACATTATCATCAAAAATAACTTTCTCCATAGAGGAAGAATTAGACTTATCAAATATAACAAGTATAAATTTTTCCACAATCAAAATTCTTTTGTTATACACTCAATAAGTTTTGCTTGTGTTTGAATAGCCAAGAAAAATACCAACATCAAATTTTGGATCAAATTTGCCAAAATTATCTCTTGTGTTCAAAATATAACATTTGCAACCAAATATCAAACAATAATCATCATCAATCCACAATTAAAATAATTATGCATATGAAAATGTAGGTGCATAATTTAATAAGAAACCATGGTAATTTAAAATACCCAAAATGCACAAATTCGGTTTTGTAAAATCCAAGAGATGATTTAAGATAATGGATAGTGTTTATATAAACTCCGTATTGTCTCCATAATTGTTCTTACATCTCTTGACAACTTGTTTGCTCATGATTTATTACCATCCACCATTGTTGGAACAAAAAAAAACAAGCTTAAAAATCCAATTTCGGGTTTACAAAAATTTAGTGAAATGGATTTGTTTGAGCAAAGAAAATCGATCCTAGAGATGAATGAAGCTAATATATGATGTAGATTGGATCAAAAGTTGTCTAAAGGAAGCTTGAAAATGTAGAGAGAGAAACAGAGAGTTACTGTTCACGCGTGAGAGATGATGATGAAATGATGAAAAATAAGTGAAGAAATCATGATGGAGAAATGTGTAATGAAGATGAAATGCATTGGTAATGGTTTAAGAGATTGATCTTGACATAAAAATGGTTGAGAAATGAAGAGGAATTGATTGGAAATGGATGAGGGTGGCTCACGGTTTTGAGAGAGAGAGGAAGAACAAGTGCAGAAAACTCACGAGAGAGGAAGAAGAAGCAAAACAAAAGCTCACGAATCCGGCTTGCCGGATTTACTAACCGGCTTGCCGGTTAATGGGCAGCAACTCACAATTCTATAAACGGCTTGCCGGTTAGCTCGGGAAACAAGAAATCCGGTAGACCGGATATGTACCCGAGAGCTATAACCATGAATTCGGCTTGCCAGTTTCCTTAACCGGCTGGCCGGTTTCGAGATCCTTCAAAAACAATCGGTTTTCCGGATGTCTTGAACCGGAAATCCGGTTTTGTTCTAGCAAATTCTCAAAGCAAATTCGGATTTTCAAGATATTGAGTAAAAAATAAGTTTGAATCAATTGAAACGATTTTAAACACAAGAATGGATGAGAAATAATTTATATGAATCAATTTAGATTGAAAACGAATGAGAATAATGGATTTTGGAATGAAATCAAGTGAGGAATAATCTAGAGAGAGAGTGAGAACCAGTTTGCCGAAATGAAGAAGAAGATGAACAGTTTAAAAGACCTTCGAATTCGGCTTGCCGGATGAGTGATCCGGTTGACCGGAAATTGACCCGAAAGCAAGAAGCATGAATTTGGCTTGCCGGTTTGCATAATCGGCTGGCCGGATTCGAGACAGATTTGTGACTCCACAAATTCGGCTTGCCGGATTTTGAAGAACCGGAAATCCGGTTTTGTTCCAGCAAACTTCCATGCGAATTCGGTTTTCTGGTTTTGCTAACCGGTAGACCGGTTGTGAGGCAGTGAGTTGCCTTCCAAATTCGGGTTGCCGGATTAAGAAATCGGTAGACCGGTTATGAAGCAGAGAGGAGGCTTAGCAAATCCGGTTTTCCGGATTGAAAATCCGTTTATCCGAATTTCAACCCGAGAGCTCCAAAATAAAAAAAATAGCTTTCCGGTTGATTAAAAGTGGTATACCGGTTAAGCGTTGGAAAATATTTTTGAAATTTTGTAAGCTCTTAGACTTGTATTATAAACACAAATTTATTTTTGGCTTAGAAATCGATCAATGTTAAAAAATCATTCAACTTTTCAATAAGCCAATTAGTGTATGAAACATATATACATACAAGACTAAACATATGAAATCGTATCAAAAAAATGATGTCAATTTTATAAGTGGATGATGATATAACATAATTAACGACACAAGAATTCATGCATATAATTCATTCATCACAGTCATGAAACAATAAGCATCCAACAAGCATACAATCATGAAGCATATAAGCATTCAAAACTTAAGAACATGCAGAAATGTCAATTTCAAAATACAAACTGTATTGATTGAGCAAGAATTAACATGCAAGCTATATACCGTTGGAAAGATAATTAAGTTAGCTTTCCAATAAATTTTACAGAGCTTGATTTAGAGTTCTCTAGAAGAAGTTATAACCAATTCATTACAGCCTGTGCAGACTCAAGATAAAATGCAGAAATGTCAAATTCGGAATCAAAACTGTATTGATTGAGCAAGAAGTAACGTGCATGCTATATACCATTGGAAAGATAATTGAGTTAGCTTTCCAATAAATTTTACATAGCTAGATTTGGAGTTCTCTAGAAGAAGTTATGACCGATTCATTTCAGCATGTGCAGACTAGAGATTTTCAACGACGATTAAACATATAATCATTCAAAAGTGAATAAATCAAACACACCACTTAACTATCATGCTTAAACACTTCATAAACATTAACATCAAACAAATCCATCATGATAAATCATTCAATATTACACACAATGATAATTCCATCATGTAAACATACAAGCATACTTTCGCAATTTCATTTATCATGATTCATTCAACAAAATTAATATGGCAAGAATTGTTACCAAAATAATTAAATTATCTTGCCTCATCTTTTTCTCCTAGATCATACTCAAGTGATTATCCTCACAAGCTTTCATCAAGGAACTTCTCCACCATTCCTTGATTGTGGTACCTACAAAGAAAACATTCACGTTGTGCCCTTTGGTACCCAAATGCTCTTGGGTCCTTGAGTGTTAGAAATGGTTCCTTTTAGAACCCAAATACATTTTGCTCCATAATATGCATTTCTCTTAACTGGACATCTAAAACTCATATGACCATTTTGATTGCAATAATGACATACAACTTTATCATTTGTGGAGGCAGCCTTAACAAAATAATTCTTATAATATTTTTTTTTCAAGTAAGGCTTATACCCAAGTCCTCCTTTATCAAACACACATTTTTGTGAATTAAGCATGTTATCCAACATCTTTTGCCCATTTGTGAATTTCAAAACAATTTCATTGAGCTTATTACTCTTTTTCTTAAGCACATCATTTTCTTTCATTAATTTATCAACATGTGATTTTTCATGCTCATACGAAATACTTTGTTGACATTTAAATGATGCAATTCTATCATGCAACATTTTATTATCTAACTCTAGTCCTTTAATTTTTTCATTTAATGAATCATTGTATTTTTGTAAAGCATCATTTTCATTTTTCAAGTCATCTACATATGATTCTAAATGCTCATGTGAAGTACTAAATTTCTCATTTGATGACGCAACTTCATTATGCAATGTTTTGTTCTCTAATTCTAATTCTATTATCTTCTCATTCAATGAATCAATACATTTTTGCTTGGTATCCTTTTCATTTGTAAGTTCTAGCATTTTCTTCTTAAGGCATGCATTCTTTTTACCAATTTTCATCCACTCATCATACAATTCTTTAAACGCATCATGTAATTCATTATAAGTAGGAAGATCATTTACCTCGTCAAGTTCATCATCCGATTCATCTCCAATTGCCATAAGTGCCAAATTCGACACTTCGTGAAATTCCTCCTCGCTCGTAGTCTCCTCATATACAATTTCGAGTTTTCTCCAAATTTCATAAGCATTAGAACAATTTGAAACTCTATGAAATTCATTTTTATCTAAGGCACAAAATAAGACATTCATAGCCTTGGAATTTAAAGACATATTTTTCTTATCCAATTCACTTAAAACATTCTTCCTAGGAATGACTGAACCATCACAAATTATTTCCCATAGTTCATAATCTAAGGCTTGTAAAAACACTCTCATCCTAATTTTCCAATAAGGATAATCATTACCATCAAAGAATGGAGGTCTAGTGGTAGATTGGCCTTCCATGAAAGTTGAACTAATTTGGGTTGCTATTGATCTTTAACTCTAGACGATTAAGTCTACACAAGAGCACCTCGCTCTGATACCAAATGAAATATAAGTGTGCAACCCAAGAGGGGGGGTGAATTGGATGTTTAAAAATTATCCTAACAAATCCACACAACAATTCAATCTAATGCCTTAATCAATTCGAAAACAATAAATTCAAATAAACACAATATTAAAAGAGTAAGGGAAGAGAAAACGAACACAAGGATTTTTACGTGGTTCGGCTATCCCCGCCTACGTCCACGCCTCCAAGCTCACCCGCTTGAGGATTTCACTATCCAAGCCTTTCCAAGGCTTCAACGATTACAATTGACTTCGAGGTGTCAATGAACCTTTACAACAAGAGATTATATCCCCAATCTCTTCACCCCAAGTGTTTCCCACACTTGTACACTCACAAATTGATGAGAAATGATAAATACAACAATAAATCTCTCTTTAAGAGTAGATATACAAATTGAAGAACAAAGATGATTTAAAGAATGATGATTCACGAAGTTGAAGCTCAATATATGTTGTGTGCTCTTGTTCTTGCTTGCTTGGGTTCCCAAAAATGAATTGGCTTTGAGTTTATATAGTTTGAACTCAAAAACTAGCCGTTACTCACATTCTGGGCATATCCGGTTTGCCGTTTTTGGAATCCGGTAAGCCGGATTCGCAATGAAGACTCGCTGCCCCGTAACCGGTTTTCCGGATTTCGTATCCGGTAAGCCGGATAGCTACAGTACCTGCTACAGTGACATTTTTCCGAAATTTCAGTTTTAACCCCGAAGCTTTATAAAACTGTAGTAAGGCCCAGAAAGTTTGTAAACATTTGCACATAGGTCCTAATTTTAGAATTTTAAATAATGCTTTGTCAAGCCCAAAACTTTCTGAAATTATGATTTCGCCCAGACTTTGTGAAATTATAGAATGACCCAAAAACGTTTAAATAATTTCAAATAGGTCCAATTTCAGAATTTCTAAATAATACTTTATGAATCCCAACAACTTTCTGAAATTATGATATAGCCCAAAACGCTATGACACTTTTCAAATAGGTCCTTTACCAAAATTTCAAGCAATATATATTTATTTCAAAGTTTTCAAAATTCTTTCAATTAAACCATAAACTTTGAAAAACAACCAATTTCATAAAATCATTTTTCCATTAAACATGAAGCATTTATAATGTGAAAATAATGATTTATTTAAAAAGATTAAAAACAATCAATTTCATAAAATCATTTTTCATTAAATATAAAACATTTATAATATGAAAATAATGATTTATTTAAAATATATTTTTCAATAATTTGAGCTTAAAACATTAATCATTCTTAATCTTGTTTGTTATCATCAAAATCAATATCATGGAAACATATATGTTAACATATTTTACTTTTTATACTTTTTTCTTCTTAGATTTGATGCATACAAGACAAATGACAAGGGCATTTATAGTACCTAAAACTCTCCCAACCACTCATTTATTCTCAACCTAACTCATTCCACTTCACCTATAACACCAACTTTGTTATCATCAAAATCACAATTTTAGCCAGATATTGCAGTGAATCATTTTCCAATTTAAAATATATTAGTTATCCAACTTTTATGAATATAAATGGAATGATTATAAGTCTTTCATTTATTGGAGGATAGCTCCAACATTTTATTAAAAAAGCGTTTAAAGTTTGTTATCGTCAAAATCAATATTATGAACATATCCATGTTAACAGTACTCACTGCTATGATATGACTGCTATCATCAGTACTCCACGGTGGAACAACTCCACTATAGCCATTATCTTTTGCTTTTAATACAATTTAATAATATAAAGAACAAAATTGTAAAATGCAAAACAATAAATAAGGATTTCATAAGAGAAATTTAGCAGTGATATGGAGTGCTAAAATGATTGGAGCCAATTTAGGTCTAGTGTACTTCTTGGAGAATTTAAAGGATGAAACACAAATTTTGGTTAAAGAAAGCTCAATAACATTATAAGAACAATTCACACTCTCACAAATCACTCTTAGAAGCTTTATTTTACTTTTTATGCTTTTTTCTTCTTAGATTTGATGCATACAAGACAAATGACAAGGGTATTTATAGTACCTAAAACTCTCCCAACCACTCATTTATTCTCAACCTAATTCATTCCACTTCACCTACAATACCAACTTTACTACTAACTTACTACCACAAATCTTATCTACCACCCAAGCTCACCTAACTTAGAAAGTTAAATGAGATGGGCTAGGCTTTGTGTTTTTTAGACTTATATGAAAAATAAGTTTATAATCCAACACTCTATTTAAACTTGTTTTATAACACTCTGTAAAGTTCTCAACCTGAAGAAGTCTTCTTGCTCTAGTGGTTTGGTAAGATGTGAGTAATTTGACCATGTGATTTGACATACCTCACTTGTATTTCCTTCCTTTCAATGCACTGTTGTGTGAAATGTCAATATGCTTACTCTGATAATGGAAGACATAATTCTTAATTAAGACAATTGCTGATTTGTTGTCGATGAAAAATCTCTGTAAGTTCTTCTTGTGACAAACCCAACTACTTCAATAAATTACTTAGCCATATTGCATGACAAATATTTGATGAAGCAACTACGTACTCAACTTTGCAACTAGAAAATGTAGCAATAGGTTGCTTCTTCGACATTCATGTGAAAGTAGTGTCTTCCATAAAAAATACATCCTACGGTGCTCTTTCGATCATTTATAGCGAAATATTTTTTTTTCAACCTTAAAATGGGTGGTCTTTGAATTCTCCATGTATCAACTCACAAGTCCAATAATGTAAAGGATGTCAAGTCTCGTATGTGTCAAGTAACGCAAACTTCCAACAACGCTTTTGGAAACAATTATATATACTTTTGCTCCTTCGTTATAATTGGATAATTTGACCCTGCACTCCACTTGTGTGCCTGTTAGACTACAATATTCATCTTGAACTTCTTGTGTGCCTGTTAGACTACAATATTCATTTTGAACTTCTTTAGTACTTCTTTGCATAGTTTTCTTGTGAAATGAAAATGCAATCTTCTCGTTGCTTGACATCAATGTCCAAGTCGTATTATGCCATCAAACTAATCTATCTCATATCAAATTCTTTTGCTATTCCTTTCTTGAACTCTCTAAGTAAACTTAGATTACTTCCAATAAAGATAAGATTATCCACTTATAAGCACACAATTAGAATATCTCCTTCTTTGAATTTGAAATATACAACGTGATTATAGGGACATTCAATGAAATCATTTTCTTTAAAATGCCTGTCAATTTTATTGTTCCAAACTCTTGGAGTTTGCTTTAACTCGTAAAGTGCCTTTTCCAATTTCAAAATTGTCTTAATGCCCTTTCACTTGATAACCCAATGGTTGTTCAATGTGGGCTTCTTCTTCAAGAATTCCATTTAGGAAAGTAGACTTTATATCTAACTTATAAATCTTCCATTTATTCTAAGTAGCCAAAGAAATAATAAGTATGATAGTTTCAAGTAGGGTTATAGGAGCAAATACTTCATCATAGTCTATACCATCCTTTTGACTATAACATTTTCCGACTTGCCTTACTTTATGCCTTTCAATTTCTTCTTTAACATTTCTCTTTATCTTGTACACCCATTTAACACCGATCACCTTATGACCTTTAGGAAAAGTAACAAGTTCCTAAATGTCATTTTTCATGATGACTTTGATTTCTTCATCCATTGTGATTTTCCACTTCTCATCTTGTGTAGCTTCTTGAAAGTTGACTGACTCATAATCAACAAAGAGGCAAAAGAGAGTAAGATTATCAAGTTTTCCAGTTACCTCATAGAGATCTTATAAACTTTTCATACGTGCCACATTTCTTTCCTTAAAAAATGATAATAGTGAGTCTCCATAAGTGCTTGTTATTGGTAAGGTAGCTAGAGTTACGGGTTTTTGTTTTTTTCCTATTTGCTCATTCGATGTCCGCTTATCTTCTTCAAAGAGGTAAAAGTTGAAGTCATTCCCTTTAGAGCAAAAATCTCATTCTCATTCTTCATAAAAAATTACATCTAAGCTGATCAAGGTTTTTCTATTGTTTGGATTATATAGTTTTCATCTTTTAGAATTGTTGTCATAACCGATGAAGATGAACTTCCCGACTTTTGTCATCTAGCTTGGTTTTTTTTTCTTATTTGATATATGTAAATGATTTATGCTTCTAAAAACTCTTAGATGTGAGATGATCGACTTTCCACCACTCTATGCTTCTTATGGTGTCTTACCCCATACATTTCTTATTGGAGATTTATTAGATAGGGAGGTTGCCATGTTGAGGATGGTTATATTCTTCGTTTATGCTATACCATTTTGTTGAGAGATCGCGAAACAGTCACAGGACGTTAAATTCCATTTGCTTTACAAAACTCAATCAGATCTCATACTTTCAATCTTATGTCCACTTTCTTTCTCAACTGCAGCTTTGAACCTCTTAAAAGCTTAAAAAACTTTTGACTTCTACTTCAAAAAATACATCCAAGTTTTTCTTGAAAAATTATTAATAAAGAGAAGAAAGTAGTTACTTTTACCAAGGAAACTTAGCTTTATTGGTCTGCGTACATCAGTATAAATAAGCTCGAGTGGCTTATGAGCTCTCGAGTTTTATTTTTTTTAGATAGCTCTTTCTAAGCTGCTTGGCAAAGTAAACATCCTTTACATACTTGATTAAGATGATTGATTGAAGGTAGGCTTTTAACTATGTTCTTCTTTAATAGTTGCTCTAGTCTACCAAAGTTGAGATGCTCATATCAAAGATGTCAAATCCAGTTATATCATTGTGACAAACCTTGAGACATTTGCAACATTAATTTGAATATTTAAAGAAAACCTTCTATTCTTTAGCATTCTTACTCTTGTAATTGGATTTCCTCTGTTATCTCTTAAAAGAAAAACTTTAGTCTTTTAAATGAATGTCATTACCTTTTTCCAAGAGCTAACCTTAAGTTAAGGATGTAGCCTTTTATATTAAGCATATAGTACACATTTGAAATGAATTAGTGTCTATCATCTTTTATGTGAAAATAAATGTTACTTTTTCCCTTTACTGATATTTTTGAATAATTTCCAAAAGCAACATTGTTATTCACAGATTCATTTAGTTCTACGAACATATTTTTGTTTCCACTTATATGATTGCCTGCACCTATATTGAGATATCATGTATTTCTTAGTCTCTATTGATGTCAATGCATGCTAGTAAAAATGTACCATCTTTATGATTATTCTTTTCAACATAATTCACTTTCTCATAATGTCCAAGCTTTTGACAATTATAGCACTGTACTTGAGATTTCCGTACCTTAATCTTGAATTGCCTCTTTCTTCTCCTCTGGTTGAGCTTTCTCCTTTTACATAACTGTAATTGTTGTGTTGAAATTTCAGCCTCGTCCATGACTACGTCATCTACCTCATCTTCTGCCTCTACCTTGGACATATTGTCTACTGGTATTGTCAAGGCTTTCTTCTTTTTTCTTTAGATTGATTTCTATCTTAAAAAGTTGTTCTTCGATCTCATGTTTCTTCTTTTTTTGTTCTTCATAGGCTTGCAAATTTCCTTGAAGATGTTCAATCATCATAGCCTTTAAATATTTTGTTTCCTTAATTATCACAACAATATGGTCAAACTTCGAGTCTATTGATCGAAGTATTCTTTCAATGATCCTTACCTCTTTTAACTCTTCACTTTTTTTTTCAATTTATTGGAAACAGTCACAACCCGAGTAAAATAGTTAGAAATCGCTAGGACACTTTGTATGTGTAAGGTCTTAAGTTTCCTCATAATGTTTAGAGACGAACCTTCTTAATTTGTTATGCTCCTTTATAGAAATCTCTAGCTTCTCCCATACTTCCTTTGAAGAGGTTGTTCTAACAATCTTTCCTAAAGCATCTTTATCTAATGATTGAAAAATGAGATACTTTACTTATTCTCTTTATTCTCTTTTTTCTTTAAATCTTTTAAATTCTCCTTTTGTGTTGTAGTTAAAGTTACTTTATTTTCTCGTATAGTAAAGGCTTTTTTTCTACGATTTCCCATATATCATGTGCACATAATAGAGCTTTTATTTTGATACTCAAGTTGTCACCTTCAATTGTGGAATATGGAATAACATTTTTCCACCATTTTCCATAATTCACAAATTATGCGAGAGTTTAGAGATTTATGAATGCACAGATGAATTCGGAACGTCGAACAAACTGGGGAGGAACTCATATCAACTTTTGATCAATGGTCAACATTGGTTAATGATTGATGGTCAACATTCAACAGCTTGGTTCGGCTAAGTTAACTTGACTTGGATCTATATCAATTCGGTTTGGCTTGATTAATAGCTTAGTTCGGTCAGTTTAACTTGATTCAACTCAGTGAGTCGACTTAGTTTTAGGACAACAAACTTTTGATGACGATTGTAGGCACCTTCGGTCTCTGATCGGGCTGGTTTTTGTAGTGTTGCATTCCTCTCATTAAGATCTTTGAATTGATATGCTACACTACTATGTAAAGCACCAATTACTAGCTTTGATACCACTTTATTGAAGATTTTGTAGGATAAAATAAATTTTTATTAAAGAAAGCTCCAGAACATTACAAGGATAATTCACGCTATTACAAATCACTCTCAGAAGCTTTATTTTGCTTGTCATCATTTTTCTTTTTAGACATGATGCATACAACACAAATGATAAGGGTATTTATAGTACCTAAAACTTAATTATAACCACACACATAAACTAAACAAATTTAATCACAACGACTCCTTTATTCTCAACCACTATACTAATTATCAACCTAACTCATTTCACTTCACCTACAACCCCAATCTTATTTACCAAACCTACTACTACAAATCTTACCTACCACCCAAGCTCACCTAACTTAAAAAGTTTTGTGAGATAGGCTAGTCTTTGTATTTTTTAGACTTCAATCAAAACAAGTTTATGACCCAACACTTTTTCCTTACGTTGCCTATCTACAAATGGATTTGGTTAAAGCTTAGAACAAAAGTTAGTTTGGCCACTCAAGGATACTGTATCATTTCCTAAAGAGTAATGCCAAGAATTCTAATAATTGAGTCCTAATTAATGTGCCATTCATGCAGTGAATGGTATATTATTGATTTTATTAGTAATGTTTTTTTATTATTTAATAGGTAGATGACACATATCAATTAGATTCGAGTTAGGACTCCATTATTGGATCTCAATTATTATTTCCTAAAAGGTATTTTTGAAAACAATTTATGAAAATGAAAATATGTTTAATTTTTTACTTTTTATTTTCAGTATCTAAAGATCAAGTTTGGAATCAGTTTTCAAATGGTATTTAAAAATGAAAAAAATATAAATGAATGAATAAAAGTGTAGAGTTCTTTTTTAATGCGGATGTTCGCAGGGTTTTAAATACGGATATACTTAATTAAAAAATAATGATAAAAGTACTATAATACTATATAATGTTAAGCCACATGCAGATTTAAAAAAAGGTGGATACCTACACTTGAGAATGATTATAAAAATTTAATTATTTTGTTGAAGAAGAAGAAGAGAAACTTCGTTAATCATAGGGTAAATTGGCTCTAGTACACAACAAAGCCACTTTGGCCACAAGCTCAAATAAAATTTCCAATTTTCAGTCCATTGGACCACATGTAAAGTTAAACGTACACCTAAGATGCGAGACATAGTCTATTCATTTAAGATGCCTTCTAAATAAAAAGAAGGGTAATTATCTACCGACCACTTGTTTTTTCGTGCTATTTCAAAAATATGCAATTCTTATTCTTTTTTGGGGCATTATTCGACCTCAAATAACATTTTTCACACCATCCACTGCCGTCTCTAATTTATTATAACGTTACTAACATCATAGGAGTAAAATTGTCATTTTACTAAAACTAATACATACAAAAACGACATCATCTATGCACAGGTAGTCTAAGACTTTAGATCATATTCAGACCCAATCTTAAAATCCGATCAAATTGCCCAATTAAAATTAAAATTAAAAATTAAAATTAAAATATAAATACAAATGAAATTTACTATTCATTTGGTTACTTACACATGTTTTCTACAAAGATTTAGCAGCCAAAGAATCCCCTTTATTTTTATGATTTCAATTTGATACTTTTTAATTTAAGTTACATATATTTTATTTATGAAAATAATTCAATTTGTTTTGCAAGCTTTCATCTTTTTTTTCCCGGTCATTTAGTTTAGGCAAAATGGTCATTTTATGTTTAGGGATAAAATTGTTATTTCATCAATATTCTATTAATTTTTCTAACAAAGTTAAAACAATAGTGGACAACTATAATACTTTGTAATTTCAGGTGAACATCAGTTAAAAAAATTAAAATTTGTGTATTTTTAAAAATATCTGAAAAATTAGATGGTTAGTGAATAATTGTTCAAAAAAAATATTCAACCATTAAAATCTAATGAATCTAATGATGTGTGTAAAATTAACTTTTTTAATGTGGCCAGTCTTGTCACTTCGTAACTCACCTCAACTACTTCAAATGGAAAACGGAAATCTCCATAGTATAGTACATGTAAATACAACACACAGTTGCAACAATTTAAGATCTCAATGGAGACCCTAGAACTAAAATCCGATGACTTTATTTAATGACAAAAAAACCAACAAAATGACAAATTTACAAAATGAAAAAAATAACAAACAAAATTAAAGCCAGCTACAAAACGTTTCGCCAAAGTGCCTACAGCCTAAACAAAGAAAAACCACCACGTGACCCCTCATAACCTCCATGCACCACCAACCACTCAAACACAGGTGTATTATCTCGATTTGAGCACACGAATGATACCAGAGGTCATCCGGGAGAAAAAAGAAAAAAAGAAAAAAAAGAGAAGCAATTAAAAAAAGGAAAAAAAATTCAAAACTGGTAGAAATTTTTAACAGAGATGCTCTCACCTAGTTTTGAGTTCTTCTGTGTTCTACGTGGGTTTTTGGGGTTTCAGGTAGCGAATTGTTAATGCACTTTCTTATCTCCTAACACATGGATTCTTCTCAAAGACGCAATAATTGACTAGTTCAAACCTTTTGTTATTTTTATTTACTTAACGATTATTATTTTGGGAAGTGTCTTCATTCTTATCTGTAAGCATGTTTCTAAACCCTGATTAGTTGGAACAGCACATTCCTTGAGCTACTGCCACTTTGTTGCTAATAAATTTTTATAATATAAATTCAATTACATATAAAGTATTTAGCTTTATCATATAAAAAGCCCTTTGATCATATCGATGTAGCGAATATCAAAGAAAGGCATGCCAGTCCATTTTTCTTTTTTTTTTTAAAAAAAAAGGCAATGCTGGAAGATATTGCTGTCAACACACACACACATATTCAGATGGGGTGTCCTAATTTTTTGTGTGTGGATATGTTATTAAATCAAATAGTTTGATAGAGTTAATGTTCAATTCGCTATAAAATTATATATTACAAAAGCGTGTTTAAACTGATATTTTAAAGTATATAATTTAATAATATATTCACATGAAAGAAATAAAGATGCCCGCATGAGAGAAGTAGGTGTGTGTAGTCCTTATCTGGTGAGGGTATTTTTATTTTACAAAATGAGGATATACACTAAAATACAACCAAAAAAAATTGCAGATTTTCATACACTGAAAACTATGTTTCTTGTCTGTTATTAGCACCCTCTTTTAACAAAATGAGGATGCTCTCAATAGAGAGTGTGTGTTTGTATATTTATATCTAGGGTCCTTAATTTGTTAAAGTTTAGGAAAACAATTAAACCATACGATTTTATAATGTAATAATTGTGAAAACTATTAAACCACGTGATTTAATAATGTAATGACATTATACTATTAAATTGTACGGTTTAATAATTTTCTCGAACTTTAAATCTTGGACTAAATACACACATTAATTTTTCACTTTTACACACTTTTAGAAAGTTTAAGATCCTAAATTAAAATATATATATATATATATATAAATGAATGTCCTCATTAGAAAAACAACATATATTAACACTTATTTGGTAAATGATCTCACACTTTATTACTGTACGAAAAAATTATTACATCCAATGGTGTAATAGTCCTTTTTGTACTGTAATAAAGTGTGGAATCTTATTGAAAATATTATATATATAGAGAGATACACACACATACCGCCAAGGCAACTTGACAACAAGATTTCCGAAATTTGTGTGAGATTTTGGCTAGCGGATTAATGAGAGTTAGAATAAAAAATGCAATGCAGTATAAATATACTAATAGTTGGTTATCTATATCATTATATGATTGTGATGGAGAAAGAAGTAAAGGACTTTTATTTTAAATAAAAATAAAACATCAAAAGGAATTCCTTTATAAATTAAAAATTAAGGAATTACAGATATAGAAGGATATTGAACGTGCATGCAAGCCAATAACTAAAGACAATAGTAGGCGCCGTCGGGGAACGAGATAAGTCAGCATTTGTTTTTAAATTTTCATCCGAACATTTAAAAATTACCCTGTGTACTAATAATCCACAGTTGTCATTGGGCTAATAAATAAAGTGAAAGGGAAAGTTTTAACCTACCCCAAATAAATTGACATTTTACACCGTGCATCTAAAAAAAGTAACGTGTTGCACCGCGTCTTCAATTTCATTAATTTTTCAATTATTTCTAATGGCTCCGTCTAACTTTTAATTGAATGACAAAAATGCCCCTCTATATGAAAGCAAAACAAAATTTTTAGCTCATTTAATTTTTTAAGGTTTTTTTAATTGTAATAAAAAAAATTTCTTGTTACATGTACATTTGTCACGTCTATTATTTTTCTTTAATTTTTTAAAGATTTTAATTTCAATTGCAATAAAAAAAATTTCTTGTTACATGTACATTTGTCACCACTATTATTTTCCTTTAATTTTTTAAAGATTTTTATTTCAATTGCAATAAAAAAATTTCTTGTTACATGTACATTTGTCACCACTATTATTTTTTCTTTAATTTTTTAAAGATTTTTATTTTAATTGCAATAAAAAAATTTCTTGTTACATGTACATTGTCACCACTATTATTTTTCCTTTAATTTTTTAAAGATTTTTATTTCAATTGCAATAAAGAGAATTCCCATTAAAATTAATTTAAGGAATGGACTTCCAATTTTACCCCTTCACCATTAAACTTAACTGATTGAAGAATGAGTGATGATAAGTGCTGAATGAGTAATGATAAGTGCACCGGTAAAATGATGAATGAGTGATAGCGAGTGACCGGGAGGAAATTTTAAAACCGTATCATCTATACAATAAATAAATAATATTACGAGAGAGATATAAATATATATATATATATATATTTTATCATAATTAAATTTAATTACATATAGGTTGTTTGCACAAGGGTGAGTGTTAACAGCCCACGTATTTATTACCCTGTGTACTAATAATCCACAGTTGTGATACTTCCACATATAGTGATAATTATTTTTCACATCTATAACTAAACAAAAATTAGTGTGTGTGTATTTGGTCCAAGATTTAAAGTTCGAGAAAAATAATTATCACTATATGTGGACAATCTCCATTCTTCAATAAATTAACCAAAGCAGCATGCGGTTACCACTGTTGTAGAAAGAAGCCAAGCACAACTACTGAGCAACGAAACTGCGCTTACAAGGGCTAGGCAAAAAGACAAGCCTACATGTGACAATCAGTTGATAATATTTATTTATATAGTTGAGAATATTTATTTGAACAATAATATAAGCTTGAGGTAATGTTTAACTCGTTAACTAACTTTTGAATATGAGTGGGCTCACTTTACCTTACCATGTGATAAAGACCAAGTAAAAAGACCAGGGTGCATATGATGAGAGATGTTGATGACATTATCCCACATTAGCTAAGAATAGTTATTCAATTAATCATATAAGATTAAAATAACCCTAAGCTCTTGAGTTAGTTTTTGAGTGTACGATAGCCTCATATGCTTCTATTGACTTATGGTGCTATGTTGCTAAAAAATAAGGCGAGGCACTACATGAGCACGACGATGGTTTTTGCTCTTCCTCTAGCTAGCGGTTGCTTGAAAATGTTGAGAACTTTGTAAATTTGTGGTCAATTTGGTTAAGAAAGATTAGGGTTTCGCAATTTCATTTGTTGTGAGCAATGATATTATTTTTTTATTTTTTACTTTTTACAAATTTTCATTTTTTATGAATAATGTGAATATTTTTGTTTTCTAATTTTTACAAATTTTTATTTGTTACGAATAATCTTAATATTCCTAAATTCTAAAATTTCAACAATTACATATCTATACTATAATGTAAAATTTCGAAATTTTAAGGTAAATTTTTCTCTTATACATAAATATGAATGTTAGTCAAAGTTAGTCGTCAAAGTTAGTCGACTATTAAAGTAAACTTTAACTTTTTGGGGGCAGGGGGTGCAATGATCTTCAATTCTAGTGTGACTAAATTAAATTATATCGCGATTTGCGGGGCAAAGTAAAATTCCTCCTTTTCTTTATTACAAGAATTGAGAATCAAAATATGAGTGATGATATCTCCACCCCACATTTTTTTGTAAATCCAACTCATTTTAAAAACATAATTATAAAAATTACACATTATTTTTAAAAGTTGCACATTAATTCACTTTTTTTGTGACTTAAACTTTTTTAACATATTTGATTACAAAAATTGGTTTGACATAAGTTTAAATTAACTATTTTACCCTTATAAAATAAAATTATCAAGAATTTACTTTAACTTTAATATTTTTCTAATTTGTACCAAACTTGTTTTTCTAATACTATTTTATTAGTATGATTATTATTATTTAATTAAATTAACCTAGTGTCTTTATGGCACAATTCTTATATAAATTATTAAATTGTCAAATTTATGTCATTTTCACACAATGGTAGTGAAATAATAATTAAGTTTCATTTAAAATATTAGATTATAAGTTGCAAAATTAAATAATAAATTATTAGATACAATAAATCATGTTTTATGAGGTTAATTTTGTCTTTTTATATCATAAAATAAAATAGTGAAATAAAATTTATATTAAAACTTATGATCAAAGAACCTAAGAAAAAAATTAATAGAAAGATTTAATTGATTAACTATACAAAACTTATTTTTTTAACAATATTGTGAGCTTATTATAATTATTTTTTAGAAGTGGGTGAATTTACAAAAATAGTGGGGGTGAAAATATCCCCATCCTCAAAATACTCCCTAGGGCAAGACTGTTTTACAACTTGTAACTACTTTAAAAAATAACATATTTTTATTTCCAGCAAAATAACCTCAACTTTTTTAGCATATAAATTTTTTACGAATAGTCAAATTTGTAATTTTATACTATCTATGATAGCCAAATTTTTTATTAACTAAATAAACTTATGGAATGACTTTTGTTAATTAATATGGATAGCACTAATTTACAAATATTAATAGTTTATTAAAGTAAAATACTTTTGCTTTAATTTTTTTGGTAGAAAAATAGCGTTTTCATTTTAGTAATTGTCACTGATCATATTTATATTATTGATCTAATTTTTTTTAAAAGATTGGAAATTAAATTGAAGAACGTGAAATTCTTTTTCCTTTTCCTGCCAACCCATCTAAAAGGATTATGAATCTAAACCTCCAACGTTTTGTACCACTCCAGAAGGTTTTTCTAACTAAACTAGCTAGAATGCTGTAGCAAGCAAATAATTTTAGACTAGGTTGAACAAAATAATTATTTTTAAAAAAATATTTATGTCTTCATATATCATGTCCATTCTTTACTTATTTGATTTAGTTCCATCAGCAAGTTTAATAGTATATAAATTAAGTATAACTCAATTATGCAAATCAAAGAAAATTATAACTCAAATATAATATTTCAAAAATTCTAAAAAAACCTAATCAAAATTAAATTATAATTTTTAAAAGCAAATTAAAAAAATTATAGCTCAAGATATGCGATATAAATAATATTAAGTTAGTATCTAGAATGATGATATTCTTGATATTAAAAGTTTTAAAATTTGATGAAGTCTCTTTTCGAGCCAAAAAAAAGAGAGGTCTATTTGCTATTCAAAGTTGTTTTATAGAGAAAATAATAAAATTAAAGTGAATGAATTGAAAATTAGAGGAGATAAATGGTCTAGAAGAAATTGATTTAGGAGTTGAAATAATTACTTATTTGTTACCGTATTTGAAAAAAGTTTGTTCAGGGCACATTGAATATTTACTCTTTTAGCGGGACTTGAAAGATATTATCTAAGAGCAAGCCGAAGCAGCCTAGACAGTTCTCTCTTTTCCACCACTACCAGCTGGCACCTACTCCCTAAATATTAATATTAATTAATGATATAAAAAATTAACTAATGATCCCTTTTTTTTGTTTTTTAATTCTTCGGGCAAAATAATAATATTTTAAGGTAGGCCGTAATTGTATATTTTTGCCAAGTTATAGGGCATGATATCCCTCATATTTTTAAAATATATAAACTAAATGAAATTTCACAAAATTGTCGGGGTGGCTTCTGGGAGTTTGATTAAATAATTCTCAAACAACTTTCTCCCGTCACATTAGTTCGAATCTTAAAAATGTAAAAAGCTAAAAAATTGATTTTAACTCTATCCACGAAATTGTACACAATCGCTGGCTAGGCTAATTGTAAATTAAAATTGAAAAAATATTCATAATGGCTGGCCACTTGTAGTAACAGTTACTCCTCAACAAACGTCTAGCGGTAATTAATTCAGAATTTTACTGAAAGTTGTTAAAGACTTCTCATATTTTTTAAATCTGAAAAATAAACTTTTGGAAAAAATAAGTTGTATTTTATCATTTTTCTGATAGGAGCCGTATGAACAATCGGAAGATCAAGATCAAAATCAAAAGAAAATGCTATCAAACGAAGATAGAGTCGTAGAAATAACCAAAAATCGAAACCAATATTACATGCATATAATCATAGCCATTATGGCCTACAAAATCTGGTAACTAAATCATACCCATTATATAATGCAAATATGGCAAAATAATACTTATAATAATTGTATTTGATTGTTTTCCGTTATTATATTTTGTTAATAGAGCAACATATTTACAGTAAAATCTCTATAAATTAATAATATTGAGAGTATACAAAACCTACTAATTTAAAGATGTATTAATTAATTAAATTAATAATTTATTAATGTATAAAGTATATATACAATTCAATGAAGATATATTTTACTCAACTAAAAATTCATTGTATTTTACCAATCTAATCAATCAAACATGAATTAACGCACTAAATATAAATTAAATTAAAAAATTTTAAAATTTATTAATTTTCAAATTCAATGCTAGAACCTCTAAAAGCAAAAGCAAAAGCAAAATCAGAGATGAGATTCAACTATATTTAAATTTAAGAAAAAATAGTAACAACAGAATCATTTTTTTATTTAATAAAATATCATAAAAATTAGATTTTTAATTTCAAGAAATTATTAATTTATAATATGAATGGACCACATAGTATTTTCAAAACAAAAATTATCTTATTATTTTATCTAAACAAAACCCAAGTCAGGACGACAAAAATTATAATATAGTAGAGGTTATTAACTTATCAAAAAATAAGTTATAGAGGTTTTATTATATTTTGTTTATCTAAATTCTTCATTTTCCACTTTATTTTGGCATATGTACAACGCATTTTTTGTGTAGATAGGGATAGTGCAAACATTTAGAGTACCTATACTCTCAAACTTAAGTAGAAAACAGAAATAAAATTAAAAAGAAATCGAAGAAAGGGTACACGAAATGGTGGGTGGGGGGGGGGGGGGGGGGGGGGGAAGAGGGGGTTTAAGCTGAATATGTGCCTATATATGGTGAGTACAGAAAGTGGAGTACATTAATCATAAGTCAAGTATTGCTTCTAGTGGGGTTGAATTGGTGACATATCTCTGTTGGAAGCTTTCTCCAATCAAACTTTTCTTCGAGTATCTCTGTCCAGGTTTTTATTTTTTCATTTTTTAAAAATTTTTTTCAAGTACTGAAGAATCATCACTCTGAAGTGCATTTATACATATGTTTGTATACACTCGATTTTAGTTCATTTCTACTTATACTTGTCTATTATAAATTAATAGTGGAAGTGGAAATCGAGTAACGCTGAGCTGATTAATTAACTTAAGTGATGTAAATTTAAGTCAGACTCAAGGTATTTTATTTTCACATGATGGCCTGAACTAAGAAAACAAATGTACAAATTGTTTGTTAATAAGTATTTGCAAGATGAAGTTCAAGACCTATATATGCAGTTCAGGTGAAATGGCTAAAAGGGATTTCAGTTCGAACTCTTGTTCACAAATGGGAGGTTCGTTTTCAATACAAGTGTCAGAATTTGTTGAGAGCGAGAAAAGTTCATTAACTCGGGTACTTAGACAGCCTTCTCTTCACTTGCTTTCTGGTAAGAATTTCTTTTTCTTTTTTTGATGTTACATAAAATTCAACTTTTATAAGATTCAAAATTTTAACAGGGAAAAAGAGAAAACTATGCTGCAGTATACGTTTGCTGCTTTATAAGGCTTCACTAAAAGGAGAGATGAAGGAAATTGAAGGTTTATTGGAAAAGAATTATCGATCAATACTATGTGCGGCCATTACAGATGGACATCAAACTGTTCTTCATGTGGCAACAGGAGCAAAACGAACTAGTTTCG
This sequence comes from Citrus trifoliata, assembly GCA_018350135.1. Taxonomy (NCBI): domain Eukaryota; kingdom Viridiplantae; phylum Streptophyta; class Magnoliopsida; order Sapindales; family Rutaceae; genus Citrus; species Citrus trifoliata. The sequence continues at coordinate 15,400,950 of CM031388.1, read as the reverse complement.
TTCAGCAATTGCTAAACTTTATGGATCCAGAAGATTTGATGCTTCAGGACGAAAATGGGAACACAGCTTTTTGTTTTGCTGCTGCTGCAGGAGCTGTAGATATTGCTAATTTAATGCTTAAAAAGAATCCGAGTCTGCTGGGTATCCGAGGCAGTAAAAATATGCCCCCGCTCTACTTTGCCGCTTTGTTTGGTCAAACGGACACAGCGTCATTTTTATTCCATAGAGGTAAAAAAGAATTGACAACTGAGGACCGGAAAGTTATATTCATTACAAGTGTCGACACTGGTTTATACGGTAAGTACCAAGACATATTCAGATTATAAATTTCCATCTTTTAGATACATAGCACGCCGAGGTTAAGGTTTAGCTCTAGTAGTAAGGAGCAGATTCTTTTAAGGTTCAAGTTTTGTGTCGAGTTTTTTAATAGGCACATGATTTATATTAATAACAAATGTCCTTAATTCCATTATGCTTTATTGTTGGGACATTAAAACACACATAGATTCAAGAAGATTTAGCCAGAAATTATTTCAGGCCGAGATAAAGAAACTTCACTTTATTTCATTTTCTTTTCTTTTGAAAGACTTACTATCTGAATCAAAGAAATTGCTAAAAAAAAGTTTCAAATAACATTTCGTTAATATGTAAGAAAAAAATGTACAAAGAACACAAAAACATGCCACCGCTCTACTTTGCTGCTTTGTTTGGACAAACGGATACTGCATCATTTTTATTCCATAAAAGTAAAAAGGAATTGACAACTGAGGACTAGAAAGTTATATTCCTTACATGTGTCGACACTGGTTTGTTCAGTAAGTACAAGACATATTCAGATTATAAAATTCTATCTTTTAGATACGTAGCCCCTGGAAGTTAAGTTTTAAGTATTATGTTCGAATTTCAATGGGTGCGTTAGTTATATTAATAGTAATAATAAAAAAATTCGATGTTAAGCAAATGTTCTTAATTTCATTATGCTTTAGTTCGGTACATTAAAACACACATATAGTCAAGAAGATTTAGCCAGAAATTTTTTTCAGGCTGAGGTAAGGCCTTTATTATAACATTTATCTCAATCAAAGAAATTGCTAAAAAAATTTCAAATACGTTTCGTTAATATGTAAGAAAAAAATATGTACAAAGAATATACATATAATGAAGCACTGTCAAAGTTGCGCTTGACAATACTATAGTGTAAAACTGATTAGATTTTGAGAGTTATGATTCAAATAATCAAAGTAAGGACAATAACAAAACTGTAAAGTAAATGCATTAAATATTAAGCTAATATTTGAGAGTTGAAAAAAACAAGTTACTAAAACAAAAAGAAAAAAATAAATTTAGAATATGTGCTAAATTCTTTGGCTTTTACAAATTTGTGTACATGAGAGAAGAAAGAGGAAAATAAAGATTAAGAAATTAGGCAATGGATGTTGGGTCCCCAGATTACAATGACAAACCTCTAATAAATTTTTTAATAATTGAAACTAAAAGGCAGTTGTGTAAATAGCTATAACTTGAAAAAGAGGCAGGTGAACTAAATTTTGAAAACAATTCAAACTTGTGTGTCAGGTTTGTAAATTCATAAATATATTAGTGGTAAACCTGGTAATAGCTGATAACCTTAGAGGCTCAAACAAAATTTTCCAAATATAGCCTAGCCTTTTGAAACAAAATTTTATTAAAAAATTTCATATTAAATGATGTAGCATTCATCAAGTAGATAATGATAATACAATAAATTCACTTAAAACTTAAAAATATTATCAACCATTTCATGGACCAATGCTACATCACAATTCATATTATTTTTTAATGAAGTTTAGAGATGCCTATGTCATTATTCTTTGTATTTGAGTAACGGGTATATTTTAGTTGGTGGGGATAATCAGAAAAAATAAAAGGAAATTGACAAGGAATAATTATTTCTTTGTCTAATTAGCGAAAAGTGACCTATGCAAGAATTTAATGTTTGAACTCATGACTCATGGTTAGGAAACTTAATTCCTTCTTGTTGTCGTGTTTAATATTCTAATATTGTCATTTTAAAATTTTTAATTCACGTTATATAACAATAGCAATAAAAGAACAAAAAGTTAGTCTGTCACTGGCGTGTTCCATTGTCTTTTTACGTTGCTGGTATCATAGTAATCAAAATTTTGTGTATCAAAAGCAAAGATTGCAGTTTTAATATATTTATAGAAATTATGGGGAATTTGTAGTGTAAGTAAATCGTAGAGATCGCATAAATAAGATTTTCTAAGTTGCAGTCTATATACTATGGCACTTTCTGGGTTTGGGATAAAATTAATTATGGTGATTGGCCAGATCTGGCGTTGAAATTGTTGAAGAGTGACAGACAACTAGCTCTAACTCATCATGTGCAACATGGAACGGCCTTGCATATGTTGGCTCGAAATCCTTCTCCATTTGCAGACACAGGTGGAGGACTACCGAAAAGCCTTATTAACTCAAGTAATTAGTTTCTCCATTTATTGATACTCCTTACAGTGTGTTTTATTTTTAAATTACTTTGGAGCCAAATTATTAATTATTTAACTCCTACCCTCTCGAGTAGTCAATCAAAGAAAACTACTTTAAAATCACTCGTCGAACCCTAAGATAGGTATATACTAGCAGCATTTTTTTTTCTTTAAACCATCAGTTGTTAATCACATTCACTTGTTTCTGACCTTAGTCCTAGGAATAATGAAGTGCAGTCGAAATATTGAGCTGATGAATAATCAAGCCCTTGAACTAGTCAAGTGCCTGTGGAGAGAAATAGTTAGACAAGAAGATGTGGATGTTGCAGAGGTGATCAGAAAACCTACAAACTTCTTGTTCGATGCAGCTAAAGTAGGGAACATTCAGTTCCTGGCTGAGCTCATTAGCTCTTATCCTGATTTGGTTCATGAATTAGATGAAAATGATCGCAGCATATTTCACGTTGCCATTTTGCATCGTCATATGAATATATTCAATCTAATCTACGAGCAAGGCTTCAATAAGCAGCTTTTAGCAACCTATTTAGATAGCTGTGGAAATAACATACTGCATCTGGCTGCAAAATATCCAACTCCAAGTCCGTACAGAACCGTGTCTGGTGCAGCTCTAGAAATGCAACGAGAGTTACTAATATATAAGGTAAAAAATAAAAATAAAAATTCATTTCCCAATTTCCTAATTTTCCTATGATATTCGATACTAGCCTTATGAAGATTCAATGCAAGTTATTAGTGTTAATAATATTATTTTATAATGGCAGGAGGTTGAAATGATCGTGCAACCTTCTTATAAAAAAATGAAAAATTATGACGGAAAAACACCTAGAGAATTATTCACTGTGGAGCATTTGGAGTTGTTGAGAAGAGGAGAACAATGGATGAAGAGCAGAGCCAGTTCAAGTATGATTGTTGCAACACTTGTGGCTACAATGGTATTTGCAGCAGCCTTTACAGTGCCGGGTGGTAAGGATGATAAAACAGGACTACCCATTCATCTTAGAGAGAATTGGTTTCAGGTCTTTGCAATAGCAGACGCAATCGCATTCTCCTGCTCTATAGTCTCCGTACTTTTCTTTTTGTCCATCCTCACATCACAATTTGCAGAAGATGATTTTCTAATGTCGTTACCGCTTAAGCTGCTAGGTGGACTTTCGGCGCTCTTCGTGTCTATTGTATTCGTGATGGTAGCTTTTTTCTCAACCTTTTTCTTAGCTTATGATCATGGAGTAAATTGGATCGTTGTGCTTTCGGGCCTAGTTGCATTCGTGCCAACGGTTGTAATTGCTCTGCTTCAGGTTCCTGTTTTGAAGGATATATTTTGTTCAACATGTTGTCCTAGGTTGTAATTTAGCCATGTAACCTATCTTTGGTAGAGACGTCCACTTGTAAACTTATGAATGAAGTAATGGAGTTTTACTTTCCATTGTACAACGTTCGTTAAATTATGTCGTTGGTGCAATTAGGCTATTGGCACCTGCTTAGAAATTTGTTAAAACTCTAGTTTTGTACTTATATTTTCACCCATAACTGAAATTACCTAAACAAACATTAAAAACAAAATTCTTTCATAATTTGATTTGAGTGAATACTCCTTGCTATCATTAAAAAAAAAAAAATGAACACTCTATACAGCTGTAAAACTCTGAAGAATTTGCAGTAAGGATTCTTAAAACTGTAAGCTCCGCTGTGAAGTTTAAGTAAAGAGTTTTCAGTAACTCCATTTGAATATGAGCTTGAACCCACCATCACTGAACTGTTAGAGTGGCGCATAGCACTCTTTAAGGGTTGTTTCTACTGCAATTGCGGGAAAAAAAAAAAGTACATGAGTTTAGTATAGGTAAGAATTTTACTGGGGATTGATGATAGTTTTCTTTTTTTAATTAATTAGGCTTATTTTGGGAATTAATGGGGTGTTCTGAAATCGTATAACTATTTTCAATATTTAATGGAGTTAATTGAGAACAAGGGTTCTAAGAATTGTCTACGAGGGTGTTAATAATTCCGCTCTCTTTTGTTAAATTATTGCATTTGAGTGATGGATTTAATTGGATGTTGGCATGCAAACCTACCGAAATAAGGTGGTAATAAGCAACCTCACTTTTCAATTAACGTTATCTATTTTCAAAATTATCCTTATTGAAACTTAAAAAGTAAATATTTTTTAAACTTTTTTTCCTCCCTCTCACTTATTTAGTTGATTAAGGACAAAACAATCATGATCAAAAGCAAGTAATGAATGCTAGTCGAGGGTAGCTTGTTGGGAAGTTGATTGATGATTGAATGAATTATGCGTGAATGGTGATAGAAGACTTTGTTTATAGGTTAAGCAAGGGGTCAAACCCTAATCCTTATGGCTAAAGGAAACGTACTCCTATATTATTGATATTCGTGCATATTCAATTTACAATTAATGTGTTGATATTTTACATATTCAATATATTATTAATGGTAGATTCAAAAGCGTCCATTTTAATCCTTGAACACATAAGCGAATTATAACGAGATTATGTCATTGTCAATTTGAATAGAGATAGAAGAAACTACAACAAAAAAGATATATGGTAGCATCCAAAAAATGCTATCAAAAGTGATTGATAGCACTTTAAGTAATGCTAAGTTTGCCCATGTAACTAAAAGTCTTACCATTTAGTAGCATCTATTGGATGCTACTAATTTGAATACAAAATATATCAAAACCCAAGATCAATTTGATCGGGAGAGAAAGAAATTATAACCAGCCAAGGTATAGCAATAGCAAATAACCTAAAAAAATTAGATAGATGCAACTAATAGTAAATATTGCTAGAATGCTCGGGATTTAGAGATTAAAAAAATAAGTTATAAAACTATCAATAATCTACAAATAATTAAGAAGATAACATGATTTTTCCTTTTAAATTTTCAATCATCAAACCCAAATATAGATAGTAAATAAATAATTTTAATCATTAATTGCTCATGTTGATGGAAGAAAGAGCTCCCAAATTGGGGTTATATATTTGTTTCGGCCATGAGTATAGTAGCGAAATTGAAGTCGCATGAGTGAGAATCCTTATCAAATCAATGAGATCACTTCTAAATTACCGAACAACTAGCCTAATCTTTCTCAAGTCAGCAAATATATGTGAAGTGGCCAGGGAATCGTCGTCCATTTTTTTTCCTTTTCTTTTTCCTTTTTTCCTTTTTGAGATTTAGTGAGTATTAGAATGGAGAATAGACATTAAAGGAAAATTCTCTGGAAAGCTGTAGCAGGAAGGGAAATAATATAGGCGCCTTTCATTTGTCTTTTTTCTTTTTAGGGTACCTCCTTCTTAACTTAGCCCTTTTGTAGGTACTTGTTTTCTACTAAAACTACCCGTTTTGTACATCTTTAGTTTAATTTTCACTCCATTTTTTACATTTTAAAAATTGCCTTTATTATCTTTTCATTGTTTTATAATATTTTTAAAATGCTACCGCATTTTCTAGCGAAAAAACAATGCTATTATATCTACTGCTATCTCGTAGCATTTTTAAAATGTTATGTTTATTAATTAGTATTCTATAGCATAATTTCATAATGCTACCAATCGACATTGATGGTCTAACATTTCAATCCTTTTATCTTGTAGCATTTTTCAAATGCTAATTTATTTTATCAATCAAACTGCTACCAATAGAATGCTATAAATGCTATTTTAAAATATTATTATATTTATTACTCTTCCATTACATTTTTCAAATGCTACTTCATTTAATGTTATATTGTAGCATTTCCTAAATGCTATATAATTCAATATTATATGTAGCATATGCAAAAATGCTACTAGTAATTATCAAATGTCATTAAAAACAAAATGTAATGACTGTCATATTACAAAGGTAGCATCATTTTATAAAACGTTATAATAAATTGATATTTGGTATCATTCTTTAAATAAATGCTACAATATAATGCTACTAAAGGCCATAATTGTTGTAGTGAGATGATTACAAGGAATATCTTGTTTTCACTATATGCTTATGGTCCGAGGGGAATGATATTGATGGAAATCTCCTCATATTACATTGCAAGCGCCCACAGACTTTTTCTCTCGTCTTTACACACCCACACCTTAGATACAATAGGTGTGTTTATGTAGAAGCTCATGAAAGTGATAGAAGTTAACCATAAGACTTTGTAACTCTTAATTAGAATCCAATTTGACTTACAACAGTTATATAAAATCTATTAGAAGTTTCTAGATTGTTGTTTATGTTGGCTCAGTCCAACCTACTATGGGTGCCAATTCTAACATATATGAATGCACGTAACCTTAGCAACTTGGAGCCAATTTTAGGGATGCTGTCCTGGGGTTTGGAAAAAATTGCACAAAGTAAATAATGTACAGCCGACCGTAAAGGTATTTTGGAATATATTGCTTAGGCTCTATTTGGTACAACTTATTAAATAGAGCTTATAACAGTAGAGCTTATAGCAGTAGAGCTTATACTAATAGAGCTTTTGAACAAAAAGTCATTGGGTGTTTGGTTGTCAATAAAAAAAATACTTTTGAACCATTAAACTATATGATATTTTTAGAAAAGCTCTCTAACCTCTACTCCCAAAAGCTCAAATTTTGGGCTTTTACTAGCAAAGGTAAATTAGCTTATTTAAGCTAAAAAAACTCTATTAAAAAAATAACCAAACACTATAAAATTTTTTAAAAAGTACTTATACGATTAAATAAACACTTATGCCTCTTAAATAAGGCATACCAAACGGGCACTTAGGCTCCGTTTGGTACAGCTTATTAAATAGAGTTTATAATAGTAGAACTTATAGCAGTAGAGCTTATACCAATAGAGCTTTTGGACAAAAAATTATTGGGTGTTTGGTTGTCAATAAAAAAAGTACTTTTGAATAATTAAACTGTGTGATATTTTTTATATTATATATTTTTAGAAAAGCTCTCTAACCTCTACTCCCAAAAGCTCAAATTTTGGGCTTTTACTAGTAGAGGTAAATTAACTTATTTAAACTAAAAAAACTCTACTAACAAAAGAACCAAACACCATAAAAAATTTTAAAAGCGCTTATACGATTAAATAAGCACTTATGCCTCTTAAATAAGCCATACCAAACGGGTACTTAGTGTCTAAACAATTAAAGCCGTGTAGTAGACAACATCAAGGTTCTAATTAAGAGAAATCAAATATTTAGAGACATTATGATGGTGGACATTACAACTATAGCACTCCATCGTAAATATTTTTTTTCATCAGATTGATAGTACTTATTACCTTGTAAATAATTTTTTTGTACTATTAATTTGTCCAACATCAAGTGATTTCTTTTTTACAATTTTTTCGTAGTATTATGTTGATAACCATATAAATCTTTGTTAATATGAAAACACCAGTTTTGTTGATGGTACACTATAAGGATAGCAAAATCTTCCATAGTTTTGGGGCCTCGTATGCAGCAGTAGAACCAGAATTTTTAGTTAGGAGTTGCCGTTAATATATTGCAATCTTTTTTTTTTGAGGAAAGAAATACTTTCTATCATTAAACCGAAATTGAAGACAGTACATCACCTGGGGAAATTTTTTACCATATAACAGTTTCACCAGTTCTTATAACTCTCTTAGCTAAATTATGAGCAATATCATTACAAGACCTATGAACATGTTGACATCTAACTGCTGGGAAATCTTTTCAACTGCTCCTGTGAATATCTGAAATAGGCCAAAATATCTCAGTCCTGCTGCCTTTTCTATTATCGACTAACTCAACTACTTTTAAACAATCAGATTCAATGATCACAATGAGAGTCCGGCAGTTTCAGCTACTTGTAAGCCCCACCTAGCTGCCTCAGCTTCAGCAAAAGGAACATCACCATCTAAATTTATGCTCTTGACAGCTGCTACTGTAACCTTCTTAGATGAGTCTTTAATAACAACCCCAAAGCCTCCACTATGCAAATTTTTGTCGATAGCAGCATCCATATTGATCTTGTACCAGCCGTTTGGTAGAGGCTTCCAGTCATGTTGTTTTCCAGAATTCCCTTGCTCAAGTTGCTGCTGTTCAAGCTTCTTGACTTTTTGACAGGCTTTCATAATTACAGTGGCCTTTGCTATTGATATGGCGGGATCTGGCTTCTTTCTCTGAAAAATATATTTGTTTCTTGCATTCCGCACCACGCACAACACAAAAGTTACTAGTTCAACCTCCTTGATAGTTAGCTTTTTGTCAAACTTTGCAGCATACTCAAAGTATTCTGCCTAACTTAATTTCGAATTTCTGCAGTAAGATGTGTGTACCTATAGATTTTCTTGGCAAATTTGCAGTCCAAAAAAGCATGAGGAACAGTTTCCGAGTCCTTTTTATGGATATGACAAATAGGTTCTTGCACAACTTTTCTTTCCACAAGTTTTCCACAATTGGTAGCAAGCTTTTTTTAAGCTTTCCATAAAAAAACCTTGACCTTTGCGGCAAACTTTGACCTTTTTTAAGCTTTAAAAACTAGTAGTAAATTTGTTAACTCGACATAAAAATAATTAGAAAATAATAAAATAAACTTAAAACTCACTTGAAAAAATAATAAATTTAAGAATTTGAAACCTTGAGCTTCACCTTCACTCCAGAGTTGAAGCAAAAGGAATAGGCAACTGCAGATTGACTTTGTGTGGTGGACACATTCTTTTGTACACGATTCCTATATACACTGGAGATTTGATGAAACTTAGTTTTTATTTCTGTTCTTCCGGAATTATGATATAATTTAAACTTTTATGATGTTTGTTTGGAGATTTTCTGAAATTCAATCATTATTGGAACGAGGCATTTGGTTAATGGTTTCATTGTATTAGATACAATACTTGATAATTCAAGTTATGATAATAGTTATTTTTCATTTATTACTTCTTTAAGTAATAATAAGATAAATGCTATTACCTGATATGGTAGATTAGATCATATACGACAAAAAAGAATGCATAGACTTACAAGAGAGGGCATGTTGGGTGCACTCACTAAGGTTAAATTGCCCATATGTGAGAATTTTCTAACTAGAAAAACAACTAGAACATAATTCAACAAAAGAATTAGAGCAGAAAAACCATTGCAATTAATCCATTTTGACATCTATGGTCCAATGAATATAAAGGCTAAATATGGAGCCTTATATTTTATAACATTCATTGATGATTATTCATGTTTTGGTCATGTCTACTTGATTTCTCACAAATCAGAAGCATTGGATTGCTTTAGATTATATCTAAACATGGTAGAGAATTAATTAGACAATAATGTTAAAGTCCTAAGGATTAATTAAAGACATGAATACCTTTCGGAACAGTTCAAGGAACTGTGTAATGAGAAATTAATAAATAAACAACTGATTATTCTTGGAATTTCGTAACAAAATGGTGTGGCAGAAAGAAAGACTAGAACTTTGTAGGAAATGGTTAGGTCAATGATGGCGCAATCAAATCTTTCAATATCTTATTAAGGAGATGCATTGTTAGTTGCTGCCTATATACTTAACTAAGTTCTTTCAAAACCAGTTAGTTCTATTCCATATGAGTTATCGACGAGTAAGAGACTTGACATATCTCATCTGCAACCTTGGGGGTTTTTGGCTTATGTTTATAGCTGCCATCCATAAGTCTAGGAAATTGAGAGCTAAGAGTAAAAAGTGCATATTTATTACATACTTAGAGCACTCCAAAAGATATGTGTGAATTAGGTGAACATGGAAGTGGAACTATGATTGAACTAAAATCATGGGATGTCAATTTTATAGAAAATGAATTTCCTAGCATTGGAGAAATTAATAAGGATTTTCAATTTTATGAATTAGAATATCCAAATAAGTTTATCACTTCTAATGTCAGTGTTGGCAGTAGTGCGAATCCTTCGAGAATTGTTACTCTGAGTAGGAGTGAAACACCAGACACTTCGATTACAACTGGGGAATTAACTTGAAAGAGTAATCATAAGCCAATTCCTCGTTATCCAAGTAAGGTTTTCATGATTGCTTTACAAGATAGTAAGAGCCAAATATTTTTAATAAAGCTCTCACATTGTCTGCTAGAGATATATGGATGAAAGTGATGGAAGAAGAGATAGAGTTTATGAAAGTTAATCAAGTATGGGACTTGGTTGAACTTCCATCTAATTGTAAAACTATTTGAAACAAATGGATTCTCCGAATAAAATATAAAACAGATGGGACAATCAAGAGATATAAAGCAAGATTAGTCGTTAAAGGAATAAACTATGAAGAGACCTTTTCGCCTATTGTAAAGTTTGCTTCTATACAATTAGTCTTAACTATTGTTGCACATCTAGACCTTGAATGACATTAAATGGATGTAAAAACTACATTTCTCATTGGAAAACTAAAGAAAAAAATTTATATGTAACAACCACAAGGTTTTATTGTTAAAGGCCAAAAGCACAACGTATACAAGCATAAAAGATCTATTTATGACATTAAGCAATCCTCTAGATAATGGGACCTCAAATTCCATCAAGCTATAGTTTCTCATGGTTTCAGGATGGTTGAGGAAGGCCATTTGTGTACATTAAGAGGTCTAAAGATATTTTTGCAATATTGTCTTTGCATGTGGACGATATATTATTCAACGAACAGTCAAAAGTTTGTCAAAATATTTCAAATTTTGACATGAAGATATAGGCGAAACAACTTATATTTTAAGAGTCAAAATTTCCAAGGATCATTCAAGGAAACTTTTAGCTCTGTCACAAAAGTCATACATTAAGAAGATCATTGAAAGATTCAACATGGCTAATTGTAAGCCAAAAGATGCCCCTACAGCCAAAGGGCAATCTCTTATTATCAATGTGGGTCCCAAGATTCCTCAAGAAAAGGAAAGAATAGTAAGAATTCCTTATGCAAATGCCATTGGAAGTCTCATGTACGCCATAATGTGTACAAGGCTTTATATTAGTTATGTTGTAGGACTGGTGAGTAAATACTACTCTAATCCTGATCAGAAGCATTGAAGTGTTGTTAAAAGGATTGTAGCATATCTCAAAGGCACTGTAAATTATTGTTTATGTTATCAAAGAAGTGGTTTGCGACTTGTTGGATATTCAAACGCCAATTGGGGTGTTGATCTGGATGAGCGCTAATCGACTTCAGGATATTTATTCTTGTTAAACAGAGGAATAATTACATGAAGTACAAGAAGCAAGCATACATGATTTTATTAACGATGGAAGCCAAATATATTGCATGTTTTGCAGCAGTACGAGAAGATGTATGGCGTAAAAGATTTATAGAGGACTTAAAGATTAATATTAACAATGATAATCTAGTGATTATTTATTGTGACAGTCAAGCTGTTATCTCTTTCTCTAAGGATGCTAAATACCATAGCAAGTCGAAACACATTAAGACTACATATAATTTCATAAGGGACATTTTGGCAAAGAATGAAGTAGCCATATAGTATATATCTATGCATAGCATGATAACTTATTCACTTATTAAAGCTGTAATGAGGGATATATTTGCCTTTCATGCTAAATCATTAAGGCTGTATAGATTGTAAATTAATATTATTAAGTTGTACTTATTTGTTATAAACATCTTCATTACATAAGTTGTTTGAAAATGTAATAGTATCTCTTATTTCAATTTATTTTATGAAAGACATAATTACACACATTTAGGAGTATGTTGCCAGGTCAAGACCGACTTTCTTACACAAGCAGTCACCTTAGTTGCTCTGGGAGCAAGCTAAGATGAGACAATTAGAATAATAAAACAATGTGTTTGTTTGAGAGTGAAATAAAAAAGAGTTATTCTACAAGTTTTGTCACCTTGATTAGAATCAATAAAAGGGCTTACAAGATTTTTATCGTAAACCAACTATGATATAGCCCACTATCATGGAGACCTGATTGAAACCAGATGTGAGATCTTATTTTTGATGCTAAAGAAGAGCATTTATTCTTGGAACCTAAGTCAGGCACTCTAGAAGAGTGATTGGACTACGATTTGCACAGTGAGTTAATATAATAAGACATACACCCTAAAATTGAAGATTTATTGTAACACATGCATCATACCACGTGTGCTTAGTGATCAAAATGGAAAATGAGAGAATCTCCCTTCTTCCTCATTGTGTAAGTTCCATATGACTTTCCATAAGTCAATCTTGGCATCCTTATAACTATCAACAATGTTTTTGAGATCTTAGATTGGTGTCTGCTACTTTAGCATGTTATTTATGACCTTGGCAAGATTCGGTCTATGAAACATGACTAGGAAAGCAATTATTCTAAATTGATGGACATGAGTGTGATGGGAATATTTAATTTTTCTTTTATGTAATTCACTGGTCGACTAATTATATAACATCTTTGGGATATTACAATTGTGAATACATAAAGAGATTACGCAATTTTAGCATATTGAGGGGATTTAGTATGTTTGAGTATTAAAATAAATTAAATCTAGGATATAATGAACATATAATAAATTCTCTTGCATACGATTGCAATTGAGACATCTCTTGCCTGAGTTAACAATTGAGATATGGTTTTGACTCACCAAATGTGATTTTGGTTAAATTCATGGTCACATGGTATATCTACCTGTATAATTGAAGATATGTGATTGTTCATTATTTCCTTATTCACTGCTCTGCTATTTTGATGTCGTCCCATCATATGCCAGTGGATGATGTTGGATGGGTGACCATGATGGGCCAACTCAATCCGACCCGCATGTACTACCATGTAGTTACATGTACGATTTATGGAGATTGAGAGGGAAGTTAATTTAAAATTAACTTCCTCTACTTTGACTAAACTCTCTCTAATTATAAGAACAAGAGTAGAGATACGTAAAAATTACAAAATCATCTTCTCTTCTTCATGAAGATTAAAATTAAGAACATTGAACAATTCATAAATAGGGCATTTATATTGTGATTAGAGAGAGATTTTCGTTTGTGATTTTGTGATCCAATACTTGATTACTCCGCTACTTAATTAAAAAAGAAAGGTATTTCTAGAATTATTTATTTTTCCTTCATGCTGCATACTGTAATAGAAAATTGGTTATTGGATTACTTAATGTATACTGCATACTATAATAGTTGTTGTTAGACATTATGAACAAAAGTGTACATGGTTGATACCTTCTGTAACTTGCACTGAGGCTAAAAATTAGTTAATTGGATGATATCATATCCAATGTTAAAATTAATTTCTCTATAAATTTGGTGAGTGTTTCTCTAGTTTTTTTTTTGTTTTTTATTACTTAAGTTTATTCCCATCAATAATCCAAAAAGTAATTTTCTATTACAGTAATGCATTATGTATTAAGTAATCCAAGATGCAATTTTCTATACTATATACTATAATAGTTGTTGTTAGAGATTGTGAACAAAAGTGTACATGGTCGATACCTTCTGTAACTTGCAATGAGGCTAAAAATTAGTCAATTGGATGATATCATATCTAATGTTAAAATTAATTTCTCTATAAATTTGGTGAGTGTTTGTCTGTTTTTTTTTTTCCTTTTTTTATTTAATCACTAAAGTTTATTCCCCATCAAAATGATGATTAGGGATAGAAAAATCCAATACAACTCAATAGACTCAATCCAATTAAATTATTGTGTTGAGTTAGATTAATTATGGTAAATACATTTAACCCAACCTAACCCACGTAAATAATAATAATAACAATAAAAATATATTAATCCTCAATTGCAAAACCCTAGTGATCTAAACGGCTAACCTAATTTTATCCTCTTTTTATTATTTTATAAAATATATTCTTTCATTCCCATATTTACTACTTTAGACTCCAATTTCAAAACTAAAATCACTCTCAAATCCCATTTCTCATTTAAAGTAAGGTTTTTTTTTTCATTTATTCATACTTAATCCTTTTTTTTATGTATTTTCAACTTGTAATATTGAGTTCATTTATATAAATTTTCTTAAATTTAAGACGGTTGGTTTTTAGCTTCTTTTTTTAATCGAACACTGGACAATAAATAAAATTTTCATGTTACAATAAATTTAGATTCAATTATAATAAGTTTTATTTCAAATTTCACATCATTTTTATTTAATTTTTAATTTTAATTTGATTTTCAACACAAACAACCCAACCCAACTCAATATGATGATTTAAGGGTTGTGTTAGATTATGTTGAACATGTTTATTTAGTTAGGCTAGATTCATTTTATTTTAACCTATTGAATAGTAGTTATCCAACCAAACCCATACCCACCCATATCAATTTAACCCAAAATCAAAACAATTATGTCATGTATATTATGGCAAGAATCATTTGCAAATTATGATGATGGTGATGGTAGGAATGTAATCAATATGCTTTTTTTTCTCATCTCTTTGTCTGGATCTCTTTTTCCAATTTAGTAGTAAATTTAACCATTAATATTATGTGCTTTTCTTAACAATAATGTTAGAAATTCTAATGTTTAAGTTCCAACTTGAGTTTTAATACTATGTGTTACTCATTTATTAAATGATGAACTTCATAGTTTATAAAGTTACTTAAGCATTATTTAATAGATGAATGATACTACAAGAAATTTGATTTTTTAAGACGATATGTTTTACAACAATTTTAAATTTGGTCATTGAATGATACTTATTATGACAAACTTTTGAAATTGTTACTAATAGTATCATCTTGATTTGTGTTATATTTTGAGACTCGTTAATTGGTCACTGATTTGACTTTTTTTATAACAAATATTATTTTAGTCGCAAAAAAGAATCTATTTTTTGGTGCAAAAATTTCCCTCTCTTATTGAACATTTTGGGACAATATTTCGTCATTTATGACAAAATAATGGTCACGAGATATAATTATAGGTGAAAAACTATTTTTTAACTAAAGAGGGGTTTAAAGTTGTTAATACTATATGTGACACAAATATTAGTCTCTAAAGTTATTATGGCTTTGATTGATTTTAAGACCATATTTTTTTTCATACATAATTGCCTATAGTGACAAAAATAAAATAGTTAAAAATTTGGTCGTAAATAATTTTATATTTTATGACCAGATTTTTTTTTGTTTTTGATACGCATTACTTAGTACTTGATTCAATTTTTTTGTGAAAAATTTTATAGTTGCCACAAAAAAATATATTTTTATAGCATAAAAAAGGTCTCTTCAAAATTAACTATATCAGGACAATATATCATCTTTTATGACAAATTATATAGTGGAAAAATATTTTTTCTTTTTTCAAATTTACTTCGTACCTAAAAAAGTGGTGTACATTTGATCAAACATCCATGGCATCAAATATTAATCTCTAAACCTATTATGATTTTAACTAATTTTAAAACCCCATTTTTTTGTCACAGATAGTTACATATGTGATCATAATATTTTGTTTCAATGAAATTTTACATAGTTTATGATTAAAATAATATATCATCTCTTATGACAAAGTACGAGGGTGGGGAAATATAATTATAGGCTATGAAAATGTTTTGTAACAAAGAAAACAATACAAATTTGGCCTAACCATTTGAGGCACAACGCATTATTCTATGAAGCTCTTTCATAGAGACATCATTTACTTCGATTAAAATAAAAAATTATTAATGCACCCCTCCTCCTTTGCCCTCATCTTTTGATAAAAAATTGGGGGTAAATTAAAGTTTTCATATTTTTAGGGGATAACTTTTTCCGTCCTGAAAACTCTTTATTTTATTAAGTATTGCTTTATTTTCTTTGTTTGTAAGATTTATTTATTTTAATATAACTCGAACTAATATATTTTATCTTTGAATTAAGGATGTCATAGCCTTTTTAACATTTTTAATATGTAGGATTATTACCATAATACTGTAAATTCATGTATGTTAGTAGAAAATATAAAATGACCACTAAGATTATTTGGTCAAATTATATAATAATTAGACTATTAATCAATTTACTGGAGGCAATGATCGAACTAATACTGAAACGGGATACAGTCACAACCACAATACTAATCAAGCGGACAATTTTAATAGATAGTAAAAACAATTTAATAGCAGTCCCTAATATTTAAACACTACAACAAATATCATTTCTTTTGGTAGCGTTTTGTTTTTCAGAATGCTATTTAATGTCAACTATGATAACATTTCCTAAATATCCCAATTATGAAATTTTATTTTTGTTATAGTTATTATTCAATTAGTAGTATATGTTAATGCTATGTATCCCACTAAGTAGTGTTGCACGTGCCACATAGCACCACAAAAAGAAACATTAATTTGGTGATAGTATACCAATGTTATAAAAAAAATTTAGAAAATTAAATTTTTTAATAAACCGCCTAAAAAGAAAACAAGCGCTTGTCTTACATGTTGCCCAAAATATTTTACTTGATAAAAAAATTCCTAAATCCCTACTTTTTTGTCTCTGCTAATCTCCGAAAACCCCTTTTTTTCTTCCGTATCCCTCCTCTTATTACTTAAAATCAGATAATCAAAACAAATCTTGAGGAGGCTGCCATGGAGTGCTTGTTTTCAATCAAGGCAACCTTGGGCTACATGTTCGTTGATCAATTGACTATTGTTAAACCTGATATTGGACTATTTTGTGCGAAACTTTGACCTCGCATTTCATGGGCCGATGCATTCAGAGGAATCTACAGAGATAATGTCTATGGATTCTCTATAGCCTCCGGAGTTTGATTTTCATGAGGTTTAGTACTGAATTTCCCCTCCATATGTTTGTGAATTAATGGAATGTTGGGTTTATATGTATCCCTTATTTATTTTTTGTTTCACTGCAATGCATAAGAATCGCTCTTGCTGAGGTTGCAATTAATGTAGGAAGGCGAAGGGTACGTCTTTCGTTCCAGGAAAATGGATGTTATGTGCATCATTTGTCCTCTCTGAGAGCGTAGCATTTGCAAGAGATCACCCAATATGTAAGTAGTTCAAGTTAAAGCTAGGGCTTGTCATTAGCTGCAGGCTTGTATCATAATACAGTGCATTCAATTATAGTATTATAAATTTCTTTTACTTTATAGTTTTATTTATTTAGTTTCCACTTACTTCCCTTGTTTGGAAGAATTGCAAATAACTCTATGAGAATCCATAGGGAAGGTGAAGAAACGTTTTGCTCTATGGGGGGCTTGTTTCATTGTTTATTTCCTAGTATACTGCTCCCTATTTATCATTTTTTTTTAGGTCATACTCTTATTTTTCTTTTATTCTGCATCAATCCCTGGTCAATTAACTATTTTTTTTGCTGGTATTCACTTGATTTTTTAGGAGTCAAAGTTAAACTGCCTTTTACCTTGAATTCTTTTTTTTTTTTTTAATTTACTCTTTGTCTGTCTAATGGTTTAGATCGATAGCATGAAAATAATAGAATGATGGGGATACATATCAAAGAAGCAACGTGCATGCCTTATATTGGATGAATAATGGAGGAGAGGTTTCAAAGTACAAAGCTTGCATATTTTAATTGTCATTTACGTTGCTGCACGCCAATTGTTTGATAAAATACCTCAACAAATACACTTACTTGATTTTCTTGTAAATTTATTTATTTTTCTAATCTGAAGCCACTTAAATGTTTAGAAAATTTTGAAGGTTTTGGGATATTCATTAATATTTTTATTCAGTTTATATTATTTAACTAGAAGAAGATGATACATATAGCATCTTTTTTCTTTTTTCTTTTTTCTTATGCTTTTATGTATGGTTCAAGTGTTATATTTTTTATTTTTCTTTTATCTACGGCGTCTTATGTATCATTCCATATGGTATTGCTTGAAATTTTAGTTTACTATAATATTTTATAGAAACAAGCTTCTATGTAATTTATTCTTTAGAGCCACTAAACTAAATTCATGAGCCAAAAAAGAAGGGAAATCGTAGTAAAGTGTCTTCTGTACATCGTGGTGGATCGAAGTCTCATGTGCAATATCTAAATGAAATGGTACTCGAAATGATGAAGACTTTGTTTTAACTTTTTCTATTATGTGCTTGTATCATGTTTATAAATATTAAAATGCTTTTCTTTCTACTGGATTGATTGTTTTGTTTCAAAAGATGTTCTAGAATGAGGCCAAAGGGTGGAGTAGTACAGAAGCAAAATGCTTAATATGTAAGTTATTCCAAGTTATTTAAATTTACATGTAGAAATTAAATTTACATATTTATTTTGAATGGAAAGTATATTTGGGATTGAGAACACGTTTGCTTGAAAAATTTAGTTATTTAGTTAATGTTTCATTCTTACTTTGTGTTATTTTTTCACTCATATATTTTACAAGTGCTATCGGTCTTGCTATTTACTATTTGTTTATTCTTCGTCAATGTGACTTATTATTCAATAAGGACATGATTCTCTTTCTTCTGTAGATGTGTTTAGTATTATTTTTAAAAGTATATTAATTTTTCAACTTCTACGTATGCAGGACTAAATGATAGAAATAAAGAAAAAACTCCAATACCAAGGAAAGTTTTGAGCTATTAATTGATAATCAAATTTATAAAATCATTTTGGGAAAGAAATTCGATTTTGTGAATAAAATGACATTTCCTTCAAAGTTAGCATCCATTGTAGCATTGTCCCAATAAAATCAGGAGATGGCGAAGATGATTAAGGAGCAAGCCAAAAAGATTGAGAAACAAGATAATAGACTACAGGTAGTTGAATATTTCACTAAGATTCATGAAAGAGCAACTATTGTTTTCACTTACACATTCTGTTGATCTTGGATTATTCCAATGTCATGCTTTGTATTCGAATCTTTTGGATTATAATAAATATTTTAAAGTCTTTTTTTTTATGTTAGTCTGATTGTTGTTGGTTTGTTTATTAATGACTAAACTTGTGTTCAATTGTCACACCAATTTTTCTAGTACGATGTAACCAGTTGTAACATAATAAAATACATCTCCCTTAAAAATAATGCAAGATTATATTGCTTTTCATTTGAAACCAAAGTAATTTTCATGGAATACATTTTTTGAATCAAAATTTTTTGGTCACTAGATATCTATGTGATTACAATATGTCGTCATGGATGCTTTCTTTTAATGACAACTGGGAGTAGTCATTTTAACTTTTCAAATACAATATAAATACTCATTAAATTAAAAAGTATATTATGATTAAAAATAATTTGAGACTATATTACGTTTATTTTGCAATGAAAGAATTTGTCGCAACATGTTAATTTTCTGACTAAATGTTATAGTTGCGAATGCTTACATTTTATGACAAGAGATAATGGTCACTTAAAATTTGTTCATACAATATAATTAGTCATGAAATGGTAAAATAAATTGTCCTTAAAATAAATTTGAGACTAAAATAATTACCAATTGTATTTCCAAAACTTGTCACAAATGAAAACTACTTGGGACGACTATGTAACGTCGTGATATGTAAGCTTCAACGATAGAAAAATAGCGTTGCTGATTGTATCTTCGAACCTCTAAAATGAAGATTTTTATTAATTGTTGTGACTTCATTTAAATACCCTTGAGACAAAATTATTGTCACTATAAATCACATATCATAACAAATGTGAAGTGTTATTGATTGCATTTTTAAATCTCCAATTTGACCATTTTGAATACCATTTGTGACAATTTTAACTTCATTTTATGACAATTATTTTTGTCATAAAAATATTTTTTAACATGACAAAATATAATTTTGATCGCTAGAACCTTTTAAGGTGGGTTTTTTCACGATTATCGTGTAACGATTTATTTTTTGTCATAAAAAATATAAGGTGACTAATTTTTTTCTTTAATGACTAAAATTTTTGTAATAAAATATTAATCGAGATTCAAATTAGAACTTTAACTATTAATTCTTATCATTGCTCTTTTCCTGGTAGATATATGCCCATATTTGAAACAGAAAGAAAAGTGTAACTTGATTGCTTGATACAAGCAATCTGCTTAAAGACCAAGACCAAGTCAGTGAAAGGCAAAATAAGTATATAAAGGGGAAAAAGTCACCCACCCGTAGTATTTATTTAAATGATCACATAAACCCATTGATTTTATGAATGGTCATAAATTTTTTTTTTTAATTGTTATACCCTTTGATTATAGTCAAAATAAATACTAATATATATATATAAATAGATATATATTAATAAGATAAAAATAATAAATAAAAAAATGTATAATACAAATAAAATATTTCAATAAGTATAATTAATAATTTATCATATATATAATGAAAATTATTTTTAGTATTAAGTTATTATTAGTCCATCCTAATTGATTTTATTAATACTAAAATCTATTAATCCTAGAATTGACATTAAGATTTATATTAATACAGACATAATTAAAAAATTGTAAATAAAATAATATAAATTTTATAAATTATTTTGAATGTTAAATATAATTAATTTAAAATTATTAATTTGTCAAAAAAATTACAATTACTAAAAATGAAAAATTAAGAAAATTATTTAATAATGAAAATAATATATAAGATTTCATTATTTCATATATTATATTATTTTATTTTTTATTCGTATTTATTCTAAAAGTTTATTTAAAGTTAATTTTTTGTTGTTATAACTAAAGGATATAATAGTTAAAAAAAGGATAAATCTATGTAATTATTTAAGAAATTAAAGAAATTTATGTGACCCTTGAGGTGGTGGCTGACGATTTCCTTAATTTCGTTATACAAAGACCATTGAGTTGTTGTGTAAGCGTAGCGGCAATTTCCTTGAAGGTAATGAAATGAACATGGTCAAAGAATCTGAGTGAAGGTACAATAATTAATCCTTGTAGCGACGTTTATAACATGGTGTGCTCACATGCAACCCTCTCTAAATTAAGCATAATTAATTAAGAGGTTTTGAATAGATTCCGACCCACTTCAAATTAATTAAAGCTATTTAAAAGTGCATTGCCCATAGCCTCTCCTCTTAGCTTTATGCGTTTATTGCAACAGTGAATGATGAGGAGTCTAAAGTGGATTACGTGATCGCCACGAAGGAGTCATTATCTAGTACTGATACCCGCACAAAATTTTAAGTTCATTGTAATGTTGATAAAGGCTTATACAATATAATAAAGGTGTTTAACAATGTTATATGAAAGTCGTGTCAGTATTTCATGAAATGCAAATGTTGGTATATTTTAGACACAAATTGTCTGTAATGAAAACTGAAACAAAATAAAAAAAGAAAAGAAAAGACAGAGATAGGTAAATTTGAGGAAATTTAGATCTCCTAAAGATGTTATTGGTGCTTTAAAGGACCAACACCACTAATAGACAACCATAGTTGTCAATCAATACTGTAGAGTTATTATTGATGATGATAGTGCTAGTTTAAATAATTGGTTAACTTTCATATGAAACTTAAACCTAATTAAAGAATAGGAGTAAAATAATCCAATTCTTAAGATCAAGAAACACTGATAACTAACAAAAATATTAAGCCGAAGTACACATAACAACTAAAACGAGAAATATAAATTAAAAAAAAAATCTAAGAAATAATTTGAATAATCATATCACCGTACCTGAGAATTTTTCCATCACTGAGTAAACAAACCTATACGAGAGAGCTTCTTATAAATTGGCAAAACCACTTACCGTGGGTTCTTTTTGATCTGCGCCGAAAGTATGGTTCAATTGGGGAGTCACCCCACGTGAAATTAAAGCTAAATGATAGTGCTCATATTATTTAATTATTATATCTGAGAGAGCATTTGTTCAAGGATCGAATAAAGGAACATCAATTGTTCTTAATTCTTTATTTCTGTCACCCCACCTTAATTAGGATTGAAGTAAGCACATCAGGGACAGGAAGGATCTATATATACTGGCATACCATGGAATGTTAATTACTAGTTAATTAAGGATAAGTCTTCTCAAACGAAAACAGAATCTGGTGGCGACCAACACTATTCAAATATTCTTTCTACAAGTTCTTCAAGTTACATATCTTCAGTTACTCAGGTTATTGTTCGAACATCACTGAAAGCGTCAAATTTGTTTGCGTCAATATGTACCTAGCTACATAGATTGATAATTTTGTGAGGACATCTACATTACTATATGCTTTTTTTTTTCTTTTTTCTTTAATTTTTGGGTAAATTGTCTTCCTCTTAATGAAAATTTTATGGGGTATATAAATATAGTGCTTACCTACTTCAGGATTTTGGAATAGATAATTTTTAATATATATACAAATAATTTCTGAACTTACTATCCTTGTTGAATATAATCAACTGATACTTTAAATCAATTCAAAGTTATTAACTTTTAGTACAATTTTGCTTGATATAGATGTAGTAAGAGAGTTATGCATGAACTTTTATTAATTTATGCATCATTAACACTGCTTAAAATTAAAAGGGTATTACTATTGTTGTAAGGAAGTAGCTTTTGTGTATGGAGGCAAGCGATGTCAATTCAATGCATCATTCAGATATAGAATATGGATCATCTTCAATCACAACTTTAGAAGTACATAATTCGACACAAGCCCCAGAATCAAATGCAGGTAATTAAGCTCCTCGTCTCTCTCTCCCCCTATATATTTGAGTAGCAATGTTAAAAAGTTGTAAATGTGTGAAAAAGACAATTCATGATGGCTGTAAACAAGATTTAGAACTAAAAGCTGATTATATACATACTTCTATATTGAGTTTCTAAAAAGAAATCTCGCAATTAAAAAAAATGGAATAGATTTTTTTACAATGCTATAAATAGTTTATTTTTTGTAAAAGATCATCTTGCGTTTCATTAAAGTACTGAATCCTTATCTAATAAGTTCTCTCTCTATGCATATATATAAGAGAATGAAGGTAAATAATAATAATAACAATGGAGAATTTTTTTAGTAATGGAAAAATAATTAACATGATTAGTCAAAGAAAAACATTGCTATATTTACTTACAAGGAGTAAGTTTACTATATACTTTGATGCAACGTGTTCCATGGACCCCCTGCAGCAAATCTTTCGGCGGCAAAAGGATAAATTGATGTATTGTGATAGATTAATACGGATATTTTCAAAACTTTGTTGGTTATAAGAGCACCGAAATAAAGATTCTCGCTGATTATAAGAGTATCCACGAATTTAGGCAATTAAGTCTCCTTAATTCACATAATACCAAGAAATAACAAGACCGATCGAAATTTAAATTTATTATATAGAAAGTATTAATAACAAATCTCAACTCACTAGTCAGATTTTAAATTAAACGTATAAAATACGCTTATTTATATTAATATATAACCCAAGCCTCGCATGTGACCTAGGCTTGCAAATCCACTAAAACAAAACAATTAAACAATAAAACTACTAACATCGCTTGGACCTTAGCCCCGATGGCACCTTTCACCTATGGACTGCTTGGGAGCTTGTGCGGTGCACTAGACCGAGAGATGAGGTTTATTCCATTATTTGGCAGAGACATATCCCATCGAGAGTATCTTTCTTTCTCTGGCGCCTCATTCACGGTTATCTAGCCACTGACGATGCCTTGTGCTTGAGGGGATTTCACATGGTTTCTAGGTGTTTGTGCGGTCGGGCAGCGGAGACTCTTCGACACTTTTTTCTGGATTGCCCGAGGACCCGCCATATTTGGGGCCACTACCAATGGATTTTGGGGATGCGACAGCTTGATTTTTTATCTCCCCATGCTCTTCTCCTGACCTGGAGACTTCGTGCCCCTTCCCGGACTCATATGTTGGTCCTCCTGCCTTGCTTCATTCTGTGGCAGGTTTGGAAGGCCCGCAACGCTTACCGGTTTCACTCACAGTCTTTTTCTCCTGATGCAGTCATCTTTCAGGTTGTATCCGACCTTAGACTTGCTGGATCTGCTTTTGGTTTCAAGCCTCCCCAACTGCGGGGAGTCTTGAATTCCCGGTTTTTGGAGGGCCTCAGAGTTCTTGCACCGCCTCGGAGGCCGGTTCGCCTTATTGCCTGGATGAGACCGCCGCTTGGAGTGGTCAAGCTGACAGTGGATGGTTGCTCGAGGGGCAACCCTGGGATGGCTGCTTCCGGGGGCATCTTATGGGATTATCGGGGTGTAGTCCTAGCCGCATTTGGTTTCTTCCTGGGCCACCAGCCCATCTTATATGCAGAGCTCATGGCGGTTTGCGAGGGTTTGGAGTTAGCGTCACGACTTGGCCACTCGGTACTTGAGGTAGAGTCGGATTCGGCTACGGTGGTTTCATGGGTTCACTCTCAAGGTCCTGTCCGATGGGATTATTCTTAGCTTCTCCGTCGGGCGTGTCGCCTGATATCTTCCGCTTCCATTCAGGTGCGACATGTCCTTCGTGAGGCGACTTCTGCAGCGGACTTCTTAGCCAACTGGGCCTGCACTCATCGATCTAGTCGGCATTTCTCTTCCCCTCAGGAGCTGCCTAGAGGCTTATCGGGTATCCTCCACACAGACGCCCAGTCGATCCCGTATGTGCGACGATAGTCTCCTTTATTCATATTTTCTTATGTATTTCATTATCTTGCGGAGGTTTTGGCTCATGTCCCCCTCCTTGTATCTATCGCTTTTTCGGATATATTTGACAGGTAGGGGTCCCGCCTAACCCCCCACCTTTTCCTTGGTGGTTTCTTTAAAAAAAAAAAAAAACAATAAAACTACTAACATGAAAATATATCAAATAAGATACTCGTAGAATAGATAAAGTCTCTTTACTATAATAGTTTTCTGTCCTGCTTTGCATCAGTACTTCATGTTTATATGGTGCATTAATTATTTAAAGTGACCAATGACGTTGCTTCGGAAGAAATGGAGAGAGGACGTACCAATGTAGCTCCTGCATCGCAGCAAGAAGTTAGTATCTCAATACCAGACGGAAATGCGGCTAATTCTGTACAACCCCTCCAAAATGGTAATTTAAGAGTCCAGTATAAACACTACTGACTTTGTTCTTGTTATATGTGTGATTCAGCTTTTTCAAGCACCATTAATCCTTAATTACAAAAGATGTAACTATTAACTGTTGCAAAAAAGAAACAATGACACATCTTCATATATGTATACATACATATACATGTATAGGACTTCTGGAGACAAACATTGTGCATTCAACTTCTTCTTCATCTTCAATCCAAACGCCAGATATAAATTCATCTCAATTCAACTTGCCATCCCTTCATCTACTTCAAGGTGAGTTCTTATACATTAGCATTCATGCATACCATTTTGGCTTATCAACACATAGAGTCCATTTTTAATTAGGAATAAATGAGAACCGAGCTAAAACATAGAAAAATATAAATTTTAATCTGTTAAAATTAAAGACAATAAACATTGCTTTGAAAACTGTATTTTTTTCTATCTTTTAGTTTGTTTTTTATTTTAGTAAAATGAGAGCTTCCTCTTCAAAAAATTATGCTCAGATACGGATATTTGCACTTTATTATAAAGTGAGAACACACTTTTACAAATGTTGTAAAAGAATTTGTACTCGTCACACTTAAACATATTCCTAAATATAGTAATCTTTCAATAAGGGATTCCTTCATTCAGTTAAAGGATAAAACTAAAGCATTATAAATTGATATATTTTGAAGAGTGGATGTCTAATTTGTTTTTTTTTTTTGCATGAACGCTACAAACATGGACCCACCAAAATTGAGTTGCAGATAAAAAACTGTACAGCCACAAATGTGTGCCTCTCTATAAGGCTGCATTAAAAGGTGACTGCAACGAAGCAAAACGTCTATTAGGAGACGATCATCAGTTGATGCTACGTGCAGCTGTAACAAAGGGATATCAAACTACTCTTCACGTTGCAACAGGAGCAAAACAAACAAACTTTGTAAAGCAAATGGTAGAATTGACGGGGCATGACAACTTGCTAACGTTGCAAGATGAAAATGGAAACACAGCATTCTGTTTCGCAGCTGCTGTTGGGAGTGTAGAAATCGCTCAGTTTATGCTGCAAAGGAATCCAAATTTGTTGACAATCCGAGGCGGTGGGCAGATGACGCCGCTCTACATTGCTGCTTTGTTTGGGCAAAGTAAAATGGCATCATTTTTATATCGTCAAAATGAAGACAATTTGGAACCAGACGACCTAGAAAATACTTTTTTCGTCTCCATCGAAACTGGTTTGTATGGTAAGAATATGTTCAATTTCTTCTTTTTATTGGATGATCCCCCAAAGAAAAGCTAACTTTTTAGGAGAAACCTGTATCCGTTTAAATGATTTATAAAATTTTATAACCGTTCGGCACTATTTTACAACTAATAAGAAATGGCCAAATGTGTTGCGTATATTTCATAATTGAGTGCGACAATTCTAAAGTGGTTCTAAGGGTCAGTAATTCCTAAAGTTGTTATCAAACAAATTTTTTTTTTGGTCTTTTTTATTCTATACGAAACAAGACAAAAATTGTTATTTCATTTTATCCGTATGACTCCCATTTACCTTAATTTTTTGAACATGTTGACGCGTAGGAATCCCAGGCCGAAAAAGAATTAGAATATTAACTGAAAATTAGCTCATTTTTTTTTTTTTGTTCATGCTTTTAACTGTAAATTCTATATTTTGGCTTCGTCATGCATGTGCTTACAGTGTTGACACTATTATCGCCTCGTTGAACCAAAATCAGTTTGAAGAGTCATGTTTTCTGCTGTTTTACAAAAAAATTTGAGTGAATTGCTCAGGTTTGGCGCTGCAATTGCTAAAGAAGAATAAAAAGCTGCTGGCTGGGGCTACTCATGCGAAATATGGGACAGCTATGCATATGTTGGCCAGAAATCCCTTAGCATTTACCAGCAGTTGTCCGGGATGGTTGAAAGGTAATTAGGTTTTAATTATGCTTAATTAAAGTACATATTTAAGTTGTGATTATATTCAATCTCTATCTATTTATGTGAGGATGTTGAGGTAGTAAGACCAATCAATATAAGCTTGTCGTTTGGGATATGTGAGGATGTTGAGGTAGTAAGACCAATCAGTGTAAGCTTTTCGTTTGGGATGGGTGGGTACGTTTTACTTTTAAAATCTTGTAATTGAAGTTGGTGGGTCTCACTTAACCTACTCAAATGACTAATTCTTATTGGTCAAACGCACCAACTTATTATGCTGAGTCAATATGCTTGACTTATATAAGTTTCTCTCCTATCTATGTATACAAAACAAGACAAGAGACATAAATAAAATTTAATTTACCATGCAAAATATACTAATTTTCCCCTCTTCAAATATTAACCTAGTAGGCTAGTTCTACAGTAATGATGGTAGCGCATATGAGTTACTACCTCAAGAGTTGGTTAGACCAGTAACACTATTAATGACATATGTTCCTCATCACCATTACATACAAGCCAGTCTTTTTTATTAGTACTTGTCACGCTTTAAGCAAAGATATTGTGGCTCACTTGTGCATAAGTCTACCATATAAAAGCTATATATGAGTCTAACTCATCCTTGAAAGTTAGGTAAAAAAGTAAGAGTTAGGTTTATATTATTAGCTGATGTAACTAATCTCAGTGTGGGATATGTTTCTTATCATGTGCATAATAATGTTTTCCTCAGGCTAAGAAATTGGATCGAGTATTGATAGCAAACCATGTTGATTTACTAGTGTGAGCTCTTAAATGATAACTTGTAATTTTCTGTCTTTCAGTTCCAGGAATAAAGTTCATCACCAGCAATACAGACTCTTCAACTCAGGCACTTGAATTAATTAAATGTCTTTGGAAAGAAATATCAAAAAACACACACGAGGACGTCCTGAAACTTATCAGTAAACCTTCAAAATTATTATTCGATGCAGCTCACTCGGGGAACTTGAAATTCTTGGCTGTGCTCACTCGTTCTTATCCTGACTTGGTTCATCAATTAGATGAAAATGGTCGAAGCATATTTCACATTGCAGTTATGCACCGTCATGCAGATACCTTCAAACTAATATATGAGATGGGCTTCGATAAGGAGTTGATAGCAACATATGTAGATGTGTCTGGTAATAACTTACTGCATCTAGCAGCACAGTATTCAAATCCAAAACCAATCAGTAAGGTGCCCGGAGCAGCTCTAGAAATGCAGCAAGAATTAATAACTTTTAAGGTAAATGTTTTATTTATTATTTCACTATGGTCGTAGTTAACAATTACTTGATTTATAGCTAGGTACATTTGGCTGGCCTTTTGATAACAAAGAGGAACCCCTCCTACACACTTTTGAGGAAGAAGTTAATTTGTATTATTATTTTTACCTAATCCAATCGTGTCATATATAGAGTCGTTATATGATCGTTCTTAAGTTTCAAAATTTTGGATTTTATTAAAATCTGGAACAAGTTAACAACAGTATGTATATAATTCCACAGCGTTGTAAACATATATATATATATATTTATATATATGTAGGATTGAGTGAATCTCATGGATAAAAAATTAATTCACTTTGTTACATCAAAATCTTATGTTGAGGGAACTCTCCCTATATATATAATTATTCTTAAGTACAGCGCTCTCTTACATTAGTGTAAAGACCTTTTATAATACTGTAAAGGACTTTGCATCGATATAACTATAAAGGTAAAAGTATGCATTCTATGAAGTGCAAACATTGGCACCTAAGAATTTTTGTATATAAATATTTCTTAATCTTGCATTTTTATTAAAAATGTTATTAATTGGTAGGAGGTGGAAACCATCGTCAAACCTTCATTCAAAGAAATGAAGAATAATGATGGCAAAACGCCATGGGAGTTATTCACCGATGAGCACAAAACGTTGTTGGAAGAAGCTGAAAAATGGATTAAGAGTAGAGCAGAGTCATGCTCGATAGTTGCAACACTAGCAACTGCCGGGGTGTTTCAGGCAGCTTTCACTCCACCAGGTGGCAACAAAGATGGAGAAGGAACGCCCAATTTCCACTCAAAGATTTGGTTTCATATTTTTGTCATGTCAGAAGCAATCGCATTCTCCTGCTCTTGCATCTCAATGTTGATGTTCTTGTCCATTCTGATCACGTCCCGATACAGAGAAAATGACTTTTTGAAGCGGTTACCATTCAAGTTAACATTCGGACTCTTTACACTCTTCATAGCTTTAGCAACCATGATGCTATCCTTTAGCCAAGTTTTTTCTTGCCTTATCGTGATAGAATGAATTGTTTCTCTATGCTTACCATTACACTTGTATTTCTTCCAGTCGCTCTGTATCTTCTACTGCAATGTCGCCTTCAGGGAGACATACTCTATTCCACTTGTCGTTCTAGGTTTCTAGTTGGACCAAAATATTGAAAGCTAGAAATTTGTACCCCAATTGTCAAGCTTGAGGAAAACTCATGGGTGCTTTAAGAGAATAGAAAAAGTTCAGTGTTTTAGGAACTCTAAAGATTCTATATTTAATAGTGGGCCAAGGCTTCTAATCTCATCTTTTATCAAAGCAAATACACTTATATGATTACTAGCTAATAAATGAGAACATAATAATTAAATAAATCTTAATTATGAATAAATAAACGTGATATTTATCCGGCCTGGAAACTTTATCAAGTAAAAATTTTTAAATACAATATTTATTAGGTGTTTATTTTTAAACAAATTAAATGAGTTAGATGGATGTATAAGAAATAAATATACATCAAGTCAAGAGAAAGAATCACACAAAGTTAATAATTGATTAATATTAAAAAGTGTACATTTATTAAATATAAAATTATCATTTTTTCATTTACAATATTAATTAATGTGCTCATTATTCTTAAATTATCTTAATACTCGCCTAATAAATTTTTTATGTTAATTTTTATATTGTAAATATTTCAAGAATAAAGAGAGATTGAGAATTGAAAGTGAGAAATAAAGA
This sequence comes from Citrus trifoliata, assembly GCA_018350135.1. NCBI lineage: Eukaryota > Viridiplantae > Streptophyta > Magnoliopsida > Sapindales > Rutaceae > Citrus > Citrus trifoliata. Next base: position 15,370,640 of record CM031388.1, on the reverse strand, counting down.
AAAATTACTGGAGCCATTTGGAATGTATTATTAAGAAAATATAATTCATAAAAAAATAAAGAAAAGGAAAGTGAGCAACATGCTCACGACAATCAAGTGGCCATTTTGCCACTTGACTACCACGTATTTCTATGTATATATTTTATAAAAAAATAAATAATAATAAAACAAAAGAAGATGACATGACTAGTTGCCTATAAAAGGCAAGAATATCGAGATGCAAAGGGGGAGGGCAGAGAAGAGGAGGAGTTGAGACTGAAATTAAAAAAAAAAATTCTTCTTTTGTAGTTAATTTTCTTGTAGTATATTTCAGAAGTTTGTTAAATAAAATGAGTATTTTGTTTATCAATATGGGTGGCTAATTTTCTAAGCTGCGGTGAAAGGTGAAGTTCAATAATTTAAATTATTAATTAAATACTCTCTCAAGTGAGTCTTAAAGTATTTTATTTGTTATATTTTTTCCTTACCAGTTTCTTTTATATCATGTTAATTTATAAATTTAGATGTCATCAGATTTATATGGTATTTTGACATAATATTGACACTTTAATATAGTTGCAGCACATTAGATACTTGGTTCCATATTTATCCACAGTAATGGCTAGTTAAGAATTAAGGACATAATAATTAATTGGTAAAATAAATGTAAAATACAAATATGAGAGAGTGTTATAACCGTAATTTGAAATCCAAGACTAGATCACGTAATTTTAGCATATTTGTAGATTGATTCCTATTAATTTCTTTTCTTATACATAATTTTCTTTGTTTAGTAATTGACTACTAGATTGTAAATTTCATGTGGTCCAACCCCAGACCAAGCTGGGCTTAGGCAAATGATTTTAATTAGTTTTTCTTAAAATTTAGGATAATATATATTATTTATTGAAAATCAATTCTTTAAACACTCTAAAATGTAAAATTATTAAATAAAATTCTATTCTACTGTTGCTAATCCATGAAATTGTAATTCAATTATAACATTTCCACTTATTTTTTTAACTCAAATTATATCTTTTTTACTACTCCTTTTCTAAATTAAACTAATTTTTCTATTGTTCTATTCTCTAAAATTTTTCGATATAGTTTTATTTCAAAATATATAAAACAAGCACACACAAGAAAAATTAGATGAATAAAAGAATATATTAAAAAGAAATAAGAAAAAAGAAATAACACAACTAATTAAGAGAATAATAAAAAGATAAAATCTGAAATTTGAGATGAAATCATAAATCAACTTATGTTTAAATAATAATAAATTAAATAAATAATATGACTTTTAAATTCACTTTCTCCTTTTATATACACAATAATCGTCTCGATGAGCTTTCATATAAAGCGGGGCCCTAGGCAACCGCCTAAATTGTCTAGAGGTCGAGTCGCTACTGCCCCAGACTCACTGAGTTATATTATAACCAAACACTCTTATACTTGAGAGTAAATAATACTTTTGAGTTGTGTCAAGTTTTGTGCACCGTTGCTATGAAGTTTCTTAAATTTGGTATCAATTTCATTTCTATTTTATTATTCTCTTTTGTCAATTATTATCTATGTTTTGCATCCTCATTTACGTCATTCTTTTGTTTGGTTCTAATTTTTCTTTCGTAAAATTTCAGTTAGCTCCTTCTTCTCTCTTGTAATCATAGAATTGCTATAAAACTTGTGAAGAATCTCATTTTAAACTAAATACTGTTGCAACTCAGTCCCTAAATAAAATTGGAACTTGAATCTTTAGATTATAACTTATTCTTTGTACTTTTGAATTGTAGAACTATGTGAACTTGGATTTTTTGACTTTATGGACATAATGGACTTGAATTTAATTAGACTTCTAAAATTACTATTAAGGCCCATAACTTAATTTAATTGGCTGATAATTCTTAAAAGTTGTTTTTAAAAAAAAGGGCGAAAATTCCACCTCTTGAGGTACGTATTTTTTTTTCTTTCTTTCCTTTAATTTCCACACTTTTTCTTTTATTTTTATTTTTATTTTTGTTAATTTATATGGTCGGTTTACCTACCTAAATTGTAATATAACTTTTATTCCACAATTAATTTACATTTTATTATATGGATGGTTTTAAAATATTGCCTGAATTATTAATATTTTGTTAATAGGTTATTTATTGCTTGCCTTTAATTATTTTGTTTTTATGGCTGGTTTAAATGTCTAATATTTTAATTTTAATTAATTAATTTTCAGTTTATTTATTTTTAATTTTTGTACATTTATTATTATTTGCTTATTTAATTTTCATTTTATTCTAATTGTACAAATTTCATTTGGTATTTTATGCATTATCCATTTGTTTGTGCACCATCTTCCTAATTTAACACACTTCATCAGCATTACATGCGATGTTGGTCTTGCACAGATAGTGGTAGATTAATTAGGAAATCATTTTCATCTCCTTAGACATAGTTGACTTCAGAATTGATAACGTTTTAGAGCACGCAGATAACCAATCCTTACAAAATCTTCCTAAACAATTAAGGAAACTTAGAGATTCCATGCATCTTGCTACAATATGGTCACCATCATACATAATTTTTTCTCCTGACGTATCTCATTTCAATTTATTCAATTTATTAAATGAGTGTGTAAAATATATCAAATAAGTGTAATTGCCACTTTTTCCATATAATTATTTAGTTTTATCAATTTTCTTTTATGGTTTTCATAATAACCCATTGATGCAAAAAATTTAAGGAAAAAATGGTTTCTGCTAAGAAAAGTGATAAAACTAACAAATTTTGGCATTTGGTGCAAGTAAAAAGTGAAAGAAAATTTAGATCTATTACAAATAGATATAGACAATTAAAATCCAAGAACTAATTAATCAATGACTTAATTAATTAATTTCTTAATAGAGTGAAGCGTGAGAAAATTTCCAAGATAATTAACCTAATTATATTAGAAACATAAAATTAATTTACTGTTCACAGTACTATTCATGAATATTGTTTACAGTAACTGCTCATGAGTACTGTTTATGTTATTGTTCATCCTCATCAAACCATTAATTTTATTGAAAACAATAAATTGTAGAAATTAAATGATATGGAGATTTTTACGTGATTTGGATTAATCGATCCTACATATACGAGGCCATGCCTAAAAAAGTAATTCACTAATTTAAAGTGTTACAACATATGAATTTACTGAACTTAAGACTCTCATTTACAATTTATGACCATACAACTTACTCAACCTTAGACTGAATCTGCTTCTCTTGAATAACCACTACCTCTCTTGATCTCGATCTTCAAGGCACTTTGCAAAGTGATCAATAACAATTCTTCAATTCTTTAATATCTAGTGATACAAGATCTACATAGACTCTCCACAAAGATAAAAAAAAATAGTTTCGTTACAAGGCATAAATGAAGAAGACAAGGAAACAAATCAACATAACATCGTGTGCCAAATCCAAATTCTCTATAGAGGAGGCCAAATTTTGCTTCTCTACTTTATGCTCTGTTTTGCGTTACTTCAATTGTGGAATACCTCTCTTTATATAGGTATTAGAGTTTCACAAAAATCACAAGTCTTAAAAATGTGGATTCTTTGTAAACAAAAGTTTTTTTTCTCTTGTAATTCCTAAAAATCTGAATAAGAATAGATATGATATTTTTGTCTTACTTGTCTCCTAAGAAATATCTAGAGCATTTGATAAACTTCCTGTTTGAACTAGCTTCTTGCTCTAAATAAATCTTACGCGCCAATTATAGAATCTGTTGTTAATTGACTTGCTAAATTAAACATCTAATTAAAGTAGGAAACAAATATTCCTAATAAATTGAAATTTCACGAAATTAAGGAATTAATAAATTAAACCCTATTACAAGATATTCATCAATAAAATTCTAATTTAACTAAACTTGTCGTAAGATGCCAACTTGATAAATAATGGACTTAACAATCTACCCTTTTGGCATCCTTGTGGCAAAAGCAATCCTATACACGTCTTCAATGAAACCTTTGGCACAAAAATATGAATATGAAACAAGCACAAACAACAATAAACAACTAACCAAAATAATAGGCAATTAGCATGTTAGTCCATCAAAAAATCAATGCAAGAATTAAAAATAAAATACTTATTTTGTTAATCAATCAATTGCAAGACAATATTAAGCACAAAATCAAGATCAATAAAAAGATAAACTCCCCCTAAGAGTTAGAATCCTAAGATCTAAAAAGTTCTTTAAAAATAAAGCTCTCCCTAAAATTGATATACTACTCCCCCTAACTTATTGCATCATACAATTGATGATGACTTTGTTTTAAGTCTCCCCCTCTCTTGCCAAAAGTTTGTAAAAGTGAAAAATTTAAACCAGCTCAAATTATAATGAGGAAGCCAAGAAAATTGAGTGAAAATAAATGATCTTAAAGGCTTCCTTATATCAATAAGTCAACCTAGTTCAAAGAGTAATAGAAATCCTACTTTCACAAGGATTGAGAAAGAAGATTTTGATCCAAGTTAAGACACCATCAATCCTAAACTAAGTAGAAGAATGATAAGATAGCATAATCTAACACAAATAAGTCATTAATATCAAGTGAAATGCAAAAAACCGAATGAGATGCATGATAATATTTTGAATCGAAAACACAGTACATATGAATAAAATTCAAAATTAAACTGGGAATGAATTGGATGGACTAGAATGCAATCCATATATTAATGTTGGAAAGATCTTTGAATTAACTTTTGTTAAAATTTTACAGAACTGAATTTGGAGTTCTATAGACAATGTTATGACCAAACGAATGCAACATGTTTAGTTTTGATTGGCAGAAACAATTTAATGCACTTCAGAAAACAAATTAAGGTTTTGCTTCAAAACTGTGTAACTCTTAAATCTAAAATCATACCAATATGTAAGAACATGATAATGCACATGCATCATGAACAAAATTTTCAAAAATGATTTTATTTTTATTTTTATGCATTAATGACAAACTTAAACAAGTGAAAAATCAATGTATTAGGGAATATTCCACAACAAGCATTAATCCATGATGTTAAGACTCTAGTTTCCTCAAATAAGTAAAGATTATAGAAATGTAAGTTTTTGTAGGTGTACGAGGCAATTCAATTAAGATCCTTTCCCTAAAAATTCATCAATATTCATAGTCAAAGTTTCAAATATAGAACATAAAGTTGGTCAAACTAACCTTATCATCTTTATATCTAATTTTGACCATTTAAAAAATAATAGACATATGTGTGAAGTTGTTAGAGTGCAATTTATGCACTAGTTTTGCATTGTTTACTTCCCTTAATATCGATGTTTTTCACTTAATAATAATGATTTACTTGTGTTTTACTTTTGTAGGTGCAATTCTATTGATTTGTGATAAAATTGAGCTATAAGATGATGTTTAAAGATGATTGTTCTCTTGGAGAAATTTAGAGCATCAGAAGAACTTTGTTGATAAGGCGTGGGCGCGTGCTGTCAACTGCGGACCTGCAGTTTTTAGTTTAACGTGTTTTGTATTTTTGTAATTACGAATTAAATATTTTAGATATTAGTATTTTATTTTAAATAGAACTCTAAAAGAGGAGAGAGAGAGTATTTAAGGGAGGAATTTATTGTGAAAAAGATTAGATTGGAAAAAGAAAGAAAAAGAAAGAAACCCTAGATCTAAACTTTTCTCTTCTCTCTATGAAGAACTAAACCTATTTTTCTAGTTGAAAGTTAATGAATCTTTGATTCATCACTACTGTGAGATCTTTCTTATGCTTTAATTGTTTTATTACTTTTTGGGTATTTGTTTATTCTCTGAATTATTTTCATTATTATGTTTGTTAATTAGGTAATTGGCAACTATTTAATTATCAACTTAATCTATTGTCAATTAAAGGATTCATCGTATGAAGATTTTAATGTTTATGACAAATAACATAGTAGAGAGTTGTGTTGTGAGAATAAACAATCTAATTTAAATAAACCATCGTATGTGTTTGTTGATCAGGATTTAGGTCTCTCTAGTTTTTCAGGCTGTCAATTGATTGAATCTTATGATCGTATCTAGGGTTGTCTATTGATTAGGGAAATAACCATGCGTCGTACCTTGGTTATCGACTAGTTAAGGAGAGATTGGCTATTAGAGGGTTTCAGTAGCTACAACCGGTCTATTCATAAGTAATAATAATTTATATTTGAATCAATGTTCAGTAGTCGAATCAAGCTGAGTTAATTCCTTCAACCAGAGCTTTCTCCAATTTGAATTACAACTTTAATTTGCATTCTAGTTATTTAATTTGATTTCTATTATTGTCAACAATTCCCCCATTTTACGTTTTACATTTTAAAAGGATTTAAATAATTACCGATCTCTGTGGATACGACCCTGCTCAATCATTATACACAATTTATTTAGAGTAGGTATTTATTTTTGCTGGCTTCGACAACCATCAAATTTTGGCGTCGTTGCCAGGGATTGGTGTCGTTTATTTAATCCTTTTTACGTTTTACTTGGTGTATGGTTCGTTCTTCTCGTACAGGTACACTTTCGTTTGATCCTGAAATTGAGAAGACAGCTCGTCAGCTGAGACAGCAGACGAAGAGAGCTAAGCAACGATCATCGTCGCCTTTGCTTTCTGAAACAAATACGGTACCTGATTTAGTTGAATCATCTAGCGATTCAAAAGAACAAGTGATGGATAGAGCTACACCTATAGAAAGAACTCTTAGAGAGTTAGCTAAACCAGACTTGAATCAGCAACCACTCTGCATTCAATATGTAGACTTGGAGGTAAATTTTGAATTAAAGTCTGGTCTTATTCATTTATTACCCAAGTTTCATAGTTTTGCAGGTGAAGATCCTCATAAACATTTTAAGGAGTTTCATGTTATGTGTTCAAGTATGAGGCCACAAGGCATGACTGAAGAGCAGATTAAGCTGCGTGCTTTTCCGTTCTCTTTAGATGGGTTAGCTAAAGATTGGTTGTACTACTTGCCTCCTGGATCGATTACAACGTGGAATGGTTTGAAGAAGCAGTTCCTCGAGAAGTACTTTCCTACTTCAAGAGCTGCCAACATCAGAAAAGACATTTGTGGGATCAGACAACTTCCTAGGGAGACTTTGTATGAGTATTGGGAGCGATTCAAACAATTGTGTGCCAACTGTCCTCAGCATAAGATTTCTGATCAACTTCTTATTCAATATTTTTACGAAGGACTGTCATTGATGGATATGAGTATGATAGATGCTGCTAGTGGAGGCGTGTTGGTGAACAAGACCCCTACTCAAGCAAGGGAGTTGATATCAAATATGGTTGCCAACGCACAACAATTTGGCAGCAGGCAAGATCCCACTTCAAAGAAGGTGAATGAGGTAAATATTTCTTCTATTGAACAACATTTAGATAAACTTACTTCTCTTGTGGAAAATTTTATTGTAGGTAATATGCAATAGGTAAAGACTTGTGGCATTTGTTACATTATGGGTCATTCAACTGATATGTGTCCTACGCTTCAAGAAGAACCCGTTGAACAAGCCAATGCAGTTGGAGGATTTCCAGGCATGCCTTAGAGGAGGTATGATCCTTACGCACAAACATACAATCTGGGATGGAAGGATCATCCCAACTTTACCTATGGAGTTAGGCCGTCAGGATTTCCACAACAGTATCCACCAAGACAACCAGCACCTTCACAGTCAAACTCCAAGTCAGGTATATCTCTTGAAGAAATTGTTAAATCACTTGCGACTAACGCTCAACAATTTCAGCAGGCAACTACAGCAAGCATTCAGAATTTGGAGAACCAAATGAGTCAATTGTTGACTACAGTGAGCCATCTGGAGTCTCAAGTATTAGGGAGATTGCCTTCACAATCTGAGGTGAATCCAAAGCAAAACGTTAGTGCTGTCATCCTTAGAAGTGGGAAGGAGTATCAAGAGTCTAGTAAGAAAGTAACAAAACATGTAGAAGATGAGATTGAGAAGAATGAATTGATGTCTAAATCTCAAGATGCGCAACCCACCAGAGCGAAACCCCTACCTATTGTGATACCTCCTCATTTTCCAAGCCGGTTTGCAAAATCCAAGAAGGAGGAATAAGAGAAAGACATCCTTGAGACATTTCGCAAGGTTGAGGTAAATATTCTTTTATTAGATGCTATAAAACAAATACCTCGATATGCTAAAGTCCTTAAGGAACTGTGTACCTCCAAGAGAAAATTAAGAGGAGATGAAAAAGTTCACATGGGGGAGAATGTTTTAGCAGTTTTCCAAAAGAAACTACCTCCTAAGTGCAAGGATCCAGGTATGTTTACTATCCCGTGTAAAATTGGTAGTGTTAGAGTTGAAAAGGCTATGTTAGATCTAGGAGCTTCTATTAATGTCATGCCTCGTTCCATTTATTCATCTTTGAATATTGGTCCATTAAAAGAAACTGGCGTGATAATTCAACTAACTGATAGGGCTAATGCATATCATGATGGGGTATTAGAAGATGTCTTAGTACAAGTTAATGAGTTGATTTTTCCTACTGATTTTTATGTACTTGATATGGAAGATGATAACTCCTCTAATTCTGTCCCAATATTGCTAGGAAGACCTTTTTTTAAGACTGCTAGGACTAAAATGGATGTACATAAAGGGACTCTCACTATGGAGTTTGATGGAGAGGTTATAGAATTCAATATGAATGATGCCATGAAATATCCTAGTGAGGAACATTCGGTATTTTCTGTGGATGTTATTAACCCTATAGTGCAGGAAGTTTTTTACAAGGAAAACACGAAGATATTTCATGATAGAATGATTTTGAGAAAGGAGTTCTTTGTTGGTCAAAAAGTTCTTCTTTTTCATTCTAAACTTAAACTTTTTCCGGGTAAATTACGTTTTTACTGGGTTGGGCATTTTATTGTTACTAATGTTTTTTCTCATAGTGTGGTTGAGATTCGGAGTCCGACCTCTGACAAAGTTTTTAAGTTTAACGGTCATCATTTAAAACTTTTTTCTGAAGGTTTTTCGGTGAATATTGTGGAGGATATGGCTCTCGAGAGTCTCAATTATGGAGATTGATGCATAAATATGTCTAGCCAAAGACATAAAACAAAGACGCTTTTTGGGAGGTAACCCAAATTATTTATTTATTTTGGTTTTTGTTATATCTTCTTTAAATTTTGATTCAGATTTTTTTAAAAAAAAATTATGTGTTTGCTTATTTTGGCCAGAAGAAAATTTTCGATAAGGCGTGCCCACGTCTTAACTAATAAATACTTATGTGATTTTTAAAGTAAAATGATTTTAAGGCGTGCCCACGTGCTTATTAAAAAAGTACTTCTGAAATTTTTAGTGTCTCAAAGTGATTTATTAAAAAAAAACAAAAAATAATTTAGAAATTTTAATTTTATCTATTTATTTATTTTAAAAAAAGAAATAAAAAAGATTTTCTTTTCTTCATTCTTTTATATATTTATTTATTTATTTAAAAAATTTTCAAAAAAATTTCAAAAATCATTGTTCAAAAATCCTTAATTCACAAAATCCCTAATTCTTTCCCGCAGCAACCAGCCACTCCAGGCTTCACCGCGCAACACAGCCACGTAGCAGCAGCAGCAATCACGCGCAACACAGCCCACGCAGGGCGCAAATCCAGCAGCCCCAGCATGCGCACGCAACACAATCAACTCCATCTCGCGTCCATCAAGCAAGCTCCAGCTAAACAGCAATCATCCGCAACCAGCCTACGCCCTGTATTCCAGCCGCGTGAATCGAAATCTGTGAGTGCAATTATTGTAACAATGCCGAAGAGGAAAGTATCAACTTCCAAGTCATCTAAAAAGACACCCGTCGCAAATAAATCCAAGATTGTCGCTCCCACTACGGTTCCATGGAATACAGTTTCAGATTCACACCAAGCCGTGAGACAAAGATCGAAATAAGAAAAAGGTATGAGTGTTTTGCCACTTTCGGAATCCAATCTCGGAGGGTGCCTCGCATTCACGACTCAACAAGAGAAAGAAAGGTACAAGGATATTTTCAAGCGAAAAATACTTCCAGCTAAGTATATTCATTACCCGACTCTTGAAAAATTGCATGTTAAGGATAATTTTGATTCTTTGATAGATAAGATTGGTTTGTGTAAGTTTGTTGATGTTGATTGTTTGGGTTATGTTAAGTTGATTAAGGAGTTCTATGCTACTTTTCAATTTAATATACCGAATGATTTTACTATACATACCCCGGATGTTATAAAGTTTAGGTTAATAGGACAAAATTTTTCACACTCTATCACGGATTTTAACCTAGCTTTAGGATTCATTGATGATGATTATTCTTCTAGTGATGCATATTTAGGAACAACTTGTGACTTTAGTGAAAATTTTGAGCCTTATGGTATTTGGCGTAATTTATCTGTTGATCACAATGCCTATGACCCGAGTAAATCAAAGAGTTCTTTCTTACGTGATCCTGTTTTGAAATGTGTGCATCGATTCTTAGTATATAATTTTTTAGGAAAAAAAGATCACTCAGGAGTTTTCTCTAAAACTGAATTTTATTTTATCTGGTGCATGTTAAATGATGTGAGGGCTAATTTAGGTTTTTGGTTAGCGGATCAATTTCAAAGTGTGCTTAAACGGTATAGGACTTTATTTCTTGGTCCATACATTACTTTATTAGCTATAAACCTATGTGTGCTTGATCCTGACAATAATGATTTGCATCTTGCTTGCAAAAAGGAATTTTTGGATATGTCTATGTTTGAAAGAACATGTGTGGTCGAATTCAAGGAGGGGAGATTTGAGTTTACTGAACCAGGACCCACTCAACCTCCAAAAAAGCTTTATGCTAGGAGTGGTGCTACCTCTGATGACGAGTTTGATGACGACACTGCTGCCCCGCCAACTATTCCTTCTACATCCGCACCACCTTTGAGCATTCAATTAGAGAAAATGGAGTACAAGCTGAACAAGATGGAGCATAATTTGGCTGCATACTTCGAGAGTGTGGGATTTATCCCACCATTTCTGCAAAGCCCATAGACGTTATGTGGATCAAAGCTCACAATTCAGGGAAGTTTTTTTTTTTTCCTTTAATCTTTTATCCTTACGCTTTAATTTTTATGTGAGCTTTGATTATCTTACATTAGGGACAATGTAAGTTCTTGGTGTGGGGGAGGGATTCCTGCATTATTGATGTCTGGAAGTATTATTTTCACTCTACTCATCTATTTTCACTATACTCATCCTTAAATGATTTTGGAGTTAGTATGCTTCATATATTATTATTTTTTCTTTTCTTTTCTTTCTCACTACTCTTTTCCAATCTTTCTCAAATTATTTACATCTATTTTTATTCTATCATACTCTTTCATTACTCACATTTTATCTTTCATTTTTTTTACTATATACATCTTTATCGCTTATTATCCTTTTTACCTTTCCTTTTATATATCACTCATACCTTCTTTTTATTCTACACCACTATTGATAGTTGATTCATTTGAAGAGTGTACATGATTTGATGGCAAATTTACCAACTTTATAAGGATTTAAGCCTATGAGCAACCACTTTGCTCTAATTATTTTTGTTATGTGAATATCAATCTTAGTTTGTTTATTCTAGAACTTGCTTTGTTATGCATGTTAAAGCTGCATTACGAGATTTTATGCATTAAAATGATAAGGGCAAAACCCTTTTCCATTTTTCTATTCTCGCATTTTTTTTCTCTACCCGAAGACCTTTATTTGCTATCTTTGTTTGAGCCTTAACCATTACCCATCTAATTCTCTCTGTCTACTTAACCATTTTTCTTCTTTTTGAACCTCAATTTAAGGAGATTTTTGGACTCATTGTGTGGATATATTTTGTTGCTTTTTCTACCTTGTATTAAAGTTTCTCAATTAGATCAACAAGCATTATGCTTGAATTAAATTGTGCAAGGTTCGTTTCTTTTGTTTGATTAAAATAAACAAAAAAAAAGAAAAGGAAAAAAAATCGAAATTTTTTTTTTTTTGGTGACTTGAGTAGAAATAAGCATTTTGATATCATAAGTTCATTCAATGAGTTCATTATTCTCTTTTGGATCTCTTTTTCTTTCGTAGACCTTTATTTTTCATTTAACCTATTTAACCCCATTACAACCTTTTTAAGACCCTTAGAGTTTTGCATTTTATTCATGTTTTGTGGATTGAGATGTGATATATGAGCAAGCTTATGGTAATAGCATTCTTTGATTTGATTTGAGTGCATAAATGATACCCTAAACACTTTGAGTGCATGGAGTGAAGTCAATGAGAGGGTTATTAAATATTGTTGCACTTGAATTTTGAATGGATCTTCTTGGTGGTTGGATGTTTTTCTTTTATTCTATCTTATGAGATTCTATGCTTTAAAATTCTTGTCTCTCGAATGTTGATCGACTTAATTTCTTGAGGTATGCTTGCTTAAAATTATTTTTGGATGAGTTGAGATGAGAATTGAGTGGAGATTTGGGATTAATCTTGAGTTATATGCTTGAGGACAAGCATCATCTTGGTGTGGGGGAATTTGTTAGAGTGCAATTTATGCATTAGTTTTGCATTGTTTACTTCCCTTAATATCGATATTTTGCACTTAATAATAATGATTTACTTGTGTTTTACTTTTGTAGGTGCAATTCTATTGATTTGTGATAAAATTGAGCTATAAGATGATGTTTAAAAATGATTTTTCTCTTGGAGAAATTTAAAGCGTCAGAAGAACTTTGTTGATAAGGCGTGGGCGTGTGCTGTCAACTGCGGACCTGCAGTTTTTATAATTACGAATTTAATATTTCAGATATTAGTATTTTATTTTAAATAGAACTCTAAAAGAGAAGAGAAAGAGAGTATTTAAGGGAGGAATCTATTGTGAAAAAGATTAGATTGGAAAAAGAAAGAAACCCTATATCTAAACTTTTCTCTTCTCTCTATGAAGAATTAAACCTATTTTTCTGGTTGAACGTTAATGAAGTTTTGATTCATCACTACTGTGAGATCTTTCTTATGCTTTAATTGTTTTATTGCTTTTTGGGTATTTGTTTATTGTCTGAATTATTTTCATGATTATGTTTGTTAATTAGGTAATTGGCCACTATTTAATTATCAACTTAATCTATTGTCAATTAAAGGAATCATCATATGAAGATTTTAATGTTTGTGACAAATAACATAGCAGAGAGTTGTGTTGTGAGAATAAACAATCTAATTTAAATGAACCATCGTATGTGTTTGTTGATTAGGATTTAGATCTCTCTGATTTTTCAGGCTGTCAATTGATTAAATCCTATGATCGTATCTAGGGTTGTCTATTGATTAGGGAAATAACCAACGGTCGTACCTTGGTTATCGACTAGTTAAAGAGAGATTGACTATTAGAGGGTCTCAGTAGCTATAACCGGTCTATTCATAAGTAATAATAATTTATATTTGAATCAATGATCAATAGTCGAATCAAGCTGAGTTAATTCCTTCAACCAGAGCTTTCTCCAATTTGAATTACAACTTTAATTTGCATTCTAGTTATTTTAATTTAATTTCTATTATTGTCAACAATTCCCCCATTTTACGTTTTACAATTTAAAAGGATTTAAATAATTACCGATCTCTGTAGACACGACCTTGCTAAATCATTATACACAATTTATTTAGAGTAGGTATTTATTTTTGCTGGCTTCGACAACGATCAGAAGTGAAACTTTGCTATCCATTCGGATTTCGCAATTTAGCACAAGTTTATTTTGGAAAATAATTTAACTTATTGATAATTAAAAAATGTCTATATTTAGGAGCTTTTACTCTATCACTTAAAGTAGCCTTCTTCTCATAGTGGTTCGTCCTCTATCATATTTGTGATACATAGACTCATATCACTTAAGGATAACTTCATTCTTAAGAGTTGTAGGTAGTTATGACAAAATAAGAATTAAGACAAATAATTATAACTCAAATTTAATGTTCTCAACAAAGATCATGTCAATATCAAACCTTGAGTCAAAGTAAAGATTGAATTGAAATTCGTGCACTTTTGAAAAAAGGTTAAGTAACTCTAATGGAATCTTGTTCAAAGCTTTCGAGTCTTTTAAAACAAGAAAAATTGCTTGTCGTTTACTAATCTAGGAACTTACCCATTTTTCACAAAAAAAAAACACAAAAAACAAAGGCTCAAAAATTAAAAAATACATGAATGCATGCCCTATATCTAATGCAAAAATGAATTACTTAAATCTAAATGCAAAAACATTTTGACTTATATAGAACACACACCAAAGTTGTCCTTAAAGAGTCTTTTAAAATCTAGAGCTTTTATAAGGATATCTGCAAGCTATTTTTCAGTATCAATGTATTCTTAGGGCACAATCTTGCTCTCAACAAAATCTCTAATAAAATGATAATGAATATCAATATGCTCAGTCCTAGAATGTCGAAGAGGGTTTTTGGAAATATTGATAGCATAGTGTTATCACAAAATAGAGTCAAAGCATTCTAAAATATATCATAATCCACGCATTTGTTACATCTAGAGTAATTGGGTGCAACAATTTCTAGCTGCAATATATTTAGCTTCAGCCATAAAGAGAGAAAGTAATTTATGTTTCTTGCTATGCCACAACACTAAGTTATTTTCAAGATGAAAACATCCTCCAATGGTGCTTTTTCTATCATCAGCATTGTCAGCCCAATCTGCATTATTATAACTTGCAAGACTTAAATTAGTCTCATTTATGTACCAAATACTATTATCGATTATCCTCCTGACAAAACAAATGATTTGTTTAACATCTACAAAGTGTGACTCCTTTGGATTCACTTAGTACTTAACACATACACCAACACTGAAACATATGTCTGGTGTACTTGTAGTCACATAAAGTAAGCTACCAATCATGTTTCTATAAAGATTGGGATCCATACTAGAATCATTATAGTCAACTTAATATTAGTACCCGTAGGAGTTCTCATGTGTTTTGCTGAATCTAATCCAAATATCTTAACTAAGTTCTTGGCATACTTGGTTTGATTGACAAAAATTTTATTCTTCATTTGTTTCACTTGTAAACCTAAAAAGTAAGTCAATTCACCCACCATGCTCATCTTAAACTCCTTTTTCATAGCCATTTTCAAGCAAAAACTTAGTCAATCTTTCATACCAAGCTCGAGGAGCTCGCTTTAAACCATACAAAACCTTTTTCAATTTAAAAATATAATTTGAGAAATGGGCATCCTTAAAACCTTCAGATTGTTTAACATGGGCATCGTTATTCAAAATGTCATTAAAAAAGGCATACTTGACATCCATTCGAAATAAGTTAAAGCCTATTAGACAACAACTACAAGAAGCAAATGAATGGACTCTAGTCTTGTAACTTATGCAAATGTTTTATCAAAATCAACAACTTTGACTCATGTGTAACCTTGTGCAACCAACCTAACTTTATTTATCACTATCTTATCAAATTAATCAGTTTTATTCTTAAAAATATATTTGGTTCCTATGACATTACACTACAAGAAAAATGACCTACGATGACGGTACATGTGTGACAGTTCTTGGCCTGAGTCTCTTATTTTACAGAAATATGACATATTTATGATAGAAAATTTTTATGTCAATAAAATATGATAAAATTGTGATAAAAATTTGTTCTATCATAATAGTGAGACAAATTTGTGATAGATATTTAGATTATCATAAATTGATGACTAGTCTGTGATAGTGATTTTGGCCGTCAAGCAGTTTGAAATAATTTTTTATTTTGACTTTATTTTTAAATTATTTGACTTAAAATTTTAAAATGATTTTATTAAACAAGATAAATAAAAAATGAAGGAAGAAAAAGAAGAAACGGTAGCGTTTAGAGAAAAGTAAATAAAAATGAATAAACACAAAACACTTCATATCGGTTTTTTTCCCATGTGTTTAGCCAAAACTCAAATCTCTCACCTTCACACGGTCTCACTCTCATAACAACATATCGCCTCAAACCCTTGCATCAGCAACACCGTCGATTTTATCTCAGGTCCTGGCGTCCATTTTACCTTGTCACCCACCGTTGATTTCGGCCATCATCAAGATCCACACGAAGAACCCACTGAACATGTACCACCACCGTTGCATTTCAAAACCCTAACTAAAAACCCACCATTGATTAAGCTCAATTTTTTTATTAACATAGGTAATTATTCTCCTTATTTTCTCTTGCATGTTAATTTAATTAAAATTTATTGTCAATTTCAACACTAAAGTTGTAGTTCTAAGCACTAAAGGTTTATCTAAAATTTGTTCACTGGGTTGGAAAATGATTTTTTTTTCCTAAAATTTATGTGCTTAAATGTACTAGTTGCTGGAATAAACGAAACCTGAACCTATAGAATGATATTGGTTTTGTTCTTGTGCGGCTAATCACCTCGACATTTTGTTCAGTCTTCAAATTGGGGAGCCTATTATTTTCTTCTCAGTTCTTGTGCGGTTGATCTTCTTTGTTGGCCAAGGGCTTTGCACCTCTGCTTCGATTGGTTAATTCTCTCTGATTAATTAATTATTTAGGTCATTCATTTCAATTTGTATATTTTCAAATTGCTTGACCTATTGTTAGTTTTATTGCATTCTATAAAATCCTGATTTACTCATGGCATTGGTGCTTTTTGCTTTTTGGTTATATATTTTATTTTTTTATTTTTGTTACTGAACGTCAACTCTAAGCTTCTAAAAGCACCATATTAGCTCCTTGAGTGACTAGAATATTGTACTTTGCTTGTGTAATATAGCATTAGATTTTCATTAGGTTTTGTTCAAAGTTTATTAATCTTTGTCACTTATTTGAAAATTATTGTTGTTACTTGTGCTAGATTGAAATGATATTCCAAGTGGTTCTAGCAAGCAAGTAACTTGTTTTCTTATTGTTATTATTTAAGTTAAAAGATCCTAGTTACTCTCTTTATTTATGTAGTTAAAATTTTAACTGACTAGTGCAAAATTACATTGGAAAGAAAGACTGGCACTGCAGTACTTTAAATCTCTACTATCAAAAGATGTAAGTGTGTGTTGGTGAAGAGTTTTAGTTACAAGTTATTTTTATTACCTTACTTATAGCAACTATGATTTCCTGTTATTAATTATATTAACTATATATGTGGCAAATTATTTAAACCAATGTTTATGTCATCAATGTTATCGCAGCGAACACAATCGATTTAGACCTTTTAATACTTGATTCTTTGAGGAAAAGTAACATGTCTACTTCATGAAAATTTGTGGAAGCAAAGACTTCAGTAGATAATAATGCTTCTTCTGAGGTTAGCTTGACCTTGATGCTTTTGTTTTTGTATGCATTTAGTTACTTTGCAATTTTTGTTGCAAAGGCCTTATCTGCTTAGCTTAGTTTTGCTTACTCACTGATGTCTTTGGATTTTGATCGTGTTCAAAGCCAAACCAAAAAGTTGTGCATATCATAAAAGAAGCTCCATCACATCATATTAGTGAGCTTTCAAAAAATTCTATAGTAATTGCAAGGGAGCTGTTTTTAGATAATTTTCCCCACCATGTTTTAGTGTACTTTGCAGTAGATAGGCTGGGTTATGGTCCTTTACAGGTCCAGTGAAAGGCTGCTTCATGTGAATGAATGCCCTGTTTGCTTTGTGACAGGGAGCTACTTCTTTCTGAGCTGTTGTTGGCTCTATTTTTAGTTCATTTCATTGTCAAGGATTGAAAAGAAATTATTGTTGTTTTTTTTTTCAGTTCATTTCATTTATTGCTTTAAGTAATTTTTCCTTTTCCTTTTTTATTGGATTGTTTTTTAGGTGTTTGCATTAAATAAGACTGTTCCAAGGAGTGTCAAGTCAGTTTTTAAAGCATGGGAGTAACATCTGAATTCTTCTGAGGTAATTTGTACATTTATACTCTTTTATAGTTCACCTTTTATCTAGACATTGGCTTGTTTCCAAGAAGTGTGTCTGAAACATGGATGGCATATATGTGATTGAAAAATATTTGTTGCTACACAGAGTCTATTCGTTACTGATTTCTTTGAATCATTCATTGAAAGTTTGGTCGACTTCGTAAAAGTCCTCATCCTTGCATCATAGCCGTAGACTTTTGTACTTGAAATCTAGTTCTATGTCTCCATTTTGAATTAAAATTATGTTCATTGAGTTCTACTTGTAATATTGATTTGCTTTTGATTTATTGCATGACTTTTTCACATTACAATTAGATAAACATTTTTGTTAAGTTGATTGATTATGCCTGGTTATCTTTTGAAGTTCTATTGAGGATGTAGGATTTTTGAAGATATGATTCAAAAAATATGCTGCAAAAGCTATTTTACACAATACACTTCCTTGACAATTTTGAGGGTGACACAACTTAGATATACTACATTGGTCTGAAAGGGGAAGCCACCTAGGTAATTTATTAGTTGAGATCAAATTTGATGAATTTAAAAAAATTTCCATTCGATCCTTAGCTAGCTATTATTCTATTGTCTAGTATTCTAATCTATCTGCATTGTCACGGACTTTGAATTTGATAAAGTTATATTTTACTTGTGTAGTTACCTAACTTGTTACACTTGCTATGTTGGAATTTGATGAAGATGGTGGGTATTGTTGGAGTTGGCCATCTTTTTTCTTTGATGCCAAAATAGGTCCTGAGTATTGGTGCATCTTTGCACCTTTAGCTTCTTCTTAAATTGGTATTTGTTGCATGCTTCACTAAAACAGCTAGAATGAATTTTGTTTTTGGTCTGATCAGTGTTGTTGGCTTGGTTGTGTTGCTGGAAATGAACTAATCATGGTTCATTAGTCTCAAAATTGCTAGTCTTCTACATGTTGCTGAAATTTGGTTTTTATGTTGTTACAATACTTTCTATTTATTTTGGACTTGTAACTTGTATTTGGATAAATTATATTTGTTGACAATTATCGATAATTATTCAGTGTTATTCATTTCATTTTCTTTGTCAGTGAATTTTTATTTGTAATATTCATTTTAACAATCTAATTAATTAACTAAATAATGAAATTTTAATTTCTAAATCAATTGCAAGATTTTTATTAAAATGATAATGATTTCATGGTAGTAACAAAATAGTCATTTTTATTAATTATAATTTTAATTTCAGAATTAATTGTAAAAAAAATTCAATTAATTATGATTTTTACTTTCGTGCCAAATTTAATATTTCCTGCTAAAAGTTCAAAATATAGCATGCCAAATTAAAAGAAAAAGGGGTCAAATTCAAATTATTATATTTCCTTCTAATAAAGTTATGATAGTTGTGTGACTAGTTATATCTATCACAGGCTGTAACATGTATTGTTCTGTCATTAATTCTTGACGCTGGCTACAACGACGGTATGAACAACCGTCATCCAACCCCTACTATGACAGTTTTACTTGTCATAGTAGGTCCTTTTTCTTGTAGTGTTAGTATGACTAGGTCTAGATACTAGCATCCATACATCATTTTATTTAAATTGTTCTACCTCTTCTTGCGTATCTTTAAGCCAAAGTTCATCGAGGCTTCCTTAACATTCTTAGATTCAAACAATGATGTAAATCAAGTAAATCTTACCATATTTGCATACCTTTTCCTCGTAACCATGTATTCATCAAGATTACTTAAAATAAGATCAAACTTTTTATTCTTTTTAACTTTTGATGATGGTTACTTTCTAATTGGGTCATGTAATTTCATGATTGCTTAAACCTTTAAAACATTCGCTTTCACAATTCCTGGATTTTTTTAAGCTTCTTTAGTTGTGTCTTCTACAACTGGTTCTTTTTCTTTCAAAGAAGGCTCATTGGATTGACCTTTCTCAGTGATTTGATTTGTAAGAGCAATTGAAACAATCTTTGGTGTTTCTAGAAAACTAATTATTTCTTTCTCAACTGAGTAATCTACAACATCTTGATAATCATTAATAACTATATTTGCAGATTCAATAATGCTATGAGTTCTCATATTATAAACACGAAACACTCCACTATTATTGGAATAATCAAGATAAACGCCTTCATCACTTTTTTAATCAAATTTACCAAGATTCTCACAATCATTCAATACAAAGTACATACCCCTAAAAATATGAAAGTAATTTAGATAATATTTCTTACCTTTCCATAACTCATAGGGAGTTTTCTTGGTGAAGATTAACACGATTAATAGTTTAGTAGGTAGTGTTAAAAGCTTCAGCCCATAAACTCTTTAAAAGTTTCTTCAAGTTCAATATCACTCGAGCCCATTTCATATAAGGACCTATTTTTTTCTTTCTACAACACCATTTTTTTGTGGAATAATAATGGAGGAAAATTTATGTGAAATTCTATGTAAATTACAATATTTCTCAAAACTAGTAGAGTTTTCAAATTCTTTTTCATGATCACTCCTAGTTCTAATAATATTGCAATCTTGTTCATTTTTTATCTTTTCACAAAGCTTTTTAAACACATCAAATGTAATTGGTTTTTCTTGAATAATATCAACCTAAGTATACCTAGAAAAATCATTTACACACACAAATACTTATCTCTTTCTAGCTAAACGTTCAACTTGCATTGGTCTCATAAGGTCCATATAAAGTAGCTGGAGAACCTTAGACGTTGTTCTATCTCCACTAGCATTATGTGACGCCCTTGTTGTTTGCAATATTGACATGAACCACAAACTCCAGGTTGTTTCTTTTTTAGCATTCGTACTCCTTTGATAGCACCTATTTTCACAATTTTAGTTAGTAACTTGTAGTTCAAATGACGAAGCTTTTTATGCCATAAGTATGTATCATCAAGAGTGGTCTTATGATAAATAATTAAACTAGTCAATTAATAGAAATGATCAGATGATTGATATCCTTCTAAAATGAAATTTTCATCAACAATGAGAACATGCCATTTGTTTCTATCAAAGTTGACAAACAAGTTCTGATCACAAATTTAACTAATGGTGAGTAAATTTACTTTGAGATCTTTCACATGAAGAACATTGTCAAGCTTTGGAAAACCTTCTACATTCAGTTTTCCTTTCCAAGTGCGCGACCTTTCACACCATCAGCAAAAGTCACATTTTCTCGATCAATGTTTTGACAATTGATAAAGGCACCTCTATCGCCTATCATGTGTCTAAAACGACCACCATCAAAGTACCAAAAGTCAGTAGCACAAACTCTTAAAGAAATAAAAGAAATATAGGCCTTATAATTAGTCTTTCTTATCCAAGTGGTTTTAAATTTATTGTCATTTGTCTCAACTTTAGGTCTAGGTGTCATCTTAGGTTTCCTATAACAATAATTAAAGAACATTGTTTTTTTCATATATTTTATTAACTTGAAGTGATTAGGTCTTATATGGTCTTTAGCTTGACAAAAGTTAAAAATAAAAATAAACCTGTTGTTTTTACCTTGATGAACTGGTGAAGAATGTGCAACGGCTTTATGTTTTTAATGATATAGAACTTTAACTTCTGGTGGAGAAGCTATTGGTAGAGGAGCTATTGGTAGAGAAACTTTAACAAATACACATTAAGAATTTGAGTCTTTACCATGTTGATATCCAAGACTATGATGATCTGAGTTAGATTTGCCAATTGGCGAGATATAATCTAACAATTGAGTTTCAGAATTCATCATCTTGAGTGATTTTTTGTTATTTTGTAATTTTGTGATCACCATAAACAATTAGTTATCTTTTTCAGTAAATAAAAACTTGTAACAAATTAGCTCACTCTCAAGTTTTGCTTTATCATCCAAAAGATTAGATACTTGAGTCATAAAAGTCATATTCTCATTGTAGATTTCTTTCCATTTAGCAAACATCATCTTACAACTTTCATCAAAATCTTTCTTGTTGTTTATATCAATGTCATTGACGTTACTATCTGAATCATTATTCTTGTTACCATATTGCATAAGAAGATGAGAATCAATGTCTTTCTTATATGAGAGCCATATGCAAGGTTTTAGATGAGCATGCACCTTCAATGTTTAATTCATGTACATGGTTATTAGTTTGTCATGACACATCATCATGGGTAACAAGTCCTTCAATAAGGTTTTCTTCATCAATGCTATCATTAGAATCATCATAACTCCAAGTTAGTTGCATTGCTTTCTTTTTCATGAGAGTGTTAACATTGTGCTTGTATGTGTCCTATGCCTCCACATTCTCTGCATTGAATACCCTCAAGATTGTAAAGATCATTTAATTTGGAATTAGGGTTAGAATAACCTTTTTGATTCATTGGAGCTACTGATTTAGAAGTCTTCTTTGGTTTGTTGAAGTTCTTTTTTTTTTCCACATCTTTTTGAAATTCTTTGCAATTAGTGTAAGAGAATTATCCACGTACACATATGGATTATCATACTCACTTGGTTAGGCAATGACAACCTGTGTTTCAGCCTGAAATTCAATATTCTTTTCTTTTTTTAGGATTTAAATTCAAGTAATTAGTCTCATAGACCATTAATTTCCCTATAAGAGGGCCTCCAGTCACCGTAGACATATCAGTGTTAATATAAATATTTTCATAACATTGATTTTAATGATAAAAAACTAGATTAAGGATGTTGGAGTCGCTACAATTGGTTAATTTTTAGGCCGTATAAAGTTTCTAGATAAGTTTAAGAATTTAGAAAAAAAGGAATAACTAATAATCTTGAAACGACAAACCAATTTTATAAGGATTACATATAGTTTTGATTTTGAAAGATAACAGTGAGCAATTTATTGGAAATCAATAAATCGATAAATTCCAATAAGCAAATTTTTTTGGAATTAGTGAATCTTTTATTAGAAAATGGTTAACCAACAAATTTCATAGATCAATTTAACTGAAAACGATTAGCTAATGGCTCTTTGCAAGGATATTAAAATTAATCGACAAACCCATTATTAGCAAACAATAAGCCGACTTCTAGGATTAAGCAGCAAACCGATAACTTCAAGACGGTGAACTGACTATTTAAACCTCAACATAAAGATAGCTTATGCAAGTCAAAACGAAAATCTGACTTCTGATTCTCGGTAATTTGATTATGTCTAGAAAGTGGCTAGTTTTCTTCTCCAACTATAAAAAGGCTTGATCAAATTCAAAATATAACAGATTCTACAATCATCATTGAGCTTATTATTGTATATTCAATCTTTCTTGTGCTTAAAACTTGTTAGATCACACTTTAGGCTTTCATCTATAAACGCATACATTACGTCAGGGAAACTTTATTTAATTTTTATAAAATTAAGTGTTTGAGAGTGTGGAAAACACTTAGGTTACTAGGTCTGGGATAACCTCTTGTTGTAAAGGTTGATTGACACCTTGGAAGTCAATTGTAAAGATTTTGAAGCCTTACAGTGTAAGGCTTGATTAGTGGAATCATTAATCCCGATGAGCTTAGAGGCGTGGACGTAGGCGAGATTTGTCGAACCACGTAAATATCTCATATTCGATTCTCTTTCCCTTCTCTTTTTACATTTTAAGTATTGTTATTTATTTATTTATTTTTTGCTTAACCATAATTTTTAGAAACCCAATTCATCTCTCTCTTTGGTTACTTAGCTAATATTTCAATCAGCATATTCTATGTTAGGATGATATCTAGGATGGACATATCTTAGGATTTTTCTACAAATTTCTTCCTTAAAAATATATTTTCCAAGAAAAATCATTAACAATAGTAAGGATTCTAAAATTAAATTAAAATATGGTTTCAAGATCATGCATTTTCAAAGTTCTCAAAATCATATGTAAGTTTCTAATGTTTAGAACATTTTACTGAATTCTCGCCTTCAAAATTACTTTAAAGTATATCCCAAACAACTTTATATGTCTTGCATGTAGAAACTAGTTAATGTTGAAACAGAAACTCCATTGACAATAGCATTAAGTCCTCTTGCATATATCGAGATGCATCAAGTTCGTCATTAGACCATTGTTTAACTGGTGGAATAAATCCAGTAAGTACGCACTATCAAACTCTTTTACCAATAGCTGTCAGATAAATTTCCCCCCTTTGCTTCTAAAAAGCATAATATGTTGCATCTAATACAAGTGGATGAGCCAAAAAGCTTCCCTCTCGTTGCAAATTCATACCTACAAAATAAATCTAGGTTCCAAGATTCTCACCAAATAAACAATTAGTGTCCTACTTGACAAGCATGAAGCCAATATGGTAATTGCAGATTTAACGAAAAGGATTTCAACAATGTTATCTCAACAGCACCATCAACGGAAACCAAATATAGATTTCCAATCAATCAAGGATTCTTAGCTTGATTGTACATAACCACTTTCAATCACGTTCCAAGACTTATGTAAATACCATAGCTAAACTAAACTCCTGTGTATAAATATCATTTGTGTTCTTTTGTAAATTACTCAATAAAGATATATACCTCTCAACTTATCAAAAAGTGTTTTATGGTATCAGAGCCCTATGGCTTTAATTTCCTAAATGGTCGAACCCAAACTTTCTCTCCAAACATTCCACCAATGCTCCAGCCTAGTCTCTATCAAACTTACTTACCAAAACATTCTTGTATGGAAGTCCCAGGTTCTTCTGCTTATACAAAGCCTAGATCTTGAGCATTACATTAATGATGATGGGACACCATCTAATCAAGTTATTATTGATAGGAAGGAAGTTAACAATCCAGAGTTTTTTAATAGGAAAAATAATGACAGATTACTCATGACTTGGCTAAGGGGAATGATGCCCGAAGATATTTTGAGTCTAATCTTAGGCGTTCAAAATGCAAGAGATGTTTGGCAGTCCATAGAGGAGCAGATGCTTCCCGCAACCAAAGAGCAAGAGTCCTGGTTAAAAGACAGTTTGTATTCACTAAAGAGAGCTTCACTAAAGTTGGAAGTTTTCGTAAAGAAGTTCAAGGGGATATGCGACAACCTCGATGCAATTGGAAAGCCTTTATTTGATGAAGATAAAGTTTTTCAATTGGCTCGTGCCTAGGGACCAAAGTATACCAACTTCAAGACTGCAATGCTCACCAAACCTCTTGACCCAAGCATGAAGGAGTTTATAGTAGCCCTTTAAAACCATGAACAGACAGTGATGGTATCAAAAGAGGAAGAAGGTAACAAAGATGTTGATTCTAATTACGCTTATTTCGGTCAAAGAGGAAGAGGCAAAAATTATAGAGGAGCTCGTGGCTGAGGGCACTCTCAAAACAATGGAGGTTGAAGAAATAATAATAGTCAATATATGTGGGCCAATAATAATCAAACTCAGCCAAAATATGGTCAAAGATCCCAAAAGCTACCGCAACAGCCATCTCAAGTGCCAAAGAAGAATGAAATCAAACAAAAACAAAAGGAAAAGCCAGGCACCATATTCTGTCAAATTTGCAGTAAAAATAACCATAGTGTTGTTGTTTGTTATCATACGTATGGCTATTATGGGCCTAAAGATGAAGTACCTCAAGCTCTAGCCACTATGAATTTCGAGGATCTAAAGAATCAACAATTCTATGTAGATTCAAGGGCTACTGCTCATATGACCAACATAACAGGTAACCTAGTTCAATATTCACCATATGTGGGATATGATAAAATTTATGTAGGTAATGGAAAAGGCTTACATATCTTACATATTAGTAATACCATTTTAAAAACACCACACGATAATTTAAAATTAAATAAAGTTCTTGTGGTCCACATTTGAAAAAGAATTTTATTTGTTGTTGAGCTTACTAGTAGCTCTAAATGTTCTTTTGAATTTAATTTTAATGGTTTCATTGTGAAGAACAAGGAGAACCAAGTTCTAGCCAAAGGGCGTAGAAAATGGAACTTTTATGCTTTAGAGGAGGTTCATGATGCTGCTCTAAGTGCAATAAAAGGAAATTCTGAGGAGTTTAGTTTGTGGCACCAACGACTTGGACACCTAAGTTCACGAATTTTGCAAGCTTTAAAAAATGATAACCTTACTTATTTTTTTAGATGGAATAAAATACCGAGTGTGTGTGAATCTTGCCAATTAGGCAAAGCCTGTAAACAACCATTTGGTCTCTCTTATAATAAATCAAAATTTCCTTTGCATAAAATACATTGTGATCTATGGGATCCCTCTCCTATTAATTCATCTCAAAATGTTAGATATTATGCATTATTTGTTGATGATAATACTCGGTTTTCATGGTTATATCCTTTAAAATCTAAAACCGACTTTCTTGACTGTTTTTTGAAGTTTCAAAGATAGGTTGAAAATTTGTTTGACAGGAAGATTAAAATCTTTCAAAGTGATGGCGTTGGAGAATTTAGTTCAATAGCATTTATCAGTCACCTTGAAAAATGCAGAATAATAAGACAAGTATCATGTCCTTATACTCCTGAGGAAAACGGCGTTGCTAAAAGGAAACATCGCCACTTCATAGAAACAACTCTAACTATGATGTATCATGCCTCCTTACCAAAGCACTTATGAGTGGAAGCTTTTCTCACTATTGTATACTTGATCAACAAAATGCCATTATCTACTCTTGGAATGAAAAGCCTTTATCAAACTTTGTTCAAAAAATGGCCTGATTACAATGGTTTGAAGGTTTTTCAGCTGCAGGTGTTACCCTTATCTTAGAGACTATAGAAAGAATAAGTTTGATAAAAAAAACTTATTGTTGTGTCTTTATTGGTTATAGCTCTTTACATAAGGGTTACTGTTGCTTACAACCTCAAACTAAAAGCATTTCTATTTCAAGACAAGTTGTCTTTGATAAAAGAATATTTCTGTATAGCTTCAATTTGTCCTCTAATAATATTTCATCTAATGTGCATGAACAAGATGTGATTACTTCATACCCAACATGTGATGAGTGGCTTACAAAAAATTATTTAAGCCGAGAAAAGGAACTTGAAGCACACTCAACTAATCTAGCTGATACCAATTGAAAGGAATTTAGATCCATTACAAATAGATGTAAGCAATTAAAATCCAAGAATTAATTAATTATAGACATAATTAATTAATTTCTTAACAAAGTGAATCTTGAGAAAATCTTCAATATAATTAACCTAATTATATTAGAAACACAAAATTAATTAAACTAAATTAAGTTACTAATCATTGTTACTATTCGCGAGTACTGTTCAGGGTACTATTCATCCATATAAAAAACATTAATTTTTTTTAAAACAATAAATTGTAGAAATTAAATAATACATAAGATTTTTACGTGGTTTAGATTAATCGATCCTACATTTGCGAGGCCATGCCTAGAAAAATAATTCACTAAGTTGAGATGTTACAACCTATGGATTTACCAAACTTAAGACTCTCACTTACAATTTATCAGCAAACAACTTAGTCAACCTTAGATTGAATCTACTTCTCTTGAATAACTGCTATCTCTCTTGATCCTCGATTCTTAATGTATTTCGCAAAGTAATCAATAGCAATTCTTTAATGTCTAGTGATCTAGGATCCACATGAACTCTCCATAGAAATAAAAAGAAATAGTCTGGGTACGAAGGAGGCTGAATTTTGCTTCTCTTCTTTATGCTATGTGTTATGTTACTTCAATTATGAAATAACTCTCTTTATATAGATATTAGGGTTTCACAAAAATCACAAGTCTTAAAAGGGTTAGATTCTTTCCAAATAAGAGTTTCTTTCCTCTTATAATTCCTATAAATCTAAATAAGAATAAATCTAATATTCTTACCTTGCTTGTCTTCTAAAAAATATCGAGAGCATTTAATAAACTTCCTATTTGAACCAACTTCTTGCCCTAAATAAATTTTATGCGCCAATTATAGAATTTTATCATTAATTGTTTAGCAAAATTAAACATCTAATTAAACTGTGTAACAAATATTCCTAATAAATTAGAATTTCACTAAATTAAGGAATTAATAAATTAAACCCCATCACATGATATTTAATAAATAAAATATTAATTTAACTAGACTCGCCATAAGATGCCATCTTTATAAATAATGTACTTAACAAAAAGTTTAATAATAAATTTGTTTCTATTTTTTATTTTTAAAACTCCTTTTTTAATAAATGTAATTTTTTATGTTGCTTTTATTAAATATATTTTCCCAAAGCGCAAGAAAAAAAGAAGCTTTCTAAGCACATTTTGTTTGAAAATTCAATAAAATTATTCTTTCCTTCATGTGATTCAATTATATAAAATGTTACTACAATAATGAAAATGTATTTACGTCAAGTTTGACAGCAAAGAAAAAAAGTGACAATGTACTAGAATCACCTTCACTCTAAAAATGTGTGTTTTGTACTTAATTTATAATAAAGAAAGACACCTACACCCTCAAAATTTGGAGAAATAGTCATGTAAACCTTTAAGTTTTTAATAAGGAACACCAAAACCTCTTTTTGACTTTAATATACTTTGGTTCTATTAATTAAAAAAATAGACTCTAATATTTATAATAAATAGAAATATAATATTAAAATAAATGTAACAATATATACGTTTTAAATATTTCAACATTTAAAAAAATATTTTAATACTTTAAAGTCTTATATTATATTAGATTAAATTTTATAATAAATAGAAAGATAATATTAAAATAAAGGAGAAATTACCATTATTCAGTAATCGTTTCTAATTTTCTATGTCAATCTTATATTACATTTTGTTCTTATACTTTTTTAAAAAATGAAATTGTTTTTCTTTTACAAATGATAGTGTTGTGTTTTTTTCTCTGAAAGGGGTGGTTCTTAGTTGGCCTTTAAATTTTCAACTTCAGAATACTAGAATCGTTAGGTGACGTTAAATATTCAAAGGCCAACTAACAAACACCCCTTTCAGAGAAAAAAAATATAAATAAACAAAACGAAAACACGAAACAATAATTTGAAAAAGAAAAATAATTTCATTAAAAAAAATGAACATTCGACCTCGCGATTCCTGAAATTTTTTTGTCACGCTGTTTAAGTGTTTACCAGTCAACAGTTGATAGGTGCTAAGAAATTATCTCTATTACTATTTTTAGATTGTTGAATGTTTGGATGTGGCTGCAAGGATTCTCCCTTGTACCTTACTTTTAAAAGTTCAACAACTAACGAAATAATTGACTCAGGTTATATGGATTAAAAGTGCAATTACCTTTATTTAGTAATCACTTCTAATTTTCTATTTCAAACTAAGGATATCGAAATCATACCAAATGATATATAGAGGAATGGTTCTATTTACATCCTTTTATTATCTGTTATTTTCTTTTTTTATTCTCTTAATTCCTGAAATTAATAACTTTTATTTGGTTCTTTCTTTTTTCTCAATAAACTCCTCAGTCTGTCTGTAGTTATCACTCTTTCCTTTCAACCCTTTTTCAACTTCTTCTGTCTGCAGTTTATATTCAATAAACTGATGCGAATTTGTTGGAAAGAAAAATATTTATTAAGCAGCATCAACTTCCCAAAAAAATAAAAATAAAAATTAAGCAACTAGAATTAATTCACTTCAAAAAGAAAATAGGCGCAAGATTTAGTTATTTCCCAAAATGTTCATAAAGTTAATAATCTATGAAAACTTCACATAATTATATTTTCAACAAAAATAAATCGTAAATTTAATAAAGCTTATTTTAGAACAAATTCATACTCTTTTGCAGTTGACTTGAGTTTGTAATGGAGAAAGAAACCGAAATAAAATCGTGTGTTTAATTAGACAAGTTTTTGCTTGAATACAATATAAAAATATAAAGGACAAAATTGTAAATGCAAAACCATGGGGATTTATCCCTAAAGAGAAATTTGAGTGGTACCAATAGTATAAAGTGCTATGCAGGTTGGGGCCCAATTCGGGCCCAGTGTGCTCTTAGCTTCTTCCTTGCGTTGCGTGTCCAAGAATGGATTCGGAAAAACCTTTGGACAAAAATTGACTAGGACCCCTTAGGTATTTGGTACTGTTTGGTAAAGAGAAATGTTAGGGATTTTAATAATTTAGTTTTAACTAATGTGGTAATTAATGGATGATAGAATATTAATTTTAGTTATAAATTTATTATTTAATAAATAACAACACATAATAATTAAGACTTAAGTTGGAACTCAATTATTGGTTCTCAATCGTTATTATTTTTTAAAAGGTGTTCTAGAAAATAATTAATGAAAATGAAATTACGTTTCATTTTTTCACATTTTATTTTTAGAATAAAAAAATGATGTTCGAAATAAGTTTTCAAAGGGTATTTAAAATTGAAAATAATATAAATAAAAAGATAGAAATAAAAAGTTATTTTCTTATATGGACGTCTGCAATTTTTTAAAATGTGAATTCAGCTTAACATCAGATGGTGTTATAATTAATTGAATAAATAATGATAAAATCACTATAGTACCATGTGGTGTTAAGCTCTATTCGTATTAAAAAAATGAAGACATCTGCACTTAAGAATAATTACCGAAGTATAATTACTTTGTTTTAGAAGAAGAGAAACTTCATTAATCATAGGGAAAATTGGCAATCATTACACAACAAGCGACTTTGGGCACAAATACAAATAAAAAAACTCCAATATTCAAACTAAAGATGGCAAAGAATTCTGGGTCTGGCTTAGATTTGTAAAGATGTGGAAGATCCAGATTAAATTCAAATCCATTTACTAAAAAATGCGAATCTAAATAATAAAATTAAATCTGTGTGGATCCGAATGCAAATTCATTTGGAAAATCGGATATTTAGATCTATATTATTTTTTAATTAAATTATTTATTAAATTAAAAAATATACAAGGTAAAGGAAAAAAATAATATGATTAATTAAAAAACATATAAGTTAAATTAAATTAAAAATATATCTGGATTCGCATCATTGTATATGGATTTGTGGTGCTTTGATAATTTTATTTGTGGATTTGTGGTGTTGTTAAACTTGGATTTATATTATTTTTAATGTTTAATTTATGTTGCGGTATTTTTATTTGTGGATTTATGGTGTAGTTGTAAGTTATACTAGATATTGAATTGTCGATTGTTGAATTATAAATGAATTTTATTAGTTAAATTTGTTGAATTTTAAATTATATTTGAAAATTTGAATTTAATATTATGTGGATCCAGAAGTCCCATCTTGTACTCCACATGGGTGTTACCTGCATTTGGATCTACATATTTTTTTATCGATCCGGATGCAGATGTAGATATCAAATATTTATATGGATCCAAATCCTTATCCAAATCTGGATGTAATATATCGAGAACCGAATCCGGATACGAATTTGCTGTCCCTAATTCATAACATCAAACCGCTTGTAAAGTTAAACATATGCCTAAGATATAGGACACATTCTATTCATTTAAGAGTCCTCCTAAGTCCTAACTGAAAAGAAATACTGTAAATGAAGTTCTCATTCAAATGGAAAACAGAAATGTCCTTAATACATGTAAAGGCAACACACATAATTACTACTATTTAAGATCTCAATGGAAATCCTAGATCTAAAATCCGATGACTTTATTTAATGACAAAAAACCAACAAAATAAAAAAGTAATTTTACAAAATGAAAAAAAAAAAACACACATTAAAGCCACCCTACAGAATATTTCGCCAATGTGTCTACATGGAAAAAAAAAAAAAAAAACCGCCACATGACCCTCAAAACCTCCGTGCACCACCAACGACTCAAACTCATATGTAATATCTCAATTTAAGCACAAGAATGACAACAGAGGTCATCGGAAAAATAAAAAAACGAGGTCATCGGGGGGTAAAACAAACTTGAGAAGCAAATGAAAAAAAAAGAAAGAAACAGAACAAAAAAGAAATCAAAGCTGGTAGAATTTTTTTAAATTGGCCAAAATTATTGAAAATATTATGAATTTATAAGTGATAATTATTACGCCAATCAACCTTTGGTTCAGTGGAAGAGTACTTATATTCAAGTTCTCATAAAAGTATTATGAGAGCTTCACTCATTCCTCAATTTTGATATAATTAAGTGAAAACAATCATCTCTCTTACGAAATTTGAGTAGAATAAACGTTTCTCAAATATTAATAAACTTTAAATCCAGACAATACTTTTTAATAATTAATATAAACTAATAATAGTAGTAGTTTAATTTATAAATATATGTAATACTTTAATGTAAATATCAGTTATAATCAAATTGTAATATCCGTGGATTATTTTTCCTCTTATGCTCTTTAAATTTCATTAGATTTCTTTTTATCTCAATTGGGAAATTCTTTTAAATTTGTTAACATAGATGTTCTCACCTAGTTTTGAGTACTTTTGTGTTCTACATGGGTGTTTGGAGATTCAAGTTGCGAGTTGTTAATGCAGTTTCTTATCTAACACATGAATTCTTCTCAAAAACGCAATAATTGACTACTTCAAACCTTTTATTATTTTATTTATTTAATTATTATTATTTTGTGGAAATGTCTTCATTCTTATCCGTAAGCATGTTTCTAGACTTACGTATAAACTAGTTTATCTTTATCATGCAAAAGCCCTTTGTTTATGTCAATGCACCGAATATTTTTTATTTAAGCCACCGCATATCAAAGAAAGGCATGTTAGACCACACAGCTGTCGACAAATATATATATATAATCTATAATTTTAGACTTTTTTAAAGTTTGTGTAATATTTTTCTCAAACTTTAATAACCCTCGGGATCCTAAATCAAATGAGCAGTCAAATATACATATATTGTAATTATTTAATGACAATATCTTTATTTTTAAAAAGTGAAAGATACCACTAATTAATAAAAAAATTATTTTAATGTGTTGAAATATATATATTATATTTTAATATTATTCTAATTAAAAATGTCTATATTAGAGAAAAACTATATATTTGCACTTACTAATGAGGATTTTCACAAGTTATTCAAGTACGTGAAGTTAATTGTGTGGGATTTTGTCGAGCGGATTAATGCAGATTCAAATTAAAAATGCAAGGCAGTATAAATATAATAATGAAAGGAACTGTATTTTAAATAAAAATAATGATTGTGATGGAGATGGAATGAAAGGAACTGCATTTTAAATAAAAAGAATTCCTTTATAAATTAAAAATTAAGAAATTACGAAGACAAAAGGATATTGGATGTGAATGCCAAACCAACAACTAAAAAGAGTAGGCGCCGACGGGGACATTTGTTTTTAAAATTTGGATCCTGACATTTAAAAATTTTGTACCAGGTGTACTAATAATGCCGCGGTTGTTATTAGGGTAATAAATAAATAAAGTTAGTGTCATCTAGTAAAGTTAGTGAAATCTCTAGTTGATGCAGTGAAATCTCATGTTAGAAATAAGAGATTTTAGATTTGAACTATACTTACATAATTGAAAAAAAAACATTGAATTACCATTAGACTAAATAGTAATAGAAAGACAATTCACTATTAAACCGATTCTGTATTGATGATTTTATAAAATAAAGGATGTGATTGTTAAGGAGCGCATATGTGATTAAATTTTAACTTTATAATTGCAAACAGGCCAATCATGATGCTGCTGCCTTAGATTTATCCATTACATAAAGGATTGATTGCATATATTGCCTCAAGTTTAATAGGAGCGCATTTCACTTTGTAGAATTTAAAAAATAGTAGATACTCAATATCCCTGGAATTTATTTTTTTAAAGTTAAATTTTTACTGTATCTCTGTACGTTACGCCATAATTCAATTTACCCAACAATAATTGAAAAACATCATCGCATCCCTTTCCAATATTTTTTTTTGTTAACTTTAATTGGCTAAAGGGTAAAATGGACTTTTTGTATAATATTACGAAATTTATAATTTAAAAGTAAGATAAATTAGAAAAAGACATTTTCATCAAATATTTCAGATCAGTTGTCAAACTCTAACCCAAACTGTAATATAATCTAAATTCAACAGATGAAGCTCAAATTCGATTCCCCATTCTTCATTATTAAATTAACCAAGCCAGCATGCGGCTACTGCTTCTGTGCAAGGAAGCCACACCTACGAGGGCTTCGCAAAAAGGTTAGCGTACACGTGATGGGGTATTAAGAATATTCCACATCTGTTGAAAATAGTCAGTAAGTTAATAATATAAGCTTGAGTCAAACTCTCGAGCTAACTTTTAAATATGAATTAAATATGAATTAGGTTTATGAGTTTCTATATAATATTAGAACTATACTTTTATTTTACCTTACCATGCAACAAAGATCAGATAAAAATATCAATTTTTACATGACAAAAAGTGTTAATAACTATCTCATATTAGTTGAGAATAATTATTCAATTAATGATACAAATTTGAGGTAATTTTTAACTCTTGAACTAATTTTCGTATATGACTTAGCCTCATATGCTACGGTAGCACTTTTGGTGCTATTGTTGCCACGCAAGTAAGGCGAGCCACTATTACTCCATGAGCATAACGACGGTTGCTGCTCTTCCTGACAGTTGTCGTTGCTATGAAGAACTCTGCAATTTGTGGTCAATTTGGCGATTTCTAGTCAATTAGGGTTAGTGTTTGGCAATTTCTCCTAATTTAAATTTTTTATGAGTAATGCGAATTTTTTTAATTTCCTACTTTTTAAAATTTTTCATTTTTTATGAATAATGTGAATATTTTTTGTTTTATAGTTTTTACAAATTTTTATTTTTATGAATAATCTTAATATTCCTAAATTTTAAGTTTTTGACAATTACACATTTATCCTTATTATAATGTAAAATTTGAATTTTTAAGGTAAACGTTTTACACTTAAATATGAATGTTTAAGAGCAAAATGGTTTTTTATTGGTGAAAGCTAGTCAATTATTGAAGTAAACTTTAATTGTTAGGGGGTGCAACGATGTCTTCAATTACACTGTGAGTAAATCAAATTATGTCGTGATTTGCGAGGAAAAGTGAAATTCCTCCTTTTCTTTATTACAAGATTTAAGAAACTAAATAGATCCATAGGCAAAATTATTTTACAACTTATAGCTACTTCAAAAAATAAAATATTATTAAAAGATTATTATCCACGAGCTAGCTCTCTCTCTCTTCTGCCACTGCCAACTGGCACCTGCTCCCTAGATATTATTATTAACAAATGATATAAAATATTAACTAATGATTCTTTTTTTTGTTCATTCTTCGGGCAAAATAATAATATTTTAGGGTTTGCGCTAATTGTGAATTTTTACCAAATTAGGCATATGATACCCTCACATTTTAAAATTATATAAACTAAATATACTTTTACCAAATTTCAGGCGTAACTTCTAAACATATGGAAGTGACTCAGTTCGAATCATAAAAAATGTAAAAAGATAAAAAATTAATTTTCACTCTATCTACAAAAATTAATGTACACAATCGCTGGTTAGGCTAATTGTAATTAAAAAAAAAATCACAGTGGCTGGGTACTTTTAGTTACTAATTACTCCTTAACAAACGCCTAACGAGATATGATTAATTCAGAATTTTACATAAATTTCATCTGTTAAAGACTTGTTATATTCGATCAAAATGTCCCGTTGAATTTTATCATTTTTCTGATAGGAGTCGTATGAACAATCGGAAGATCAAGATCATAATAAGGGGGGAAAAAAAAGCTATCAAACGAAGATAGAATCCTAGAATTAACCAAAATCAAGACCAATATTACATACATATAATCATAGCCATTATGATCTGCAAATCTGGTAACTAAATCTTACCCATTATACAATGCAAATATGGCGAAATAATCCATATAATAATAGTATTTGATTATTTTTCTTTATTATATTTAGTTAATAGAGCAACATGTGAGAGTGATTGTACAGTAAAAATCTCTGCAAAATAATTATATTGGGACTATACAAAAGCTACTAAATTAAAGAAGTATCAATTAATTGATAAATTAATAATTTATTAATGTATAAAGTATATATACAATTTAATGAACAAACATTTTAATCAACTAAAAATTCATTGTATTTTACCAATTTAATCAATTAAACGTGAATTAATCCACTCAATATAAAATAAATTAACAAAAAAATTAAAATTTATAAGTTTCAAATTTGAACCTCTAGAAGCAAAAGTAAAATTAGAGATGAGATATAATTATATTTAAATTCAAGAAAAAACAAGTAACAATGGAGTCATTTTTTAATAAAATATCCAGTGATGACTTTAAGTATAGGCGAACAAGGCAATCGACTAAGGCCCCATATTTTTTTAATACCTCATTTTTTGAGTATTTTCTTAAAAATTCACTAATTAATAAAGATCTTTTTTTAAATTATGTATTATAGAAAAGCTTATTAGACATCTTTATACTTAACAATTATGCTACAACTAAGAATTTTTTTAAAATATAAAATCAATATTTGGTAATTTTAATGTTAAAGAGATATAATTAATAATATTATTTAACCATTAAATAATTCATTATTAGTCTTTCCAAGAAAAAAATTTAAATTTTTTACGTTTTCAGTTTCCTAGAAAAAAATTAAATTCTTTTACTTTTAATATTCCTTTTAATTTATATTAAAACCTTGTAATATAACAAATTAGTAAACATAAAATTTCCTACTCCTATTTTAACAAAGAAAATTATTACATTCATTGGTTCATTTAAAAAAGAAAAAGTAGTTTCTTAAAATACAAAATTCATACATATTATTTGATAATCAATTCATCATTTCAACATTTTATGTGCTGTCATTCTAAACATTCTATTTGAAAATAATATTGTTCTTATTTATTTGTTTTTTTTTGTAATAATTTTTTTGGAAGTAAAAAAGATATCTTCGTGGCTATTTTTTAAGTTTTGTTTTTGAAATTTTTTAAGATCGTTTTTATTACTCTTAAAATTCGAGAATTAAAGGTGGAATGAATTTTTTAGTCTTTTTATTGAAATTGTAAAATAAAAAAAAGGCCTCACAACAAAATCTAAGCCATATGCTCTAGAGCCAATGCTGAAAATATCATAACAATTATAGCTATAATTTCAAAAAATTATTAATTTATGATATAAATGGGACCACAGAGTATTTTTAGAAAAATTACTATCTTAGTAATTTAAGTTAGTCATTTGGCCCAAGTCGAGACAGCAAAAGATATTAAATTATCAAATATTAAATTATAAAGGTTTTATTATATTTTGTTTATCTAATTCTTCACTTTCGGCTTAATTTTTGTCATATGTACAACACATTTTTATATAGATAGAGACGGTGCAAACATTTGGAGCACCTGTAAGATTCTCTCAATCTTGAGTAGAAAACTGAAATAAAATTAAAAATTAAAAAGCAGTGGAGGAGAGGGTACACGCCTACACGAGATGGGATGGGGAGAAAAGGGGGTCTAAGGTAACTGTGCCTATATATAGTGAGCACGGAAAGTACTTGGACAGTTGAGTACATTAATCATAAATCAAATATTACTTCTAGTGGAGTTGATTTGGTGACCATATGGCTATTGTAAGGTTTCTACAAGCATCTCTGCTTGTTTTTTTTTTTTTTCAACTACTGAAGAATTATCACTCTGAAGTCCATTTATACGTATGTTTGTATGCACTGGATTTAGTTCATTTTTACATACTGGGACTGGAAATCAAGTAACGCTGAGCTAATTAATTAACTTAAGTACAAGTAATGTAAATGGAATTAAGTCAGACTCGAGGTATTTTTATTTTCACATGATGGCCTGAACTATGAAATCAAATGCATAAATTGTTTGTTAATAAGTATTTGCAAGATGAAGTTCAATACGTATA
The DNA here is from genome assembly GCA_018350135.1 of Citrus trifoliata. NCBI lineage: Eukaryota > Viridiplantae > Streptophyta > Magnoliopsida > Sapindales > Rutaceae > Citrus > Citrus trifoliata. The sequence goes on along the minus strand of CM031388.1, from coordinate 15,332,987 downwards.
TATTCAGTTCATGTAACGAGCATAGACATGCATATATATATATATATATATATATTTGCAGTTCAGGTGAAATGGCTAAAAGGGATTTCAGTTCGAACCCTTGTTCGGAAGTGGGAGGTTCGTTTTCAATACAAGTGTCAGAATTTGTTGAGAGCGAGAAAAGTTCATTAACTCGAGTACTTAAACAGCCTTCTCTTCACTTGCTTTCTGGTAAGAATGAGATAACCTTTAATTTTTTTTTTTTAATTTAGGTTACATAAAATTCAAGTTTTATAAGTTCAAAATTTTAACAGGGAAAAAGAGAAAACTATGCTGCAGTGAACGTTTACTGCTTTATAAGGCTGCACTAAAAGGAGAGATGAAGGAAATTGAAGGTTTATTTGAAAAGGATTATCGATCAATAATATGTGCGGCCATTACAGAGGGACATCAAACTGTTCTTCATGTAGCAACAGGAGCAAAACAAACTAGTTTTGTTCAGCAATTGCTGACTTTTATGGATCCAGAAGACTTGATGCTTCAGGACGAAAATGGCAACACAGCTTTTTGTTTTGCTGCTGCTGTAGGAGCTGTAGATATTGCTAATTTAATGCTTAAAAAGAATCCGAGTCTGCTGGGAATCAGAGGCAGTAAAAATATGCCACCGCTCTACTTTGCTGCTTTGTTTGGACAAACGGATACAGCATCATTTTTATTCCATAAAAGTGAAAAGGAACTGCCAACTGAGGACCGGAAAGTTATATTCATTACAAGTGTCGACACTGGTTTGTACGGTAAGTACCAAGACATATTCAGGCGATAAATTTCCATCTTTTAAATGTATAGCATGCCGAAGTAAAGCTTTAGCTCTGGTAGTAAGTTGCATTTTTTTGAGGTTCAAATGTTGAGTTCAAGTTTTAATAGGTGCATGAGTTACATTAATAACAAGTGTCCTCAATTTCATTATGCTTTAGTTTCGGGACATTAAAACAATAAATTCAAGAAGATTTAGCCAGAAATTCTTTTCAGGCTGAGCCAAAGAAACTTCACTTTATTCTAATTTCTATTCCTTTCGAAAGGTCTTTATTATAACATATATTTGAATAAAAGAAATTGCTAAAAAAAGTTCGAATAACATTTCATTGTGATATGTAAGAAAAATATGTATAAAGAACACAAATATAATTAAGCGCTATCAAAGTTGCCCTCAACAACACTTTAGAGTATAAGAGTGAATAGATTTTGGGAGTTATGATTGAAATAATCAAAATAAAAACAATAACAAAACTCTCAAGTAAGTGCATTAAATATTAAACTTTGAATGAATTTGAAAAATATCCTGTAATGTAAGCCCTAATTCTTTTTTTTTTTTAAGTACTAAAAGTAAAAAATATTAAAATGTACTGCTAAATTCTTTGGCTTTTACAAATTTGTGTACATGAGAGAAGAAAGAGGAAAATAAAGATTAAGAAATTAGGAAATGGATGTTGGGTCTACCTCCAAGAGCATGGTTGAGTCAGTAACAGCATGAAGTTTGTAGCCATGGACCACTCGGGCTCGATCTTTCTGATAATAAGGAGGAAAAATTGAAAAAAAAAACTATTTAGGTTTTACCCACCCCTTACTTTTTTTAAAAAAAAAAGGATGTTGGGTCCTAAAATTACAATAACAAAACCTCGAATAAATTTTGTAATAATTGAAAATCAAAGATAATTGTGTAAGTAGCTATAATTTGAAAAAGAGGGAGGTGAACTAATTTTGAAAACAATTCAAACATGTGTGTGAGGTTTTGTAAATTCGTAAATATATTAGTGGTAAAATTGGTAATAGCTGATAACTTTAGTGGCTTTAACAAAACAATTTCAAATATAGCCCAGCCTATCCTAGCCCACACTAACCTCTGCCTTGTTATATACTTATCTTTCATATTAATGTTCCCACTTTTCTGCCTAGCTATTTATTTATAATTTATGTTAGAGTAGTGATAAAATTTTAAAATTTTATTCAAAAATTTCATATCAAATGATATAGCATTCATTAAGTGGATGGTGAGATAACACAATAAATTCACTTGAAACTTAAAAAAAATCAACCACTCGATAAATTCTACATCACATTTCATATTATTTTTTATGAACATTAGAGATGTCTATGTCATTCTTTTTGTATTAGAGTAAAGGGTATATTTAGTTGATGGGGATAATGAGAAAAAATAAAGGGAAATAGATAAGGAATAATAATTCATTTGTTTGATTAGGGAAAAGTGACCTAATGCAAGAATTTAATTTTTCCACTCATGACTCATGGTTATGAAACTTAATTTCTTCCCGTTGTCGTGTTTAACTCTCTAATATTGTCCTTTTAAAGTTTTTAATTCTGATAATATAAAAATAGCAATAAAAGAACAAAAAGTTAGTCTGTCTCTGGCGAGTTACATTGTTTATATTGCTGGTATCATAGTAACCAAAATTTTGTGTATCGAAAGCAAGGATTGCAGTTTTAATATATTTATAGAATTTATGGGGAATTTGTAGTGTAAGTAAATCGTAGAGATTGCATAAATAAGATTTTCTATATTGCAATAGATATACTTTGGCACTTTCGGGTTTCGGATAAAATTAATTCGGGTGCATTGGCCAGATCTGGCGTTGAAATTGTTGAAGAATGACAGACAGCTAGCTCTAACTCATCATGTGAAACATGGAACGGCCTTGCATATGTTGGCTCGAAATCCTTTTCCATTTGCTGGCAGAGGTGGACTACTGAAAAGGCTTATTAACTCAAGTAATTAACCCTATTTGTTGATACTCCTTATAGTAATTTTTATTTTTAAACAAATTAATTATTTAACCCTATTTTCTCACTACCTTCTCGAGTAGTAAATCAAAGAAAGCTGCTTTAAAGTTACTCGGTCGAGCCCATGTCGCATGTATATAGTAGTAGTAGTTTTTTTTTTAACTATCGATTCCTAATCACTTGTTTCTCACCTTAGTCCTAGGAATAATGAAGTGCAGTCGAAATATTGAGCTGATGAATAATCAAGCCCTTGAACTAGTCAAATGTCTGTGGAAAGAAATAAATAGACAACAAGATGTGGATGTTGCGGAAGTGATCAGAAAACCTACAAACTTATTGTTCGATGCAGCTGAAGTGGGGAACTTTCGGTTCTTGGCTGAGCTCATTGGCTCTTATCCTGATTTTGTTCATGAATTAGATGAAAATGGTCACAGCATATTTCACATTGCCATTTTGAATCGTCATATGAATGTATTCAACCTAATCTACGAGCAAGGCTTCAATAAGCAGCTTTTAGCAACCTATTTAGATAGCTGTGGAAATAACATACTGCATCTGGCTGCAAAATATCGAACTCCAAGTCCATACAGAACCGTGTCTGGTGCAGCTCTAGAAATGCAAAGAGAGTTACTAATATATAAGGTAAAAAATAAAAATAAAAATTCATTTCCCAGTTTCCTAATTTTCCTATGATATTCGAAGCTAGCCTTTTGAAGATTCAATGCAAGTTATTATTTTTAATAATATTATTTTATAATGGCAGGAGGTTGAAATGATCGTGCAACCTTCTTACAGAGAAATGAAAAATTATGATGGAAAAACACCTAGAGAATTATTCACTGTGGATCATTTGGAGTTGTTGAGAAGAGAAGAACAATGGATGAAGAACAGAGCTAGTTCAAGCATAATTGTTGCAACACTTGTGGCTACAATGGCATTTGCAGCAGCCTTCATTGTGCCGGGTGGTAAGGATGATAAAACAGGATTACCCATTCATCTTAGAGAGAATTGGTTTCAGGTTTTTGCAATATCAGATGCAATCGCATTCTCCTGCTCTGTAATCTCCCTAGCTTTCTTTTTGTCCATCCTCACATCGCAATTTGCAGAAGATGATTTTCTCAAGTCGTTACCGCTTAAGCTGCTGGGTGGACTTTCGGTGCTCTTCGTGTCCATTGTATTCGTGTTGGTAGCTTTTTTCTCAACCCTTTTCTTAGCTTATGATCACGGAGTAAATTGGATCGTTGTGCCTTCGGGCCTAGTTTCATTCGTGCCAACGGTTGTAATTGCTCTGCTTCAGGTTCCTGTTTTGAAGGATATATTTTGTTCAACATGTTGTCCTAGTTTAGCCACGTAACCTATCTTTGTTAGAAAAGTCGAACCTGTAAACTAATGTGAATGAAGTAGTGGAGTTTTAATTTCCATTATACAATGTTCATTAAATTGTTTGTCCTTGGTGCAATTTTCTTTCTCTTTTTTTTTTTTTTAGTTGAACTATTTGCATCTCCTTAAAAATTTGTTAAAACTCCAGTTGTGTATTTATATTTTCACCCATAATTGAAATTACCTAGAAAGACATTAAAGGAAAAAAAATCGCTCATAATTTGATTCGAGTGAAGACTCCTTGCTGTCAAAAAAGAAAAAAAGGAAAGAAAAAAAAGGGAACGAAGACTCCGTACAGCTGTAAAACTCTGAAGAATTTGCAGTAAGAATTTTTAAAACTGTGAGCACCGCCATAAGGTTTAGGTAAAGAGATTCCAGTAACTCTATGTGAATGTGAGCTTGGACTCACCATCGCTGAACTATTAGAGCGGTGCATAGGACTCTTTAAAGATTGTTTCTACTGGAATTTAAAAAAAAAAAGTTACATGAGTTTAGTTTGAGTAAGAAGTCTACCGTCACTGGGGATTGATGATTTTTTTTTTATTAATTAGGTTTATTTTGAGAATCAATGGGGTGTCATAAAATCATATAATTATTTTTTTTAATATTTTAATGGAGTTAATTGAGAAAAAGGGTTAATTGGGAAAAATGGGTTTTAAGAGTTGTCTAGGAGGGTGTTAATAATTCCACCACTACAACAAAAATGCCTTTTACCGAGGGAAGAAATCCCTAGGCAGTACACGATTTCCCTCACTAATTACTATTTCCTAGTGAAATTTTCCATCAGCGTCCGTTGTGAAAACGCTTGTCGTTAAAGGCGCAAATCCCACAAGCCCTCCAGAAAATTATTTTTTACCAAGGGAAACGTTCCTCAGTAATATGAAAAAGATTCGTCGGTATAATTTTTAGGACGATGAGATAAAAATATTTCCTAGGGAAGATTTTATTGGTAATAGTTTATTGCAGACAAAAAATTTTGTGGGTAACCCTATTAGTTCGTCGTAAAATAGTATACCTACAAGTTCTAATTTCTCAGTAATGAGCACAAAAACCGTAAGTTATATATGTACTAACGAGGGAATTTTTCCCTCAGTAATAAGACTAAATTCGTAGATGCAGTTGTTAGCTAGAAATTTTTTTCCTCAGTAAATAAAATATTTCCAAGGGAATTTTGACGTCAATGGAAATACATTCTCGTCGAACCTAAATACCAACGAATTTTGTTGATTGGTCGCCCTCGGCATTAAGTGATTGGAGATATACATTAATCCCTTGGAAATTATTGTTTTCCCTTGGAAATGTAATTTCATGATATTGAGTTAAATATTAAATGATTTTTAAAAATAGATTATTTATTTCCTTTGTCATTAATTAAGCCATTCATACTTAAATTGGATAAGAATGTACCTAAATTTGATGGAAGTCATAATAGTATTAACACAATCATCTAAAGTTGTTTAGTCATTGTTCAACCATATACAAAATGATTCATCTTCATCAGCTGTTGTCAGGATTAATTAACAAAAAGTTACATTGCATATTCTTACTTCTTCAACATTCCATCAAGTATTTGAATCATCACTTGCAATTTGTTCTTCATCTTCATCTTCTCCAATATTATCCTGCATAATTTTAAAACCATATTTTGTTACTCTACAATAATTAAAGAAAGAAAAAGACATTAACATGACTCAATTATAGCTTTTCAAATTTGGGATTTAAAAGTAATATGAGGCATTTATTTAATTTGGGATTTGAAACCTCATGGCACTGTTTAACTTCATAAACAAGATCACACATGTATTGAAACCAGATCTAATGGACAAACTCAAAACAAAGACCAAATTGCAACAAGACCACCCAGTTGATTGACAGGGTGAAAGAGAAAGAGGGGGTTGCTAACTCTAATCGGTACAAGTTTCTTATAAGCATTCCTAAGCTTTGTTGCAGTAAATTCCTTATTCAATCCCAACATTGCATAAAATTCACCACTTTTTTCTTCTCCATTAGCTATTCTTGATACTTATATCATAAACTAGACCAAACCGATCCAAAAACACAATCTTTTTCCTTTTGTTGTCGACAAACACAGCCGAGAAGCCAAAAGCACAAAAAAGAAATCACGTAGGCTTTTATTGTGTTAAATAACGCAAATATCAAGCCTATAGCTTTGGCTTAGCTTTGAGACTTAAACTACATTTTTGTGAAATACATGAAACCTTAACATTAGCTGTCATGTGTTGGAGAAGAGAAGAAGGATGAAATTGGAACAAACAGAAAATTCATATCTCTATTTCTTTCCTTTAGCTTTTTGTTCTCCCCCACCCCTGCTGTAAACTAAGGCTGGAGAACTCTCTAGAAACCAGCCATTTATATATAACATTTTTTTATCAGCCATTGTTCACTTAGTGTATTTGCAAACTTCCATTTACCATGCACATATGTTAAAAATAAATCAAGTCACACATATTCCCTCAAATATGTGTTTCCCACCTTTTTCAACCATCAATCTTTAATAACATTATGAAAATATCATTATCAACAAGAATACCATAGTCTGGCAATTATTATCAAGGGCCCTTGAAAGTAAAGCAACAATACTAAAGTAGATTCATGACAACAATACTTAGTAAGATGTTTATTTATCAACAATAAATTTTCATAATAACAAGTTTTACTCTTGAGTAAGAGAGAGGGGTAAAGAGAATAATCATACCTTATTAAACTCTTGTTGGATTCTCGATTGAGACAAAATAAATTCATTTTCTCTTCCATTTTTTTCATTTGCTCTTTCACATTTCTAAGCTCACTTAATTCTTCTTCCATTTTCTATACTTTTAGCTCCAATTCTCTCCTTGGTATCACATGAATATCCTTATGACTCCCTTCATCTAAAGAACGGTAAACATCATTTGGTTTCATACCTACACCCAGTTGAAACCATAATTTGTTATCAAAACAAAAATGCACAAATGGAGTCCAAACAAATTAAGTACTAACCTAATATTACTAACTTGAAGCTACATTATTTTTTGTAATAAAAGACTCAATTACATTTATAATAATACCTCCCCAGCCCACAACTCGACATCTCTTAGGTGGTCCCACTATTTAACGATAAATAGCCAAGCTGGACTTTTCCGCACCTTCACTTTGATTCAAAGATACCATGTTCTCCTGCAAATTTTGAATGTATTTTTGATACATAAAATTAAAAAAGGCAAAAATAAATCACAAGTAAACTAAGTATGTCCATGCAATTCCTTTGCATGGTCACTTGCCCAGTCACCATTGCTTTTGACATGAAACTTTCTGAAGCATTCAATTGGATTAAGTTAAACTCTTGATACATCTAACTGAAATTAAATAAAAAATTAGGGTATAAAATAGACACCAGCTCATTCACACATATGTATGCATTTTTCTAGTCTTTAAATGTTGAAAACTCATCAAAAACTTTACCAGATCTTTTCTACACATAGCCATAAGAACTGAACCTATTGTATAAGCAGTGCGCTTCAATGATCGATTACCCTTGTTTAACATACTTTTTTTCTGCACGTTATTCAATAATGAAACCATTAGGATATATCTTGTATGTTAGTTAAAACTAAAAAGAAAAAAACTTCCCCATATTACCTTCTGATTCTCATTCGTCCACTTATCAACCATTTGTCTCCACACAATAGGTGGTACACAATCTGGATTATGAGTGTAGCGCTCTCTAGGTGATTTATACTTCTCAAAAATACCATTTCTCAACCCTAACATTCAATCTAGATAGTGAGATTTTACACATTTTCGGACAGCTTCTTTAAGTTCTTCCTCAGTACATGTATAAATAAATCCCACATTCTTAAAATTTCCAAACAATCTATCAAATGCTTCTTGTGGATATTCAGAAAATGTTATCCAAGGTCCTGAGATACACTCATGGAAAATAATAGAAATTTCTCAAACGACTTTCGTAGTTATGATCCTAACATATTAAACCATTATACTTATTAGTTAACTATGCATAAAAATAGATTAAAGTTTTCTTATAAATCTAATAATAGCATATGAACATGTAAATGTATATTTCATGTATAATAACCTACCAGCATATATTTCCACTTCTATATTTTTGCCTTTAGGTACACCTTTAGTTTTCCCACGACCTTTCCTTTTATTTCTAACTAAAAAGAGTACAAAATAAAAATTCTAGTGTTTACAAATAGTCAATTAACTTATTTTTCATTATATGACAATCTTTTTCAATTCATTTAAATAATTACTTGCATCCATTTTTTAAGATTCTGTGCTAGAAACACAAGCTTCACCATTTTGATGTTGCGCCTCACTGTTTTGATGTTGCACAGGAAGCAAAATATCTGATGCAATGTTGTTAGCCCTAGAAGTTCTTGCAACATCATTATTATTACTGTTGATCATATATTGATCTAAAGTGTTGCCAGCAGTCACTAATCCATTGCTTTTCTTGCCCATAATTGCCAAGTATCTGCATTTTCAAAATATAAGCCATTACCAACAAGAACAATAATAGACAATAACATTCACATGAAAAAAAAAAGAGAAGTGACTAGTAAATAGCTCCAAGCAAAAGAAATAAATTAAAACAATCAAGAATAATAATTATAATGAACAACAGCCAATGTCTGAATTTTTTTTAACTTACTTATATATAATGGAAAAAAAAAAAATTAATTCATTCCAGAGCCATTTGAATCTCTTCTTCCTGATATGGTTCTCCTTCATTATTAGGCATCTCATAAAAGTTACGAGGCTTTGTCTCAATTACAGTACCCCATGTAGGATCTTTTATCACTCTCACATAGTAAGCTTGTTGTGCTTAGGATGCCAACACAAATGGCTCTTGAGTGCTGAGCTTTCTTGACATGTTAAGAATAATTTTACCATGACGATCTCTCTTAAATCCAATTCCTTCTCGAACTGTATCAAACTCGTTACAGTTAAATAATACAACTTTATTCCATTCATTGTGATAAAGTTCAACAATTTCTTTCAACACTCTATAATAAGGCACTGCAACACTTTGATTATCACTTCTCACTACAACTCCATAGTTTTGAGTTTTTCTTGTTTCATCATGTTGTATTGTGTGAAACCTAAATCCATTTATATTGTAGCCCGAACAAAATGTTGCTCTTTTTCGAGGACCATGAGCTAAGTAAGCATGTGCTTATTAGCTTGCCCTTCATTATAAAGTTTTAAGATCTACAAATAGAATGACATAATAAGATGTCACAATTACAAGTTATGCTGAAAGTCACAAGTCTTTCAATTATTATGTAAAAAATAGTTTTTACGTTTTCTTTAAACCAATTAATAAATTATTGTCTATGTGCCTCTTTTACATTTCTAACACCTGAATTCAACAACATATTTTTGTGTTCCCTGTAAGCAAATAAACTTTTTTAAGTAAAGTTGAAAACATTTTATCATGACATTAATATTAATATTAGCCTAAGATTTCATCTTACTCAATAAATGGGAGACATCCATCATAATTTTGAATCATATAAAGTGTCGCAGTATTGTAAAGAGCATGACTCAATTCCCTCACATGTAAGTTCCTATACGATTGCCCTGGTGTAGAAAAAATGGATAATGTATCTGTAGAGAGCTTACCTCCATCATAATTTCTCTCTTGTCGATTAAATTTAGTTTCCACACTGTGAAGGTAGCGAGAGCAAAAGGTTAAGCACTCATCAGCCAAGTCACCTTTTGCAATGGAACTTTCAGGACGAGCTTTGTTGCAAACATATCCTTTAAGCTTATGTAAAAACCTAGAAATATTTAAATTATATTGTAAGCTTATTTTATTAAAATAGAGTCAGTAAAAAAAATTAATTGGACATTACCTTTTTATTGGGTACATCCACCTATATTGCAGTGGACGAGCAACCTTTGTTTCCCAAGCCAAGTGAATCGGCAAATGTATCATTATATCAAAAGAGGCTGGAGGGAAAATCCTTTCTAACTTGCAAAAAGTTACAACAATTTGACTTTCAAGTTGATCTAACTCATTTTCTTTCAATACTTTAGCACACAACTCTCTAAAAAAATTTCTTAGCTCAATTAATGTATCAGATACATGTTTAGGCAAAATATCACACACTAGTAGTCGTAACAACCTTTCTAAAAATACATGACAGTCATGTGTCTTCATGCTGGAAATTTTGTCATCCTTCACATTAACACATCGTGACAAATTAGCAGAATAGCCTTCAGAGACTTTTATATCAGACAACCACTGCAAGACACTTTTCTTCTCATCATTTGTCAAAGTATAACAAGCAGGGGGTAACATAATTTCTCCATCCACCTCAATTGGGTGAATTTCCTGCCTTATCCTCATTTCTTTCAAATCCAACCGAGCATTTAAAGAGTCTTTGCTTTTTCCTTCAATGTTCATAATAGTGCCAAGCATAATGTCACACATGTTTTTCTCAATATGCGTAGCATCTAAACAATGACGCAACAACAATGTTTTTCAATATGGCAATTGGAAAAAGATGTTATGTTTCTTCCAATTATGTTTCTTCTAAAAATAAGCAATTATTTGCTTTTTTCTAGCCTTTCCAAATGTTATAGGTCTCAAACCTTCAAGTTCATTTAAAACTTCATCACTTCTTGACGCTTTGGTACAGCTCTTTTATTTATCTTTCAATCAAATTGCATCTTTTGATCCTGCCACAAATGATCTTCTGGCAAAAATCGTCTATAACCCATGTAGTGTAGTTTGTAACCATTTTTTAACCTATGAGATGAGGTCCCTTTATTGCAACTTGGACATGCTAACTTTCCTTTTATACTCCAACCGAACAGATTAGCATATATAGGAGAGTCATTAACAGTCCACATGACTGCTGCTTTCATTTGGAAATTTTGGCTTTTTGAGACATCATATGTATCTACACCACTATCCCATAATGTTTTCAACTCATCAATTAAAAGCCTTAAATATACATCAATATCATTTCCTGGGCCTTTCAGTCCTGGGATAAGTAATGTCATAAATATATATGGTTATTTCATACTCATCCAAGGAGGAAAGTTGAATGGAAATAAAAGAACCGGCCAAGTATTGTGCACAATGTTCATGTTTCTAAAAGGATTAAACCCATCAGTAGCCAACCCCAACCTTACATTTCGTGGATTAGATGCAAAGGACTCGTGTGTTTTATCAAAAGCCTTTCAAGCCTCACAATCTATTGAATGCCTTAACAACCCATCTTTCACACGATTTTCAAAGTGCCATCTCATGTCTGCAGCAATTTTGGATGACATGAATACTCTTTGAAGTCTTGGCGTTATAGGAAAGTAGCGCAAGATTTTCCATGGAACCCTTTTAGTAGATCCTTTAGCACATTTTCCTCTAGGCTTCCATCTCGAATCTCCACAAACCAGACATTGAGATAGTTGTGCATTTTCCTCGTAATAAATAACACAACTATTTTGACATGCATAAATTTTCTCATAATGGAGACCAAAGTCTTTTACAATTTTCTTTACCTTATAGTTGGAAGTAAGCATCTTTTCACACATTGAAAACACATCTTTCAATAGCTCCAACAACATGTTGAAAGATTTATTGCTCTAACCATTGATGTATTTAATGTGCATCAATTTGACCACAAAGGATAAGTTGAAGTACTTCTCACAATTTAGATAAAAAGACTCTTCAACCACTTTCACCAAATTAAAGAACTTTTGTGCTTCCTCATTAGGATCTTGAGAAAAACCTTTTTGGATCAAGTTATACATCTCATTTTGCTGAATATTCTCATAATTTTTATTGTTATCATCAGCATCCCCATTAGGGTCACTATCACTATCACTATTCTCCCCATGGCAATACAAAGCAGTATAATCACGACTTATCCCTTCCTCTAATAGATGTTTGTGTGCTTCACTTCAAACCCTTCTATACCTACTACTACATTTGACACACGGACATAATATTTTCATATCCTCTTCTTGAATATGACGATACACATAATCAAGAAAAGATGGTACTCCATTGTAATAAGCCATTGTTGACCTTGGCAATTGCATCCAAGATTTATTTAGTGGCATCTTACTAACAACCTTGACAAAGAAATTAATATAAACATTTCATAAACTGCAGAAACAATTGACAAAGAAATCAAGTAGGGTAAATGTGCTTTCTTCTCTATGATAAACATTTCATAAACATTTCAACTGAGAAATTAAGATAAACATTTCATAGAAAACATTTCAAGCAGGGCAAATGTGCGTAATGTGCTTACTGTTCTAAAGAAATTAAGATAAACATTTCATAGAAAACATTTAGTAAACAAAAAACTTAAGATAAACATTTCATAAACATTTCAACCTTGACAAACAAATCAAGTAGGGCAAATGTGCTTACTGTCCCAAGGTTACAAAACTGCAGAAACAGTTGCCGGTTCTTACAGTTTTGTGCTCTAAACTTCATAAATAATAGCATCAATATGCTTGTTGTTTTTTCTACTATAAAACTATAGAAAAAGTTTAATCTTTCTGCCCAAAAGTGCAAAAACAACAAGCATATTTGTGTAGCTATTTTTGTTGTTCAAAAGTGCAGAAACCACGGCTGATTTTACTGTGCAAAGTGCAGAAACACCAGTTGTTTCTGCTGTGCAAAAGTGTAGAAACAACAGTTGTTCCTGCCATTCTAAAATGCAAATACAGCAGCTATTTCGGTCATTTTAAACTGCAGAAACAGCAGTTGTTTTTGCTGTGCAAAAGTGCAGAAATAGTTACTATTTCTAATGCTGAAAACTGTAGATACAGTAGCAGCATGCTTGTGCAGTTTTGAGCATTAAACTATAGAAACAATTACACATTTCTGAATGAGAGAGGACAACTCTTAGCATGTTTAGGAAATTTTAAATTCAAAATGTCTTAACTCTATTTGGCAATATATTTTATCTACTTGTTTCATGTAGATATAAATTATAAAGAATGAAAATATATTGCATAACTTGTGAATGTTGGAACATCAATATGATATAAAAATGAATAGCACAAAACAAAAGCTGAAAATCTAACACTTTACCCAAAAGTCATAGGAAGTTCAACATAAGTCACGAGCAATTGGAAGACATATACCTAAGTTATCAGAGGCTTTCCGAGCACATTGTGAGAATGACAGGAGTAAGCTTTTCTAAGTTTTACTTCAATTCTTGATAAGCTGCCAAAAAAAAAAAACCAATGTAAGATTTATAGAGCAAACAAATTTCATAATAGCTTTGAACTATTATAATAAAGTATTTTAGAACGACGAGATTGTCTACAGTTCAAAAAATCCAAAATTTGTCCAGCTTGAACACCATTAAAATCAAGAAAACAATTTTTAACATCTGATAGGTCCTCAACTTGTCCTAAAAACTGAAAATTTGATTAATCAACCTAACGAAATTAAACAAAAATCTTAAAAATTCAAGTGAAAAGCTAAAAAAATATAATAAAAATTAATTAACTAGAGATTGATGTAACAATAAAAGAAATAAGAGTATGAAGTATCAAAATTAGTTGAAGGTGCTAACCTAACTGCCGACTCTATGATCAACCTCCATTTATTTTGATTTTAGGGGAAACAAAAGAAAAGAAGGATTTTGGCCTCTGGCTCATTCGTGAAAAAGAAGATTTTGACTTTTAGTAAATTGGTGAAAAAGAAGGATTTTGGCTTTTGGTAGATTGGCTTAAAAGAAGGATTTTAGCTTTTGGAAAATTGGGCAAACTCTGAAATAGACAAGGGGAAGAAGGACCGGGAGACTTTTGCCCCCTTTTTTTTTTTTCTTTTTTTGGTGGTATATTAAAATCTTTTTAACCTTTTCTTTTTTTTTTAGCATTTATATATTACTATCAAATTAATGTTCTTTTTGTAGCATTCAAAATGTGCAGTGTTAATTAATTTTTTAAATACCATTTAAAATATGATACTAATTGAAGATTAATTATAATAAAAAATAATAAAATGCTATCACTTGTCAATTAAAAAATGTTACTATTTGTAACAATTTTTTTGTAAGCATTTGTTTATTGTCATCAAATTATTGATCCTATCGTAGCATTCTATAAGTGCTATGTTAGATAATTTAATAGCGCATTTAAAATTTTCTACTAATTGAAAAATAGTACAACAAAAAAAAGAATGTTATTATCTAGAAAACTAATTGTAGAATTTGTTTTTTGGCGAAATGTAACCATATGGGAAAAAGAATGATACTATATCATGTTATCAAAAGTGATATTTGTCGTAGTGTGCTCGAGAATCATTAAAGACATCTAACATATTTAGCATATAAATTAAGTTCCTTCTGGTTTAGAAAACAAATAGCAAAGATGAAGGAATGTACGAACATCACGTATTCTCTGTAACAATATAATCTTATTCTATCTATCTTGGGAAACGAAAGGTATGGAAATAACTATGATAAAAGAAATCCAATATATAAAATTGATGAAGAAAATCTGCTACAGTTATATTTTGTTGCTTCAAACAGGAAGTGTCTTCATAAATTTAATATGCAGCAGGTAAGGAATTTTTACTGAATTGTGAATGGTTTTCTTTCTTTAACAAGCTCTAATATTTCTTGCTAATGAGGAAAAAGAATGATAGTGACTAAAAGTTGTAAACTAAAATTCCAAATACAATGCATTTAACTAAAGAGACAAAAGTTGTAAACTAAAATTCCAAATACAATGTGTTAACTAGAGAGACAACGAATTAGTGAGGGGTTTTTGGTATCTTCGTAAAATTAGATCAAAAATTTAAAAAAATTCTTAATTTTCGAGGGATAATTGAATCCGTCGGTAAAATTTTTGGCGTGTTAATGGCGGGAAATGTGATTTCTTTTACTGAGAGACATTTTCCAACTTTTCCGAGGGATAGCAACTCTAGGTAATTTGGTTTTTTTTTTTAATTACCAACGAATTTCAAAATCCCTTGGAAATATTTAACTTTAACAAGGGAATTTTCTATTCATTTCCAAGAAACATTGATATCGTTGGTAGAAAATTTTGGCGCACAAAAATTTACCGAGGGAATTTTTCTACTTTTCCGAGGAATAATGACTGTAGTAAACACTACCAATTTTTTCTTTTATTATTGACGGATTTAAAATTCCCTTGGAAATATACAACTTTAATGAGGGAATGTGTTGCTTATTCCGAGAAATATTGATGATGTCGGCAGAAAATTTTGGCGTAATAGCTTTGCGCGAAAAACTATTACAATACCGACGACTTATTTTCTATTTTTCCGACGATAAAAAAAGTGTAGGTTATATTGTTGATTTTTCCAGCATTTACTTACGGATTTCAAATTCCCTTGGAAATATACATCTTTAACAAGGGAATGCTCTGCTTATTTCCAAGGAAATCGGTGCCCTCGGTAATAATAAGTTTACTTTTATCGGATTGCCTACGAACAATAAATATCCGTAGGAAATTGTATCTTTAGCGAGGGCTTTTTGTTTCCCTTGGAAAAATGTGGTCGAAACTACCCATTTTTATTGTAGTGCACTCTTTTTTTTTTTAAATAATTAAATTTGAGTGATAGATTTAATTGGATGGTGGCATGCAAACCTATCGAAACAGAGCGGTGATTTTTAACTTCTCAATTTTTATAAGCAACCCCACTTTTCAATTAACCTTACCTATTTTCAAAATTATCCTCATTGAAAATTAAAAATAAATATTTGTTTTTTAACTTCTCTCTCCCCCCCCCCCCCCATTTCCCCCTTATGCACTTTATGAAGGACAAAACAATGATGATCTAAAGCAGCTAATGAGTGTTGGTTGAGGATAGCTTGTTGGGAAATTAGTTGTTGATTGAATGAATTATGCGTGAATAGTGATAAAAGGCCATGTTTATAGGTAAAGTAATGGGTGAAACTCTAATCCTTATGATTAAAAGAAACATATCCTTATATTGTTGATCTAAGTGCATATTCAATATATAATTAACGGGATATCCAAAAGTGTACATTTTGATCCTTGAACATAGAAGCGAATCACAACGAGATTATGTCACCGTCAATTTGAACAAAGACCTAGGATAATCACAAGGAAAATCCTCATGTTACCACTACAAGAAAAAAAAAAGTACATACAATGACAGTCCTCTCTGTGATGGTTTTTGGTCTAGAGGCCTACTACAGTAAAATCATGATAGATTCATTTTTTGTCATGAATTTATGACATATTTTTGTTGGAAATATTGTCCATCAAGAAACTATGATAGACTGGTGATATATTTTTTGGCTATCAAGAATGCATGTCTAATTTTTTATGTTGACTTTAATTGTGCAGTCTTGACTTTATTTTTAAAAATATTTTATTACCATAAAAAAGTGAAAGTCGTCATTTTTGTTAAAAAAAAATTAAATTATAATTAAAAATTGTAAAAAAAATAAAACATTGTGTTTTGTAAAGGGGGAAACATTTTTGTGAGGAGGGAGTTGAAAATTTTTCTAAGTCTTGAGAAATCTTCAAACACATCATACTAGCAGCAAACCCTCGAAGCCTAGCCATAGGAAATTAACAACACCCAAACACTAGTCGTTCAATGCGGTTCTCATTGTTCATGTCTGCCATTGTTACTCAATCATCTTTCTTTATTGCGTTGAAATCAGTCTCAGTCAAAACCCAGATTGGAATGAGAACAACAGCCATAGCAGTTTTGTTGATTGAAAGAAACCCAATCATTTTCTGTGAAAGAAGACCTAAATCGTTGTTGCCGAAGTTGAAACCCCAGCCTCTTCATACCCTTTTAGTGAGTCATTGTTGTATTTGCATGCATTTAATTTTGACTATTCATTCTACTTTTATGTAAAGTAGTAAATGATTTCTAAAAACTTAAAATGTATTTACATGTATTAGATAGATTTCAGTAATTAATTTACTAAATAATTTCCAAAGAAAATACTCTGTAAAAATAGTTTGAGTTTTGTTTTGAGTCGTAATCATGCATGGCATAGTGTAATTATATTACTGGGCACTAAAATTGTGTGATAAAAATTTACATAAGCAATATTGAATGAACCATGTAGCATATTGTAGCCTTGTAGTTATAACTGATACAAAATATAAGTTCATGCATCTCTATTTGATTTTGTTTTCTTATTTTAGGTAATTTTGATATTGAAGCTTCGTTAAGTTGAGTGAGTGTTAATGCATGAATTTAGACGAGATAATCTGTAAGTTATATGTCTTTATGTTATAATAACTAATTCTTTAAATATTGGCTTGAATTAACTGTAGCAAAGGCTAAGGAGGGATTCTTAGCAAATGATTTTGTTATATAAAATTGAGGGATTCTTACCTCTTATAGTCATGTACCTATGCATGTGGTGCTGATGTTGTAATTGTTGTTGTCTTCAGTCATAATAATAGCTTGTCAACAATAAATAGCTATGATTGCTTCATAAATTTGATAGTCCAGTGTTATTGAATTGTTGAAGGTTTTGTATTAAAGTACTTGAAGCTTTTCTTTATGTTTGCTTTCATTTTTGTTCTACTGATGTATATTATTTGAAGTTGTAGTTTATCCAAGTTTTGGTATTCTATCAACTGATCATTCAAAATATATTTCAGTAATAAATATTATTGTTGGATTTGCACTTGGAATTAGATACAACAACAGATTGTTGTGTATAATTGGTAAGTTCCATTTCTTATCCTCTATTATTCGACTTTTTATTTTTGAAGTTGTTATACACTCGCTTAAAATTTACATATATTTAAATTTATAATTATGATTTTATATAATTTGTTTATTGTGGCCATGACATATTCATTGTATTTATATTATAATAGGAGGGTAAACTATTGGAAATTATGAATTTTGATTTATTGGCTTTCTTGGTTACTGCATTTGTAAGTTTGAAAATTGTTTATGGACCATGACCATACTTTTCTATTATGTTGTTTCTTTAATAAAAAAAAAAAACACTGTATAGGCTGAATTGTGTTTAACTTTTTTGGCCTCATGTAGATTCATTTTTTTTTGTTTATTTCACGTGGGTTCTATGACATTAGAAAATCATTCTGACTTTGTTGTGTTCTTTTTTTGTTTTATGAATATGCCAGGAACATTAATTGTTAAGCTAGAAATGGATAAGTCTTGGATTCACTATAAAATGAAAATGGTGTCAAATAATTTATACAATTTTCTACAAAATTTGTTGGAGGTAGTAGTGTCATTAGGTATCCATGCCTTGATTGTGGGAATTTATCGTTTGAAACACTTACAACTATAAAAGATCATTTATATATGTATGGTTTTTATGTGAAATATGACAATTAGTTTTAGCATGGGAAGGAGATTTGTCAAAGTCGTTCTCCCAAAAAAGAAAAACATTTTGAGCTATAAAATATAGAGTTTGACAATAGTAATGAGTAAGAAATGGTTAACGATGCTTATAAGGGTTGTTATGGGGACCCTAAGGCACTTATAGAGATACTAGAACAAGCTAAGAAACCTTCGTACTCAGGATGCACAGAATTTAATAAGTTAGGTTTTTAATGAAATTGTTCAATGTGAATGGTAGATTTGGGTGGTCTGGCAATAGCTTTATTGTATTGTTGAGTGTTTTAGCAGATGGTTTGCCTGAAAATAATGAAATTTCAACCTCTATATTTGAGGTAATTTACAGGAAAGTGGTTCCTGCAAAGGTTTTATGATATTTTCCTCCTATACCTAGGTTTAGGTGCATGTTCCAATCATCAGAAATTGTAAGCACTTGACTTGGCATGCAAATGAGAGGGTGGTTGATGGTAAACTCTGACATCCGACTAACTCACCATATTAGAAGATAGTAGATAAGAAATGGCCAACCTTTGCATCCAATCCTCATAGCTCTCTTAATAGTACATATAGCTGCTGGCCAATAGTTCTTATAACTTATAATCTTCCACGATGGTTGTGCATGAAACTAAAATTCATGATGTATTCCCTCTGGATTTTTGGTCCTCAACAATCGGGTAATGACGTTGATGTGTGTTTGTAACCTCTTATGAAGGATTGTAAACTTTATAAGATATTAGGTGGAGGCATATGATGCCTACATAAATGAGTACTTTAATTTGTGAGCTATGTTACTATGGACAATAAATAACTTTCTAACATATGGAAATTTAGCAGGATGTACCATTAAAGGGTATCATGCCTATCCATATTGTGGTATAGAAACACCAAAATATATACTTAAACATAATGGTGAAAATGCATAGAATGGGAACTGGCGTTGGCTTCCTTGTGGTCATGAATTTAGGTTCTAAGCAAAAACCCTTTAAAAATAGTGTATGTGATGATCCCCTCTGAAACTATTCAACAGGGATGACATTTTCTGACTGGTTGAATCTATTAATAATAGATGGAGGAAAAGCAATAGCAAGAAGCGCAAAATTCAAAACAATGATGATCTTGTATGGTAAAAGAAGAAATCCATATTCTATAATTTAGGAGTAGTTGGAAGTACTTACTTGTCCATCATCAATTAGATATTAAGCATATTGAAAAGAATGTGTGTGAGAGCATTTACAACACATTGTTGTATATTCTTGGAAAGTTTAAAGATTGACTGAAGTCAAGGATGGATCTCATGGAAATGAAAATTTGGGCAAATTAGCACCACAATTTAAGGGAAACTACAATCGTGCATGGCTTGCACCTACTTGTTACACCTTAACTAAAGAGGGAAAAGAAAGGTTTTGTATAGCTTTGAAAAGTATCAAGGTTCCTACTAGATACTCTTTAAATATTAAGAATCTTGTGTAAAAAAAGGACTTTAAACTCCAGGCTCTTAAGTCATATGATTGCCATATTCTTATATAGCAACTTTTTCCAATTATCATAAGGTGTGTGTTGCCAAAACATGTCAAAGAAGCTATCATTAGGTTATGTTTCTTCTTTAATTTGTTGTGTGCAACTTGGTTGATGTGACAACACTAGATGAATTAGAAAAGAACCTTAAAGAGATTCTATCCTTGCTCAAAAAATTTTTCCACTTCTTTTTTTGACATAATGGTCTATCTTATTATTCACTTAGTCAGTGAAATTAGGTGCTGTGGCCCCATGTATCTTCGATGGATCTATCCTTTTGAGCAATACATGAAAACTATAAAAGGTTGTGATTGAAATTGTAACTGTGCTGAGGATTGTATAGCAGAGAGTTATGTTGCGTAAGAAACATTTAAATTTTGTGCAAAATACATGAAAAACATGCCCACAATTGGGTTCCACCTAGACATGTGCAAAATTTAAAAATCTACAAGCCCATGAGTAGTGAACAAATAGTGGAAGTTGATCGAACTTCATTAGATCAAACACTTTTGTATGTTTTGTATAACACTGAAGAGGTTTAGCTATACCTAAGCTGATGTTATCTAACTTGTGTTATTTAACTTTATTGCTATCAAGTTTTGGTAGTTTAAAAACCTAAGAAATTTTTTCTTTGTAACTGATTTTTAATTGATTGGCTATACCTTTGCATATGGATTGGCTATAACTTTGCCATCCATAAAAAAATCAGAAGTGGTTGCAAGATGAACATAACCGAACATTTGTAAATTAACTAACATAAAAGATTTTTAAGGAACTAAATTATAATTAATTTAATTTTTCCTTTCAGTTTCAGTTTGTGCCTATTTAACATTATGTTCCTGTCTATTAATAATAGTCAAATGTATTGATAGAGAACGATGTTTTATAAAAAATCCATTGGTAATCACAAGGGTCTTGTCCGTATATTTTCTAACACCTAGTTATAACATAAATGGTTTTCGCTTTGTTACACAAGATTGAGAATTAAATAGAGTTACTCAAAATAGTAGAGCATCATTGGTTGCACAAACAATTTCAGTCGCAAGTTTGAAACATAAAAATCTTGTCACTTCTATCATCACATACTGTGGAGTAATTAGAGAGATTTGGGATCTAAATTATGTTATGTTTAAAATTCCAATGCTAAAGTATGACTAAGTACATACCAAAGAGAGAATTATAAAGGATAGGTTAGGATTTACTTTAGTAGACTTGCAACGATTAGGCCATAAATCTTATCTATTTATTTTAACTTCTCAAGTCAACCAAGTTTTTTATGTACCTAATTAGATTGATAGAAAGTGGTTAGTTGTATACCAAATGCCTAGAAGAGGCAAACCCACATAAAGAAGTAAATATGTAACTAAATACCCTTCATTTACCACAGAATTTCCAAGTGCCAATAACATAAACTCTCTTGATTATGATGTTGTAATCTACGCATGCTACAACAAGAAAGGAATTCGGATTGGACATTGAGTATTTTTTGTGTTTGTTTACTTATGCAATCTATTGAGTAGGAGAAAATGATATATGTTAAGGTTCATGCAAGAAGTATTTTATGTTATATGTTCTTATTATTTCATTTTTTATTTTTGGTAGTATTTATACATTAATATGTCCTCATTATTTCATTTTGTTTTACAATTATGTTATTAATTATGGATAAAGGAAAAAATTCCATTGAGAATTATTCGCCTGGGCAATTTGATTCCCATTTTTATAAGTTTTTTATAAGCAATATGATGGATCTGCTAGTGAGAAAGTAGAATACCGTGAGGCACTTATCTATAAAGGATATGATCTGCAACCCCTATGGTTGATCAGGTCCTTAATATTGAGAAGTTAGGAGGTGGTAATGATTATAAACCTGAGAGCAATAAGTGAAGCAAGGGTGGACTGTTCGATCAAAATAAAAACAAGAAGAGGAAGAGAGCTAGAAAGCTTGTGGTCAAATACAATAGCCTTAGTGTTTTAGTTGGTGTAGAACCTACTAAGTTGTTTATGTATATTGGTGTTTTGGCTCGTACATCAATTTCAATCCTCTACAGTGATTGGCTTAGGGTTTAGATGATATAAATGATCATCTATGAGAGTTTGTTAAGGTGTGAATAGGAAATTAAAAGGATCTTTTTAATGTTATTGTTGCTAGAAAAATTTTAAATGTTTTAATCTTTATTTCAGTATTGTAAATATCCTCATCATTTCATTTTGATTCTCAAACTTGAAGGTTCACTTCGTTGTTCATCCTTGGAGTAGGGAGTGAGTACTATAAGTCATTGAAGCCACATTTCAAAACTTTAAGTACATTCTAATGATGAACTATGTTAATAATTGTAAAAGGCTTTTCAAGCCACCCACATGATACAACGCTATTGATAAGGACAGTTAGGTTAAAATTGTGATGGGAAGACTATCCAAAGAATTTCACGTTAGTGTATCTAATTTACGCATTAATTATATATTCATGCTCATGGCATTATTCCTTATATGTTTTTCCATTGTCTATTTGGTTGTTTTAAATAGAAAATTAGTAGTGTGAATAAAATTAGATGGGCACAAAATAAGTTTAATCATTGTTTAAGTATAAAAGGTTATGTTGGGTTAATGTAAGAAGTGATATGTACTGTGCATTTGTTACTTACATTTTATTTAGTTTACCAAAAGTGTTTGGTTAATGTAAAAAGTGATTGTTACTTACATTTTATTTTTTGATTCATGGTCTAATAGTGCTAAAAAATAAGCTTTACTGAAGAGGAAGTAGATAGGAGTTTTCTTTAGAAGAGAGCTTGGTAAAAGAGAAACGGAGGATACCACCCCGATATCGAACCAATTATTAAAAAGATAGTAAGAAATGAGAGCTTGCTACTTTAATTCTGGTTGTTATGATCACTTATACTTTGATAACATTAGTTTCACTTAATTTATTGATGTGGAAGGATAAGCTAAAGATGGAACCTAAGAAAGGGAAATTGTGGGCATTCGAAAAAAAAATGTCATTCTCACCTAATCTTTAGGAAAAGCTCTAAGATTTAGTCATATGCAAATAATAGGCAAGTTTGTAACCCCGTCTATGTATTTTCAAATGCTTCAAAGGGCTACTAATGGACAGAGGGAAAAAGAGGATCGTCTATGGACGTAATCAATTAACCAGTCAGTTAAAAGAAATGAGGAATGAAGTGAGACAAACACCTTTCATTCAAATATAACAAGTTCCAGCTACCCACATACACTTGTTGAAAACAATAATGCTCTTGAAAATGATGGTATTAACTATATTGAAGTTGAGGCAACTGCTGAAGCACTAAAGGTCAGTTTTCTACAATTTTCCTATTTGTACATATGTTGTTTCTTGATTTTGTTTGCTGCCTTTGTTTATTTTCATTTGTTGTTCCTGTCTTCTATTTCTACTATTCACTATTTTTACTTACTTTTGTTGGAATTTGTTTGTTGCTATTAATTGTTTTTAGTTGCTACTATTTATACTTGTTGTCGTTGGATTTAGTTTGTTGCAATTGTACTATTTCTACATGCTGTTTTTTTATTTAACTTGCTGCAATTTAACTATTTGTACATATGTTTTTACTTGCTGTTATTGGATTTAGTTTGCTGATATTCATTGGTTTTACTTGTTGTTTCTAGGTTTAGTTTACTGATATTTTATGTTTTTACATAGGCTATTTGTAAGAGACTTCTAATAATTTATTATGCATACCAAACTCATTTAGCAATTATGTTCACAGGACCTTGTTAATTATAGTTGAGATAATAGGTCATACCTCTATAGATTTGACCATCTTATTATAATTTCATTTCTCCTTAACCTCTCGTGCTATTAAAAGGAAAAAAAAAGTGGCAACCCTAAACATCAAGGCACAAAAAAACATTTAAACTTTGAATCAGCAGAATATGCCTTATAATCCCTAGCATGGTCTTTTAGTAATTTTCCATTAATATTAATTTTCTTTCTTGCTTTAATTCACTAAAATTACTTCCTTAAAGTTCTTTCTTTTGTTATAGCCACCATTAGGTATTGGTCATATTTGACGTGTTGAAAAAGGAATTTATTATCTCGATTCCTAATGGGACATATACTAATAATGATTTGAAAGAGCTTGTTAAAGTATATATTTGTTTGCTTTTATTACCATTGTCAATGTAAAATTAATTTAACATAGTTCATAAATACATTTTTACAATTTTTTTCCAACTCCATGTCAATGCTTATAGCACAAGAGGTTAAGAAGAAATGAAATTATAATAAGATGGTCAAATCTATAGAGGTATGACCTATTATCTCAACTATAATTATATACTAGCATGCTTAATTGTTATTATAATGAATTGTGCAATTGCTGATTGTGAATAGGTCCCACAACAACCAGTAAGTTCAATTGTGTGTGGATTTTATGTCATGATATTCACGAAAGACTTGATTAATGACTTTTCTGTACAAATGAACAATGTAAGTTCGTTGATCATAATTTAATTTGTAAAAAAGAACAAGTCTTGTGTCAAAGTTTCACTACATAATTTTAATTTTTTGCTAATAGATCAATAGAAAGACAACAAATTCTTATGTTAAATTAGATGAAATCTATATTAAGTGAGCAAACCATGTTTCTGGAGTAGTTGGTATTGTCTAAGACAAGCCTTACCTATTATGTTGTTATTGTGAGTTTATTGATGAAACAAGTTAACTTACCAAACTTTGTTCATTGAATACAAGCATTGCTAGCCATTATTTTATTGCCTTATATTTGAATTTATATGAGTTGTCATGGACTTTGAATTTGAGGAAGCTATATGTTACTTATGCAGTTACCTAGCTTGTTACACTTGCTATGTTGGAATATGAGAAAGGTTGTGGGTACTTTTAGAGTTGGCTACTTTTTTTCTTTGATGAAAAAACATGTCATGGATATTGATGCAGCTTTGCACATTTACCTTCTTCGTAGATTGGTATTTGTTCTATGCTTCACCAAAATTGCTAGAATGGATTTTCTTAATCTGATCAGTGTTATTGGCTTCCTCTTATGTTGTTGAAAATGAAACATGTTGTTAGCTTTATTTGTGTTGCTAGAAATGATTGTTGTTGGCTTCCTTGTGTTACTGGAAATGAAATAATCATGGTTCATTACTCTTGTATGTGTTGCTGGAATCTAGTTTGAGAAATTATCATTTTACTACTAAAGTTTTACTGACATATTATGTCAGTACCAAGATTTACCGAAAAGTGCATTTTACTACCAAAGTTTTGCGCCGTTATCAATTCACTACCATTCCGTTAAGAAAAAGTTAATGTTTAATGAAAATTGAGTTAAAAGTCGATTTTACCCCCAAGAGTTTGGTAGTCAAATGATAATTCCCCTAAAAATTTGGTAGTAAAATGATAATTCTCTTAAAAACTTAGTAGTAAAATGATAATTTATCTATCAAATTAATAGACAATTTTACTCTTTTACCTGGAAATATCTTTGATACCCTTATGACATCAGTAAATTTTTAACGGTGTTAACGGAACGGTAGTGAATTGATAACGACGCAAAACTTTGGTAGTAAAATACACTTTTCGGCAAACCTTGATACTGACATGATATGTGAGTAAAACTTTGGTAGTAAAATGATAATATTCCATCTAGTTTTTATGTTGTTACAATACTGTTCTATTTATGTTGGACTTGATCAGTATTTGGATAAATTATGGTTGTTGACAATTATCATTAATTAGTCAAAGTTATTTATTTATTCTTTTTACAGTTAATTTTTAATTGCAATATTAATTTTAATAATCTAATTAATTAGCTAAATTATGAAATATGCATTTATACATCAATCGTAGGATCTTTATTAAAATGATGTTAATTTAATGGTATAAAAAATAGTCATTTTTAGTAATTATAATTTCAATTTTCTAATCAATTAATTATAATTTCTATTTTCACACCAAATTAAAGACTACCCTAAAAAAATTCAAAATATAGAGTGCAAAATTAAAAAAAAGACCGAAACTTAAAATCGTTATATTTCCCTCTAAATAAAGTTATGACAATTGTGTAATTGATTATATCTATCACAAGTCATGACTAGTATTATTATGTCATCAATTCTTAACGTTGGGTACAATGACAGTATGAACAACTGTCATCCACCCTTACTATGATAGTTTTTGTTTGTCATAGTAGGTATTGTTCTTATAGTGCACTATATGCCTATAGTTGGAGGATAATCATAAAAAAGAAAATTCTCTCAGACCACAATGCAAGAGCCAAATATCTTTTTCTCTCGTCTTTACACACTTAAACCTTTTGTAAGTTTCTTTAAATTTTTAATATGTTCTACGTATCTGTCCTGTCTCACGCACACATGTTATAGAAACAATAGGTGTGTTTACTTTTAAGCTCATGAAAGTGATAGAAGTCAATCAGAAGACTTTATAACTCTTAGAGTCCAATTAGACTTACAACAATCATACCAAACTCTATCTAAAAGAAGCTTCTAGATTGTTATTTATGTTAGACCAATCCAGCCCATCATGAATGCCAATTCCAACATAAATGATTGCATTTAACCTTAGCAACTTGGAGCTAACTTTAGGAATATTGTCCTAAGATTTGGAAAAAATTACACAAAGTAAATAATGGAGGACTGACTAGAGATATTTTGGAATATATTGCTTAGTGTCTAAACAACCTAAATATGCGTAGAGTATGCAACATCAAGGTTCTAGAGAAATCAATTATTTGGAAGATACCTAATGGTGGAATCTACATGTTATGCAAATTTTATTGCACTCGCAAGCGCATGAATCTATAATAGAGTAGATTTTGTGGTGACGAGTGTCGATCCCACAAGGAGATAAATTTAATTATCAATAGGGTTAATTTTCTAGGTGTAAACATGAGTTGGTTGGAAGTGAATTTTTTTTTATCTTAAGATTTTAAATAAAAAGGCGACAATAAATTAAAGATGAAATCAATGCAAATAAAATATTTTAGTTTCTAGATTCACACTCAACATTCACCATAGGCTTAATATTTCCTTTTTAGTTCCGATTAATTCATAGGGGTATTTCCATTACTTCTAATAAATATAAATCAAGTGCTGGGTGTGTCAGAGGTAATGATCTTCCAATAAGTGTAGTGTCAAGAACATGATGTACGAGACGATAATAATTCTTCTGTCAATAACGAGGCAAGACCATCTACTAAATAGCTTAAAGGGAAAATATCCACCGTCTACCCGTTTTTTCCAACTTTTTAAAAAATACACAATTCTTTTTTTTTTTGTTGGAATCCATCTAAAGTTATATTTTGTTTCACTTTTCCACTTCCGTTTGGAATCCATTAAGAAAACTAACAGAAACTTTAAAAAATGACTATTTTACCCCCCAAAATGAAAATTACAATTTCACCCTAAAAATTGTCAAAAATAATCAGATAATTATTTTCCCCATTCGTCAATAAAGAAATTAATTCCATAACCATCAAATACAAGGTTTTTTTTTTAAATATGTCTATAATTATAATGCTAAATTATAACAGTAGTATTAAAAATAGTCCAATCTTGCAAACCATCAATTAAATTTAAGATAAGTAGAGTTTTATTATTCATTCAGTTATAATCTCTAGTAGTTAAGATTTCTTTTTGTACTTCATTAACGTGCCAATAATGATGTTGATCATTAAATATGATTATTTTTAGTATTTTTTAGGATGAAATTGTAATTTTCGTTTTGGGGGGTAAAATGGTCTTTTTTTTAAGTTTCTGTTTGTTTCTTAACGGATTCCAAACAGAAGTTGAAAAGTGAAACAAAATGTAATTTTAGGTGGATTCCAGCAAAAAAAAAGAATTGTGTATTTTTGAAAAAGTTAGAAAAAACGAGTGGACAGTAGATATTTTCCCCAACTTAAATATACTCTCAGTTAACACAAAATCAAGACAACTTTCAAAATACTACAGGCGAATTTCGACTTTCAAAATACTATAGGAGAATTTTCGCTCTCATTAATATGGTGCTAAGTGCTCATTGCACTAGACAGTAACGATATTTCATTAAGACAGTATACCATGCAAAATGTAGACAAGATACATAGTCTGCCGATAATAAGTCAAGACAACCACATAAATTGGAGAGCAAAAGAAAATAAACTCACTAAACTAAGCTCATGGATCATGTTGAGGCTTTACTTTCAACCTAAGCTTGAAACTAAACTAACCACTCATAATTGAGCTAGGGGAAAATGATAATTTCATTAAAATACATAGAAAATACAAAATGGAAAGAGAATTAAATAAAATAGAGCTAAAAATTGGATTTAAAGGTCTCAAATTGGGGGAGAGCCTTTTATTTATAGATACAATGGGTAAATCATGGCGCCATCGAATGAAAATAATTCGGACACTCAGGATTATGTCACGTGGAAAGCTGTGATTGGTTGGAACAAATCATCAATTAACACCACATCAACATTTATGTCCAATAAGATATTGTCACATCATCAGACAACGCCACATCAATATCGATAGCATCCTAACACATCATCGATCTACGCCACATTATCAGTCAACGCCGCATAATCAATCAATGCTATATCATTGGTCCAATAGGATACTGTCATATCATTAGTCAATGCCACGTCATTGGTCAATGGAATATCATCGTACCATAAATGTGAACAGTGTCGTACTTATGAATAATATGTATATGTGAATAGTACCATATACGTAAACAGTTCCAAATATCATTTTATGCTCCTCCTAAGGTTTTCAACTATTTTGAGTTAAAAAACACCATTTGTTTTGATGTCCGACTTCTTGTTAGTTGTGAAATAGCTAAAATATCCCTCAAAATACATAAGATGCTTAAATTATAATAAAACACACATACTAATAGCTAAGAGAATTTAAACACATAAAAGTAGAAATGTTAGTAAGATTTGAAGCACGAAATGATAATTTTATTTTTTATAAATATGCATTCTCTAGTACTGAACACTATAGCTATAACACTCTATCATAAATAATTTTTTCATTAGGCCAGTAGCATTTGCCCTTGGAAATAATCAGATGTTTTAATCTAATTTTTGTCAAAGTAGTAGTGTTAAAGGCCAAATGAATGTTAAATTTATTGCTTTATATTTACTACTGTCACTGCATCATATAAGAGAGAGAGGAAATTGAGATGAAGAAATTGGCAAAGTGATAAAAACTTCATCTAAAACATATCAGAAAAGTTGTTAGAGTTTTTAAAGTCAACCAAAGTCAATACTATAAAAAATATTAAAAAATTTATTTATTTTAACTTTGCCCCTAATCTTTTATTTAAAAATAATAACTAAAAAATCTAGATGCATAGATTCAAATTTTTCAAAATTAGGATTTGGATTTTGAAATTGCAAATTGCTACCTCACTTTAAAACTCTTGTTTTAAGCATGGTTTTGGGAGTTAACATTGCAAGTTATAACTAGTCCTATATCTCAAATGAAGAATCTTGCAAGTTATCCTATCTTGTTTAATAACATGATCTGACGTACTTTTTTCTGGCTGAAATTTTTTCTCAAATCTCATGGATGATATTCAATTCTTTCTCAAAGTCAGATACTTCTCATGCTCCATCAGTTATTCTTCCCATTTCACTTAAACTTGTAGTTCATTAAAAAATCTTGATTGATTAATAATAATGTGGATAGCAGTAACTTTACAAAGACATTAGTCCTTTATCCATCACTTCTCTTGACACAACCTAAAGAACCACCAAAAGGCCCTGAGCTCAATCTGAGGTTGAAGGAACAAGAATGTTTATCAATCTTGAAAAGATAAAAGAACCTGAAAGAATTTAAGAAAGTTCATGCCCACATCGTGAAATAGGGTTTCTTTTGAAACTCTTTTGGCGCAAGCAATCTTGTGGCAACTTGTGCTCTCTCACATTAGGCCAGCATGGATTATGCCTACTCAATTTTTCAACAAATCGATGAACCAAAGCTTTTGATTTCAATGCCTTGATTCGAGGATTTCTTAAGGATGTAAAGTTTAAAAGAAGTTTTGTTTCTTTATAATAAGATGTTTAAGAGAGGAGTGGAACCTCATAATTTTATATTTCCAGCTCTTTTCAAGGCAATGCTATGTTAAAAGCATTGAAAACGAGAATGCAAATTTATGGGCATGCATTTAAGCTAGGATTTGAATGTGTTTTGTCTATACAAAACTCTTTAATCTATATGTATGGCAAGTGTGAGAAGATAGTGTTTGCTTTTGCTATTTTCAAGTAAATGGATTAAAAGAGTATTGCTTTTAGAGTGCGCTCATAACAACCCCTGCAAGCAATGTGTTGTGGTGTAAGTGTTTGATGCTTTTTAAGGAAATGAATAGTGAGAAATTTTGGAGGCTTGAAGAAAGCATATTAGTTAGTGTGCTCTATGCTGGCACT
Source organism: Citrus trifoliata (assembly GCA_018350135.1). Lineage (NCBI taxonomy): Eukaryota > Viridiplantae > Streptophyta > Magnoliopsida > Sapindales > Rutaceae > Citrus > Citrus trifoliata. Next base: position 15,302,540 of record CM031388.1, on the reverse strand, counting down.
CATTTTGGTGCTCTTGATTTGGGAAAGTGCACTCATGACTCCTTGATAAGTGCACTCAATGTCATAGTACAAACTTCCTTGATAGATATGTATGTAAAATGTGGCCTTTTAGAGAAGGGACTTTGTTTTTTTTTGTTTTTTTTAACGGTGGCTAAGAAGAATTAGCTGACTTACGGTATCATGATTTCAGGGCTGGCTATGCATGGACAACATAGTGAAGCTCTTAGTATTTTCTCATAAATACTCCAAGAAAGATTAGAACCAGATGATGTTGTTTATATTGGTGTAGTTTAAAAACACTGAGGACAAAACTGTTCATAAACTGAAACTATTTGGGCAATAAAAGAGTTTTGGTAAATTAACAGACCTTATTGGTGTTTTGCAAGAGACACAACACACAACTCATAGCTTACACTTTTTTTACCTTTCTTATTCTTTACGTTTCACTTAGTAGTTACAACAAAGAGCTTAGGGGTATTTATATTAACCTAGAACTAATGCAAGCAATACACATATTAAATTACAAAAATTTAACGACCACATTTTACAAATATTTTAAAATATTTAGGAATTATCTAGGCTTAAATATTTTTACTTCCATTTGATATTCTTGGATTAGAAATATCTTTCATTCTCTACACAATTCTTAAATCTTCCATGGATTGGACTTTGAACTTGGGTCTAGACAAATATAAATGGATTAGATCAAGAAATTGGTGTTGGACTTTTAACACACTTCCTCAAAAACCAACTTTCGTCCTTCGATCCAATAAATCCACAACTTGGTCATTGGTCTTGACATATTGCATTTCAACTTCATCTTGCAAGACCTTTTCCCTAACAAAGTAATAGTGCAACTCCACATGCTTAGTTTTTGCATGGAAAACTGGATTTTTCCTCAAGCTAATCGTTGATGATGATCACAATACAATGGTACTACATAATCTACTAGTTGGTGTAGATCCTTTATCAACTACATCAATTAAGTACTTTCTTAAGTCGCCATTGTTGCTGCTCTATACTCCACTTTTGTGGTTTTAGTGATACAATTGGTTGTATCTTATTACACCAAGAAACTACTCCAGATTCAATTTTATAAACATAACCTGTAATTAACCTTCTTGTATTATGATCTCCGGCGTAGTCAGCATCACAATAAGCACTTAGCTTGCAAGTTTCAGCTTTCTTGTACAATAGGTCGTAGTCAATTGTACTTTTTACATATCTTAATGTTCGTCGAACCACTTCCAAGTAACCACTTCCAAGCGAGGCTTCTTTACTGACTCATTACACCTATTGCATATAAAATGTATAGTCACATTAGTGTTAAGTAGATTAAACTACCAACCAGTTGTCAATACATCATTTCATCTTGTAAATATTTACCTTTGCGTGCGTACAATTTTGTATTGACATCCATTAGAGTTGAGATTGGCTTGCATTCCAACATTCCAAACTTTTTGAGCCAATCTTTGGCATATTTTTGTTGGCAAAGAAATATCATATCTTCTATTCGATCAACCTCTAGACTAAGGAAAGTGCTTAAGCTGACCGAGCAATTTTATCTAAAAACAAATTAATAAGTTCTCTCTTATTCAATGATTCTCTTCTTCATCATCACTAATAAGAATTAAATCATCCATATACACTAGTATAATTGCTAGCTTTTCTTCACTAGTTTTGATAATAAGCTAGAATCTACATGTGTTATTAAATAACCATTTTGAGTTAGGAATTTAGCAATCTACATGTGCTATTAAAGTGCCTTTTTCAACTCACATACATATTCTAGATGAGCTTAATTCTCAAATCCTCTTAGTTGGATCATGTAGATCTCACGATCCAAATCTTCATGTAGAAAGGCATTTCTACACGTACCACTAATTAAAGTGCCTTTTTCAACATACACTAGTATAATTGCTTACTTTCATTCACTAGCTTTGACAACAAGCTAGAATCTACATATGCCACTAAATAACTACTCTAAGTTAAGAATTTAGCAATCTTCCCATTGCCTTTAGTGCTTGCTTTAAACCGTAAAATGCATTTTTTAACTTATATATGTACTTTGAGTGAGCTTAATTCTCAAATCCTCTCAGCTGGTTCATAAATATCTCTCGATCTAGTTCTCTATGTAGAAAGACATTTCCATCTGCCATAATTTCTAGTTCTCTACATGTGCCACTAAAGTGCCTTTTTCAACTCACACTAACATAATTGCTAACTTTCATTCACTCGCTTTGACAACAAGCTAAAATCTACATATGCCACAAAATAACTACTCTGAGTTAGGAATTTAGCAATCTTCATATTGCCCTTAGTGCTTGCTTTAAACCGTAAAATTCCTTTTTCAACTTATATATATACTTCGAGTGAGCTTAATTCTCAAATCCTCTCAGTTGGTTCATATATATCTCTCGGTTTAGTTCTCTTTGTAGAAAGACATTTCCATCTACCATAATTTTTATTTGTTGCTGGCTGCGAGTGCAAGTAAAACTATTACTGTTTACCCCTAGCTAAACGTTCCATCATATCCAACTAAGCCTTGTACATTTCAACTGAACCATATGCGCGCTTTTTAGTCTTGTACACCCATTTGCGAGGTATTGGTTTTATATCCTTTGGTTTAAGAACCAAATCCTGAGTCTAATTTTGCTTTAGTGTGGTAATGTTTTTCTCCATCGCTTACATCCATGAGAATTGTCTGCTACTTCTTCAAATATCTCTTTTTTTCCTTCTTCTTCAACACTATATTAGTGTACCTGAGATTTGTCTTTCTTACTTTTTGGCTCTTCTAAGTTGAGATTCAATAGTTCTTGATTCTAGTTCACTTGGTTATTCATATTCAGTAGGGCTTTGGAGAAAAATTGCCTTCTAAGGCATTTGCGCCTTGTCATGCTCAATATCATCATCCCTTGGATCATTATAATCTTCTAATTCTTCTTGACTGGGATGAATTTCAACAATTCGTTCCTTCATCTGATCTTCAATTTCTTTTGAATCTAGTAACTCTTTTTCTTTTGAAGACCACTACGAAGACATTTAATCAAATATCATATTTCATGTTGTATAGCATCATCTACTAGTAGGATCACAACACCTCTACCCTTTCTTCTAGCCGTCATACCTAATAAATACAACAAATCGCCTTTTTGGTTGAGGAAGTTTATTGATCATATGAGCTGCTGTCTTCATAACTTTAGCCCAAAATCACCCCGGTACATTATTTGTATGTACCATACTTCGAAAGATTTTTAATAAATGTCGATTCTTTTGTTTTGCTATACCATTTTTTGTGGTGTATTGGCACAAGTGTACTGATAATGCATCTTATAGTCACGAAGATATTGGGAGAACTCATGTGATGTATACTCTTCTTTATTATCTATTCATAGACAATAAATCTTCATTTCTACTTGTCCTTCATCTATATCTCTGAATTATTTAAACTTTAAAAAAGTGTCATATTTGTCTTCTATATAAAAGACCTAGACATATTTGGAGAAATCTTATATGAATACGACCATGTATTGCATGTTGCTAATAGAAGGTTACTTGACAAGCCCAAACACCTTAGAGTGTACCAGCTCTGATAGTTTTTTTGCTTTAAACTCTGACTCCTCATGTGGGAGTTGGTAAACCTTGCTCCACTCTACACAGACCGTTTCTATTCACATGTCAAGTTGAGGTAGACTTTGAGCATTGACTTATTTATTATCACCTTCAACTTGTGATAGCTAAGATGTCCCAACTGAACATTCTATAAATCTAATGTCTCGTTCTTTCAAGTTTTGTCTACATAAACAGACCTTTCTGACAATACATACATTGACTTTAACTTTCGGCTTTCTATAACAAGTGTCCCCAAGATCTTTAGGTCTTGATAGACCTTTAACATCTTGAGGACTGAAAAATACATAGTTACATGATGATTTTAGTTGTGATACTAAGTGTTGATTTTTCTTTATATTTAGGTCATAATACACATTTGGAAGTGACGGTTTGCGTGGACCATAACTGTAGTGTCAACATGAGATATTGGTAGTGCGAGTTATTTGTTGCTACTACTGCACGACTTTCTTTGTACTTAGTCACATTTTGTAGCTTTTCTCTATCACCTATCATGTGATTTGAACATCCAGAGTCAACGATCCAATCACTCTTGTAGTTAATCCAAAAAGGTATTTTGATTGTAAATGCTAGCTCTTATTCCTCGATGGTGACAGATGTAGTAACTTCCCATTGATGATCATTATCTTTTTTTTTTCATTGGAAGTAGCAGCATTACTCTCCTTAGAATTTTTCTTAATCCAGCAATCTTTTGCTATATGGCCCTTTTTTCCATAGTTGTATCAATCCCTTCGAACTTCTTCTTTGGCTAATATTGGCTACCATTATTACGATTCTTTTGTGCTTCCCCTGTCTCTGAGCTATTTTCTTGTTGGTTACCTCTTGACTTGTCCACATCTCCTTTAGATCCTCTACCCCTCTGTTGTCTAAATCGGTTTCTCTTCTTATCAGTAAAGAATGCTTCATTGTTGTTCTTTACTAAGGCCGCACACATTTGTTTGTCAATCACTTCTAGATTGACAAGCAAGTTTTCAAGTTGGTCAATGGTTCGGTAGATTGGACAACCTTAGACAGTTGTAATAAAGCTCCTAAATTTGGGTCTCAAACTATAGACAATAATTCTATTAATTCTAGATTCAGAAATTGCAACAATAGGATCTAACTCAAAAATTTCACGATATAGGGACTTTAGCTTGTTAAATTACTTGTTTATTGCTATGTTTCTTTTGTGAAATTGACAGTAGCTCATTCTCAAGAAGTTGTAGCCTTATGTTATTCTTCTTTGAAAAAATTGTTGCAAAAGTAACATCACTTCTTCAATTGCACTCTTGCAGTGAACATGGCCTTCCCAACTTTAATACTCCATTTCTTGGAAGTGGCTTTCTCAATTAGTGGTTTCACATCGTTACCATAAACAATGTTCTAGAGGCCCTGGCCTTGTAAGTAGGACTTCATCAATGTTGCCAATGTATTGTAATTGTTATTGTTGAGCTTCTTAGATTTTCTAATTATTTAAAGGTCGCCCTTCATATTTGCAAGACTATGACAATGCTAGATCTTCACTAGTGAACTTGCAGAGTTTCAAACTCCTTGCAATCCAACAAAGCTCCACCTTGACTGTTATGAACTTTCATAAAACACTACTACAGTAGTCCCTGACCAACCACGCTCTGATACTGATTGTTGAAAAAACTGAGGAGGACTAAACTACATAAAAGCCAAAACTATTTAAGCAATAGAAGAATTTTTCAAAACTGAAAGACTTTATTGATATTTTACAAAAGACACTACACAACTTACGGCTCTACACTTCTTATTTTTCTTTTATTATTCACATTTCACTTTATGCCTACAATAAAGAGTAGGGGTATTTACAGTAACCTAGAACTAATAAAAACCACAGAAATATTAAATTAAAAAAATTTGATAACTACATTTTGTAAATATCTCCAAATATTTAAGAAATATTCGAGACTTTGATATTTTTGGCTCTATTAGGTATTTTTAAATTAGAAATATCTCTTATTCTCTACAAAATTTTTTAATCTTCCATGAATTGGGCTTTGAACTTGGGTTTGGACAAATGTAATTGGATTGGATCATGAAATTTGTGTTAGACTTTTTACAGTTGTTTTAAGCACTTGTAGTCATGTCAATAAAGGTTTATTGTGCTTTGATATGATGAAACCAGAGCAACAAATAGTACCAACAATTCAGCATTATGGTTGTGTAGTCGACCTCATAGGATTGAAATTATATAAATTTTTCGTGTTATCAAGATTGTAAGTGAAAAATAATCATTTTATTTTTTATTAAATATATGCTTTCTAATGTTAGTCAATGATTGAAGTTGGTAATGAGTGAGAGGTAAAAGAAAAGGCTGTAATTTTTATTTTCATTTGAGAGAATAAAGAAAATACTCTAATTCTTGTTTGAGAAAGAAGATACGAGACTGCAATTTTTACTGCAAAAAGAAAAGAGGCTAACGATCACAAAAAATTATGAACAGGCTGAGTTTGGTATGAGTGAGGTAAATAGGGATAGCAACTTAACCCGGACCTATCAAAACCTAGATGAACCCAGAAAATTTGGGCATGGTTTAATCTATACCACTGTGTAATAAAATTTGGTATCTAGATTTGATTTGGTTAACCCAGATACATCTAGATTTGAATGCAGGTTTGGGTGAACCCGCATATATGGAACTTAGACCCGAATATCTTATTTTAATATTATTTTTTTAATTTTTTTTAATATAATAGAAACATTAAAAAAACACAAGTGTCCTAATTTTACCCTCACTGTCTCACATATTAGCAGTCACCGTAGCTAAAAAGCAAGAGCCAAACATTTATTTCTTTTTAACTTATCTCCTAATCAAATCAAATCACCATGCTTCGCCGCCTTTGTGACTCTATTCATCATCGTCATCATCATCAACAGCTATTTTTGGAGCTGTGATACAATTGAAAATGCCACATTTATCATCATTAGTTATTTGCAGCTTGTGGAGAAAACAACATTGATACAGTAAAGTCAATCGTAGCTTGACACTGAGTTCATCATCATCAACTACCGTGAATCGTGATTTTTGATTTTGTAAACTTAGTTGTGCTTATGTGAGTTGTGTCCTATTATGATTTGTTATGTGATTTATGCTTTGAAATATTTTTTATTGTTGCCATTAATAGATTCGAAATGGTATCTTCAAAATGTGTAGATTTATTACAGTTAAAACTAACATATAAAATGGAAAAAGGTATCGGGTTAGTTGTTAATTTGTTAATCATAAATTAATTATGTTTTGACATAATTTTTGTAAGGTGTCAATTTCATAATGGAAAATAAATAAAGAATTGATCTGGATGTCTCAGAGTCTTAAAAGAGTGATGAAAGTGTGTAAGAGAGTAAGGTACCAAAAAATAATGATACAACTATTAAATTAGAACTAGGTTCAACAATAATAGATCGAAGGAGTGGGAGTGGCTGTGGTTGTTGGGGTAATGCTACACTAGTCACTTTAAAAAGATGAGGTGGTGGCAGCGAAAAGAGCAATTTCAATAGAGTAGTTTCTGCGGCTTGGAATCATTTTTAAAAAGTTAAGTTGGGTAAGGAAGTTCTGGCGATTTGTAATTATTTTGGATTAGTTATGCAAGGACATTATTCTAAGGGTACTAATCACTTTACAAATCATACTAAACATGTCCTAGAAGGTCATTCCAAAATTTGCAGCAAATGCACTTATTTTTTTCTTCTAAAGTAGATGGAATCGCTGCACTTGGTAATTGTAGTTTTGAATCAAAGTGGAATATGGCAACAATGAAGGTTTTTATAGCTAGAATGATTATACTACATGAGTTTCTATTATTATTTGTTAATTATGTTGGGTTTTATGAACTGTTGAAGCTACTGTAACCTTCAATTGGGACTATTAGTAGAAACACTATCAAAGCTAAAATTTTGAAGCTTTATAATATTGAGAAGATGAAGACATTGAGTATTTTTTAAGCTTATAAAAGTAGGATTGCAGTTACTACAGATATGTGGATTGCGGGTAACCATAAAAAGAGTATATGGTTATTACAACACATTACATTGATAGTTCATGCGTGTTACGAAGTCATATTATGAGGTAATATTCTTAAGACTTACTTTTTTATTTAAACATAAATGAATGTTTATATTATTTAATATTTTAACTATTTTTTTTACATTAATGAGGGATGATTATGTGTGGCAAATTCTTTCACATGCGTTGTTGTGCTCATTTATTGAACTTGACAGTAAGAGATGGTTTATTTGTGATACAAAAGGAAGTTGAAAAAATTAAAGATAGTGTCCATTACTAGACAACAACATCTGCTAGACTTGAAAATTTTGAGGTTGTAAGGGGAAAATCAAACAATTACATGTTAAAGAAACCAAGAACTTGGCAATTGAATATAAAACTAGATGAAATTCCCCTTATTTAATGCTTAATACCATTTTCTTATATAATATATGTAGCGTTCGTTTGAAGGAACGTGATAGAAATTATACATCTTTGCCTAGTGAGTCAGAGTGGAATTTTTCAAAATTTATGTGTGAGTATCTAAAGAGTTTTTATAGGTTGACAGAACTTTTTTTCAAACCACCAGGATGATTCGAAAATATGACAAATATTGGGATGTTGTTCATGGAGTTCTTGTTGTGGGCACTATGTTAGATTTTATGCGTAAGATGCTACTGATTAACTTTTTGTTTCCTAAAATATATGGAGAAAGAGCTGAATCTAAAATCAAAAGGGTGCACAAGTTATTTGTTGATTCAGTGCATGGGTATGAATTAAAGTATTTATTAAATTCAAATGGGAGAGGGATTAATGGTTTTGCTAGTTCTCAAGGCACTATAGCAAAGGATTATATTATGTTGGACTCGAACTCAGATGAAATGGTTGATTAGCAGGCATCATTTAGAAATGGGAACTCACAAAATAATCATTTAAAAATAAAATTGGAACTTTATCTTGAGGAAAATATTTTGCTTTCAACTAGTCAATTTGATATTTTTTCATGGTGGAAGAATAATCAAGGCAAATATCCTATACTTACAAAGATTGTGAGAGACTTTTTGGCCATTCCTGCATCAACAGTTGCTTCTTATCCGCTTTTAGCACTGCAGGTATGTATTTGAGTCCTCATTGTAGTAAACTTCATCTATCTACAGTGGAAGCGTTGGTGTGTACTCAAATTTTGTTTTGGCTTGACCAAAACCTAAAAGGTATGAGAAAATTTATTAGAATCAAAATGAATTTGTTATAGTATTTTTATTATTAGTTTATCACTAGTTGGTTGTTTTGTTCCTTATGTTCATGATTTACGTATATCTTTTAGATGGAATTCCAGAGGAAGCAATACTTTCTGCAAAACAATTGTTTAATGGAAGTTTGATGAGTGAGCTTTGAGCAATAGTCAAATGATGAAGAAGAGTTTAGACGTTAGACTTATGATTTGAAATTTGAAATTTGAATTGTAGACTTGTGTTATGGATTTATATATGTGGTTGTTTTATTGTTTAGATACATTGAAATCTATAGATTTATATTTATTACTTGGAAACATTGAAACTTACAATTTGTATTTGTTTATAAATGTTGAAGAACCTGGAATCCTGGATATGTGCTTGTATTTTGATTTTTTTTTTTTTGTAAATTGATTCATTGATCCGAGTGGAACCAAGCCAGGACCCAAATGCAAAATAACTAGGTTCATATTCAGGTCCGATACAAAGAAAATGGTATTCAAGTCTGGAACCAAGAAGGCCAAACTTAGACCTAAACTCGGATTTTGCCATCCTTAGAGGTAAGGAGGCTGGTTTTGTTTTGAATAAGATTGACAATTAGCGCTTGTGTCTTGCTGCTCCTATTGCTTTTTTTTTTCTTTTTTAAGTTTTGCTGCTAATTTGCTTGAATTCTTTTAATTTTTTTTATGGTTTAGCGTCTTGTTTTAATCTGGTTATTGGTTTGGGTTTAGGTTTAAGTTCTTTTTCATTTTAATTTTCATTATTTGTTTCATTTATTGTAATTTTGATTAATTTGTTTCATTTATTGTTTAATATCTAAATAGCATACAAAGACCGAAGTCATCTAATTTTTTATCATTTAATTAGGGTAAAATAATAATTTTAAATTAAGAGAGTAAAATAGTTATTTTGTAAATATTCTATTAAATTCTCTCATGATGTTGACGGAAAAGTGGAAAAGTGATACACATTGTAAATTTCAAGAAAATTGTTGTTAATATATATATATATATATATATATATCTATTTGTGTATTTTTGATAAAGCTTGAAAGATCAGATAATTGGTGAATAATTTCCTTTTCTTAATTAAGACATGCACATTAATAAGGCTTGAACTCAACACCTGAGTCGTAGCTAGTGAAGTTGTTCCTTACACTTTGGCTAGACTACATCAACTAATTTGAGAACTACTATTGTTTAACACAAGGATAGTAGCAGTTTTCAAATTCTAGATTTTAGATTTGTTACTAATTTCCATGAGATATCGTAATTCTTCACATGCTAAGAAAAAGCCTACTTTTTAAGCACTAGTTGAACATTTTAGAATTCATGTGGATGATAACATTCAACACAGAACTTGGAAGAGCTGTTCAATTTCTACAAACCAAAATTTGTCACTTAGAAAGTAGGTCTAACTTGGTAAACGTATAATTGTTTTTATTGTTTTTGTTTTACATTTCAATGGATGAAAATAATGTTTTTATGCATTTAAACCGTACTAAGAGTAGGATACTCTTTTACTATAAATTCTTTTTAACAGATACAAATATTGTATATGACAAAGTGACCGGTTAATATGTGCAAATTGAAAATCAAAATTTGTGCAAAATAAATTGCCACAATTCTCTAGTAGTTACGTGAAACATTTGATAAAAAATTGCTAATTCCCAGATAATTTTCTTTATGATTATGATTTATTTGTACTCATACGAAGATATAGAATTTAGTGTTACTTGGTCCCATTTGCCCCATTAATTTATTCAACATTTCAAGGGTTAATATGTAGTAAAAAGAAGGGAACAAAAAGGAAAAAAAAAAAAAGAGAGAGAGAAAGATTTCTAACACTGTCACAATTAATGGCCTGATCCTTTAATAACTCTTAAAAGCGCGTCCAAGCATTTGGATCAAACCCTAAGACTGAAAAAGGATTTACCCTAAATTATATAAATTCCTACGCGGTAGTAGGTTGCACCACCAGTAAATTTCTGCTTGTTTCCTCACCCCTTTCAATTCATGATACCGGAAAAGGAAATATGTTCTAAATAAATTACATCTAATCAGACATCAAGCCAATTCATTTCTTTTAATCGGAGCTGCTTGAAACTGTTAAGTGTTGTCAATACCATATAATTAATTACAATAAAAAACATCATATAATTGATTAATATTAATGAACTTCCCAAGATTCAGCAGTCAAATCACAAGAGAAAAATATGAAAGTATGTAGGTCTAATCAAAGCTAAGAATTAATGTATAATTCTTAGTAATTCTTATGTTAAAACAAGAGGTATGGGATACGAACTAAATTAAAGAAAATAAAATTAAAAACTCGAAGAAGAGGATGGAAAGATTTACATTTGAATGATTCACAATCAAAGTGTTGATTATACATGCATACAGCTAGGAAAAGTTTAAAAATAATTAAGAAAGTCTATAATTACCAGTGAAATTAAGCATGCCAGAGTAAAGTCTTGTCTTTTCTGGAGACTCGAGCACACGAAACGATCATCAAGTGACCATTGAGGAGGCTGGGGAACAGCTGGAGTAACCCCAGAAGAATTATTTCTTTATTTTAATTTGCTTCATAAATTGAATTCATGAATCATTCCCAAATATATTGGAAATGTTCTCCTCAACGTCATGACTTCTTTGGTGGAAACCCTAACAACGTTTCTCTTTGTGCATGTCCACGTCCAATGATATCCTTTTTTTGGGGGGGGGGGGGGGGGGGTTGGGGGGGAATTCTCAGGACCTCTAACATGGCTTCACCTGACATCTGGATTCACAGGACCTCCAGCATGTCCTCAAAAGATATCCGGATGGGGGGGAGGATTCACGGGATCTCTAACCTGGCTTCCCGTGACATCTGGATTCACAGGACCTCCAGCATGTCCTCCAAAGACATGCTGAGAGGGGAGAGGATTCACAGGACGTCTAACATGTCTTCCGTTAGAGGGGGAAGGATTCACAGGACCTCTGCCATGTCCTCCAGCATGTGCTGCAAAGACATCTTGAGAAGGGGAAGGATTCACAGGATCTCTAGCCTGCCTTTCCCTGACATCTGGATTCACAGGACCTCCAGCATGTCCTCCAAAGACATGCTGGGGAGGGCAAGGACTCACAGGACGTCTAACATGTCTTTCCATGTCAACGTGAGGGTGGGAAGGATTTACATGACCTCTGCCATGTCCTTCAAAGACATCTGGAGTAGGGGGAGGATTCACAGGACCTCCAACATGTCTTGCGTTGCCACCTTCCGATGATGATACGCCGGAGTCGCCGGACTCAGCTGTTTGTGATGGATTTCTCATTCTTTCTTCTTTACCTAGAGGATTGATTCAGAAATGTTTATTTTATAGTACGAAATTGTTTGTTTATCATTATTACATTAGTATTAGTATTTTTATTATTATTAATCCCGTTCTTCTCACCTCGTTGACTTGTATTGTGTTTGTTATATGTGCATGTATTAACTTGATTTGTTGAAGGGATATTATCTCTACATCATTTTTTTTTTTGTCATATGTATATCTAATCACCATAAAATTTTGACATATTTTCTGTACCACATTTATTTCTAATCTTGTATTAATCAATCACTTTGATACTAAGAATTTAAACAAAATAATTATTTTACCCCCAAACGAATTACAAGACCACTTTTTAAAACATAAAGATTATAATTACCATTTAATTAATTGATAAAATATTATTGAAAAATTGGGTGAGTGAGTATCATTTAATTAATTGATAAAATATCATTAATTTTTTTAATACCATTTAATTAATTTATAAAAATATTTTATTTTTTTAAATCCTTTTGACCTAGAGTGTAATATTCATCTCAAATATTTCCTTTTTTATTTTCAATCATACAATCAAAATTATCAAATGATTTTCATTGTTTAAATTAATCACCAAAATGATAATAGTCTAAACCAATTTTGAATAATAACAAAAACTATAATGATAATTTAAATTATCATTATAAAAATTAACATCTTGAATTTTGAGATTTCTTTATTTTATTAAATTCAGAGATATTCTTGTAATTATAATTTTTTATTTTTAAAAATGTTGTTGGAAAAAATGGTTTTTTAATCTTTCAAGGGTAAAATGGCCATGCTATTTAAATTTTTAATGTTAAAGTGATTAATTGATAAAAGTTTAGAACAAAGATAGTGCATAAAATATGTCAAAATTTTGTGGTGATTAGATTTACATATGATAAAATAAAGATGATGCAGAGATAATTTTTGGTAGTTCAATTTCCTGCACCTAATCGAGACAAATTTAAAACCTAATGTGAATTTTTTTCATTTAAGTTCTTTAGTTTCTAAAGTTTTCATTTAAATTTTTCTATACATACGTATAAATTATTTAGACCCACAACAGACCAAATCCATCCCTCCACTATTTGAGAGACATTTTCTACGTTTACAAATAATTTAGAAAGAAATAGTCCTTTGTGGGATTCAAACCCCTTCCTTCAAACACGAGGGAGAGGCTTGTTACCAACCGGCTACTAGTCTGGGTGTCATAGTTTATATTTTATAGCCATGTTGCTTAAAAAAATTGACAAAAAAAGTAGTGTAGAATTGTCACTTGAGTAGTTTTCAAATACTCTATTTGGATTACACACAGCAGAAATGTATTAAAAGTTTCTTAACTTAGGCGACCTTCATTTTCTTGTCTGAATTTTTAATAGACTTCAATTAATTTGAATTATAAATAAAATTAAATATTTAAATTTGAATGATATATTTATTTTTGGTCTAAATCTCTAACAGTAAGTACTAAGTTATTTTTTTAACTTGAAAAGTTTAAAAATCAATACTTTGATATATGTGCCTTTAAAAAATTTTCAAATAGATTATACACATCTCAATGAACATAAATAAGATATTATTTTATCATAATACAAATCATGTTAAAGTGAATATAACCCTTTAATATTCCAAATTAGAACAATTAATCGATGTTATTGGAGTTTATAATGTATATTATGCAAAATATTCATACAAATTGTAAAAATAAATAATGCTAATATGAAGAAAATAAAAAGAAAAAATAGTGATAGTCTACTACTATATTATGATTAGTTATGGAGATAGTTAATAATACTAATTAATAAGTTTTATTTAAGTAAGGATGAAAATAAGTTTATTAGATAGGGCTATTTTAGAGAATATATTTTTAATATTGTCACTAGACTTTTTAAATTAAGTGAAAAGTTAAAAGATTTGACTTAATGACTTCATTACTGACAACTTTCATTAAGTTAAAAAACAAACAAATTTAATGACTTAATTGATTGAAGTTAAGTCAATTAGATCATTAAGTTAAAAAACACAAACATCCCCCTTAGACTTGCATATTCTTAAGATGAAAAAACTAATTAACGAAGGGAAGGGATATTTCAATTTAAATTTTTTACTTAAATTTCTGACATAAAATTTGAGCTATTGATCTCATATAATTCAATAGTAATTGTAAAGAAAATTACAATTTACTCTCTACCAAGTTTGAAAGTCAAAGTAGAACCTAATGATGTCAATTCACCACCATTAGATTGTATGAGATCAGTGGCTCAAATATTGTGTTAAAAATTTAAGTTGAAGTATCCCTTCCCTATTAACTAAACGGCATAGAACGATCAGAAGATTATGCTTGAAGTGCATGTTAATCTCCTGAATGTCTTTCCAAGCGAAAGTATATCAACAAACTGGAAAAGATATATTGAAATAAAACGTGATAGTAAACTATTAACAATCGGTTGGACATCATTTAATCTTAAGCAAGGACGGGATTGAAATTGTGATATGTAAAATGAAAGATACAGTAAAAATCGACATGTTATTTCCATGATTTTTCAGAGTCTAATTCTTTTACCTTATAATAAAATTGGTTAAACCTTGACCGTTGCTTTGATTCCACAAAATCATTCTCTTGTATTTGAGGGCATCATTTTGCAGCTATTCAAATTTAAGCTATAAGGGTTCGGTGGGGATATTTATCTGCATCCCCCCCCCCCCTTTTTTGGGTAATCGTCTACATCCAGCACTCTTAAAATAAATTTCATTTTAAGAAATTAAAATTATGTTATTCTGTAAGTTCACCCAATTGATACCAAAATCCCCTGAGCGCATAGAGGCTGAGGTTAAAGAAACAAACTTAAAATGCACATTTCGAAAATTGCTGTAGTTATCTTAGACCTTTTAATTTTGGCATAACGGGTTATAATTAAACCAAAACCTTAGTATTTAGATAATATTTGCCTTAGATTTTAATTGTCATTACAAACTTCTTCTTAATTAATTCTTGGAAAAATATTCTGTAATGAAGAAGTCACCGAAGAAATCAAACTTAAATTGACAGGAAGGACACATAATGATAAGAAGTCCCATTTAAATTTTAATATATGCATATGACACTTTCATAGATTGAGTTATCTGACAAAATATGTAAGAAGTTGCTGAAGATGGAGCAATGGACATTGAGCACGCAACATTTGTTACAAATATTTATTATTATATCATTAATGTGAAATTATATTTTATCTATTAATAATTCGAATGTCAAATGTCACGTCAATTTGAGATACAGCTATACAAACTAAAATATTATATGCATAGTACGATTAATTAAAAGAAGAACGATACTTTCGTCTTTGAGTCTCACTTCTGGCAATAAAATGTTAAGAAAAGGAAAAACACCTTAGAAGGATAAACGGGACCTTTTACATGATTTAAAATAAAACATAAGTTGTTGTCATGCCAACCTTTGTTTTTAAGACTGTGTTTGGATGTTGGGTAAAAGATGGGATTAAAATAATTTGAAGAATAAAAAATTAATCCAATCAAAAATTAAATTTGGTTGTCATGACTAATAAATTAGCTCAAATTTTAGTCTAAAATCTTGGGACTTAAAGTCTCCATTTTCACATGAGTTTAGATAGGATTAAATATCTTATTTTATTCAAATTTTCTTCTTATATCAAAATTTTATTTAATAAGTTATTTTAACTCGTATTTAATTTAAGATTAATATCAAAATTTTAATTTTTTTAACTAGTATTTGGGGAATAAATAGAGAATTAAAAATAAAGTGGCACGTGTCGACAGAGAGGTTTTGGTTCCTACAAGTTACCATGATGACGTACCAAACTTAAACCAGCTACTCTTGCCAATTAAGCTCGTACGTAGGGTACGCCTTGATAGAATTGAGGTGTTAAAGAAAATATCTAAAAGTATTCACCATACGTGTTATCTCCATCACCCAAAAAAATATCTTATTAGAAAAGAGAGGACAACTGGTTGCCATATCTGCATAAAGCCAAAAGTAGCACACAAAGGATTGTGGTTCTTAACTGCCACACTTGCAAATACACAGACAACTCCTACAAAGGCATCTTGGACCACCTACAGTATACTCCACATACATAAAACGACAGCGCCTGCCAAAAAATCGCCTCATTACTCTCCAAGCATGCTCCTAATGGTGTAAAAATTATCATGAAGATAAAAAGGACGAGAGAATTTAAAAAACGACAGTAAAATTACCACTTAAAAGGTGCCACATGGCAAGGTACGTATTCAAGGTGAACTACATAAAGGCAAAAAGGTTCTACCTCTTAGATACTCATCGCAAAAAAAAAAACACACAAACAAGGGACTGAGGTCTTCTTCAACCTCCAACCTCCATTTTTAGAGAGCTTGCAAGCTCTTAACTACATAAAAAATTGAAGCAGCTGAGTTGAGCGTCAGAGTGTGGTCACTGGCCACTGCCGCCTCCACTTCTAGTCTCCTTTCCTTATTTTACATGTTTAAAGGCGCACTTTCAAGTCTTCTTCCCCACATCTGACCTCTCACTATCATTAGCCCCTCTCCCACTCTTTTTCATCTCCTTCAAAGTCCTAAAACAGCCCACATACCGCGATTCAGTGAGGTACACTGAATCCCCAAAAAAATAAATTCATTATTTTGGTGAGATTTTATTTATTTTCCTTGCAACCAAAATCCACTTAAAACAACTAGTATATATATATTAATACATAAATAATTGAACATATACTTACAATAATATTGAATATTAAATATCAAATCCAACAATTTGTAATACAATTTAAAAATAATATACTATTTATTTAAATATTTATTTAGCTTCATTGAATTAAATTTAACATACTCATAATCGATATTATACGAAACAAAAGACAGTACAATATAAATAGCATAGTATAATCCATCCTTAAAAGTTAATTCAGTTCAATCCAACCTTTCAAATGTAGCCTATGGGTAAAAATGTTAAAAAGATAAAAAATAATAATTAGCATCAATTAACGGTATCTTTGTCATGATTATGATGAAATGGGTTATTAAAAAAAAATTACAAGGCACCAAATGGTTAAAAATATCTCTTTAATTTACCATTAAGGAAAAATTAGAATAATAAATTAAAATATTTTATTCACCAACACTTGACCTTAGCATGTTCCAATATCAAACCTAGTTTAAAAAATTATCAAATATAATTTATCATTTAAATGATATGAATAGTTTCAAAAGTGTTTATCTAAAGAGATGCAAATAGTATATGAAAAGATTTATCGATATTAATTTTATTTCATACTTCACCAATCTCCATGGGTATAAACGGATTCTAATCCACTCATCTCTACCAAATCTGGTTAATTGAATAGAAAAATTGTCGTTGTCTATTTATTATTTTTAAAGCTTTAATTTGGGTGTTAAATTACTAATGTGCATAAAAGAGAAAATAAATTAAAGCATCACAAAAAAACTATTCAAATAATATTTTATTTCTTATTTGAAGAGCTACACCAGTATTAAATATTTCAAAAGACACTTTAATTAAGATTTTTCAAACAAGGTATGCTTCTCACTGTTCAATATTACCAAGTGAGTTTCTCTCTCTTCTATTAATATTTTATTTTTTTATTGGAGAGAGAAAACAACTATAATTATTATTTAATTTTCTTTTAAAAACTAGCTATATAACAATATTTTTTTACCCTATTAAATATTATTAAACTCATACACATCTCATGGCAAATATTTTTTCTTCAAATTGTTGTTTGTTTTCAAGCAATTTTGTAATTAATGTTATATGTTTAATTTATTAATTACGAGTTATTTTTAATTAGCATGCATTAAATTAAATTGAACAAACATAATGGAAAAAACATATTAAGAACACATCAACAAAATTAGTAAAAAATAAACATATTTAAAACATCATCATCATAATGAAATTTAAAATCAATGAAAAATTACTTAACAACAAAAATTTGACTAAAATAGTTGGAGTGATAAAATGGAGGGTAATTAAATTTGGTGAAGGACAGATTTGATTAAAATAACATTTACTTGCGTTATTTGAAGAGTCTGTTGGAGGAGAGTTTATTTTTTCACTCTTCTATTTGCCACATAGACAAGCAAATAGATATTTAAAGAGTAAAATTTGAATAGTCGTTTGGTGATACTCTAACACAATTAATCTAATTAAGTTCATTTTGGTATTTTTTAGATTGTGCAAAGTAAAAATGAAGTTTTAAATTTATTAAATAAGTGTGTAAAACATATTAAATAACTGTAATTGCCACTTTTTTCATATAATTTTTTAGTTTTATCATTTTTCTTCTATGGTTTTCATAATAACCAATTGATGCCATAAATTTTAAGCAAAAAAAATTTGTTTCTACTAAGAAAAATGATAAAACTAACAAATTTTGACATTTGGTGCAATTAAAAAATGAAAGAAATTTAGATCTATTACAAATGGATATAGATAATTAAAATCCAAGAACTAATTAATTAATTAATGACTTAATTAATTAATTTCTTAACAGCGTGAAGCCTGAGAAAATCTCCAATATAATTAACTTAACTATATCATAAACACAAAATTAATTAAACTAAATAAATTTACTACTCACAGTTACTATTCATGAGTATTGTTCATCCGCATCAAAAACATTAATTTTGCCAAAAACAATAAATAGCATAAATTAAATGAGGTGGAGATTTTAACGTGATTCAGATTAATCTATCCTACATTTACGAGGCCACTACTAGAAAAGCAATTCACTAAGTTGAGGTGTTACAACCTGTGGATTTACGAAACTTAAGACTCTAATTAATCTGCTTCTCTTAAATAATTGATATCCCTCTTGATCCTCAATTTTCAAGATATTTCACAAAGTGATCAATAACAATTCTTCAATGTCTAATAATTCAAGATCTATATAGATTCTCCACAGAGATAGAAAGAAACAGTTCTATCTCAAGACTTGAAAAAGAAGACAAGAAAATAAAATCAACACAACATCATGTGCCATATCCGGATTCTCTAAGGAGGATGCCGAATTTTACTTCTCTTCTTTATGCTCTAAGTTGTGTTACTTTAATTGTGAAACACCTCTCTTTATATAGGCATTAGGGTTTCACAAAAGTCACAAGTCTTAAAAGATTTAGATGCTTTGCAAAAAAGAGTTTATTTCCTCTTTAATTCTTATGAATCTGAATAGTAATAAATCTTATATTCTTGCCTTACTTTCTCCCAAGAAATATTTAAAGCATTTGATAAACTTTCTATTTGAACTAACTTCTTGTTCTAAACAAATCTTATGCACCAATTATAGAATCTCGTTACTAATTAACTTGCTAAATTAGGCATCTAATTAAACTAGGAAACAAATATTCCTAATAAATTAGAATTTCACTAAATTAGGGAGTTAATAAATTAAAGCCTATTACAAAATATTCAATAAATAAAATTTCAATTTAACTAAACTTTCCATCAGATGCCAATTTTATAAATAATGGACCTAACAATCTCCTTTTTTTGGCATCCTTGTGGCAAAAGCAATCCTGCACAAATCTTCAATGAAATCGTGGTGCTAAAACATGAATCTGAAACAAGAACAACAATAAAGAATTAACCAAAATAATTGGCAATTAGTATGTTAGTTTATCAAATAAACTAAGGAAAGAATTAAAAATAAAATACTTATTTTATTGATCAATAAATTGCAAGGCAACATTAAGCACAAAATCAAGATCAAATAAAAGATAAACTCCCCCTAAGAGTAAGAATCCTAAAATCTAAAATATTCTTTAACAAAAATAAAGCTTTCTCTTTAAAAAATTGATATATTACTACCCCTAAGTTATTGCATCATGCAACTTATCAAAAAAAAAAAGTTATTGCATCATGCAATTGCAGACGACTTTATTTTAAATCTCCCCCTCTATTGCCAAAAGGTTGTAAAAGTGAAGCACTACAAGAAAACCGCTAATAGATGACAGACAACTTATGACAGATTTTGGGTATATTATAAACTTACGATAGACTTGTGACATAATTTTTAATCTATCATAAATTAATGATGGTCTTGTGATAGAAATATTTTCTATCATGAATTTATGATGGTTTAATGATATGATTATCATTTATCACGAACTTATGATAGAATCGTGATAGAAATTTAATCTATCAAGAAATTATGATAGAAAAATTACATTGACCATATTTGACCCAAATTTTATATATTATTTTATTTTAAAAAACAAAAGGTGCGTTTTAATAATTAAAAAATAAAAGAAAAAGCTAGCAAAACAGTTCGTTTTGGTACTTTAAACTTTCTTTCTTCCTTTTTTTTCCTAAGTGTTAAACATTCACACACTTAGAAAATAAAGCACGACTTCTCTCGTCACTCTCTCATTTTTTTCGTTCTTTTATTTTCTTTCATTTTCTCGAGAAACCTTAACGAAATTTTCTCAGAAACCAAACAGTTTACAAATCCTTTGACAAACAGTTTACGAATCCTTCAATTCTGAAAGAAAATGCAGTACCAGAGGTTGAAGGAGCATAGGCAACAACAATAAGCATTGGTGCAGCAAGCGCTTCTTCAACAACAGTCTCTCTACCATCCCTGCCTCTTAGCCACTACTCAGGTCCAATTTCTCGTTCGCATGTTGTTTCTCGTCGCTTGTGTGAATCCATTATGCCATGATTTCGATTGTGTTTTCATAATTTCAAGCTTTGATTTGTTCGCGCTATTTAGGGTTAGCTTGTGTGATTTCAATGTTCTTGCTTGTTTTGGTTTTTAATTTTCAAGCTTTGATAGAGTTAGGTTTTGATGATTCTTGTTTTGTGAAAATTGTTTAAATTTATGGGTGTAAATGGTGCACACAAATTGTCTAAACTTCATGATTTCTTTGCATTTATAATATTTTGCTGTAAAATTGAAGGATGTTAAGGGTGCTGAGAATTTACACTTTGTTCAAAATAGAGACTATGTTGTGTGCAATGGTTAATGAATTCGTTCTCTTTCTTCTTTTTTATTGATTTTTTATATTCTACGTTTAATCTTCTCACAACTTCTTTTGTTGAATGAGCAAGCACTTATCACCCAACACCAAACACCAAACCAAACAGAACTTTAAAAAAAGAAAATTTGAGTTTTCTTAGCAGCCAGACGCAATTCTATAGTATTTATGACATTTTTGATGTTTTGGCAGAGAAAAATTCTCTAAGACTTATCACATAGCTCGGTATAAGGTTAGTTGCTAGATCATTTTTTGTTTTTGGTTTGGTATCAGTTAGACTTCTTTCAAGTAACATTTTTGTTTTTATTATTTAACTCTCTATTTCTCTCTTTGTCTTTCATTTCTATTATGCATGTTTATTTATTTATGAATGTGCGTTTATATGTATATATGTTGGAAATTGGAAACTTAAGTCAGGGGCCTGATATGTATTTAGAACTCTTTTCCGTATTCAAGTTGCTTCATTT
Organism: Citrus trifoliata; assembly: GCA_018350135.1. Classification (NCBI taxonomy): domain Eukaryota; kingdom Viridiplantae; phylum Streptophyta; class Magnoliopsida; order Sapindales; family Rutaceae; genus Citrus; species Citrus trifoliata. The sequence goes on along the minus strand of CM031388.1, from coordinate 15,280,868 downwards.
CTGTCTATGTGTCATCGTAGGTTTCCTATAACAATAATAATTAAAGAATAAAGCCTTTTCATATATTCTATGAACTTGAAGCAATTAAGTCTTATATCTCCTTTAACTTGGCAAAATGACAAGTAGGAATAAACTTGTTGTTTTTACCTTGCTGAACTAGTGAAGAATAAGCAACAACTTTACATTTTCGACAGTATAAAATTTTAGCTACTGGTGGAAAAGCTGGTGTTGGAGGAGTTATTGGTAAAGAAGTTTTAACAAACACCTTGAGAATTTAAATCTTGACCATGTTGGTATCCAAGACCATGATAATCTAAGTTAGATTCGCTAATTGACTGAGATATGATCTAACATTTGAGTTCCGGAATTCATCATCTTGAGTATTTTTTAGTACTCTCTAATTTTGTAGTCGTTGCAAGCAATTGGTTGTCTTTATCAGTAAATAAAAACTCGTAATGAATTACCTCACCCTCAAATTTTGTCTTATCATCCAAAAGATTAGATACTTAAGTCATAGAAGTCATACTCTCATTGTAGATTTCTTTCCATTTAAAAAATATCATCTTATAGCTTTCATAAAAAGCTTCTTGTCATTTATATCAATATAACTGACGTTGCTATCTGAATCATTATTCTTGCTATTGTTGAGTGTTAGAAAATGCATATTTATAAAGGAGAAAACCGTCATTTTACATTTCAAGTCTTATTAACAACCCTTACTTTTATGTATTTAACTTTTTTGTAATTCAATTACGTGTGTTTTATTTTAATTAAGTAATTTTTATATTTTAGGGGCATTATAGTCATTTCATAATAAAGGAGAAGTCAAATGGCAAAACGGACATCACTTTTGAACTCAGGACGGTCGAAAACCTTAGGAGGGGCATAAAAGGAAAAATAAAACTATTCACATGTACGGTACTATTCACATGTACGACATTGTCTACGTCACTGTTCACGACACTGTTGACATAGACGGATCGATGACGTGGCATTGACCGATGATGTGGCATTGATTGATGAGGTGTCACGATCCAGTTGGACTAAAATTTTTATGTACTGTTGATGGTGACGTGGCAACATATCAGTGGACGAAAAATCTCGCGTACGGTGCATGCATCACACAGGATTATTTTCAACCAAACCGCGTTACTGTTCAACCCGGGTCAAACTGTGTTACTGTTCATCCACGTGGTCAAACCGCGTACTGTTAACTGATGACGTGGCGCAATCCTGAGCGTCCAAACTGTTTTTAATCCGATGGCCATGATTTACTCCATGTATCTATAAAAAGGGGGCCTCCCCCCCTAATTTGATATCTCTGAATCCATTTTCTGTAATTCCTTTTTTATCTTGTATTTTCTACGTATTTTAATAAATTCTCATTTTGCCCCTAGTTCAATTATGAGTAGCTAATTTTCTTTCAAGCTTGGTTGAAGGTGAAGTCTCAACATGTGTCATGAGCTTTATTTGGTAAATTTATTTTCTCTTCCCCTCTAGTTTTTGTGGATGTTTTGACTTCTCGTCGACAAATAATACTAATCTTGTCTAGTACCGCCTTGGTTTCACCGGCCCTCTAGTATAAGGTTATTATTATTTGGCACGATAAGCTTTTAGCACCATATTGATTAGAGAGTGGTTTATGAGGTGTGGATTCCCTCCTCATGATTTAATTGGCATTAATACGGATTATTTAGCCCATGATGCATGTTAATACGGATCTAGATACCTAAGTACGTCATTTCAATAGATTTCTCTACAATTTATTCTCGCCATTGCAATTCCAATTTTAGAATTTATTCATGCCATTTTAATTTAAGTTTTAGCATATTCCAAATCATTTCCACCACAATTCCAACCACCCATTTACAAAATTAATTCTATACACAATTAAAATCTACCTCCTCATGGGATTGACACTCGTCACCATTGATCTATACTACAATAGATTCGTGCGCTTGCGAGTATATTAAAATTTGCACAACAAGTTTTTGGCGCCGTTGCCGGGGAGGTAAGTAATTTTAATTCATAAAATTAATTTTTGTGAATAATTTCTTTTAATTGTTTTCTTGTAATTTTTTTTAAAAAAAGAGAGTGAATTTACATTTTGAGCTAAGAATTTTATTTATTTATTTTTTCTCTCTTCTTTAAAATTCTGTAATTTAATTTTCAATTTATTTTTCTTTGTAATTTTTTTATCTTATTAATTTATGTTTTAGTTAATTTATTTCACGTATTTATTTTTGTGTATTTTTATAGAAAGGTTGTAATAGCGCAATAAGGTTAGTATCGTAATTTCTCCCTCTTCTTTATTTTTATTTGTTTTGTTCTCATCTTTATTTTTATTTTATTTGTTTTGTATGCATGGTCGTAGGTCATTATTACATAATCTTGAACCTATAGATCTTGAACTAGAAAAAACACTTCGCACACAAAAGCACATTAAAAATAATTTTGGAATGGATTTACAAACACCACAGGAGAGGCCATTTAAAGACTATTTTAGTCCCTTAGTTAATTTGAGCACATTATGCATAAGATACCCAAATGTAGCTGCTAGGAGTTTTGAATTAAAACCTAGTGTGCTAAATTGTCTCCCTACATTTTATGGCCTAGAAAATGAGGATCCATATAATCATTTGAATGATTTTCATGCAATTTGTCAAACATTTAAATATGAGAATTTTTCAGATGATGATGTAAAACTTAGACTATTCCCATTTACTTTAAAGGATAGAGCTCGTTTATGGTTAAATACTTTGCCTGCTAATAGCATTTCATCATGGGAACAAATGGTAACGTAATTTTTGAATAAATATTTCCCAGTGCATAAAACCAATGCTACTCGCAAGGAAATCTCGGAGTTTACCCAGAGAGAGGACGAGCAATTTTTCGAAACATGGGAGAGATTCAATGGGCTACTATTGAAGTGTTCACATCATGGGTACGAGAAATGGCACCAATGTCAATACTTTTTAGAGGGATTATTGCCGAATGTGCAAGAATGGCTAATGGCAACAAGTGGAGGGGAGCTAATGTCAAAAAGTGCATAAGAGATTTGGGAATTCTTCCAGCGACAAGCAGATAATTCCCAACAACGAAGTCGATCACTCAGAAATACTAGAAGAATTAAAGGAGTAAATGAGGTTCACATTGGCGAATCAACTTCGGGAATCAAAGAAGTCAAGGAGATGGTTGAAGGTCTTGCTTGACAAATAGAATCGTTATCAACTGCTAAATCAACAGAACCACATGACCATGACTCATACTCAGATCAAGCCAATGCCATAGTTGTAATGAGAAAACCATCAAATTACAACCCATACTCCAACACATATAACCCTGGATGGAGAGACCACCCCAATTTTTCATGGTCTCAAGGATTCCAACAGAATGGACCAGTAGCTCCAGCTCCACCAATGCAAACAATTCCTTAAGTTCCTCAAGCCTCTTAGCCCTCATTTAGACCATACAATCAGAACCAGAACTACTCTCAACCTAGACCATGGGAGGATGCATTCCAGAATTTCAAGAATGTTACTCACTCCACGATTGAACAACAAAACCGCATTATTGATGGACTACGAAATGAGTTGTGAGCAGGCTTCAATTCACAAGCTCAATCAGTTTCAAGCCTCGAGAAAATGGTGGGACAACTTGCTTCTTCAGTTCAGACCTTGTCAATGACTGTTGAGAAAGGCAAGTTTTCAAGTCAACCAGTGCCTAATCCTAAAGGAGTACATGAAGCAAGTACCAGTTTACCACAGCAGCATGGAGAGGTCAAAGCAGTCATGACCTTGCGAAAAAGAAAAGAAGTCGACAACAAAGTGGAGATGCCGATGACAAAAGAAAATCAAATTGTACCGGTGAATGTTGAGGACTCATCATCGAAGGAGAAAGAAGAAACTAACCCACGAGAATACGTTCCCAAAGCTCCATTCCCCCAGAGGTTGGCTAAAGGCGAGAAGGGAAAATCCACAGGTGAGATTCTTGAAATATTCAAATAGGTAAGTGTTAACATCCCTTTGCTTGATGCTATTAAACAAGTTTCATCTTATGCTAAGTTTCTTAAAAACCTTTGTACTAAAAAGAGAAATATGCATTTTCAAAATAAGTCATTTTTAACAGAAAACGTTAGTTCTATACTCCAACATAAAATTTCTTTAAAATGCAAAGACCCAGGCTCCCCCACTATCTCATGTAGCATAGGGAACCACACAATTGAGAATGCTTTGTTCGATTTAGGAGATAATGTAAATCGGTTGCCTTATTCAGTATTTGTGAAATTTGGACTGGGAGAATTACACCCAACTCCAGTGGTGTTACAGCTTGCAGATCGGTCCACGAAAATATCTCGTGGTATTGTCGAGGACGTGCTTATCTAGGTAGACAAATTTTATTTTCCTGTTGATTTCATTGTAATTGACACTCAACCTATACAGGATTCAAGGAAGCACATCCCCATTATCCTAGGCCGACCTTTTTTGGCAACTGCGGATGCTCACATTCAATGCAGAACTGGAAATATGCAGTTGTCCTTCGGCAACATGACTATAGAACTGAACATCTTCAACATTGCCAAACAACCTCACAATGCAGATGATGAATTGTTGATGTGGATTTAATAAAAACAATAGTTGGTAATACTTTTCTTTCAAACCTCAGTAATGATCCTTTACAAACATGTTTAACTCACTTTGGTTTTGATTTTGATATTGACAGATCAGTCAATGAGGTCAACGCTCTACTTGACTCAACACCATCCATGGACACTAATAAATGGAAGTCAAGAGTTGAACAACTAGCACCATCAGAGAAAAAACTCATCCCATCATCAGAATCACCATCGAAACTCGAGCTCAAACCATTGCTCAATACTCTCGAATATGCATTTTTGGGAGAAGAAAGTTCACTGCCGGTAATCATATCATCATCCCTCAATAACGAACAAAAAGGTAAGTTGTTGGATGTTTTGAAAAAGAATAAAGGAGCGTTATGATGGACTATAGCAGACATTAAAGGTATAAACCCTGTAGATTGCATGCATTACATTCACCTTGATGAAAATGCTAAATCTACTAGGGAAATGCAACGTCGGTTAAATCATAACATGAAAGAAGTTGTTAGAACTGAAGTCCTTAAGCTATTAGATGCAGGTATCATTTACCCAATTTCTAATAGTTCATGGATCAGTCCTGTGCAAGTTGTCCCTAAAAAGTCAGGAGTCACAGTAGTTACCAATGTTGATAATGAATTGATACCCACTAGAGTGACTACAGGATTCGTGCATGCATTGATTATAGAAAGTTGAATTATGTCACACGTAAAGATCATTTTCCTTTACCATTTATCGATCAAATGCTTGATAGATTAGCAGGCCATGAATTTTATTGCTTTCTAGATGGCTACTCAGGATACAATCAAATCCCTATAGCACCAAAAGATCAGGAGAAAACCAATTTCACTTGCCCTTTTGGCACTTTTGCATATAGGAGGATGTCATTTGGATTATGTAATGCACCTGCTATATTTCAACGATGCATGTTGAGCATTTTTTCTGATATGGTTGAACGATTCCTTGAAGTCTTTATTAATGACTTTTCTATCTTTGGTGACTCGTTTGATCAATGTTTACATCATCTAACACTAGTTCTGCAGAGATGTATCGAGAAGAACTTAGTTTTAAATTGGGAAAAGTGTCATTTTATGGTAAAACAAGGTATTGTTCTCAGTCACATAATTTCAAGCAAAGCTATTGAGGTTGGCAAAGGCAAGATGGATCTCATTTCTAATCTTCCTCCACCTAAAACAGTCAGAGAAATAAGATCTTTCCTTGGGCATACTGGTTTTTATGGACGTTTCATTAATGATTTTAGCAAAGTTTCTAGACCCTTATGCAATCTATTTGCTAAGGATGTACCTTTTATCTTTGATGATTCATGTCTTGTTGCATTTGAAAAATTAAAGCATTTGTTGACATCATCACCCATCATTCAGCCCCCAAACTGGAGCTTACCATTTGAGCTCATGTGTGATGCATCTGATTATGCAGTAGGAGCAGTATTAGGACAAAGAGTTGATCGAATTCCCCATGTTATTTACTATACTAGTATGACATTGAATGATGCATAGTTGAACTATTCAACTACTGAAAAAGAAATGCTGGCAATAGTGTTTGCATTGGAAAAATTTCGGTCTTATCTCATTGGTTGTAAAATAATTATATTCACAGATCATGCTGCTCTAAAATATCTTCTCACAAAGAAAGATGCAAAAGTTAAACTAATTCGTTGGTGTTACTCTTGCAGGAATTTGACTTGGAATTCAAAGATAAGAAAGGCACAGAAAATGTTGTGGCGGACCATCTTTCTCGTCTCCATTTTGACACAATTACAGAGCCATTAATATTGAATGAATCATTTCCAGATGAACAATTAATGAATGTGGAAATATTACCTTGGTATGCTGATATAGTTAATTATCTTGTTACAGGTAAACTTTCAAAGCATTGGACCAAGCAAGACAAGGCTAAATTCTTTGCAGAGATAAATAATTTCTTTTGGAATGGCCCGTATTTGTTCAAGTATTGTGCAGAACAAATTGTTAGACGATGTGTCCCAGAAAGTGAAATTCAGAATATCCTTTCATTCTGCCATGAACAAGCTTGTGGAGGCCATTTCAGCGCTAAGAAAACAGCGACTAAAGTTTTACAATGTGGTTTCTATTGGCCAACTATATTTCGAGATGCTTACACTTTCTGTTCTTCATGTGATAGGTGTCAACGAATGGGGAGCATTACACGAAGGAATATGATGCCATTAAATCCAATTTTAGTGGTTGAGATTTTTAACGTATGGGGTATTGACTTCATGGGACTCTTTCCTCATTCTTTTGGTCATCAATATATATTGGTTGCTGTTGACTACGTATCGAAATGGGTAGAAGCAATTTCATGCAGAACCAATGATCACAAGGTGATGATAGGATTTTTGAAAAGCAACATTGTTTCACGCTTTGGATTCCCTCAAGCAATAATCAGTGATGGTGGTGCCCACTTTTGTAACAAAGCATTCCAAGCTCTTTTGACAAAATATTCAATCACACACAAAGTGGCGACTCCGTATCATCCGCAAACCAGTGGCCAAGTTGAGATATCCAATCGAGAAATAAAGCACATATTAGAAAAGACGGTGAGGCCAGACAGGAAAGATTGGTCATTAAGACTTGATGATGCATTATGGGCATACAGAACGGCTTTCAAGACCCCGATTGGGATGTCACCCTACAGGCTAATGTATGGAAAAGCTTGCTACCTACCTGTGGAACTCGAACATCATGTATATTGGGCCATCAAGAAATTCAACTTTGACATGCAGCAAGCCAGCTCAGAAAGAATATTACAACTGGCAAGATTTACAAGCAACGAATGAAAGTCTTCCACGACAAGCACATTATGAGAAACTCTTTTACTCCAGGTCAGAAAGTGCTTTTATTCAATTCTCGTTTGCACCTATTCCCAGGTAAGTTACGCTATCGTTGGTCTGGTCCCTTTATTGTTCATACTGTTTTTCCACATGGGGCAATTGAAATTAAGGACCCAAAGAATGGTGTCACGTTTAAAGTTAATGGTCAAAGATTAAAGCCATATCTAGAGTACCAACCATATGAAGAAGACACCGAAATAAATTTGAGTGACCCACCAAATTTGAATTGATTTTTTTTTATTTTCGTTGATTTGATTTTTCTTTTTTTCTTTTTATTATTCTTTTGCTAATTGAAATTGTTTTTGCATAAGTGTGTGTGTTTTACCATTAAGTTTTCTCTTATCATATTTAATCATGAGTACCTTACTTAGACCGTTCCTCCCGAACATTCTTAAACAACTTCAACGTGTCAAAACTCATCTCAAAATGCAGATTCAATTTTGTAAAACACATCGTATTTGGGCTCTACAACCACCAGAGTTAGTGGCCTATGTTAAGGGTTTAGAAAGCCAACTCAGAGACATTGAGATAAGTGGTTACGACATTCAGTTGGAGCTTGAGGTAAATTCAATAAGAGGACGATTTTAATTTTCTTTGTGTGTTTTAATTTGTTTATCTGTTTGTGTGCTTTAGTTTGTTACCCCGGTGAAGTGGCGGATAATGATACTCCGTGACAATCAAGTCGGTTACTTCAGTTTCCCATAATAACTGATATTCTGAGGCGAAGGTATGGACATAAACGAGATCTTAGCGAAGCTTCACAAGCAATTCCCTTCACTTCCTCAGAATGACATCCTTACGATCTACAAAGCTCGGTCCGAACGCATGCGACTACTCATGAAGAATAACATACCTGCTGATATCCGTTGGTTAATCGAGGCTAAAGTACGATCGCTAGGTGAGTTACCTCCAAAATTTATTGCATACATGCCTGGTTGTGGTAAAAGAAATTATGCAAGAAAATGACGAGCTCGAAGAATTTCTGTTGCTTGTCATAAGTGCGCCAGAATGAGTTGCAATAAAAACTCATGTTCTTTAGGAATAGTGTCTGATAACAGGGAAGATAAGATTCAATTCATTAGGGATGCCTTGAATAAGGAGTCATTAGATGATATCCTTTTGTCTCTTGAAATGCATCCCAGTGGATATGTGCAAGGAGCAATTCTCCAGTTATGGCCATTATTCTAAAAAGAGCATGCACGATATAGTCTCGGGAATCTGACTATAAACGACCCTATTTGCCAGTTTATAAGAAAACTAGATGGGAAGCCTATCCTCGACCCATAGAGGGCGTTTAAACCGTTTCTGGACGTAAAACCAGAGGAAGATGTGAGCCACAATCGCAACTACGTGTAAATATCCTTTTACTTTACAGTTATTTTATTTCACTATTATTTTATTGTTTGCATTATTGTCTTTAATAATTTTATTACTGTCTGCTTTTTCCTTATTACTGTTTCCTTTTTGACTCGCGAGCCATGTGCTTTACACGTTATTTGACACTGACATGTTACCTCATACACAACTATGACCCACTATCACCAAGACTCTTCAATGTGATTTTTTTTTTGTCAAGCACTCACAAATTGTTTTTGCGAAGTATCACAATGGCAGCTACTCCCAATAGACAATTCAAGAACATTTGTGTGCTTTCTGGATTTACCTATAGAGGAGGTAACCGACGGTTATCAAAAATGGTCTCAGAAGCAGCTTTTATCAGAGGAAGTCAAGTGTTAGACATCATCCCAAGAGACCTAAAACCATTGGGTAGTTCGTCTGACTCCTCAACTGGAGAAGAGTTAGTCGTCCAGGTATGCAAGAAAGAATAACTGAAATGCTTAATCATGCTGATGCTTTTATTTTCCTTCCAGGAGATCTTGCAACACTAGAGGCACTTATCACACTAGCATTTTGGGCCCATCTACACATTCACCAGAAACCCATCGGTTTATTAAATGTCAATAACTTTTATGATGGCTTTATCGCGTTTCTTAACCATGTAATAAAAAACTACTTCATTCTTTCCCATGCGAAAAAAATTTTTATTTGTGCTCACACTGCTAATGAGCTACTTGATCTGTTACAAGCTTATAAACCGGAGCCGGAACCATGGACCTTTGTGTTGGAGCGTCCAAATAATGATGGTAACAATAGAGGCAGTAAGAAATACAAATTAGATTTAACTCTCCGCTTGTAAATATTTTCTTCTGTGTTGCACCACCCAGGTGATGTCTTCTAAACTCTACTTCTTTCCTTTAAAACATTGAGGACAATGTTTCATTCTGGTTGGGGGGAGGGAATAGTCGACAATTGTGGAATTTTGGTTAAGTTTTTACTAATTTTTTGTTGTAGAAACTAACTGTTGCTAACATTTTATGTTGAAGATGGTTGAATATGGAGTGTAGTGCCTCTAGAAACGCATCTTCATTGTTTGAAAAAAAAAATTCTTTTTCTTTATTAAGTTTTGATCTTCATTTTTCTTCTTCTTTTTAATTTCTCTTTATAAATATACATTTTTCTTTAGTGCCTCTAGAAACGCATCTTCTTAGTTAAAAAAAAAATTCTTTTTCTATCATTTTAAGGGTAATTTTCTAATTAGTTTTTCTGCATCATTTTCAGATTTCTGCATGCATATTTTCCTTTCATGTTTAGAATAAGTTGGGGGGTAGAATGTTGTTTAAAAAAAAAATGTGTGTGATTTGTTTTAACATTGGGTGACATGATAAATTTCAAATTTTAGTATTTGAATTATCTTTGGTCTTAAGTGATGTTACGTCATGTGTGCTACTTTACATGTTGATGTCGGAGACAAATATGAGTTGCTTGAAGGATTGAACATGTCATAATAAGTACCAAGTGAGTTTTTGAGCCTATTATTTTTCTTGGAGAGTAACCCTTTTGCCCATTCTTCATACAGCTTAGCAGTTTATTATTTTATATACGATCTCTAGATTTCTTTGAAGTTAACCCTTAAAAAAATAAATTGTAAAAAAAAAATGTGTGTTGCTACATTTGGAGGCCCATCTAACTAGTAGATATGGATAATTATTTAGAACCCTAAAAGACGATGGAAAGGTCATCTTTGTCCCGTTTGAGCCTTTCTAACCATCCATTTTGTGATATTTCCATAGCTAACCCTTTTGAGCCTTTAAAAAAAAAAACCTTTTCTTTGTCAACTTATTATCTTGACCCACTCCAATTTGGAGTATTACCCGATATCTTATAAGTTCCATCACCTATTTATGTTTGAGAAAATGTAAATAATTATTTTGTTCAGTGAAATTATGCAAAAAAAAAGAAAAAAAAACAAAAGTTGTTGTTTCAAAAAAAAATAATAATAATAACAATAATAGGTGAAATCCACCTTGCAACTTCAAATAAAAAAAAAATCTCTGCATTTTTTCTCAAACATACACTTTGTTTTCCTTATTCCCCTTCTTTATTAGCCATATCCTTAGCCTACGTTACATTCTAATAAAAGTCCTTCTTGATTTTAGGGAACTATAGTCTGAAGTAGAAGCTAGTTATATGGGCTAAAAATATGTAGTGGTACATAAAAAAAATAATAAAATAAAAAAAAGATAAATAAATTGGGTTGACTAGCATTTTTATTTGATTTGAGATCGTATTATTTCTAAGCTGAGGGCATATTTCTTTCATCTTGGTGAGAGCATATGATATCACTTCTTTATTATTTTCTCTCTCAAGTACCATTCATTTGAGTGACTATTTTTATTGGGTTTAATTTCTTTGTTAGAGTGTCACTACTTCCAGTGAGATTTTGGGGTTTGACATGTCATTCTTGAAAGTAGCTATAAAAAAGTCTACTAGGATGATTCATGTGGATGGTTGATGTGGGTGTGATGTTTCTTTAGACTGGAGATAATGCTTATACTTTTATTTAATTGCTATCATTAATCTGATTGAATAAACACGAGTGTTTTAAAAAATATATATATATTTATTTTGAATTTGAATTTTGTTTTCGCTTTATTTGCTAGGGACTAGCAATAAGCTGGTTGGGGGGTATGTTGAGTGTTAGAAAATGCATATTTATAAAGGAGAAAACCGTCATTTTACATTTCAAGTCTTATTAACAACCCTTACTTTTATATATTTAACTTTCTTGTGATTCAATTACGTGTGTTTTATTTTAATTAAGTAATTTTTATATTTTAGGGGCATTATACTCATTTCACAATAAAGGAGAAGTCATATGGCAAAACGGACATTACTTTTGAACTCAGGACGGTTGAAAACCTTACGAGGGGCATAAAAGGAAAAATGATACTATTCACATGTGCGGTACTATTCACGTGTACGGCATTGTCTACGTTACTGTTCACGACACTGTTCACATAGATGGATCGATGACGTGGCATTGACCGATGATGTAGCATTGACTGATGAGGTGTCACGATCCTGTTGGACTAAAATTTTTATGTACTGTTGATGGTGACGTGGCAGCATATCAGTGGACGATAAATCTCACGTACGGTGCATGCATCACACAAGATTATTTTCAACCAAACCGTGTTACTGTTCATCCACGTGGTCAAACCGCATACTGTTGACTGATGATGTGGCGCAATCCTAAGCGTCCAAACTGTTTTTAATCCGATGGCCATGATTTACTCCATGTATCTATAAAAAAAGGGCCTCCCCCCCTAATTTGATATCTCTGAATCCATTTTTGGGATCCATTTTCTGTAATTCCTTCTCTATCTTGTATTTTCTATGTATTTTAATAAATTCTCATTTTGCCCCTAGTTCAATTATGAGTAGCTAATTTTCTTTCAAGCTTAGGTTGAAGGTGAAGTCTCAACATGTGTCATGGGCTTTATTTGGTAAATTTATTTTCTCTTCCCCTCTAGTTTTTGTGGATATTTTGACTTCTCGTCGACAAATAATACTAATCTTGTCTAGTACCGCCTTGGTTTCACCGGCCCTCTAGTACAAGGTTATTATTATTTGGCACGATAAGCCCTTAGCACCATATTGATTAGAGCGTGGTTCATGAGGTGTGGATTCCCCCCTCATGATTTAATTGACATTAATACGGATTATTTAGCCCATGATGCATGTTGATACGAATCCAGATACCCAAGTACGTCATTTCAATAGATTTCTCTTTAATTTATTCTCACCATTGCAATTCCAATTTTAGAATTTATTCATGCCATTTTAATTTAAGTTTTAGCATATTCCAAATCATTTCCACCACAATTCCAACCACCCATTTACAAAATTAATTCTACACACAATTAAAATCCACCGCCTCGTGGGATCGACACTCGTCACCATTGATCTATACTATAATAGATTCGTGCGCTTGCGAGTACATTAAAATTTGCACAACAGCTATCATGTTGCACAATTGTGTCAAGACGGGAATTAGTGTCTTTCTTGTAAGGAGCTATATGCAATGTTTTAGATGAGCGTAAAACTTCAATGTTTGATTCTTGTACATCGTCATTAGTTTTTTTTTGACATATCATCATGGGTAACAAGTCCTTCAATAAGGTTTTCTTGATTAAGAACATCATTAAAATCATCATCACTCTAAGTGGATTTCATTGCTTTCTTTTTCATGAGAGTGTTAACTACATCATGCTTATTGTGCCCCATTCCTCCACATACTCTGTATTGAATACCTCAAGTTTATAAAGATCATACAATTTAGATTTTGAATTAGAAGAACCTTTTTTAGTCGTTAAAGCCATTGATGTAGAAATTTTCTTTGGTTTGTTGAAGTTCTTTCTTTTTCTACATCTTCTTGAAATTCTTTGCAATAAGTGTAAGAGAATTATCAATGTACACATGGATTATCATCCTCACTTGGTTTAGCAACGAAAACTTGTGTTTCAGCTAAAAAGCAATATTCTTTTCTTTCTTGGGATTTAAATTCAAGTGATTAATCTTATAGACCATCAATTTCCCCATAAAAAGGCCTCTAGTCATTGTAGACATATCAGTATATTTTTCAATAGCCGAAATCTTTAGATGATATCTAGGATGGGCAGATCTTAAGATTTTTTTACAAATATCTTCCTCATAAATAGGTTTTCCAAGAGCAAAGAAATCATTAATCATAGAAGGATTTTATAATTAAATTAAAATATGGATTCATTCTCATGCGTGTTCAAGTTCTCAAAATCAAATGTAAATTTATGAAGTTTAGAATGTTTAACTAAATTGTCACCTTCAAAAGTATTTTGAAGTATATCCCAAGCAGCTTTAGATATCTTGCATGTTGAAACTAGTTGATGTTGAAACACATCAACTCCATTGACAATAGCATTAAATCCTTTCGCATTATATGGAGATGCATCAAGTTCGTCATTGGACCTTTTTTTACTGGCTTTGAAGATCCTACACTATTTTCATCAATTGATTTTGGTGGGTGGAGCACATCCAATAAATACGCACTGCCAAACTCTTTTATTAATAGCTGTCAAATAAATTTTCATCCTTTACTTCTAATAACTATAATTTATTCCATCTAATACAAGTAGACAAGTCAAAAATCCTCCCTCTCATTGCAAATTCATACGTACAAAATGGATTTAGGTTCCAAGATTCTTACCAAATAAACAATTTCTTTTATACCAATTGAAAGAAATTTACATCTATTACAAATCGATGTAGACAATTAAAATCCAAGAACTAATTAGTTAATGAGTTAATTAATTAATTTCTTATAAGGGTGAAAGCCTAAGAAAATCTCCAATATAATTAACCTAATTATATTAGATACACAAAATTAGTTAAACTAAATTAATTTACTGCTCATAGTTACTATTCACAAGTACTGTTTACGGGCACTGTTTATGTTAGTGCTCATCTGGATAAAAAACATTATTTTTTTTTCTAAAAACAATAAATTGCATAAATTAAATAACACTGAAGATGTTTACGTGGTTCGGATTAATCAATCCTACATCCATGAGGCCATGCCTAGAAAATCAATTCATTAATTTAAGTTGTTACAACCTATGGATTTACCAAATTTAAAACTCTCACTTACAATTTATTATCATACAACTTACTCAACCTTAGATCAAATCTACTTCTCTTGAATAATTGTTATCCTTCTTGATCATCGATCATCAAAGCACTCGCAAAGTGATTAATAACAATTCTTCAATTCTTTAATGTCTATCCAAAATTTATATAGACTCTCCACATAAATAAAAAGAAATAGTCTCATTACAAGACTTGAATGAAGAAGACAAGAAAACGAATCAGCACAACATCATGTGCCAAATTCGGGTTCTCTAGGGAGGAGACTAAATTTTGTTTCTCTATTACTTCAATTGTGAAATATCTTTTTTTATATAGGCATTAGGTTTCACAAAAGTTCCAAGTCTTAAAAGACTTGGATTTTTTTCCAAATAAGAGTTTATTTCCTCGTATAATTCCTATGAATATGAATAGAAATAAATATGATATTATTGTCTAGCTTGTCTTCTAAGAAATATCTAAAACAATTAATAAACTTTCTATTTGAACCAACTTCTTTCTCTAAATAAATCTTACTAAATTAAAGAATTCCATCACTAATGACTTGCTAAATTAAACTTCTAATCAAATAAGATAACAAATATTCCTAATAAATTGAAATTTCACTAAACTAGGAAATTAATAAATTAAACCCTATTACAAGATATTCAATAAATAAAATTTCAATTTAACTAGACTTACTATAAGATGCCAACTTTATAAATAATGGATTTAAAAAAAGTTTAATAATAATTTTTTTTGTTATTTTTTAAAACACCTTTTTTATAATAAATGTATTTTTTTTTTGTTGCCTTTATTAAACATATTTTCCCCAAAGCACAAAAAAAAACCTTTCTAAACACATTTTGTCTGAATATTCAATAAAATATTCTTTCCCTTGTATGATTCAATTACATAAAATGTTACTGCAATGATGGAAATATATCTAGGTCAAGGTTTTGCCTGCAAATGCATCAAAATCACCTTCACTCCAAGAATATGTGTTTTGTACTTAATTTATAATAAAAAAAGACACTTATACCCCAAGGTTTGGAAAAATAGTTATATACACCTCTACATTTTTAATAAGGGACACCAAGACTCCCTTTTAACTATAATACCCTTTGATTCTATTAACTAAAAAAAGAGACTCCAATATTTTGTAATAAATAAAAATATAATATTAAAATAAATGTAACAATATATACATTTTAAATAATTTCAATATCTAAAAAAATATTTTAATACTTTACAGTCATATATTATATTAAAGTAATAAATAGAAACATAATACTAAAATAAAGAAGCAATTACATTTATTCAGTAATCATTTCTAATTTTCTATTTCAACTTTATATCACATTTTGTTCTTATACTTTTTTAAAAAAATGAAATTATTTTCTTTTACAAAATATAGTTTTGTGTGTTTTTTTCCCTCTAAAAGGGGTGTTCTTAGTTGTCCTTTGAATTTTTAACGTCAATAGTGTTTCTTAGCTGGCATTTGAATTTTTAACTTCAGAATACTAGAATCATTAAGTGACATTAAAAATTCAAAGGCCAACTAACAAACACCTCTTTTAGAGAAAAAAAAAATTATATAAATAAACGAAAACAAAACACCAAACAATATTCTATAAAAGAAAAATAATTTCATTTTAAAAAATATCGACCTCGGGATTCCCGAATTTTTTTATCAAACTATTTTAAGTGTTTATTAGCCAACAGTTGATAGGTGCTAAGAAATTATGTCTATAACTGTTATTAGATTCTTGAATGTTTGGAAGTGGCCACAAGGATTCTCCCATGTACCTTGCTTTTTTTTCACTTTATTGCTTTCATTAATTTTCTAAATTAATCGTTTAGCTAAACTAGGATAGAAGTTGGATATTATATTAGCAATTTTTTTTAATATATAATCTTTAAAAAGTACAAGAACTAACGCAGGAATGGTCATGCTAGCAAGGAGGTTCAAAAAGTTGTTGAATGCGATCCGTAGGAACGGTCGATGCTGCAGGAGGGACGGCTGGCTCGTCATCATGAAAGGAAGCTGCTGCTGCTACTCGGCGAGGGACACGCGGTCTAGCTCCAAGGCGAAAGTCGGGTAACTTATCCTTGGAATAGATGTCATTTAACTACAATCATCCTCTGGAGCAAGCAAAGTATCTTCACTCTTAGAGGATGGTGTCTTTTCCCACTTCCCACACTTCTTAAAAAAGCCGATCGCAAAAATAATCTCTCGACCGAGTTTCCGGGTCTCGAGATAAACAGACTCAGTAATAGGAACTCTAAAGAATTTCAAGATCCTAGTGATGATGCTGCCATATGGAAGGGATCGGTTGGTCACTTTAGGTGTGGATAGCATATGACAAAGGATAGTGTAGGATAAGCTCACATGCCATATACAGATGAGGGAATCTAATAAACCAACATCAAGTATAGTTACCTCATCAGTGTGACCCTTTCTAGGGGTGACCATGTGTTGGAGAATGATATGAAGCATTCAAACATGGAAAGGGAGGAATTGAGACCTAAAGGACAAAGTGCAGATGTCAATGGAAAGATCTCGATGCCTACAAATGTTCTGTACGCCATCCACATGACAGAAATCACTAAATTCAAGCTCTTTCCTAGCGGTGTAAATGTCTAAGCCTCTATAAGAAATTCCAAGAATACTATATAATTCTGACTCATTAAACGCAATATGAACTCCTCCTCCGGAAGTATAAAGTTCAACTCGACGGGAAGAAGAGAGTTTCATATTAGAATAAAAGACACGTACTAGATCTTCATAGATAGGTTCTTCGATACTTAAGGCTTCATTCCAATGACTAAGCATTTGAGTAATAGTACTACCACAAATGGTGATATCCAAAAACTCCGTAATGTTAAGAGAAAACGAGGTAGTTACCGATTTGCCCATGAATTTGTCACTAAATCGTTGGGCAGAGGTATCATTGGAAAAATGGAGACTCTCGAAGTCCTGAGAGGGAGGCCTGGAGGGACTGGAACGACATTGGGCACTGTGCTTGGTTCGAGCATGCCTTTGAGGTCTTTCTGCCATTGATGAGTTTGGAGAATTTGGATCGGTAGAAATAAAGTTTGAGAGATGAGAGAGTAATGACAAGTTGAAATGTGATTGAAAACGGAAGGGATTCGGTTCAATTTTGGCGAGAGAAGTGCGGCTGGTTCTAGGGTTCGAATTTTGTGATTTCTCAATTTTTGAATCAAAAACAAGTTTTGGTCAATTAAAAAGATTCTAAGCAAGATGAGAAAGGTTTCAAATGGTTCAATTTGGTGAGAAAGAGCAAGAAAAATGGTGGATTTGAGAGAGAAATGAAGTTGCAGTCGCGGGTTTAGAGAGAGAGCAAAAGACGAAATGAGGAGGAAGATGGGTTACTGTACCCTTAACGAAAATAACGGCAAGCCGTTAGTGAAATGTTGGTGAACCGACAGCATCCAGAGAGCTCCCCAAAATTTTTCATGAAAACGGTGAGCCGTTAGTAAAATGTCGGCAAACCAACAGCGTCCAGTAAACTTGCAAGGTTTCTACCCGAAAACGATTAGCCATTTATGGAAATAACGACAATCCGTTTTCTACAACTTATGATTTCGCACATTTATTTTAATATTTGGCCAACAATTAATACATTTCAAGATCATTTCATTGATCCACAATGTTTTAAGTGCCAGTTCAATGCATAATTCATGAACATATAAGTATTTTAACAATTTATGTATATACACATTCAATAATATAAACACCTCACTCATTAATCATGCTTAAACATTTAAAGTCAAAATCATCTAATGATCAATCAATCAATTTCATTAGACTCAATAACATGAATAAAGATGTTAATGCGAAAATTTTATCATCCGAGGTTCATGCCGAATTTTTGAAAATTGTTCTTCACAAAGAGGTTTTGTAAATATATCGGCAAGTTGTTTTTCCGTAGAAATAAACTCTAATGCAATATCTCCCTTTTGAACATGATCTCTTAAGAAGTGATGTCTAATTTCTATATGCTTAGTTCTAGAGTGATGAATGGGATTCTTTAAAAGATTTATAGCACTAGTATTATCACACTTAATAGAAATTTGATCAAGATTAATGTCATAATCTAAGTGTTTGTTTCATCCAAAGAGTTTGTGCACAACAACTCCTGGCAGTGATATATTCGGCCTCAGTGGTTGAAAGTGCAACAGAATTTTGTTTCTTGCTAAACCATGAAATAAGTGAGTGACCTAGAATATGACAAGTTCCACTAGTGCTTTTCCTATCAACTTTATAACTGGCAAAGTCTGCATTCGAATAGCATGTTAAATCTATATGAGTTCCCCTAGGATACCAAAGCCCAATATCTATGATTCCACTCAACGAAAAATTCTTTTAACAACAAGCAAATGAGATTCCTTGGGACATGAGTGAAATCTTGCGCACAAACATACACTAAACATGATATCAAGTCTACTTGCAGTTAAATAAAGTAAAGATTCGATTATACCTCGATACATTTTGATATCCACTTCTTTACCTTTTTCATCTTTGTTGAGCTTGGTTGTTGTGCTCATCGGAGTATTTTTGGTCTTTGAGTCATCAATGCCAAATCGTTTGAGTAGATCTCTTACGTACTTGACTTGATTTATGAATATTCCTTCCTCATTTTGTTTTATTTGCAGCCCAAGGAAATACTTCAACTCTTCCATCATACTCATTTCATATTCATTATTCATACAAGATGAAAATTCTTTACATAACAATTCATTAGTAGAACCAAAAATAATATCATCAACATAAATTTGAACAACAAGTATGTCTTTGTTCTTATCTTTGACAAAAAGAGTAGTATCCTCTTTACCCATTGAAAATCATTTTCTAACAAGAAATTCTTATACCTGTCATATCATGCTCTAAGTGCTTGTTTTAAGCCATATAAAGCTTTAATAACTTATAAACATGATTTGGAAATTTTTTATTTTCAAAACCAGGGGGTTGTTTTACATACACTTCTTACATAATATAACCATTTAAGAAAGCACTTTTCACATCCATTTGAAATAAAATGAAATCTTTATGATATGCAAATGTTAACAACATTCTAATTGATTCTAGTCTAGCTACAGGTGCAAAAGTTTCATCAAAATCAATTCCTTCTTCTTGGTTGTACCCTTGAGCCACTAATCTAGCTTTATTTCTTACAACCACACCGGATTCATCCATCCTATTTCTAAAAACCCATTTAGTACCTATGACGGATTGATGTTCTGGTTTAGAAACTAATCCCCACACATTGTTTCTTTCAAATTGATTTAACTTCTCTTGCATTGCCATAATCTAAGATTCATCATTTTCCGCATCCTCAAAGGATTTGGGTTCAATTTGAGAAATAAATGCATTATGCTCACAAGTATTTCTAAGTGATGATCTAGTTATAACACCTCGTGAGGGATCTCCTAAAATTACATCCTTAGGGTGAGAAGAAACATACCTCCACTCCTTGGGGAGTGCTTGAGAAGTACCTTCATTTTGCTCCATATTTGTTTGCTCTTCTTGCCCATCCTCTTGATTTCTTTGTGGTGCATTTTTTTGTTTATCCTTTGATGATTCTTCTTGTAATTCTCCATCTACATCATCATAAATAATTTCTTTCTCCGCAAAGAAGGGGTTAGATTCATCAAATGTAACATGCATCGATTTTTCTACAACTAGAGTTCTTCAGTTATAAACTCTATAAGCTTTTCTTGAGTTTGAATATCCAAGAAAAATACCCACATCGGATTTTGGATCAAATTTGCCAAGATTATCTTTTGTATTCAAAATAAAACATTTGCATCCAAAAACTTTGAAATAACCAAGATTGGGTTTTCTAGTTTTCCAAAACTCATATGGAGTTTTGTTAAGGTTAGGTCTAATCAACACTAGATTTAAAAAATAACAAGCGGTGTTGACGGCCTCGGCCCAAAAATACTTAGGCAATAAGTTTTCATTCAACATAGTTCTAACCATTTCTTGAATGGATCTATTCTTTCTTTCAACAACTCCATTTTATTGTGGAGTTTTAGGTGATGAAAATTGATATTCAATGACAAAATCATTACAAAAAATCCCAAATGCATGATTTTCAAACTCTCTTCCATGATCACTCTTAATGCATGCAATACCATATCCTGTTTCATTTTGAATTTTCTTATAAAGCACTTTAAAAGCATCAAGAGCATCATCCCTTATTAGGTAGGAATAATACCTATGTATATCTAGAATAATCATCCATTATCACAAATGCATGATATTTGCCATTTAGACTAGCATATCTAGATGACCCAAATAAATTTATATGAAGAAGTTGAAGTGGTTTTGAAGTAGAAATATGATTTTTATTTTTGAAAGATGTTTTGATTTGTTTTCCAAATTGACAACCTTCACAAATCTTATCTTTTTTAAAACCAATTTTTGGAAGACCTTTAACTAACTCATTTTTTGAAATTTTTGAAATCAAATTCATACTTGCATGTCCTAGTCTTCTATGTCATAGCCAACCATCATCATGCAATGCCAAAAAATATTTATCATGAGTAGATGCACATTCTATATCAATTGTGTAAACATTGCCACATCGATTTCCAATAAACAAAATTTTCCCATCACATGTATTCTCAATAACACATCTTTATTTATTAAAGACAACTTTATAACCTTTGTCACATTCTCAATTAGAGTTAAGGAAACTTTACCAACATTTTCAATTCCAAGAATTTTTCCTTTTTAGTTGTCTGTAAAAGATACGTCTCCACCATTTTCAATTTTGGTGAAGCTTGAGAACCATACATAGTTTCTAGTCATGTGCCTTGAGCAACCACTGTCCAAGTACCATTTATTTCTCTTCTTCTTCAAGCCCTGCAGAGAAAATCTCAAGTTTTAGGTACCCAAAGTTTTTTGGGTCCTTAAGAGTTAGTAGTGATTCCTTTTGGAACCCAAATGTATTTCATACCATAATATGCATTT
Organism: Citrus trifoliata; assembly: GCA_018350135.1. Taxonomy (NCBI): domain Eukaryota; kingdom Viridiplantae; phylum Streptophyta; class Magnoliopsida; order Sapindales; family Rutaceae; genus Citrus; species Citrus trifoliata. The sequence goes on along the minus strand of CM031388.1, from coordinate 15,259,379 downwards.
CTTTTACTGGACATCTATTTTTCATATGATCATCTTGATTACAAAAATGACATACAATTCGATTGTTACTAGATGTACTCTTCACAAAGTAGTTTTTATAATATTTTTGTTTCAAGTTTGGCTTATAGCCAATACCTCCTTTATCAAACACACACTTTTGTGAATTAAGCATGTTATCCAACATCTTTTATCCATTTGTAAATTTTAGAACAACATTACTAAGTTCAATATTCTTTTTCTTAAGCATTTCATTTTCCTTTTTCAAATCATCTATATGTGGCTCTAAATACTTATGTGAAGTGCTAGGTTTCTCATTTGATAATGCAACTCTATTATGCAAGATTTTATTCTTTAATTCTAATCCTTTAATCTTTTCATTCAATGACTCATTGCATTTTTGTATGGCATCCTTTTCATTTGTAAGTTCTAGCAATTTCTTTTTAAGGCATGCATTCTTTTTACCAATTTTCATCAACACATCATGCATTTCTTTAAAAGCATCATACAATTCATTATAGGTTGGATCACTTACCTCATTGAGATCATTATCATCTCCTATAGCCATAAGCGCTAGATTTGATACTTCTTGTGACCCTTCTTCATCACTTGAATCTTCCTCGCTATCATCCCAAGTTGCAATTATGGTTTTCTTCTTGAGTTTGTTGATAAGTGGACACTCCAATCTTATATGGCCAGGCTTCTTGTATTCATAGCATGTGATTACCTCTTTCTTCTCCCTTTGGTTCTTCAAGTTTCTGAATTTTCGTCGCTCTCCTGATTTTCTTGAAAAAATTTTTGAACCTCCTTCCTAGCATGGCCAACTCTTCATCATCCGATTCACTCTCTCCATCACTCTCATATTTTGAAGCTTTGAGAGCAATACTTTTCTTCTTCTCCTCATCCACTTTTTCTGCTGCCAAATCTTCTTCATATGAAATGAGAGAACCAATTAAATCATCAAGAAGTAAAGTATTTAAATTTTTGGCCTCTTCAATAGCGGTTCTTTTAGGTCTCCATTCTTTTGAAAGTGACCTAATGATTTTTTTAACTTTCTCGCTATTTGAGAAGGTCTTTCCCAAAGCTCCTAGGGTGTTCACTTGTCCGTATATCTAGTATACATATAATACACATTTTCATTTTGTTCCATTTAGAACAATTCATATTGGCGAGTGAATCTACTAATTTTAGACTCTTTAACTTGATTTGTCCCTTCATAGACAACTTCAAGTTTATTCCATATTTCTTGTGCACTATCACAGCTAGATACTATATGGAATTCTTTTTTATCAAGAGTACAAAACAAGGCATTCATTGCCTTAGAATTTAAAGATATTTTTCTCTTTTCTAACTCACTCCATTGACTTGATGGTTTAGCATTCATTGCCTTAGAATTTAAACATATTTTTCTCTTTTCTAAGTCACTCCATTGACTTGATGGTTTAGGAATATCATATCCTACTTCATCTTTAAACATAGGCATAAATGGACCATCACAAACAACTTCCCAAATTTCATAATCTAAAGCTTGTAAATAGATTCTCATTCTAGCTTTCCAATATGCATAGTCATTTCCATCAAAGAACGGTGGCCTAGTTGTAGATTGTCCTTCTCTAAAAATTGAGTCATTTAGGGTTGCCATGGATCTTTTACTCTCGACAATTAAGTCCTAACAAGAGAACAAGGCTATGATACCAAATGAAATACTAGTTATGCAACCCAAGAGGGGGGTGAATTAGGATTCTAAAAATGATTCGATTTATAAAGTAAAACTTAATGCAAATATAAAACAAATTCAAAGTAATAACAAATAAGTTTATCACAATATAAAAAAGATAAAGGAAAAGAGATTCAAACATGGGGATTTTTATGTGGTTCGGCCAACCTCGCCTATGTCCACACCTCCAAGTTTTTCAGGCTTAAGGATTCCACTAAGCAAGCCTCCAAGGCTTCAAATGCTTACATTTGACTTCCAAGGTGTCAATAACCTTTACAATAAAAGATTATCCCCAATCTCTTACCCCAAGTGTATCCCAACACTTACAATCACTCAACTTGATTTTAAATAAAGTTATAAAATGAATCTCTCTCACACAATGTGTTTGAGTACAAATGAATATTTAAAGTGAGTAAATGAGATGAATACAAGAATTTAAGGCTCAATAAATGTTGTATGCTCAAGATTTTGCTCAATAATGATTGTTAGAATTGTCGAAGTTTGAACTTGATTGAGCTTATTTATAGCTGGAGTTAAAAACTAGCCGTTATTGACTTTCTGCACATTGTCGAATCGTCGTTTGACTGGTCAATATGACCGTTGGGCTGATTTTCAAATTGTCGGATCGCTGTTATCTAGATATCGGATTGCCATTTAGGTCCAGAGGCTAATCTTCAGTTCTGTTCGATATCGGCAAACCGTTATCAACATGTCGGATCGCCGTTAAGGTCCAAAGGCTAATCTTCAGTTCTGCTCGATATCGGTGAGCCGTTATCAAGATGTATGATCACTGTTTTCTTCAGTAACTGTTATAGTGAACTATTTTTGCACCCCAAAACCAACACTTTATAAAACTTGTCAAATAGATTCATTTATATGATTTGAAACAATATTTGTTATAAACAGAATTCTCAAAGCTTTTTCAATTGAAACTATTTACAAGAGAATAACCAAAAACATTTTCATTTATAAAGTGAGAATGATGATTTAAAAGTATATGAAAACTATTTTGAGCTTTTAAAAGATCAATCAATCTTAATCAAGTTTGTTATCATCAAAATCAATATTAAAGAAATATTTATGTTAACAATTTTCACCCAACCCTAGATGTTTCAACATTTTCCACCACACACCCAAATATTTCGACAATTTCCACCACACCCCCATTTCCATTAATTTGACCGTTATTTCTAATGAAGCTATTTGAAATTTAATTAAATATCATAAATGCCCCTTATCTTGAATTGGAAAAGAATTTAAATGACATAAAATGCTAATCCAATAATTGATATTTCCAATAAAAAAATCTTAATTAAAGGTGATTACACAATAAATTCCATCAATTAACTTATCAAATAAATTTAATTTATCATCATCCACTAATATTTAGGCATGAACTTCCAAATTTACCCTTTGACCGTTAGAATAAATGGTCAAATTAACGGATTTGGGTGTGTGGTGAAAGTTGTTGAAACATTTGGGGGCGCGGTGGAAAATGTTGAAACATCTGGGGGCAAGACAGAATTAACCCTTAAATTATATATTAAATTAAAAAATATATGCTAAAGGAAAAAATAATAGGAATAATTAAAATATATATAAGTTAAATTAAATTAAAAATATATTCGGATCCGCATTATTTTATGGGGATTTATGGTGCTTTTATAATTTTATTTGTGGATTTATGTTGGTGTTGACTTAGACTTATCTTATTCTTGATATTTAATTCATTTATGGTGTAGTTGTAAGTTATACTAAATATTGAATTGTTGATTGTTGAATTACAATTGGATTTTTATTTGTGGTATTTATGGTGTAGTATTTTTATTTGTGGATTTATGTTGTAGTTGTAAGTTATACTAGATATTGAATTGTTGATTGTTCAATTACGATTGGATTTTATTTAATTTTATTAGGTAAATTTATTAGAGTTTAAATTATACTTAAAATTTTAAATTTAATATTATGTGAATTCAAATATCCGAAAAATCTACATGATTATTATCTGCATCTGAATCTGCATATATATATATATATATATATATATATATTTTTACCGATTCATATGCAAATATCAAAATATTTATGCGGATCTAAATCCAAATGCACTATATCTGAATCCGAATCCGAATTTGCCATCCCAAATTCAGACCATCAAACCGCTTCTAAAGTTAAACATATGCCTAAGATATAGGCCACATTCTATTCATTTAAGATTCCTCCTAATTGAAAAGAAATACTATAAATGAAGTTCTCATTCAAATGGAAAACAAAAATCTCCATAATACATGTAAACACGAGACGCATAATTGCTACAATTTAAGATCTCAATGGAGATCCTGGATCTAAAATCCGATGACTTTATAATAAGAAAAAACCAACAAAACAAAAAAATAATTTTACAAAATGAAAAAAACACACACATTAAAAGCCACCCTACGAAATGTTTCGCCAAAGTGTCTACACGGGAAAAAAAAAAAAAAAAAAAACGCTGCGTGACCCTCGAAACCTCCATTCACCACCAATGACTCAAACATGTGTATTGTCTCGATTTAAGCACAAGAATGATAACAGAGGTCATCGAAAAAATAAAAAACTTGAGGAGCAAATGAAAAAAAGAAACAGAACAAAAACAAAATCAAAGCTGGTAGAATTTTTTAAAGTTGGCCAATATTTATCGACAATATCATGAATTGATAAGTGATAATTATTACACCAATCGGACTTTAGCCGAGTAGGAGAGTATTTATGTTTAAATTCTCACAAAAGTATTTAGAGAGTTCCATTCTTTCCTTAATTTTGATATAATTGAGTGTAAATAATTTTCTTTTTTAGAAAATATAAATAGAGTAGATGTTTCTTAAATATTAATAAGGCTTAAAATTTCGACAATGCGTCATAAGAATTAATTTAAAATAATCTTAGTGTTCTAATTTATAAATATCTGTAATACTCTAATATAAATATCAATTGTAGTACAATTATAATATTAGTGGATTATTTTCCCTCTTATACTCATTAAATTTCATTAGATTTCTTTTTGTCGCAATTGGGAAATTATTTTAAATTTGTTAACATAGATGCTCTCACCTAGTTTTGAGTTCTTTTGTGTTCTACATGGGTTTTTGGAGTTTCAAGTTGCGAATTGTTAATGCAGTTTCTTATCTAACACATATATTCTTCTCAAGAACGCAATAATTGACTACTTCAAACCTTTTGTTATTTTATTTAATTAATTATTACTATTTTGTGGAAATGTCTTCATTCTTATCCGCAAGCATGTTTCTAGACTTACATATAAACTAGTTTATCTTTCATCATGTAAAAACCCTTTGATTATATCAACGTACCGAATTTTTTTATACAAGCCACTGCATATCAAAGAAAGGCATGTTAGAAAACACAGATGTCGACAAATAAATAAATACACACACACACATATATATATATATATATATATTAGTAGTTTTTTTGTCCAAAAATTTAAAGTTTGGGAAAGTCCGTAAAAGTTTTAAAACCACACAGTTTTAAAGGCTTACAGTTTTAAGTATTTAAAACCGCATGATTTTAAAGTTTTTCTGGATTTTTCTGCACATAAAATCCCGAATTGAAACATTCCTAATATATGTATGTATATATGTACCGCATTTTTCTTTTAATGTGAACATGTGATTTAAAAGAGTTAAAAACCAACTCTCTTAAAACCTATAATTTAAAGCGTGTTTGCAAAAAAAAAATTATATATATATATATATATGCTAATTTTAAGAAAATCCAAGATTTTGAACCAGATGAGTACCCATATAGGATAATTTTTCAATCGACAATCTTAGACTTTTTTAAAGCTTGTGTAATACTTCTCCTAGACTTTAAGAATGCTCAGGATTCCGAATCAAATGAGCATCATATATATGGTCATTATTTAAAAAAGAAAGTATACCACTAACAAACAAAAAAATATGCCCATATTTAAGAAAACTATATGTTAGTACTTATATATTTTAGTATTATATATATATATTGTATTTTAGTATTATTCTAACTGAGGATGTCCATATTAAAGAAAACTATATGTTAGTACTTATCTAATGAAGACTTCTACAATTTATTCAAGTACCTAAAATTAATTGTGTGGGATTTTGTCTAGCGGATTAATGTGGGTTAAGTAAAAAATACAAGGCAGTATAAATATAAAAATAGCTGGTTATCTATTACATAAATTTGATTGTGATGGAGATGGAATGAAAGGAACTGTATTTTAAATAAAAAGAACTCCTTTATAAATTAAAAATTAAGGAATTACGGAGATAAAACGATATTGAACGTGCATGCAAAACCAACAACTAAAGACAAGAGTAGGCGCCGACGGGGAACATTTGTTTTTAAAATTTGGATCCGGATATTTAAAAATTTTGTGCCAGGTGTACTAATAATCGCGCGGTTGTTATTAGGCTAATAAATAAATAAAGTTAGTGTCATTTAGTAAATATAGTGAAATCTCTAGTTAATGCAGTAAAATCTAGGGTTAGAAATAAGAGATTTTAGATTTAAACTACACTCAAATAATTGAAAAGAAGATTAAATTGCCATTAGACTAAATAGTAATAGAAAGAAAATCCACGTTTAATCCGATTCTGCAATGATGATTTTATAAAATAAAGGATTGTTATTTATTCGAAGGAGCGAATATGTAGTTAAATTTTAACCTTATCGTTGCAAACAGGCCAATCATAATGCTGCCGACTTAGATTTGTCCATTACATAAAGGATTGCTTGCGTATACTGACTAAAGTTTAATAGGAGTACATTTCAATTTGTATATTTTAAAAAATAGTAGCTACTGAATATCCCTGGAATTTCTTTTTTAAGTGCAAATTTTACTGAATCCCTATAATTTATGTCAAAATTCAATTTACCCAACAATAATTGAAAAACATCATCGCATCCCCTTCCAATCTTTTTTTTTTGGTTCATTTTTATTGGCTGAAGGGTAAAATGGACTTGTTATATAATATCACCAATATTTATAATTTTAAAAGTAAGATAAATTAAAAAAAGATATTTTCATCAAATATCTCAGATCAGTTGTCAAACTCTAACCCAAACCGTAAAACAATTAAAATTCAGCAGATGAAGCTCAGATTCGTTTCCATAATGGAGAATCTCCATTCTTCATTAAATTAACCAAGCCAGCATGAGGCTACTGCTGCTGTGCAAGGAAGCCAAGCACGGCTGCTGTGAAAGGAAGTTACACCCACAAGGGCTAGGCAAAAGGGCGAGCCTACTTGTGATGGAGTTATTAAGAATATTCTTTCACATCAGTTGAGAATAGTTACTAGGCTAATAATATAAGCGACGTTTAACTTTAGAACTAACTTTTAAATATGAGTTAGGCTCTTGAGTTTCTATATGGTATTAGAACTATACTCATACACAAGTAGGCTCACTTTATCTTACCATGTGATAAAAACAAAATAAAAAGATTAGTTTTTATATAACAGAGGTGTTGATAACAATATCTCATATTAACTGAGAATATTTATTCAATTAATCATATAAGCTTGAGGCAACCATTAACTTTTGAGTTAATTTTCGCATATGAGTTAGCCTCATATGCTTCGATACCACTTATGCTGCTGTTGTTGCCACGCAAGTAAGGCGAGCCACTATTACTCCATGAGCATGCCTAGGGTTGCTGCTCTTCCTCTAGCTAATTAACGGTTGTCGTTGCTATGAAGAACTTTGCAACTTGGTCAATTTCGTTAAGAAGGACTAGGGTTTGGCAATTTCTAGTCAAATAGGGTTAGTGTTCGGCAATTTCTCCTAATTTTCATTTTTTATGAGTAATGCGAATTTTTTAATTTTCTACTTTTTACAATTTTTTTCATAATGTCAATATTTTGTGTTTTATAGTTTTTACAAATTTTTATTTTTTATGAATAATCTTAATATTCCTAAATTTTATATTTTTGACAATTACACATTTATCCTTATTGTAATGTAAATTTTGAATTTTTAAAGTAAATTTTTACACATAAATATGAGTGTTTAAGAGAAAAATGGTATTTTTATTGGTGAAAGTCAACTGTTGAAGTAAACTTTAATTGTTAGCGGGTGCAGCGATGTCTTCAATTACACTGTGAGTAAATTAAATTATGTCGTGATTTGCGAGGTAAAGTGAAATTCCTCCTTTTCTTTGTTACAAGAATTAAGAATCCAAATAGATCCCTAGGCAAAACTATTTTACAACTCATAGCGACTTCAAAAAATAAAATATTATTATTTCTAGCAAAGAACCTTCAATTTTTTTTAACATATAAATATTTTACAAATATTAAAATTTGTAATTAAATACTATCTATTATAAATTTCTTGTTTACGAAAGGATTATGTATCTTTCATTAACTAAATAAACTTATGGAATGGCTTTTGTTAATATGCATAGTACTAGTTTACAAATTTTAATAGCTTATTGAAGTAAAATACTCTTCACTTTTTTTTTTAAATAGCATTTTATTTTTATTAATTTTCACTGATCATATTTATATCATTGATCTAATCTTCTTCTTTTTTTTTAAATGATTGAAAATTAAATTTTTTGCCAACCCATCTGAAAGGATTATGAATCTAAACTTCCTATATTTGTACCATTGCAAAAGTTTTTACTAACTAAACTAGCTAGCAGTGCTGTAGCAAGTAAATAATTTTAGAGTAGGTTGAACAAAATATTCTTTTAAAAAAATATTTATGTGTTCATATATCATGTCCATTCTTTACATCCATCAGCAAGTTAGATGGCATATAAATATAGTATAATTCAATTAAGCAAATCAAAGAAAATTATAACTCAAATATAAAATTCTAAAAGTTCTACAAAAAAACCTAATCAATACTAAATTGTAATTTTTTAAAAGAAAATTAGAAACCATTTTACGTCAAGATGACATGTGAAATAAATAACACTAATTAAATGAATTAATATCTCGATTGATGAGTTTCTTTATATTAAGAGATTTTAAAATTTTATGAAGTCGCTTTTCCCCCAAAGAAAAATAAGATTATGAAGCTTATTTGCTATTCAAAGTTTTTTTTTTTAGTTTGTTTTATAGAGAAAATAGTAAAATTTAAGTGAATGTATTGAAAATTGAGTATCCATTCTTTGTATTTATTGGTTTGTCAAAAAAAAAAAATAGAAGAGAGATAAGTGGTTTAGAAGAAAAAATTAAATTGATTTGGGAATTAAAATAATTACTTATTGATTAAGGGGCTTCACAAACGTTTGTGGAGAGCGCGTTGATTGTTACTCTTTTACCCGGACTTAAAAGATTGAGTAATAATACAGCCACAAACTCTTGTACAAACTTATTTTGTACAAACTGACGTGACATTAATTTATTGGTTGAATGAAAATATAAAATAATAAAAATAAGTCATGTGGGTCAAGTGATGTTTAATTCAACCAATTTTATCATGCCACATCAGTTTGTACAAAATAAATTTGTATAAGAGTTTGTGGTTGTATCATTACTCTAAAAGATTATTATCCACGAACTAGCTCTGTCCACCACTGCCAGCTGGCTCTTGCTCCCTAGATATTATTATTAACTAATGATCCATTTTTTTAGAGTGATGCTATTGGCATATCTCTTATAAAACCCCTCTTGTTCTTTATTTATAAATTTACCCTTTATATTTAAATTATATTAAAATAAAACTTATCGAATTAAACCTACCTATATTTTCTTATTTTTTTCTCTATTATAAATTCATTAAATCTATAAAATTTGAAAAAACAATGAATTGTCATAAAATAAGAATTTGATCTAAATATAAACAAAGTTTTTGTAGGAAATATAATTTTGTGAAGTTTGTTTACTTAGCTTTTTTTTTTTTAAGATTCACACACATGTCTTTATTTATATACCAAGATTATTACCTACAGGAAAAACAAAGACAAATAGAGACAAAAATCATAAATTTATAAATGTTATAATCAATAAGAGATTGAAAGTGGTTTGGAATAGGAGACGGGCGAGAGAGAGCGCCTAATAATTATTTTTTTTAAAGTATCGATGCAAGGGTTTATTAAGAAAGTACAACAGATGAGGGTTATTTTAGGAATTAAGAAGAATATGTTGAGAAAAGGGGTTTAAAAAGAATATTAGAGGTGTGCCAATAGTCCAACTCATTTTTTTATTGTTATTCTTAGGGTAAAATAATAATATTTTAGGATTTGCCGTAGTTATGTAATTTTACCAAGTTAGGCATGATATCCCTCATATTTTGAAAATATATAAACTAAATGTATTTTTACTAAATTTCAGGGGCAACTTCTAAAAATTTGATTAAGTGATTTTCAAGTAAATTTTGGAAGTCACTAACTTCAAATTTAAAAAAAAAATAAAAAGATGTAAAATTAATTTTTACTTTATTTTTTATAAATAAGGGACGTAGTTAGAAACTAGGCAACAATCGAACGCGGGTACGCAGACCCATATACATAATGCAATAGCTACCCTTTAGTTTCAGTTGGAGGATTTGGATAAACATGGAACCCAAGAGACAAAAAGAGAGCTTGGTTGGCATGGAAATCAGCTGTGAAATTGGTTTCTTGATAGCTATGCGACAGAGATACCTGCCAATCTCCGTTGAGGAGTCTTTTAATTCTCTTAAAAAGAGAGGAGAAAGCATTGGATGGTTGTTATTTGTTGCCAGGATCATAATGATGCATCGACTGTCAACTTTAACTTGTAGCTGTCGAATCCCTAAATTTCAAGCAAGTTGCAAACCTTGAAATAAACCCCAAAGCTTTGCTCCAGTAATAGTGCAATGGCCAATGTCCATACCAAAACCACAAACCCATTCCCCGCAATAGTTACTAATGAGGCCACCTGCACTTGCTTGGCCTGAAATCTTTGTAGAACCATCTATATGTAATTCAAAGAAAGGCCGAGGTGGGGGCATCCATTTAACCCATTTGGTAATCCTTTTGTGGCCTGGTCTAATGAGATTCTCCATGGAAGATTTAATTTCAGCCGATGCGTGATGTCAAGCACAATATTTGCAATACTAGTGTTAGCATAATTGTGCAGGAATTGATTTCTCCAATACCAATCCTCCACAAAGGAACACCAAAGATACAGGGCCATTTTTCATCTCTCTCAATCAACCACATGTTCTTAAGATTGTAATAGATCCAATTCTTCAAGTCAAAGTCAAAAAAACTTATTCCATAAATTATTAGGGACTAGTTTAAGCCACACCTGCAAGCAATATCACAATCCTTCAACACATGATTGGTGTCTTCAAGGTGGTGGCCACATCTACAGCAAATAGCATCCGCAGTAATATGTCTACGATGGAGCTCAGACTTGGTTTTCAGCCTATTATTTATAGCAAGCCAAATAAAGGCTCTGATACTTTAGGGTCCATTCTATTTTCACGCTAAATTCCACAGAGTTATTGGCCATAGTATTGGACTGGTGCAAGGAGAGGTATGCTGATTTTGCCGTGAATTGCCCTAGATAAGAGTAAAACCAGTAACATTGATCCTCACCTCTATTAGCACAAGGAACTTTAACTGCAGCAATCTTAAGAATTATGTGACTGGGGAGAAAATGAGCAAATAAGTGCCAATTCCAATTGATTATTATCTAAAAAATTAGCCACACATAAGTTTATCAGCTAATCAGAGATCAGGTTCAAGGCATATGATTGTAAATTATCAGCCTCATTGATTCATAAATCCCACCAGAATTTCACTCTTTTTCCATCACCAGCAGCCCACCGAGTTCCCTTCAAAACATGGTCCCAAACCTTCACCACTGCATGCCACATCCTAGTTTGTAAGCTATCAGAAAGACAGGTAGTATTAATCTTGTACTTGGAAGCCAAAACCTGAACCTAAAATTTATTAGGAGAGTTTACCAAGCCCTACCAAATTTTAATCCATAAAGCCGCATTCATGTGAGATAGATTTTTAAGATCAAGACTCCCACACATTTTGGGTTGGCATAAAGTGTCCTATCGGATGAGATTCAATTTTCTTTTTTCTTTATTTCCACTCCAAATAAAATGCTTGTAGGTTTGATCATTTTTATTAAGAACCAAAGCTGGGATTGTTGGACATTGCATGGCATAAATAGGGAGAGCTTGAATGACCGATTGCGCCAAAGTAATTCTTCCCTCTAGGGAAAGATGCTTGGCATTCCATCCCAGTAATCGTTGCTGTACTTTATCCAGAATCTCTTGGTAAGTTGCCTTGGTAACCCGGGAGTGAAAGATAGGCATACCAAGATTCCTTGTTACTGAAAACCCGAGTGTATTCTTGGTCTATTGAATTGTTCTGTCTGAACATTTCGAGATAAGAAAACTTAAGTCTTTGTTTTTTTCACCTTTTCTGTAAAGGTAGAACAAAAAATATCCAAGACCTCATTTATCACATGAGCTTGGTCATTGGAAGCCTCGGCAAGAAGATGTCAACCAAAAATAAATGAGTTGTAGAGATACCTCCGCGAGTAAGCATGATTGGTTTTCAACGCCCATTTTGAACGACCTGATCAATTCCGTGACTGAGCCTCTCGATGCACATGACAAAAATGTAAGGGGATAAAGGATCCCCCTATCTAATTCCTCTAGACTGGCTAAAACTTTCTGTGAGCTCACCATTCCACAAACGTTGCATCGAAACTATGGTAATACAGTCCATAATAACATGAATCATGTCTTGCGGTAACCCAATCACTCTTAGGGTCTCATGAATAAAATTCCAGCTCAAGTTGTCATACGCCTTTTCCAAGTCAACCTTGATAGCCATCTAACCAGTTTTACCCCTTTTGTTTTTCATGGAGTGGATGATTTCTTGGGCAACAATAACATTCTCAGTTATATGCCTCTCAGGAACAAAACTATATTAGATTTATTTCTCACATTATGTGGACTAACATAAATCATTCTAATTGTTTTCTATATTTCACCGAATTAATACGTGATTGGTGTCAAATATTAAGGAGTAATTTTAATAGAATCATTTATTAAGTGATCAAATATTGTGTTAATGAGTCTAATTTCAACATACTCTATACAGTAGTATATTATGGACAAGTATAGTCGTTAATTGTGTTATTTTAACTCATAATGGGATGGGCAATTTTGTACTAACACATGAGGGGTCTCTGCGCTCAGCCACAGTATTTAAATAACTTCAGCCCATCGAAAGTTTACTGTTCACGAATCTGTGGCATGAGTGCAGTGCACCTCTCTCTCCCTCTCTTTTTCAGTGTATGTACAGTAAATCAGGAGGAAAACCCGATTTTTAAGCTAAAGTGAAGGAAGCAAGCTTTCTGGAGCTGGATTAAGACTATAACAACTCGGTTAAAGCTCCATAACAAGCTTCCAATTTCGGATTCATGGGTGATCATGGTAAATTTTGAAACTTTACCTAAAATATGTGTTTATTGGGAAATGCAAGATTAAGAGCATAAACTTCGTATTTATTTCGGCAATTGGTATCAGAGCCCATGGTTATACATTTCCTTGTAAACCATAGGTGATTTGTTTGTGAAATCTTACTCATGGAATTTTTCATTTAATTTCGAATTTTTTGAATTTGGGCATATTTGAGCAAATGGTTGTTAAATAATGCATGAGTGATGATTTTGGAGTAAAAATGTAATTTTTCCATAATTTTTTGTGGCCAAAATTGGGATGGTATGAATGAGGTTACTGTAGCTTACTGTAGCTACACTGTTGAAACATCCAGAGGTTGAAGATGACATTGTGGGACAACTTTGTTTGGATCCCTAAACTTTTCGCAATGTCCTTATGGCCCAAACTATTTGCAACATTTGTATAATGGTCCTTGACCGATAGGGATGGCAATTTTTCCCGATGGGATGGGATCCTGCGGGATCCCATCCCATTTGGGACTGAATTATGACATATTTCTGTCCCATAAAAAATTTAAAGACGGGAGTGGGACATTTTTTATCCCAATTACATATGGGGACAGGAGTGGGATTGACAAATTTCATCCCATCCCATCTCATTATCGATTAAGAATGTAAATTTTTTTCAATTGGGATGTGATCCTGCAGGATCCCATCTCTTTTGGAACAAGATTGGAACATATTTTTGTTCCAAAAAAAATATAGGGACTGAACTGGGATATTTTTTCATCCCACTTGCATATACGGGATGGGACTGAGATTGGTAAATCTCATCCCATCTCGTCCCATTACCAACCCTATTGACCGAAGGTCAACATAGTAAAATATCTTTTGGTCCCTTCAATTTTAGTAAATTATATTATAGCCCAAAAAATTATTTTATTTTATTTACAATTTTGGCCAAAAATTTTAATATTTGAAACAGTAAGCATAATTCTGAAACGTTTTCATGTTAGTCCAAAATCCTCAAAATTTTGGCGATTTTTTAGAATTTTAAATTTAAAATAATCCATCATTGTTGTATGTTATGGGCATAAAATTCATATACTTCATTGAGGCATGTAGATATTTTATTTGATTTAATATCTTGGTAGAAACTTTAATTGTGTTTGATAAAGTTTATTTAGCCTCAATTTTTTTAATGTATGAAATATATATATGATGCAAAACTACAATTTAGAATGATTGTGTATCTGCTTGTTGTAGGATCAATCATGATAAATTATTTGGTATTTTTTAATTGAATGCCCATTTATAATTATTAATTATGGATTATGTGATGGATTGTTATTGTTATTACTAAGATCCATACGGGTGATGATACTGTCCTGTCGGTAAATCACTACTTGGTAGGATGCTTGGGTAGATAAAGAGATTTGTTGAGTATTTTCTACTGAGTGGCTTGATTACCCTGTCGGTAATAGGTCAATATTGGTGTTATATTCAACTTGCATGCTTTATCTTTAGGTTAATGCACTCCTATATTATTAAAGGATCCCTAGCATATTGTGTTGCTATTGGAGAAACCTTAGAATGAGTAATTGATTATAGCATGATTTTGTTTCTTTTTGCATGCTTGACAATTCTTTTGTTATTAATTCATCGGTTCTAGATATTCTCTCATTTCTCCAAGTTGCCTCCCTCAAGAATTTAATTAGGATAAATTTTGAGGACTGGCGTGAGTTCATTTTGTTTTATTTGTCTACGTCAAACAGAGACTTGGCGTTAAGACTTGATGAACCAGCCAAGCCCACAGATAAGAGCACTGCTGTTGAGAAAGTAGAGTGGGTAGCTTGGGATGAATTTAATAGACATTGTCTGGATACAATGAAATACACTATTGATAGAACAACTAGAGATAGCATCCCTGCATGTGATAAGGCCAAAGATTACTTGGCAGCTGTTGGAAGAACTTTCAAGAAGGTAGATAAGGGTAAAAAGGGTAACTATTTGAGACTGCTTGCTAATACCCAGTATGATGGTGTTTTTGGGGTAAGAGAGCACATCCTTAAGATGACCAGTTACCATAAAAAGATAAAGGACATGGATGTCAATTTGCCTGATGACTACCTGATCTTCCAAATCCTTGAACCTTTCCACTAGAATTTGGCAATCTGATAAGCCAATACAATACTTAGAGAGACACTTGGAATATCACTGAGTTGACTGCTTATCTAGTTCAAGAAGAGGAATCATTAAAGAAGGGGAAATCTCACACTGCCATGATGGCAACTACTCAAGAGAGTGAGAGTGTAAAGAAATGCTCTTCAAAGGGCAGCAATAAGTTTTTCAAAAAGAAAAAAATTGGAAAGAAAACTTCACGTGGTAATTCTTCTATCACTTCTGGTTCCACTTCTAAGAGCTTTAAGAGAAAGTGCCACTTTTGTAAGAAACTTGGGCACAAGAGAGCTGAATGTAGGGATTCAAAGCATGGTTGGAAAAGAAAGGTATTCATATAGTTTTTGTAGGTTTTGAATCTAACCTAATTGATGTTCCTTCTGATACTTGGTGGTTGGATACTGGTGCAACCATTAATATAACGTATTCCTTTTAGGAATTCAAAAGCAGGAGGGAGCCCAATGAAAGTGAGTTGATAGTTCACATGGGCAATGGAGTGACAGCCAAAATTGAAAGCATAGAAGTTGTCAAACTACATCTAGCCACAGGCTATTTTTGGATCTGTTAGATACAGCTTATATTCCTTTTATTAGGAGAAACTTGATATTTGTATCTATTTTGGATAGATGTTGCTATACATTTCATTTTGGAGATAGAAAAGTTTACTTATTCTGCAATTCAGAGTTAGTTGGTTCTGGCACTCTATATGATGACTTATATATGATTGATTTATTTCCCCGTGCTGTTGAATCATCATCCAATGCTCATGTTATGAATGTTGTTAGCTCTAATCGTGCTAGGGTTGATGAAAATTGCTCTATGTTGTGGCATAAACGGTTAGGTCACATTTCTAAACAAATGATAGAAAGGCTCATTAAAGATGGCATCCTTCATAATTTAGATTTCTCTGATTTTGACACTTGTGTTAATTGTATCAAAGGCAAACTTATTGCCAAAACCAAAAAAGAGAGAACTCGAAAAACTCAACAGGTGCTAGAGTTGGTATATACAGACATCTATGGGCCATTTACTCCTATTGCTATTGGAGGCTATAAGTACTTCATCACGTTCATCTATGACTTTTCTCGTTATGGTCATGTTGAACTTCTTGCTAAAAGGTCTGAATCTTTATTTGCATTTCAAGCCTTTAAGGCTAATGTTGAGCTCCAAAAGGGCAAGAAAATTAAAGGAGTAAGATCAGACAGAGGTGTTGAGTACTATGGGTGATATGATGAAACTAAGCGTAATCCTAGACCTTTTGCTCGATTTTTTCAGGAATGTCGAATAGAAGCCCAGTATACAATGCCCGGGACTCCTGAACATAATGGAATTACAGAAAGGAGAAATCGTACCCTTCTTGACATAATACGGTGTATGCTGAGTAACTCTACTTTACCAGATTTTCTGTGGGGTGAAGCCTTAAGAACTGCAGCTTACATTTTGAATCAGGTACCTAGTAAGTCGGTGCCCAAAACTCCTTATGAGTTGTGGTCAAGGAAGAGACCGAATCTTCATCATTTTCATTTCTGGGGATGCAAAGCAAAAGTGAGACCCTATAATCCACAATCAAGAAAACTTGATCCGAAAACCATTAGTGCTCATTTTATTGGCTATTGTATAGGCTCAATAGGTTCTAAATTTTATTGTCCTTCCCACACTACTAGAATCATTGAGTCTGATCGTGCCATTTATTTTGAGGATGATCACAATGGTGAGAGTTCTGAGCCTCGCAATCTTACATTGAAAGAATAACGTGTGGTTTTGCCTATTCCACCTTTTCTGACTTCTGCAATGGGATTATCACATATTGATGTTTCTTCTGTTGATCTTGAACCTCATCATGATATGGAGCCTATGACTGTAGAGGATGATGTTACTAATGTGCAATTGAGGAGATCAGAGAGGGTCAGGAGACCTGCAATTCCTGATGATTATTTTGTTTACTTGCAGGAACATGATTTTGATGCTGACTCATTATCTGATCCTATTACCTTTCAGGAGGCTATCAGTTGTTCAGAATCCTCATCTTGGATACATGCGATGCATGATGAGATGGCATCCATGTATCATAATGGGGTTTGGGATTTAGTTGAGTTGCCAGATTGATACAGGCCAATTGGTTGCAAATAGGTTTTCAAAACCAAGAGAGATGTCAGAGGCCAGGTAGAGAGGTACAAGGCCAGGCTTGTGGCTAAAGGTTTCAGTCAAAGAGAAGGTATAGGTTACACTGAAACTTACTCTCCAGTTTCTACCAAAGACTCTTTTCGTATTATCATGGCATTAGTAGTACATTTCAATTTAGAATTGCATCAGATGGATGTGAAGACCGCTTTTCTTAATGGGAGCTTGTCTGAAAATGTATACATGGTGCAACCTGATGGTTTTATTGAATCTGGTAAAGAAAACATAGTGTGTAAGCTTAAAAGGTCCATTTATGGACTTAAGCAGGCATCCAGACAGTGGAATTGAAATTTCATGACATTGTCACATCTTATGGGTTTCAGGAGAATGTTGTTTATTAGTGTATATTCTTGAGGGTCAGTGGGAGCAAGTATATCATTTTGGTGCTTTATGTGGATGATATATTGCTCGCTGCTAATGACACTAATTTTTTACTTTAGACAAAGCAAATGTTGTCATACAACTTTGATATGAAGGATCTCGGTGAAGCCCATTATGTATTAGGGATAGAGATTCTTCATGACAAATCTGGAGGAGTTTTAGGATTGTCTCAAAAGACCTACATTGATCGTATCTTGAAAAGGTTCAATTTACATTCTTGTACTCCTCAGAAAACACAAATTTCAAAAGGTGACAAACTTTCCAAATCTCAATGTCCCGATAATGATGTAGACAAAGCTAGAATACAAACAGATCATATGCATCAGTTGTGGGTAGCTTGATGTATGCTCAAGTCTGTACACGCCCTGATATTGCTTTTCCAGTGAGAGTACTTGAGAGATACCTGAGTAATCCTGGATATGAACACTGGAAGGCTACAAAGAAAGTACTCAGATATTTGCAAGCCACTAAAGATTTTGCATTAACATAGCAGCAATCTGACTATTTAAATATAGTTGGGTATTCTGATGCTGATTTCGCAGGGTGTTTGGAAGACATGAAATCCACATCTGGTTATCTTTATTATGGCAGGAGGAGTTATATCATGGAAAAGTGCCAATCAGACACTTATACCTTCTTCAACAATGGAGGCAGAATATGTAGCATGTTTTGAGGCTACACGTCAAGCTTTATAGATGCAGAATTTTATCGCAGGTCTGTATTTTGTATTGGTTGTACCGAGGCCATTAAAAATATACTGTGATAATTCTGTAGTTGTTTCTTTCTCTTACAATACAGGAAATTCCTCACGTTCCAAGCACATTGGTGTTAAATACTTATTTGTGAGAGAGAAAATTGCTCTGTCTTATGTATCAGTAGAGTATATACCTACAAAACTCATATTGGTTGATCCACTTACTAAAGTTTTGGCTCCAAAATTATTTAGAGAGCATGTGACTCATATGGGATTATTTGAATCCACTTTTATATGCTGAGTCAGTGGGAGTTCTGGTTTGTATTATGAGTTGTAACTTAAATGAGATTATATATTACTCGTTTTGTTATTATGCATGCATATTGTTATGTGATATTGATATGCCATATATTGTGCACATATTTAGTTGCATATGGCATTGTGTATATAATGAGGATATTATGGTCCGAGACATTTTGCTCAGTCTCAATATAGACACTAAAGACTGAAGCATTATGGCTTAGCTTTAGTGTGCTTTCTTGAGACATTTTTATTCAATCTCATTATGATTATAAGAAAGCACAGCTTCCTTGAAACATCTTGGTATTAGTCTCATTATGATAAAAATGTAAGCTCGTTTCTCGAGACATTTTGATTGAGTCTCATTATGGTTATAAAGAAGCGATGGTCTAGGAGACATTTTGTTTTCTTCTCATTTTGCTAGACATGTGGACTTTATGGAAATGAGCATGTTGATCACATTGTCATGTTATTTCCATAATTATACTTGTATACTACTACATAGTCACGTGTTTATAGGTGTCGTGTTATGTGGAGCATCCTATCGATGCACATATGACTTGATACTTATGGCACATTTTTAACTTATTTATGTTTTTGGGTGATTGCTCACATTTGACCTTTTGTTATAGTCACATATTGATTAATTCGGTTGTTTTCAAAATATTTATTTCATTTATTTTAAAACTATCATTAGAATGACTTCTGCCGTCCAAGTGAGAGATTGTTAGATTTATTTCTCACATTATGTGGACTGGCATAATCATTCTAATTATTTTCTATATTTTACCAAATTAATACATTACTGATGCCAAATATTAAGAAGTAATTTTAACAGACTCATTTATTAAGTAATCAAATATTGTGTTAATGAGTCTAATTTCGACATACCCTATACAATAGTATATTATGGACAAGTATAGCCTTTAATTGTGTTATTTTAGCTCATAATAGGATGGGTAATTTTGTACTAACACATGAGGGGTTCCTGCGCTCAGCCACAGTATTTAAGTAACTTCAGCCCATTTGAAGTTTACTATTCACGAATCTGTGGCACGAGTGCAGTGCATCTCTCTCTCTCCCTCTCCTTTTCTGTGTGTGTATAGTAAATCAGGAGGAAAACCTGAATCTTGAGCTTAAATGAAGGAAACAAGCTTTCTTAAGCTAGATCAAGGCTGTAGCAACTCGGTTAAAGTTCCATAACAAGCTTCCAAGTTCGGATTTATGGGTGATCATGGTAAATTTTGAAACTTTACCTAAAATATGTGTTTATTTAAAAATGTAAGATTAAGAGCATAAAGTTCGTATTTATTTCGGCAAACTCGTCTGGGCAATGCCAATGAGTTGTGGCAGAATGATCTTGAGGCGGTTAGCCACCAGTTTTGTTATAATTTTATAAACCACTGTGCAAAGACCAATTGGTCTAAATAACTTGAAATAATCTGGATTGTCAGTCTTGGGAATTACCACAAAAGAATTTTTTTTTTTTTAGAGATATCAAAAAAGAGTTTGATTTAACTCTATTGGCATTTGTTTCCTTGAGAAAACATCTTTAATAAGCTGACAAACTGAGGGCCCCACTACATCCTATTGGGTCTGAAAAAAGATGGCATGAAGACCGTCCACTCCCGGAGATTTCATTGGGCTCATGCTGAACATCGTGTCTCTGATTTCCGCATCATCAACAATTCTGCGCAGATTTTTAAGAATACAATTATCAATTAAAGGGAAATCATGAATAAAAGGAATTAGATAGAACACTCCCTCTTTCAGGAACAAATTGCAAAAATAAGAAATTGCATGGGCTTTGATATCAGCTTCATCATGGATCCACTGCCCCAAGTCATTTTTTATCATGCCGATTCTATTTCTTCGATGTCTCTCGACAGTTATTTGATGGGAAAAAGCCGTGTTCCTATCCCCACAAACAATCCATTCTCTCTGAGATTTTTGGAACCCTAACACTTCCTCTTGAGTTAACACTCTTTCAAGGTCTCTTTAACTTAATTTCTAACTCGATTAATCTCCTAGAGTGGTGCTTCTCAAGAATTCGTTGGATTCCACCTATTCTGGCCAGCAGCTCCTTTTTCTTTTAAATATGTTGCCAAAAATGTCTTTGTTCCGATTTCCCACTTTGTTGAGATTTCCCATTTTCTTTTAAATATGTTAGAGATTGTACTTGGTTTTGGGTCGGGTAAGGTTATTTGTGTAGATTGTGGTGGGTTAGCCTAGTGTTGGTCTTTTTTGGGTTCTTTTTTGGGGCCGTAGGAGATGTTCTAGTTGGTGCATGCACGGAGGATTTATTTCCTTTGAAGATAGGAGGTGCAACGGTCAAATATGGCTCAATAGCTATATTTGGAATCTTCTATATTTGGTTCATCGTGATTTTCATTCTTAGAAAAATTGGCAAGAATACCAAATCTCGAACCTCATCCCCCTTTACAAAAATATTTCGGCTTGATGCCCTGGGAGAATCTCTTTCCTTATTTCCCTTGAACCTTCCTTTCCTAGACACTATCATCCATGGCCCGAACTTGGCACTAATGAATTCCGATTCCATCGTCGGTGCCGTCTCATCACCATTTCTAGCTTCCATGCCCATGGTCTACTGCGCATCATCTTTGGTGTTTTCATTAGTTTTCTTATTGGGATAAGAATTTGATGTATGCCCATAAATCCCATATTCAAAACAAATCATAGGGAGAGCTTCGTATTCAACTCTTTGTATTTTCCCATCTAACAAAAATTGGGATATCAATGGTCTTTCAAGATAAATTTCAACAGTTATTCGAGCAAATTTGCCTCTAAATGCCAATTCTGCATTGTAATGGATCCGTATAACAATTCCGATTATATGGCCCAACATTCTAAGAACTTTCTTGTGGTAATAATGTGAGGCATCCCTGGGAGCCGAATCCATACGGTGACTGAATTAATTTTCTCGTTTGAACTATCAAACCTTGGCGACCGTTTTTGAACCGTTAACGGTCTAAAATGATCCAGGGTCCTTGTGCTAAAGCAAACCGAGCATCCTCGTTATTTCTAAAATGAATAAGGTAGTATCCATTTTCTAGGTCGATCACTGAAAAGCCTCGTGTATTAGCCCACAAAGAGTCTAGACGGGAGTATAGAGCCTCATAACCAATCATTCGTCCGAGAAGTTTAACTACTATCGTTGTTTGCCATGGCTTGACAAACTGATCAGGAACTCTTCTTGAAAAGGAGATACATGGAAGTATTCCTTCTTTCTCTATCACCACATCGTCCATCTCAAATTCGATTTCATCATCCCTACTCAAGAAATCTTCTTTTCCCATGGGTTCATCAGCCACCCCTCCTTCTGTCTCCATCAATTTGAATCTAAAAGATAAAGGATGAGGATTGTCCCCATCCTTCCCTTGAGATCTGAATTTAGTTTTCTTTATTGATCGATCATCCTCAAGAGGAGGAGGCAAGTTCCTTTCAGGGGCGTCTGAGGTTGAGAGCATTGTTTAGCTATTGGATCGTCTCTAGTAAAAAAATAATAATAACAATTTTTACTCTATCTACAAAAATGTACACAATCGCTGGCTAGGCTAATTGTTATTAAAAATTAAAAAAAAATATGCACAGTGGCTGGCTACTTGTAGTTACTAATTACTCCTTAAAAACGCCTAAAGATGATTAATTGAGAATTTTACATAAAGTTCTTCTGTTAAAGACTTCTCATATCCGATCAAAATGTCCCGTTGTATTTTATCATTTTTCTGATAGGAGTCATATGAACAATCGGAAGATCAAGATCAATATTAAAAAAAAAAAAAAGATGCTATCAAATGAAGATAGAATCGTAGAAATAACCAAAAATCAAGACTAATATTACATAAATATAATCATAGCCATTATGACCTGTAAATCTGGTCTTACCCATGATACAATGTAAATATGGCGAAATAATCCATATAATAATCGTATTTGATTATTATTCTTCATTATATTTTGTTAATAGATTAACATATAAGAGTGATTGTATAGTAAAATCTCTACAAAATAATAATATTGGGACCATATAAAACCTACTAACTTTAAGAAGTATTAATTAATTGATAAATTAATATTTTATTAATTATAAAGTATATATACAATTCAATGAACATACATTTTAATCAACTAAAAATTCATTGTATTTTACCAATCTAATCAATTAAACATGAATTAATCCACTAAATATAAATTAAATAAACAAAAAAAATTAAAATTTACAAGTTTCAAAATTCAACCCCGGAACTTCTAAAAGCAAAAGAAAAATTAGAGATGAGATTTAATTATATTTAAATTCAGGAAAACAATTAACAATAGAGTCATTTTTTATTTAATAAAATATCATAACAATTATATTTATAATTTCAGCAAATTACCAATTTATGATATGAATGGGACCATGAAGTGTTTTAGAAAAATTATTATCTTATTAATTTATCAAAATTACTAAGTTAGTCATTTGGCCCAAGTCGAGAGCCAAAAAAATCAAATTTATCAAATATTAAATTATAAAGGCTTTATTATATTTTGTTTATCTAATTCTTCACTTTCGACTCAATTCATGTCGTATGAATAACACATTTTTATATAGAGAGAGAGATAGTGCAAACATTTGGAGTGCCTATAAGACTCTCAAACTTAAGTAGAAAACAGAAAAAGAATTAAAAATTAAAAAGCAATGGAGGAAAGGGTACACAAGATGGGGTGGGAAGAAGAGGGGGTCTAAAGTAACTGTACCTATATATAGTGAGCACAGAAAGTATTTGGACAGTTGAGTACATTAATCATAAGTCAAGTATTACTTCTAGTGGAGTTGATTTGGTGACCATATCGCTACTGTAAGGTTTCTGCAATCAAACCTCTTCTTCAAGTATCTAGGCTCAGGTTTTTTTTTTTTTTTTTCCTCAACTACTGAAGAATTATCACTCTGAAGTCCATTTATACATATGTTTGTATGCACTGGATTTTAGCTCATTTTTATATATACTTGTCTATTATAAATTAATACTGGAATTGGAAATCAAGTAACGCAGAGCTAATTGATTAACTTAAGTACAAGCGATGTAAATGGAATTAAGTCAGACTCAAGGTATTTTTATTTTCACATGATGGCCTGAACTATGAAATCAAATGCATAAATTGTTTCTTAATAAGTATTTGCAAGACGAAGTTTAATACGTATATATGCAGGTCATGTAACGAGCATAGACATGCATATATGTGCGTGCGCACGCGCGCAGTTCAGGTGAAATGGCTGAAAGGGATTTCAGTTCGTGTTCGGAAGTGGGAGGTTCCTTTTCAATACAAGTGTCAGAATTTGTTGAGAAGAAAAGTTCATTAACTCGTGCACTTAGACAGCCCTCTCTTCACTTGCTTTGTGATAAGAATGAGATAACCTTAAAATTTTTTTTTTATTATTTTAGGTTGCATAAAATTTAACTTTTATAAGTTCAGATTTTTAACAGGGAAAAAGAGAAAACTATGCTGCAGTATACGTTTACTGCTTTATAAGGCTGCACTAAAAGGAGAGATGAAGGAAATTGAAGGTTTATTTGAAAAGGATTATCGATCAATAATATGTGCGGCCATTACAGAGGGACATCAAACTGTTCTTCATGTGGCAACGGGAGCAAAACAAACTAGTTTTGTTCAGCGATTGCTAAACTTTATGGATCCAGAAGACTTGATGCTTCAGGAAGAAAATGGGAACACAACTTTTTGTTTTGCTGCTGCTGTCGAAGCTGTAGATATTTCAAATTTAATGCTTAAAAAGAATCCGAGTCTGCTGGGAATCCGAGGCAGTGAAAACATACCACCGCTCTACTTTCCTGCTTTGTTTGGACAAATGGGTACAGCATCTTTTTTATTCCATAAAAGTAAAAAGGAACTGATAACTGAGGACCGGAAAGTTATATTCATTACAAGCGCGACACTGGTTTGTACGGTAAGCACGAAAACATATTCAGGCCGTAAATTTCTATCTTTTAGATATATCGTATGCCGAAGTAAAGGCTTAACCCTAGTGTAAGGAACAGTTTGTTTAAGGTTCAAGTCCAAGTTTTAATAGGTGCATGAGTTATATTAACAACGAGTGTCCTCAATCTCATCATCCTTTAGTTTCGGGGACAGTAGAACACACATAAATTCAAGAAGATTTAGCCAGAAATTCTTTTCAGGCCGAGCTAAAGAACCTCACTTTATTTTAGTTTCTTTTCCTTTCGAAAGGCCTTTATTATAACATATATCTGAATCAAAGAAATTGCTGAAAAGATTTCAAATAACATTTCATTGTGATATGTAAGAAAAATATGTATAAAGAATATAAATATAATTAAGCGCTATCAAAGTTGCGCTCAACTACACTTTAGAGTCTAAAATGTAAGAAAACTTAAGTATGATTTCCGAATGCAAGTATAACATAACATGTTCATAAAATTCAAAAGCGGAAGTTTAGAATTGAAACTCCAGCCATAAAGTGTTTTACTGCTGATTTTGATACTTCTGAAGCCTCTATAATCAGAAGTGATAGTGTAGCATAAGTTTTTCTTTGATTACAGGCCCCAGGGACCAAAATTATTTCAACATCACTACTAGAAAAATGGTCTTTTGTGACACTTGTCTTCTGACACTTTATTATAAAGTATCATTAATTACATGTATTTGGGGCATTTTCCGTTTTTAACAGATAAGTATCACAAATTGCTAATACTACGGTGTCAGTAAATTAAATATCACATATTCGTGACACTAAAGTATTAGTAGTTAAAAAAATAAAATTTTAATTTTGTATTTAGTAATAATCGAACCGAAGACCCCTAAGCCATAACCTTTTGATTTTAACCGCTATACCACTCGGCCACAAATTACATTTTTGAACTTATAAATTAATAAATAAATAAATATTAAAACTTAAAACCTAAAACCTAGAAATCTTTCATGTATGGTATGTGTTAAACGTAAAACCTAAAAATTTTTGTTAAGTCAAAAATCTATCTCACGGCCGCCGAAAATTTCTTCCTTCTCTCTCCTTCCCTCTCTAACAATGATCTACATTGAAAGCCGCCTCTGTCAACACCTTGAAACCCGTCGTCCTTAAGCTAAAATATCCCTGAAAAGAACCCAGAAAGTGCTGTGAAGAATTTGGGCAAAGCTAAGGTTTGAAAGTCCGAATCAGTGTTGTGGTAACTCTTTATCTCATTCTCTATTCTCATTGTTTAAGTATTTATCTATTAATTGATTGATGTTTATTGAGTGCAAATGAGAGCTTGCACTTGTTTGGAAATCTAGCCATCTAGGGTTTTTGTTGCTTATAATCTAATTTATTGTTTAATAAAATAAATAATTGAGTTTATTTGTAAATAGCTTATGAGTATTTTTTTTCTTTCAAACAAAATAATTGTATTTATGTTAATTGTTCTTTCTCTAATGGTTGGATATTGGCAGCTAATTTTTTTTTCTTTTCCATGTATTCATATGCAAATTTGATCAATGTGTTTGAAGTGTTTATTCCTCAACTTCACTTATATCCTACCCCATTCAGTTTATTGAATGGAGAAGCTGCTGGTGTGATAACGCAATTATACTACTCATATTCAAAGAGTGAAAGGCAGTCATCCTTCTCAATTTAGCTTCTAGATTTATTAAATTTAGCCACAAATAGCATTTGATTGGATGGTAGAAATTTTTGTTTATTGAATTTGGATTATTTAGTTATGAGAGTAGGATATCTCATATTTTGTTATTGAAGTTTTGGAATTTGTAATATATTCTAATAATAGTTAAATGTGAAATGAAAGATTTTGTAATATAAATCAATTTCTTTTTGTTATTTTGTGGTGCCTTTTAATTTTACCAATAAATCAATAGGCAATGGTCCAATTCAATTTTTTATTTTTTAAAATAAATTAACTAGTGATGTCATAGTAACAATAATCATAAACACTAATAAAATATCAATAACTACTAATACTATGGTGTCATAATTCGGTGATACTGTAGTAATAGTAATCACTGACACCACTTACAAGTGTCACTATTTTTTTGACTCCCAAATTACCGACACAATTAACAAGTGTCAGCAAAAGTAATTTCTGACACTATTCTAAAGTCAGTAAAGATCATTTTTCTAGTAGTGCATGTCCCTTTTATTTTATCTTTCTATCACAGATAAAGGGTTGAGAAATTGCCAAAGCTACTGTCAGCTGGCAAAACATGGCAGTCTTGATAATGTTGGACCATATTGTTGCGGACCACCCAAATTCGTAGCCCAATTTGCTCACCAAGAGCCCAACACAAGGTCAAGAGTGCTATCTTGGCCCAATTCCGGAAAGTTCTAGGCAATTCTAGCACATTGAGCTTGTAAATACTCTAGAATTCTCCTTACAATTCCAGCACATGTAAATAGCTAGGAAGTGGTAGAATTCTCTAGAATCTCTAGAGCTTGGCAAGCCTCCCCTATAAATATGGGATGGCATTAGGCATTTGCATTCAACAAACACAACAACAAGTATTGTAATCAACTCAAGCATTGTAATCTCTCTTTGTGCAATACAAGTTTTTTTATTCAGCTCCATTGCTCTCTTCTCTAGTTTGAAAACTCTAGGCTTACTTAGCAACATTCGTCAAAGTTGTCTAAGTGCCGCACGAGTTAGCTGCGCAAAATACTCATCCCGTGACAAGTGGTATCAGAGTTAAGGTTTGCACGCACACAAGTTAGCTCACAAGCAATGGCCAACCCTTCGAACGTAGCACAAGAGGGTGTTGTTGGTGTGGATGTTCCACCGGAACCAAGCCGCGGCCGTGAGGGAGAGCGCGCCCAAGGCAAGACCCGCGGCAAGTCCAAGTCCCCATCCGTGGATACGTTGGAGCCTCGTGTGACAACTCTCGAAATCGCATTGTCCGCCGCTCAAGTAGCCTCGAGGGATTGGAGGAAAGAGTGGACGGTCTCGAGGGAGAATACTTCGAATTCACGGTGGCAATAAAAGCTCTCATTCAAGAGCAAGCGAGCACTCTCCGAGGTGAGTTTTGTTCTATTCATGATGAGTTGCTCAAACTTCGTAGTTTTGTTCAGGATGATCTATGTGCTGTCCGTGCGGAAGTGGATGAAGTCCGCTCGGATTGGGCATGGCAAGAGCGCACACTCTCCGCTAGTCCAACTTCCGCAGACTCAAGTGATGCACGTTGCATTGACATGCCAAAGCCCGACACATACGATGGCACACGCAATGCCACAATCGTGGACAATTTTCTCTTTGGGCTCGATCAATACTTCGATGCCATGGGTGTTCGAGATGAGGCATCGAAAGTGAGCACTACACCCACCTATCTTCGAGGCGCTGTACAACTATGGTGGCATCGCAAGCATAGCGAGATGGGCAAGGGCATTTGCATCATCGACACTTAGGCCGACTTCAAGCAAGAACTCCGAAAGCAGTTCGCCCCAAGCAATGCGGAGAAGGAAGTACGAGCGCGCTTACGTTACCTCAAGCAATCAAGTAGCATTCGGGACTACATCAACGAGTTCACTACCTTTATGTTAGAGATAAGCGATATGTTCGACAAGGATTCGCTCTTCTACTTCCAAGATGGCCTCAAGGATGGGGTCAAGACCGAGCTTGATAGGCGGGGTGTTCAAACACTTGACGACGCCATTGCAATTGCGGAGTCACTCACCGAATACTCTACCCAATCCAAGGACAAAAAGGTCAACCAAGGCAAAGGTGGGGGAGAGAGTCGCAAGGACAAGGGCAACAACCGCAAAGATTGGGGGCAGAAAAAGCCGCCTATCAACAAGAGCGGGCAAGGAAAATCAGAGGGCAAGAAGGAGGCGCCAAAGCCGCGAAGCCCATGCTTCATATGCAACGGTCCTCATTGGGTACACGATTATCCAGAGAAGAAGTCGCTCAATGCTCTTGCTGCCCAACTCAAGAGCAACCCCACAATGTCCACGAAGGAACCCTAACTCAGCATGGGTTCTCTCCAACACCTCGGCGCACTCAATTGCCAACAGCTCGCACTCGTCAAGAAAGGGCTCATGTATGTCAGCGCGAAGATAAATGGCCAGTCCGCTCGCGCGCTGCTAGACACGGGAGCGACACACAACTTTGTGTCCGTAGACGAGGCCAAGCGCTTAGGCCTCAAGGCCACCAAGGAAAGAAGCCCAATGAAGGCTGTGAACTCACCCGCCAAGCCAATTGCGGGAATTGCACAAGGCGTGCACTTAACACTGGGTATGTGGAACGAAAAAATTGATTTCTCCATCGTGCCCATGGACGACTGCAAGATGGTCTTCGGCATGGAATTATTTGACCAAGTCCATGCCTTCCCGTTGCCCGCTATAAACTCCCTAAACATCCTCGACGGGAGCAAAGCATGCATGGTACCCACGGAGCGAGGCAAGTCCGAGGAGAAGACACTCTCCGCCATACAATTCAAAAGGGCTTTTAAGAAGGACCCCACCTTCTTGGTCTCCATTCGGGAGCTAAACGAGAAAGAAAATAGCGGAACGTCGCCAAGCCAAGTCCCTCCGCGAATTCAAACCATCCTCAACGAATACAAGGACGTGATGCCTCCAGAACTTCCAAAGAAGCTTCCACCTCGACGAGAGGTAGATCATGCGATCGAGCTGGAACAAGGCACGAAGCCACTAGCCTTAGCGTTCTACCGCATGGCACCACCCGAACTTGAAGAGTTGCAGAGACAACTCAAAAACTTGGTGGACGTAGGCTACATTCGCCCCTCAAAAGGATCATTCGGTGCACCGGTCCTTTTCCAGAAGAAAAAGGATAGATCGCTGCGGATGTGCATCGACTATAGAGCACTCAACAAGATCACCATCAAGAACAAGTATCTGATTCCCTTGATCGCGGACTTGTTCGACAAACTTGGC
Source organism: Citrus trifoliata (assembly GCA_018350135.1). Classification (NCBI taxonomy): domain Eukaryota; kingdom Viridiplantae; phylum Streptophyta; class Magnoliopsida; order Sapindales; family Rutaceae; genus Citrus; species Citrus trifoliata. Next base: position 15,229,635 of record CM031388.1, on the reverse strand, counting down.
AAAGCGCAGTACTTCACCAAATTTGACTTGCGCTCCGAGTACTATCAAGTGCGAATCGCCAAGGGAGACGAACCGAAGACAGCGTGCACAATAAGGTACAGGTCTTTCGAATTCCTTGTGATGCCTTTTGGCCTTACTAATGCACCCGCCACATTTTGCACTCTCATGCACAAGGTGCTCCAACCATTCCTCGACCGCTTCATGGTCGTGTACTTGGACGACATAATGGTGTATAGCACCATGCTCGAGAATCATGCCCAACACTTGAGACAAGTCCTCCAAGTACTCCAAGACAACGAGCTCTTCCTCAAGTTGGAGAAGTGCTCGTTTGCCCAACAAGAAGTGGAGTTCCTTTGCCACAAGATTGCAGGTTAGAAACTTATGATGAAGAATGTCAAAGTAAAGGTCATCCTCAAATGGGAGCCTCCCTCGAAAGTGCCTGAGCTTCGCTCATTCCTTGGGCTAGTTAACTACTACTACAACTTCATCAAGGGCTATTTGGCTAAGGCAGCACCCTTGACGGATATGCTCAAGAAAAACATAACGTGGCATTGGTCCAAATAGTGCCAAAGTGCATTTGAGGGGTTGAAAAAGGCAATTTCGGAGGAACCAGTCCTCAGTCTTCCGGACCACACAAAGCCCTTCGAAATTCAAATGGATACCTCGGATTTCGCCATAGGTGGAGTCCTCATGCAATAAGGCCACCCTATAGTGTTCGAGAGTCGAAAGCAAAATGATACGGAACGCCGTTACACGGTGCAAGAAAAAGAGATGACAGTCATCATCTATTGTCTAAGAGTGTGGCGACATTACTTGCTTGGCTCACACTTCACGATCATGGCGGACAATGTAGCGACAAGCTACTTTCAAACTCAAAAGAAGTTGAGTCTGAAGCAAGCACGGTGGCAAGATTTCCTAGCGGAATTCGACTATCGACTCGAGTATAAACTGGGCAAGGCCAATGTCGTTACGGACGCTCTAAACTGCGAGGCCGAATTGGCGACACTTAGCAAGAGCCAACCAAAGTCAGACCTTGTCTCACGCATCAAGGAAGGCCTCCAACTAGATCCGTTAGCAAAGGACTTGCTGGAGTAGGTGCTCGAGGGAAAGACAATGCGTTTTTTTGCAAGAGGAAGGCATCTTTCTCACCAAGGGAAATCGGCTGTTCATGCCAAGATGGAGAAACTTGCGGAAGGAAGTTATCAAAGAGTGCCATGACTCCAAATAGGCTGGTCACCCAGGAATCGAGCACACCACCGCCCTAATCCAAGTCTCGTATTTTTGGCCACACATGAGGGACGACATTGAGGCATACGTGCGAACTTGTCTTATGTGCCAACAAGACAAGGTGGATCACCAACTTCCAGCGGGATTATTGGAGTCGCTACCACTCGCAACAAGGCCATGGGAAAGTGTCTCCATGGACTTCATCACATCGTTGCCCAAGTCCGAAGGTTGCGGAAGTATCATGGTCATTATTGACCGATACAACAAGTACGCCACATTCATTGCCGCACCAGTCGATTGCAAAGTGAACGAGGCGGCCCGCCTATTCGTCAAGCACATTGTGAAACTTTGAGGAGTTCCAAGGAGCATTGTGAGCGACCGAGACCCTCGGTTCACTGGACGTTTTTGGACGGAGCTCTTCAAGATATTAGGGACCGATCTCAAGTTCTCGACAAACTTCCACCCACAAACGGATGGGAAGACCGAGCGCATTAATGGCCTCCTTGAGATGTACTTGAGGCATTATGTGAGCGCTCATCAGCGGGATTGGGCGAAGCTACTTGACATCGCTCAATTTTCTTATAATTTGCAACGAAGTGAGGTTACAGGCAAGAGTCCGTTCGAGATCATCATGGGATTCCAGCCCATAACCCCCAACGCCATAGCCTCAACTTACGGAAGGAAAAGCCCCGCGGCACATAAACTCGCTCGCGAATGGCATGAGGAAGCGGACATCACGCGAGCCTACCTCGACAAAGCTGCGAGGAAAATGAAGAAATGGGCGGATACAAGGAGATAGCATGTTGAGTACAAGGAAGGTGATCAAGTCATGATCAAGCTCCTACCCCAACAATTCAAGACTTTGTGGAAAGTTCACAAGGGGTTAGTGGGGCGCTATGAGGGACCCTTTCGAGTTATTCGACGTGTGGGCAACATCTCGTATCAACTCCAACTTCCGCCAAGGCTCAAGATCCATCCGGTTCCATGTGAGTCTTCTCAAGCCATATCACGAAGACATGGGAGACCCAAGTCACGGAAGATAAAGGCGTGCGCCAACCGCCGTTGTCACCGTGTTCGACAAAGATGTGGAGTACATCATTGCGGACCACACAGTTTCGAGGAGGGGTGTGCCAGCACATAGCGAGTACTTGGTGAAGTGGAAAAAACTCTCCGAGAGCGAAGCCACATGGGAACGTGAAGATGATTTGTGGCAATTCGTTGAGCACATCCAACACTTCAAGTACGAGAGCGCAACGAGGACGCCGCAAGCTTATGTGGGGGAGGATGTTGCGGACCGCCCAAATTTGTAGCCCAATTTGCTTACCAAGAGCCCAACACAAGGCCAAGAGTGCTAACTTGGCCCAATTCCGGAAAGTTCTAGGCAATTCTAACACATTGAGCTTGTAAATACTCTAGAATTCTCCTTATAATTCCAGCACATATAAATAGCTAGAAAGTGGTAGAATTCTCTAGAATCTCTAGAGCTCGGCAAGCCTCTCCTATAAATATGGGATGGCACTAGGCATTTGCATTCAACAAACACAACAACAAGCATTATAAGCAACTCAAGCATTGTAATCTCTCTTTGTGCAATACAAGTTTTCTTATTCGGCTCCATTGCTCTCTTCTCTAGTTCGAGAAGCTCTAGGCTTACTTAGCAACATTCGGCAAAGTTGTCTAAGTGCCGCACGGGTTACCTGCGCAAAATAGTCATCCCGTGACAATATGCTGGAAACAAATTAAACAGTCACGTGTTCAACATTCTCCCATTTGGTCCAAACATTTCAATCAATATGATATTTAAATATATCATTACTTGGACTTTAAAAAAAATACGTGAGTCATGGCGATAAGTCCTCTAAGAACGAGTATTATCTTCCATGTATGACAATGTATTATTCTTCTTAAATACAAGCCATGTATGATAATTTAACTTAGTCAATAAACCCCATGCTTATTCTCGGTCCAACAAAAATTGATGTTTTCTAAATATAAATGAATGTGCACATAAAAACAGGAAAACATCACAAAAATAAGAGTCTCATTTTTATTACATTGTTTATACAATAAACAGTACATGATGGAATCAAGTTTCATTCGGTTTACATGATCCTTAAACTTCTATGGTGGCATGCCTTTTGTTAAAGGATCAGCAAGCATCAATTTAGTGTTAACGTGTTCGATGACCATTTTCTTTTCTTTAACACGTTCCCTAATGGCTAAATATTTAATGTTGATATGTTTTCTTCGACTTCCGCTTTAGTTATTTTTAGCTATGAAAATTGCAGCTGAATTGTCACAACATATCTTTAATGGCCTTGAGATTGAATCAACAATTCTCACCCCATATATGAAACTCTTCAACCATATACCATGTGAGGTAGCCTCAAAACAAAAAATGAACTCAGCCTCCATAGTGAAAGTAGCAGTCAAAGTCTGCTTTGTACTTCTTCAAGATACAGCTCCACTAGCAAGCATAAAAATATATTCAGATGTTGATTTTCGTAAATCAACACAAGCAGCAAGGTCTAAATCGGAGTAGCCAATTACTTCCAAATTATCAATCCGTCTACATATAAGCATATAATCCTTGGTCCCTTGAAGGTATCTCATTATTTTCTTTGCAGTTTTCCAATCGTCTAAACCTGGATTGCTCTGATATATTCCCAAGATTCCAACAGTAAATGCTATGTCATGTCTTGTACAGACTTGAGTATGCATCAAGCTTCTAACAACAAATGCGTATGGAATATTTTTCATTTGTTCCCTTTTAAAATCATTTTTGGGGCATTGGTTCAAATTGAACATGTCACTCTTCACAATAGGAGTTATACTATGTGACCAATTGTTCATCCAAAATCTTTCCAAGACCTTATTGATATAAGTTTCTTGAGACATACCCAAAATTCCTCGAAATTTGTCTCTATGGATCTTAATGCCTATGACATAAAATGCATCACCCATATCTTTCATGTTAAATTTCTCAAAGAGAAATTGTTTTACCTCACGAAGCAACCCTTTATTATTGGTTGGAAGAAGAATGTCATCTATCTATAGACTAAGGAAACAAATTTTACTCCCATTAACCTTTGTGTATATACGTCGATCCATAAGGTTCTTTACCAATCCAAATAAAGAGATAACATCATAAAATTTTAAATACCACTTATGGGAAGCTTATTTCAATTTATATATGGATTTCTTAAGCTTGCATACCAAATGCTCACCATCACTAGAGGAGAATCCTTCTGGTTGTTTTATATAAACCTCTTCCTCTAGATCTCTATTGAGGAAAGTTGTTTTCACATCCATTTGATGCAGTTCCAAATCAAAATTAGCAACTAATGCCATAATGATACATAAAGAATCTTTCTTCTATACAGGAGAAAAAGTCTCCTTATAATCAATTCCTTCCATCTGAACGAATACTTTAGCAAAAATTCTTACTTTATATCTTTCAGTGTTACCTTACATTGTATAGCTTTTACACCATTAGGTAACTCAACATGATCCCAGACTCTGTTAGATGACATAGAATTTATCTTTTCTTTCACTGCATTATACCATAAAATATGATTCTTTGGAATTCATGGCCTGTGAAAAGGATTCAAGATCATCTTTGGCTTCAATATTATAGTCAGATTCTTGCAAATACATTATATAATCACTAGAAATTATTGGTTTCTTTATTCTAGTAGATCTTCTTAATGTTGAACCAACATTCTCCTAAGGAGCATGTTATTCAACTGGTTGCTCAAGGGTTTCAAGTAATTCTAGAACAGCCTGATCTATTAGATTATTATCAACAACTTGTGGAACTTCAACAATTGATTGCACAACACCTGTTTGAACTTGAGGAGTGTTATGAATGACAATCAGTCTATCACTTGAAGTGGAAGGTTGAGCATTTAAATGATCTTTTTCAGAAATAATATTTTGAGATCGATCGCTCCCATTGATCAAGTCATTTTCAAGAAATTTTGCATTTCTCAATTCCAAAATCCCACTACTATGAAATGGATAGTAAAATATGTACCCTTTAGCCCTTTCAGCATATCCAACGAAATACCCACTAATGGTCCTTGGGTCCATCTTCTTTTCTTGTGGATTGTAGATTCTCACTTCAAATGGGCATCCCCAAACATGTATATGTCGCAAGCTCGATTTCCAACCTTTTCATAGTTCAAATGGCATTTTAGAAACTGCCTTGGGTAGAACTCGATTTAATATATACACAGTTGTCTTGAGTGTTTTAGTCCACAAGAATCTAGGAAGCTTAGAGCTACCAAGTATATTATGCACAATGTCTAGAAAGTTCGATTTCTTCTTTCTGCTACACCATTCTGGTTTGGAGAACTAGGCATAGTGTATTGGGTAACAATCCCATGCTATTAAAGAAACTTCGCAAATGAACCTGGTGCTTGCCCATTCTGAGTGTATCTACCATAATATTCCTTACATGTATTTGTTCTCATGATCTTAATTCGCTTTTAAATACCTTAAAAGCATCTAATGCTTCATTTTTATAATTAAGTAGAGATAAATATATTGTGAGTAATCATCTACAAATGAAATGAAGTAGTTCTGACCATATGAGTCCACGTCTGGACTATAAATATTCAAATGTATGATTTATAACTTTTCTAAACTCCTTTGAGCACCTTTATTTCTTTTGTTGGTCTACTTTCCCTTTATACAGTCCACAGAAATATCAAAATCTGTAAAATCCAGAGTATTAAGTTCTCCATCATTTATTAATCTTTTAACTCTTTCCATAGAAATATGATCAAGTCCTTAATGCCACAAAATAGAGGAATTTTCATTTATAACACATCATTTAATACCAGTATGAACATGCATTAAAGTATAAGAAATATTGTTTTGCAAATTAAGGTGAAGAAGACGACAATGTATCATTCCCAACAAGTTTAGATTTACAATATACATTACAAAACTTATCTGAAATGTTAAAGGAAAAACTGAGTGGTACAAGTCTTGAAACTAAAACCAAGTTTCTGGAGAAACTTAGAATAAAAAATGCACTTTCCAAAACTAAAACAAAACCAGTGCTCAAAATCAAACTGCATGTTCTGATTGTCTCCACGTGTGAATGCATCTTGTTTCTAGAAAAGATACATTGCTCACTTCTCACTAGCTCCCTTAGGTTTAGGGTTGGCAATTTAAGAGTTTCAATCGGGCTTTTTCAAGCCTAGACCCAAGCCCATATTATTGTCATTAGGCACAAGCCCTCTAACAGCCCATCCAAGTTTGGACGGGCTAAGCTTGGGCTAGGCCTAAGTAGGCCTAGGCTGGACTTGGGCTTCCATAAATTTTTAAATTAAATCATCGGACTTGACTGCACACTCGTTTCACGTTGTTTCTCAGTTTCTTTATCTTTTAACTGTCACCCCAAGCAGTTCTACCACCGCCGTTCGAACCAGTACTAAAACGAATGGGAATTGAATGCAGAGAGTTATTGGGTATGACTTGCATGCGATTGGATATGTTGTGGAGCGGTAAGGTAGTGTTGGCTTGTGGCTGTCACGGTGGTTAGGGTTTGGCTTTATCTTGAAATTTTTATGTTCAATTATTTTGTACATTTTACGAGTTCTTGGCTAAGAAATCGTGGGAAATTTTGAATGTCAATTGAGGATTTAACGTGTTTAATTGGTTTACAATTTCGAAAGATTTAGGTGCTTGTAAGGTGATTGATTAAATGTCTATTAGAGGATGTATAGGTAAAATGCTATTTTTATCTACATAATATGGGAGAAGGCGTTTAATTAAATGTGTATTTGAAATTTATATAGCTCAATGACTATTTTTCTCTGCATAATATAGGAGAAAATGGTTAGACCCTGATACCTTTTCCCTTTTTTTCTTTCTTGGTGACTGGTTTAGTTACTTTGACCAAATAACACAAGTAATATCATTGGTTAATGATACTTCATTTCCTGATGGGTCATTTTAATAATAGTACCTTTGATATTAGATGAATATTCTTATTTATTTTGGACTCACCCAGAAGGCAGAGGCTGAGACAAAGGCTTTATGTGAAATTTCTCTCCTGGAGTTAGTAAGTTGCTTTAATTTCTTTCAACGTTTGCTTTTTTGGTTCTCTGTTCAATTCTCGATTATGCAGAGCACTGATCTAAAATTTTTATGTTGTATGATAGATTAAAGGAGCTTGACTTGGTTTTGTGCTCCTACATTTTGCAAGTTGTAAGAGTTGCTTCAAATATTTTGTTGTGATAAAATAAATGTTAGCTGGCTAAAGCCTCAAGCTATTATATTATTTGGTCTACACTCTCCTTCGCGGATATTATTTATCATTCATATAAATTAAAGTAGCTTTTCTTTAACTTTATTAGCTACAAAACCTGCAATTTTGGCAACATAATCTTTTGAAAATCACGACCATATTTCACCGTGTTGACTCTCATAACAATACTGTTGCTTGCAGCATCAAAATATAGAGAACTAGAGATAAGAAGGCTCTCTAACTTTTAGTGGCTTCTCATTCGTACTTATGTTTTGAGATGGATTGCCTTCTTTTCTGGCATGTGAGTTAAAAATTCGGGAGAGATAGTCTCTTTTCTATTTAATAAGAAGATCAACTCATATTTGGAAATTTTTGTTTTTGTGCTTTTATTTTAGAAACTATTTCAATAATTTCATTATTATTGAATGGCATGAAACTTGCAACATTCATAGAAGATTTTTGGCTATACAATAATTGTCGGAGATACCAATGCCACATTCTGTGGTTAATTATATTTGTTAATTACATGTGCTGTAAACTGAATTTTTTTTTTCTTCTCCTCAACTTTCCTTATGATGTAATTAGTTTTTATCTGTGTAATGTTGTTTTTAGGTACTGGAGAATTTGGATCTTGTAGCTGAATGAAGGTTTTAGGTATCCAATATGTTGGACTTTGGTGCAAGTGTTTTGGGTGACTGCTTATCTTAAGATATTTTGCAAAATTTGGCAACGGTGTAGTTTGTGTCGTTTGTATATTTCAACTATTGGGGCGGTCGTACATTTTAAGGTTTAAATGGATAGTCTTAATATATATTAAATTTCATGTATTTTGTTATTTATTAGATTTTGTAACTGTCAGTATTAGATTTTAAATTTACTTTGTATTTGCAATTTTTTTTAAATCAAATTTGTAAAATTTGGGGATTTACAATAATAATAATAATAATAATTAATAAATAAATTTAAAATAGTGATATCATCAATAATATTTTTAAATAACAGCAGCTAAAATATGTAAATTTTTCTACCAAAAAAATAGAAAAATGCTGGAAATTCAAATAAATTTAAATTTTTCCTTAAATTATGGTGTGACATACTTGTTACTTATAAAAATTGTCGTAAATTGCATGATAAATTTTTTTATCATAAAAGAGTGACAGATACATAGACGATAGATAAATAAAAATGTGCAGTCTTTTTATATCATTATATACATGATCAAATATTCAAATTGTAAGGTTTATAACATTTTAATTTCCATTAAACCCACTAATAACATTAGTCATTTACAAAAATGAAAATGTGCAGGCAGTTAGAATTTCTTGTATCCAATCAAAAGTAATTAACATTTTCTTGGGGGTAAAAAACATTTGAGGTGTAGTTAACATTTTCATGAAAAAGGCATTTTAATTGGCAGGAAGTAATTACAACGTGCGCTCCACTGATGTTTTTACAAAATAAAGAGTAAACTAAAATTATATCTTAATCTTGCCAAATAAATTGTTTAAAGAACTGTAAAGATATGATTATGAGATAACTAAGGTAGTGTTTATTTTTTGGATTGTAGTGGGAATCCTAGGATTGGGAGTGTGGAGTGGAAGTGGGAGTAAGTTGTTTACTTACACTGGAATGGAAGTATATAATGGAGATCAGAATCCAATTTATGTATTTACTTTGTCTTAAATTGGGAGTAAATGGTTTCAAATTATAATTTTATCCTTATTTAAATAATTATAATTTTTAATTACAAAGCTAATAAAAAATATATTTAATGAATAAATATTTATTTTATTATATTTGTAAATTTATAATAATTATTAATATTCTTAATTATGAACATCACATTTTTTATTAATTTTAATTCTAATATAAAATGAAATGTTATTTTATTTTATTTTATATAATTATATTAAATTTATTATTATATAAAATAATAATATAATTTTATTTAGTACAAAATTAATATTTTCTTAGAATAAACTATTTATTATTATTAATATTAAATAAATATAGTACTATTATTTTTAAAATAAATACAATAATATTATATTTATTAATTCTCTATTAATATAATAATATTATTTTAAAATAATTTTAACTTAGAATCAATACAAATTATTATTTAATTAAATATAATAATATTATTTAAATAAATATAATGTTATTTATTTTATTTTATTAATTATAAAATATTAAATTGAATTAAAATTTAAAAAAAAAGGTAGAAAAAGAAGAGGTGAGAGTGGGCTCCCCCAATGGGAGTCCCACTCCCACTCCCCCACTCTAAAAATGGGTAGGGCTCACGGAATGGGATTCCCAATCATTCACTAAATAAGTGAAGTAAACACTGTAGTGGGAAGAATTCACACTCCTCACTCCCACTCCAAAAAATAAATACTGAAATTTTAGAATTTTAGTTTCAGAAAAACAGGACAGTAGCCTTTAATAGACCAATATATTACAAGAAATATTGTGTAACATTACTTTGTGAGTAAAGCAAAAAGCACCGTGCCAATATTCTATGGGTAAATTTATATCTATTTCACATAAAATAATCTTCATCATTGAAACAATCTTCTTTTCCACAAGGTTTAGAAAATGGCAACCACTAAAATGGAGATGAAGATTGGAGAGAAAACAAAGGATATATGAGTGAGGTAATAAAGTGAGAGAGTAATAGTAATATTAATGATTTGTCTCTTTTATTGAAATTGAAAAATATTGGAGAGACATTGAAAAGAGGGAAGCATAAACTATCATTTTAAAAGTTTTTTAATATCTATTATATTGTTCCAATTATCATTAATTAACTAGTGTCGTAAAACCTCATAAATAATATAGAATTTCTTATAAAAAGACTTCCAATAAAAATATATATATAAAAAGACTTATTATTAATTTACTGATTATTATTATTATTATTATTATTATTATTATTATGATGATGATGATGATGATGATGATGATGATGATGATGTCCGTGAAGTTGTGTAAGCATGGCGAATTCCCTTTAAAAATGATGAAATGAACAAGATCAAAGAGTCTGTGTGAAGCGCCGTGAAGGTGCCATAATTGATCCTCGTTGCAGACATAATTAAGAGGCTTTAAATGTAGTCCGATCGACTTTAAATTAAAGCTTAAAGTGCACTGCCATAATCTTTCCACCAAGCTTTATGACTGTACTGCAACAATGAATGATGACGGGTCTAATGGTCACCACGGAGGTGTCATTCTCTAGTGCGAATGTCATAATATTTTATACAATTGTGAAACCGCGTCTGCTCCATTTAACTTATAATATTGTCGAAAGTAATGCTAAATCGGGGAGTCTCCTCACGCGTAGTTAAAGCTAAATTGTAGTGCATGGTAGGTACTAATTATTATATCTGAAAGAGCATTTTTTCAAGGATCGAATAAAGGAACATTAGGTTTTTATTTCTGTCACCGGTACCCCACCGTAACATCTACACACATTAGCATAATACGGGAATGTTAATTAATAGCTAATTAAGGATAAGTATGCATGGTGGGTACTAATTATTATATCTGAAAGAGCACTTGTTCAAGGATCGAATAAAGGAACATTAATTTTTTTTATTTCTGTCACCCCGCCTTATCGTCTATATATATTAGCATACTACGGGAATGTTAATTAATAGCTAATTAAGGAGAAGTCTTCTCAAACAAAAACAGAATCTGGGGTGACCAACTCTGTTCAAATATTCTTTCTCCAAGTTCTTCAAGTTATATATCTTCAGCGACTCAGGTTATTGTTCGAACCTTACTGAAAGAGTCAAATCGGTTTATGTGTCCGTATGTACGTAGCTACACAGATTGATAATTTAGTGATGACATCTACATTACTATATGCTTTTCTTTTTGTTTTTCATTTTCTTTTCTTTTTGGGTAAATTGTCTTCCTTTTAACGAAAAATTTATGGGGTATATAAATATAGTGCTTATCTACTCCAGGATTCTAGAGTGGGTAATTTTTAGTATAACTATATATAATTTATAAACTTACTATCCTTGTTGAATATAATCAGCTGATATTTTAAATAAATTCAAAGTTACTAATGTTTAGTGCAATTTTGCTTGATATACATGTAGTAACGCAATTATGCATGAAACCTTATTAATTTATGCAACACTAATGCTGCTTAAAATAAAAGGGCTATTGTTATCGTTGTAAGGAAGAAACAATAAAAAGCGCGTGTATAAATATTTTTAGGAACAATGTCTCATTCAGAGATAGAATACGGATCATCTTCAACCGCAACCTCAGAAGTACATAATTCGACACAAGCCCCTGAGTCAAACGCAGGTAATTAAGCTCTTTCTCTCTCTCTGTCTCTCTCTCTCTCTCTCTGTATATATATATATACACACACGCGCGCGCGTAAGTAATGACGTTACAAAGTTATAAATGGGTGAAAATGGCAATTTGTAATGTTGTAAACAAGATCCAGAACGAATAAAAGCTAACTATTTATATACATGTGTATTGAGTTTCTAATAAGAAATCTCACACTTTAATAAAGCACTTCAATAAAATACGGAATGGATTTTTTTACCATGATTAGTTAGAGAGAAAAAAAAAAATTCATATATTTACTTACAAGGAGTTGTTTAAACTTAAGTTTGCTATGTACTTGATGCAACGTGCTCTATACACGCCCTGCAGCAAATCTTACGGTGGTAAGAGGACAAATTGATGCATAGTGATAGATTAATAAGGATATTTTCAGTACTTTGTTGATAATAAGAATACCAAAATAAAAATTCTCTTTGATTATAAGAGTATCTACAAATCTAGGCGGTTAAGCCTTCTTGCTTCACATAGTGCCAAGAAATAACAAGAGCAACTGAAATCTGAAATTTATTCTATATAAAGCATGAACATCAAATCTCAAATTCACTAGTAAGCTTTTAAAGGTATAAAAGATGCTTATTTTTACTAACATATAACCCAAGCCTCGCGTGTGACCTAGAATTACAAATTCAATAAGATAAAATACTTAAACAGTAAAAGTATTAATATGAAAATATATCAAATGAGATATTCCTACAACAGATAAACTATTTTTACTATGATACTTGTGCATCCCGCTTTGCATCAGTACTTCATGTTTATATGATGCGTTAATTGTTGAAAGTGATCAATGATGTTGTCTCGCAAGAACTGGAGAGAAGACGTACCAATGGAGAGAAGACGTACCAAGTTCGTGTCTCAATACCAGACGGAGTTGCGGCTAATTCTGCACAACCCCTCCAAAATGGTAACTTGAGTGTCGAGTATAAACAATACTGATTTTGTTCCTATTATATGTGTGATTCAGCTTCTTCATGCACCGCTAATCCTTACAAAAGGTGTAACTATTAATTGTTGCAAGAAAGAAACAATGACACATCTTCATATATGTCTACGATCTCTGGAGGCAAACAGTGTGCATTCAACTTCTTCATCTTCATTCCAAATACCAAATATGAATACGACAACTCGATTCAACTTGCCATCCGTTCGTCTACTTCAAGGTGAGTTCTTACATACATTAACATTCACGCATACAATATTGGCTTATTATAATATAGAGTCCATTTCTAATTACGAATAAATGAGAATGGAGCTAAAAAGACAATATATATATATATATATAATAGTTTTTGGTCATGAATTTTAAAGTGTGGGAAAGTGAGAAATTCAAACTGAAATATTTCTTTGTCTCTCTTTCTCTCTCTATATATATATATAAGTTTGGATTTGTTAAAAGACAATAAACATTGAGCTGAAAACTGATGATGTTTTTTTGTCTCTTAGTTCATCCTCTAATTTCATAAAATAAGGGAACCCTTATTAGAAAAGGACTATGTCTACACACACAATATGTTATAGTCATGCTTAGATCCGGACGCCTGCGTGGAATTTTAGTGTATATTCACTATTAAACCATAGGCTTTATCTTCAATTAACTATCGAACCATATTTATATGTGTGTGTCTCTATATTTATAAGGATCATTGCTGGATATTTTAAAGGGCGGGTGCCTAATTTGTTTATCACCGAAAATGAGTTGCAGATAAAATGCTGTACAGCCACAAATGTGTGCCTCTCTATAAGGCTGCGTTAAAAGGTGACTGCAGTGAAGCAAAACGTATATTAGGATACGATCATCAGTTCATGCTACGTGCAGCTATAACAAAGAGATGTCAAACTGTTCTTCACGTTGCAACAGGGGCAAAACAAACAAACTTTGTAAAGCAAATGGTAGACTTGGGAGAAGACGATTTGCTAACATTGCAAGATGAAAAAGGAAACACAGCGTTCTGTTTCGCTGCTGCTGTTGGAAGTGTAGAAATCGCTCAGTTTATGCTGCAAAGGAATCCAAATTTGTTGACAATCCGAGGCGGTGGGCAGATGACGCCGCTCTACATTGCTGCTTTGTTTGGGCAAAGTAAAATGGCATCATTTTTATATCGTCAAAAAGAAGACAATTTGACACCAGACGACCTAGAAAATATTTTTTTTGTCTCCATCGAAAGTGGTTTGTATGGTAAGAATATGTGAAATTTCTTCTTTTCATTAGTTGATCCCCCCAAAGAAAAGCTAGTTTTTTAGGAGAAACCTTATCTATTTAAATGATTTATAAAATTTTATAACCATTTGGCACTATTCTACAACTAATAAGAAATGGCCAAATTTGTTGCATATATTTCATAATTGAGTGCGGCACCATTCTAAAGTCGTTTTAAATGTCAGTAATTCCTAAAATATTGTCATCAAAACAAACTTTGTTTTTGTCTTTTTTATTCTATATGAAACAAAATAAAATTTGTTATTTTAATTTGTCAACGCGTACGGCTCACATTTACCTTAATTTTTTTTTAATAGATGCAGACAAAACTATGTTGAGGCTTAGGGATCCTAGGCCGAAAAAGAATTAGAATATTAACTGAAAGTTAGCTCATCTTCCCCCCCCCCCCCCCCCCCCCCCCCCCCGGCGTCGTTCTCTTAACTCTAAATTCTATATTTTGGCTTCGTCATGTACTTACAGTGTTGACATTATTATGGCCTCGTTGAACCAAAATCAGTTTGGATAGCCATGTTTCTACTGTTTTACTAAAACATTTTGAGTGAATTGATTAGATTTGGCGCTGAAATTGCTAAAGAAGAATAAAAAGCTGCTAGCTGTGGCTACTCACGTGAAATATGGGACAGCTATGCATATGCTGGCTAGAAATCCCTCAGCATTTACCAGCAGTGGTCCAGGATGGTTGAAAGGTAATTAAGTTTTAATTACGCTTAATTAAAGTTCATACACCTGTTGTGATTATACTCAAACTTTATCCATCTATGTGATAATATTGAGATGGTGAGACCGATCATTATAAGCTTGTCATTTGGAAGATCAGGTGAATATTTTTTTATCTTTTTAAAAAATTTTGTAATTGAAGTTGGTGGATCCCACTTAACTTGCCAACTGACAGGTTTTTATTGGTCAAGCGCTCTAACTTATCACACTGATGTAGTATGTTTGACCCATACAAATTTCTATACTATCTATGCATACCAAAGACGAAAGACATAAATAAAATTTAATTTATCATACAAAATAAGCTAGTTTTAGTAACCTAGTAGGCTAGTAGTACAGTAGATGATTATAGTGCGTATGAGTTACTACCTCAGGAGTTGGTTAGACCAGTAACACTATTAATGGAATATGTTGCTCATCCCTGTTACATAAAAAAATAGTCTGGCTCACTTGTGCGTAAGTCTACTAGTATAAAAGCCTATGAATCTAACTTAAAAGTTGGGTAAAAAAATTGAGAGTTCGCTTATATTATTAGCTGATGTAACTAATCTCAATGTGGGGTATGTTTCTTATCATGTGCGTAACAATGTTTTCCTCATGCGAAGAAATTGGATCGGGTTTTGATAGTGGATCACGATGATTTTCTAGAATGAGCTCTTAAATGGTAACTTATAATTTTGTGTCTTTTAGTCCCAGGAATGAAGTTCATCACCAACAATACAGACTCTTCATCTCAAGCACTTGAATTAGTCAAATGTCTTTGGGAAGAAATATCAGAAAGCACGCACGAGGACGTCTTGAAACTTATCAGCAAACCTTCAAATTTATTATTCGATGTAGCTCACTCGGGGAATTTGGAATTCTTGGCTGTGCTCATTCGCTCATATCCTGATCTGGTTCATGAATTAGATGAAGAAGGTCGAAGCATATTTCACATCGCAGTTATGCACCGTCATGCAGAGACTTTCAAACTAATAAATGAGATAGGATTCGGTAAGGAGTTGATAGCAACATATGTAGATAAATCTGGAAATAACTTACTGCATCTAGCAGCACAGTATTCAAATCCAAAACCAATCAGTAAGGTGCCTGGAGCAGCTCTAGAAATGCAGCGAGAATTAATAACTTTTAAGGTAAATGTTTCATTTATTATTTCACCTTGTTCTTAGTCAACAGTTACTTGACTTATAGCTAGATACCGCCCGTTGGCCCTTTGATCATAACAAAGAGGTTTCCTACCCACAAACTTTTGAGGGAGAAGTTAATTATTATTATTATTATTATTTTACCCAATTCAAAGTACGCACTTTATAAAGTGTAAACATTAGCACCTCAGAATTTTTGTAAAAATTTATCTCTTGATATTGCATTTTAATTGAAAATGGTATTAATTGGTAGGAGGTGGAAACCATCGTAAAGCCGTCGTTCAAAGAAATGAAGAATAATGATGGCAAAACACCATGGGAGTTATTCACCGCTGAGCACAAAACGTTGTTGGAAGAAGCTGAAAATTGGATGAAGCGTAGAGCAGAGTCATGCTCGATAGTTGCAACATTAGCAATTGCCGGGGTGTTTCAGGCAGCTTTCACTCTCCCAGGTGGCACCAAAGATGGAAAAGGAACGCCCAATTTCCACTCAAAGATTTGGTTTCATATTTTTGTTATGTCAGAAGCAATTGCATTTTCCTGCTCTTGCATCTCAATGTTGATGTTCTTGTCAATTCTGATCACGTCCCGATACAGAGAGAATGACTTTCTGAAGCTGTTACCATTCAAGTTGATATTAGGACTGCTATCACTCTTCATAGCTTTAACAGCCATGATGCTATCCTTTAGCTCAAATTTTTTCTTGGCTTATCGTGATAGAATCAATTGCTTCTCTATGCTTCCCATTATACTTGTATTTCTTCCAGTCGCTCTGTATCTTCTTCTGCAATGTCGCCTTATGGGAGACATACTCTATTCCACTTGTCGCCCTAGGTTTCTCCTTGAAGGAAAGTATTGAAAGCGAGAAATTTGTACTCCAATTGTTAAGTTTGAGGAAATTTCTTGAACCTTTAGAAGAACAGAAAAGGTTAAGTGCTTCATGAACACTAGAGGTTCTCTATTAAATAGTGGGGCCAAATCTTATGATCTCATCTTTTATATGAGTAAGTATATTTATATGATTGATAATTAATAAATGAAAATGTAATAATTAAGTAAATCTTAACTATATATAAATAAAAGTGTATATGTGTCAAAATATCTTTTAAAATTAAGATATAATCGGATCATGAGAAGAGTTTATCTAGCTAGAAAATGTTTTTGAGTAAAACTTTAATTTAAATACAATATCTATAGGTGTTTTTTAAGGAAAAAAATTAAATAGATTTGGATGGATGTATAAGAAATAGATATACATCCAGATAGTTTAATACACCAAAAAAAATAAATAAATATACATCAAATCACAAGAAAGAAGCACACAAAATTAATAATCAAAGAAGAAATGCACATATAATTAGTACGTAGTTGCGGTGGAAGAAGCTTAAAACACATCAACAAGTGGTTTGAATATATAATATTGTCTTGAATTTTTTAAAACTAAAGGCATCAGATCATACCATACATTTAACAAATGCTTGAGTGGTGGGTTTGAGAAATAATACGTGTTGAGTTAATTAAGGTCTTTAGATTAGAAAAGCGAGCAAACTAAAAGAATGAATTACTTTATTGTAAGTTATTTGAAACTACTTCAACCGTTTAATCTTTTCATCATATGTTTTAATCTAATTTTTGTCAAAGTAGTAGTGGTAAAGGCCAAATGAGTGTTCAATTTATTGCCTTCATTGCATTGTATGAGAGAGAGAGAGAGAGAGAGAGAGGAAAATTGAGACGAAGTAATTGGCAAAGTGATAAAACGTATATCTAAAAACATATTAGAAAAGTTATTGGATTTTTTAAAGTCAAATCCTATGAGAAATGTAAGATTAAATAAATCAATTTATTTATTTTAACTTTACCCATTCTCTTTTTTTTAAAATAATAATTAAAAAAATCCGGACGCACGGATCCGAATTTTGCAATCACAAATTGCCACCTCACCCTAAAGCTCTTGTTTTAAGCATGGATCTGGCAGCTGACATGGCAAGATATAACCCGTCCTATAAGGTTATAACTCAAATGAAGAATCTTGATGAAGCCCAAACATTATCCTATCCACAATCTTGCTTGTCCCATAACATGATCTGACATACTTTTTTCTGGCTGAAATTCTTTCTCAGTTCTCATGGATGACATTCAACTCTTTCTCAAAGTCATGTACTTTTCATGCTCCTTCAGTTCTTCCCATTTCACTAAAACTTGCAGTTGATTGATGCTTTGCCGAGAACAACAATCTTGATTGATAAAAAATGGTGTGGATAGCAGCAGCATGACTAGGACGTCAGTCCTTCGCCAGTCCCTTCTCTTGACACAACCTGAAGAACCACCAAAAGGCCCTGAGCTCAATCTGAGGTTGAAGGAACAAGAATGTTTAACAATATTGAAGACATGCAAGAACCTGGAAGAATTCAAGAAAGTTCATGCCCATGTCCTGAAATGGGGTTTCTTTTGGAACCCTTTCTGTGCAAGCAATCTTGTGGCAACTTGTGCTCTCTCACACTGGGGCAGCATGGACTACGCCTGCTCAATTTTTCGACAAATCGATGAACCAGGTGCTTTTGATTTCAATACGTTGATTAGAGGATTTGTCAAGGATGTAGAGTTTGAGGAAGCTTTGTTTCTTTATAATGAGATGTTTGAGAGAGGAGTGGAACCTGATAATTTCACATTTCCAACCCTTTTCAAGGCATGTGCTAAGTTACAAGCATTGAAAGAGGGAATGCAAATTCATGGGCATGTATTTAAGGTGGGATTTGAATGTGATTTGTTTGTACAGAATTCTTTAATCAACATGTATGGCAAGTGTGAGAAGGTAGAGTTTGCTTCTGCTATTTTTAAGCAAATGGATCAAAAGAGTGTTGCTTCTTGGAGTGCTATCATTGCAGCCCATGCAAGCAATGGGTTGTGGTCTGAGTGTTTGAAGCTTTTTGGGGAAATGAATAGTGAGAAATGTTGCAGGCCCGAAGAAAGCATATTAGTTGGTGTGCTCTCTGCTTGTACTCATTTGGGTGCTCTTGATTTGGGAAAGTGCACCCATGGCTCCTTGATTAGAAACATAAGTGCTCTTAATGTCATAGTAGAAACTTCCTTGATAGATATGTATGTAAAATGTGGCTGTTTAGAGAAGGGACTGTGCTTGTTTCGAATGATGGCTGAGAAGAGTCAGCTGACTTACAGTGTGATGATTTCAGGGCTGGCTATGCATGGACAAGGCAAGGAAGCTCTTAGTATTTTCTTAGAAATGCTCCGGGAAGGATTGGAACCAGATGATGTTGTCTATGTTGGTGTTTTGAGCGCTTGTAGTCATGCCGGTCTTGTCAATGAGGGTCTGCTGTGCTTTGACAGGATGAAACTAGAGCATCGGATAGTGCCAACAGTTCAGCATTACGGTTGTGTGGGCGACCTCATGGGTCGAGCTGGTATGCTTGGTGAAGCCTTAGAGCTCATCCAGAGCATGCCTATTCAGCAGAATGATGTTGTCTGGCGAAGCCTTCTTAGTGCCAGTAAGGTTCATCATAACCTAGAAATAGGAGAGATAGCTGCTAAAAACCTATTCCAGATAAACTCCCACCACCCCAGTGATTATGTGGTGTTATCAAATATGTATGCGCGGGCTCAAAGGTGGGATGATGTGGCTAAAATTCGAACAGAGATGGCTAGTAAGGGCTTGAACCAGTCGCCTGGATTTAGCTTGGTCGAGGTGGCAAGAAAGGTATACAAGTTTGTTTCACAGGACAGATCACACCCTGCATGGGATAACATTTACGAGATGATTCACCAGATGGAATGGCAGTTAAAATTCGAAGGGTATTCTCCTGATATATCACAAGTGTTGCTAGATGTAGATGAAGATGAGAAGAGAGAGAGATTGAAAGGTCACAGTCAGAAGTTAGCAATTGCTTTTGCGCTCATACATACATCTCAGGGTTCTCCAATTCGAATAGCAAGGAACCTCAGGATGTGCAATGACTGTCATACATACACTAAACTGATATCAGTAATCTATGAAAGAGAAATTATTGTAAGAGATAGGAAACGGTTCCACCATTTTAAAGATGGAACTTGCTCTTGTAGTGACTACTGGTAAATTGAAATCTTTCCTCCCAACATTATTCAGATGATGCTTACTCAAAACAGTTCCTTTATGATGCACGAACAGTCCAATATCTAACTATTGGTGAAGT